>JASUUG010000265.1:3471492-4683489 GCA_030449905.1 Luvunga scandens
ATCCCGTTATATCAATGGAATAGTACACTTAAACAAACAATGTGGACATTCTAGACAATAGTTGGTACCTTAGCATAAGAAAATTTCGACCAGTATCAAACCGAACTGAAAACCTATTCATATTGCTCAAACCAAACAAGGTATGTTTATAACTTCCATATGATTTATTAAGCTTATACAATTTTGTTTACCTTTTTAGTTAAGCTTTTTTACTTCTGTTTTCAACTTCACTTGAGCCTTTCCACTTTTGTTTCTAGATCTTCGGTTGCAGCTCTTATATAAGTCTATTATTGCTATGAGCACATGTCAATAAATTTTTTTTTTTTTTTTTTTTTTCATCATTAATAGAGTTCATAATTTGTTCTTATTTATTTGCAGTGGCTTTATGAGCACCTGCTGAATAAAGACACTGAATTTCTGCAATTCTCATCGAATATAATGCTGGCGGCATTTTATGAAGGATTTAAGATTGAGAGATTCATGCCACAGAGAGATGGTAAGCCACTTGATATGGTCAATTTGATGGATGCATGGCCAGGGCTTCTTCGATGAATTTTGCAATTTCGTCTGTTTTTCTTGTATTTAATGAGAAAGTCCTGAGTTTGTTTTTCTTTTTAATTTGCACCTTCATTAAATTTATGTGATGTGCAATTTACACATTTGATATTTTACATTTTAAAAATTTATAGGCTTGTTTGGAATTGAGATTAAAGTGTTTGGTAATTATAATAAAGAATATATTATATTTTTATTAATTTTGTTAAAATTATTATTTTAAAATTATATTTACTACGTAATATTAACTTTTATTTTATAATTATAGATTTTTTTTACTGCTATTGTAGTTTAAAAATTACAACATTTCAATTTTAAATGGGGCCTATATAATGGAGCACGCAATTTCTGCTATTCATTACATAGACAACAAATTAATATGTATAAAAATACTTTTCGTTTTGGAAAGTAAAAATTATAAATCCCGTATTTCAAAGGGAAAAAAAATCTAAATACACAAAAAAGGTTTTTACGAGAATTTTCGGGGGCATTAATAGGTTTTGGGCCGCTCAAACAATGGATTAGATCCAACTGGGCCTAACTTGGCTGAATTTGCATTTTGCTCTTAATAGCGGACATTCACCGCGTGTCACATGTACCAACAGTCAAGACTCCGTCAAACAAGAATCGACCACCGCTCTTTCCGACGTCGTAACTCGGTACTTTCGCAGAGGTTTCCCTCGAGTGAACTAGTCACTCCCCTTTACTGGTAAGGCTCTATTTTTTAATATTTATTTCTTTCATTGTTGTTGTTGTTGTGGTTATTATTATGATATATTTAGTTGAGCCTTTTCTAAATTTTTTGTAGTATTGTATTTGATAATTTGTTAGTTTATCTCTTTATTCAATTATTAACGGTAAATTATTATATGCCTGAGCATATGATATTAATATTAATATTAATATAAGAGATTGAGTTGATTCATTAATTTCCTATTTTAGAATTCTTTATTTAGAACATTAATATTAGTAATTATGATTCTTTTTTTTTTTTTAAGATTTTTGAATAAGCCTAGGTATGTTGAATAATGAATATTGCAGAATTGAAGATTATGGATTATACAGTTAATGCCTTTGATCGAATCTCAGAGCTTCCTCCTTTTAACACTCATCATATCATTTCCTATGGAAATTTTTGGGTAAAGGAGAAAAATGAAAAATTTTCCCAGGGTGTAAAGAGATTCATAAACTTCATTGATACTTCCCTCGACCGGTTCTGCGAGCTGAAGTTATCTATTCAGAAATTCAGACTTTTTAGAAGCCTTATGGATGTTAAAGAATCGTCCTCTTATGTTGACAAATGGATAGGATTGCCCGTGGAGAATGGAATAAAAGAGTTGGATTTTGAAGTCATAACAGATGAAAATACAGTGTACACTTTGCCTCAAACTATTATTCTGCAGAATTACTAGCTACTTTAAAGCTAGTTGGTTGTACATTGAAGCAGCCTTCCAATACTACAAGTTTCATTCTCTTGAAAAGCTAACACTCGAGAGAGTCTGTACGAATGAACAAATGGTCCAAAAGCTTGCTAGTGAATGTGCTGTACTCGAAGATTTGTGTTTCTCTTGTTGTTGGGGTTTGAAGCATTTGCCCGTCTCCAAAGCTCTCAATCTCAAGATTTTGAAGATTCATTCGCCTTCAAATGAACCTGCAATTGTTGAAGTTAACATTCCATGTCTTCAGTAGTTAACCCTTCAATTCTCTGGGATGGGAACGCCGCGTATGGTTGACGTAGCTTGATCTGCACATCTGAAAAAGTTGAAATAACATTCGGTGCCTTTACATACCAAGAGTTTAATAACTTGATCTCAGAACTTCCTCTGCTTGAGGACCTATCAGTGTGGAGTTGTCATTTGCTTGAAAGTATTGCTATATCATGTAATCAGCTCAGGAATTTAAATTTTTATTGCTGTAAAAGTTTGAGGGCAATTGATGCTGATACTCCCAATTTGCTTTCATTTTCTTATGAAAATAATCCAATTCCCAATATATCAATGAATGCTCCACGTTCATGGGTAGTCAGCGTTGCTTCTGAAGGTAGTCTCGACACTCGTTGGTTCCTTAAAGCAAAGGAATTTCTCAGTGTGTCCAATAAAATTGAAAAGCTCTCCTTAGCCATGAGGTTGGATGAGGTATACATATAATTTTCATATTCAGTGATTTGATTATTAAATTTCGCTTCAGCATTGTTAGTTTTGTTTATAATTTTCTCTCTTTATTTGTTTGTTGTGATTTATACAGACTTCATTTAACTTAGACGTGAAATTCTATTTAGGCTACCCAAGAGGGGGGGTGAATTGGGTTTTAAAAACTAAGCCAATAAAAATGCACAATATTAAAACTAATGTCTTAATCAAAATCAAAAGTAATAAATTCAACAATGCTCAAATTAAAAAGGATAAGGGAAGAGAAATCAAACACTAGAATTTTTACGTGGTTCGGCCAACCGTGCCTACGTCCACGCCTCCAAGCACACCGGGCTTGAGGATTCCACTATGCAAGCCTCCAAGGCTTCAAACACTTACACTTGACTTCCAAGGTGTCAATGAACCTTTACAATAAAGAGATTATTCCCAATCTCTTAACCCAAGTGTATCCCAACACTTACAATCACTCAATGATAGAGATTTAATAACAAATAATCTCTCACACACTCCAAATGATTACAATTGAAATTTTAATGTGTGAGGGAATGAAATGAAACACAATTGAAGCTCAAAGAAGATTGTTTCTCGATAGTAAGCTCAAAAATCAAATGTTGGATCACTATTGTTTGAATTTGATTGAGCCTTTTTATAGTTGGAGCTAAAAAACTAGCCGTTATTGACTTTCTGAGAATAATCGGATCGCCGTTTGTCTCTATCGGTTAGCCGTTTTGAATTTCCAACTAGCCGTTATCCTTTGACTTCAAATAAACGGTTTGCCGTTAACTTTATCGGATCACCGTTTCTTTCCAAGAACCGCAAAAGCAGAACTCGGCTCTCCGTTTTTGATAAACGGTTCAAGAGTAGAGAACTTCTACTCACTGGAAGTTATCGGTCAGCCGTTTTAAATAAACGGTTCAAGGCTAGAGAACTTCTACTCACTGGAAGTTATCGGTCAGCCGTTTTAAATAAACGGTTCACCGTTATTTTCCAGAACATGTGAAATGTTCATCACTGTAAATTATCGGTTCACCGTTTTCCAGGAAACGGTTCACCGTTAATTTCCAGTTTCATCGTTTTTGAATTTAAAACAAGTGTATTGCTTTTAGAAAATTCTTTTTAATAGCCCCAACACTTTAATCATGAACATATAATTTTTGTTATCATCAAAATCATTATTATAAGATTAACAATCTCCCCCTTTTTGATGATGACAAATTTTATATGTGAAGGACAAAAAAATATTTGTTTTAACTCCCCCTGAAAATAAGCTCCCTTGAAAAATAAACAAAATTTTTGTTAACTTCCTTTTTGAAATATAACTGGAAACTATTCTCCCCCTTCAGCATCAAAAAGAAAAAATAAAGGAAAACAGCCACGTTTTGACAAGTAAAAATTTCGACAGCATCTCCCCTGTATTTTAATCATTCCCAAAAATATACACCAAACAAATCAAAAATAGGATACAACCATTTGAACCAAGCAATAGGATCAAGATCAAAATGAGAAAACAAGCATCCATATATAATAAAAGCATCCGATAGCATACATAAATAATGCATAACACATGGAATGTTTGTGCGAAATATGTTCGAAACACTAAAAAGCTATTGCGGAGGAGGAGGAGGAGGAGGAGTAGTAGAGGAGGAAGGAGGAATGGCGAGAGCAGAAAAAATGCGTTCTTTGTCCATCCATCCATCTCTGCTTCTTTGAAGCCTGGAAGGATGCAAACCGATCTCGGTGCTGCTGCCGCTCGCCGAAAGTGTGCGAATATCGCTAACGAGTCTTGAAGAAGATGATCGAGATGGATGGAGTGAAGTAGATGGTCGAGCGATCTCCGTCTCATGTGCCTCGGGATCGATTCTCTGGGAGGCGAGAGGCGATCCGCGACGAGGAGGCGGAGGGACGAGCGCCGAGTCGAAAGTCAGCGGTGATCGAGGTAAAGATGTCGTTGAGGAACCAGGGCATCTTCCGGAGCTACGAGGGTGTCTTGGTTTTTCGCATTAGGCGTTTTTATCCAATCGACTCCTTCGAGAAAAACCAATCATTTGAAATAGCCTCTTTCCCAATCTTCTTGGTCTCAACATACACGGAGTCTCGAAGAGGTACGCGAAAGTGTCGCAAAAGCTTAGAGATAATGTTACCGAAACGGAAGTAGCCTATGTGTAACAAAGCAGGGGTATTCAACATATGGCGCAAAATAATATACCCAAGGTTAATACGGCGTCCACTAAGAAGACTATCAAGAATCCCGACATCCAACCTAGTAACCTCATCCGAGTGTCCCTTCCTAGGGGTAATAATATCTTTTGCAAAATGGTGTGTAGAATCCGAACCTGCAGCGGTAAAAGTTGGGCTCTAAATGGAAGGGTGCATATCTCATTAGTGAGATCCCGACGTCTACAAATGTTCCTAACCCCTCGAATATGGTTAAAATCGGCAAAGGATAATTCCTTCCTCGAAGTGTATATATTATGTCCAGAAGTGGCGTCCAAAATGGTGTTTAAATCAAAAACATCAAAATCAATAGGAACACCCCAACACTGGTAACTATTCGATCTACTCTTTTCACGACAATTCCATGTTCGAATAAAAACACGAACTAGGTTAGGATAAATCCTCTCGTCTAAGTCTAATGCCGACTCCCATGGCAACAACATCCGCTTAACACTTTTTCCACAAACAACCAACTCCTCAAAATCATCTAAATCCACAAAGTAAGAGTCGATTACCTTACGACCCATGAATCGGGTTTCAAATCGTTTTACCAGTGGAGCTGTTGGAAAATGGATTCTTTGGAACTCGGTTGTCTCTTTAGGGGGTAGGGGGTTGCTCTTTGGGATGACTTTCCTCTTCCCTGGGTTACAGAGGATTCGGCCATTAATGGAGCTTTGAGAATGTGGGATTTTGTCAAAAAGATGAAAATGAAGCAAATGGACCAATAAAGTGAATGAAAAAGAGTAGAGAAAGGTTTCTGGAGGCTCAATTTGGTAGGAAATTGTCAACAAATGAGTCAAAAATCGAGAAATTTGCTCGGTTGCGCTTAGGGTTTCAATTTGGGATTTCGGGATTTGGGCAGAAATTTTATGATTTGAATGGTTAAAACTGGTCTAATAATGATAAGGAATGTTTCTATGATCGTGTTTTGGCAAGAAATAGCAAGAGAAACCAGAAATTTTAGAGAGAGAGAGAGCTTAGGGTTTCTTTGGTAAGAGAAAGCGGTGAGGGGGTAAGCGGAAACGAAGAAGAAGAAACAGACCAGTTTTATATCCCACTTAAAACGGCGAGCCGTTTTAAAAATATCGTTTTCCGATAAGCGCCCGAAGAGCTAGAAAACATAATCGGTTAACGTTAGTAATAAACGGTTAGCCGTTAATATCCAAAAAAAAAAAATTAGTGCGGAATTAAGCGTAGAGCCGTTTGAACAATAAACGGTAATCCGTTTTCTTGACTTTGATTTCGCACATAAGTTTTATTCTACGGCCAACATTCAATACATTTCTAAATCATTTAATTGATCAAAAATGTCTTGTAAGGCCAATATAATGCATGAATACACAATTTTAAACACATCCAAAAACAATCATCATACTATAGAAAGGCAAAGAATCATTATGAGACATTTATCATTCCAAGCTCATGCCTAATCTTTGAAAAATGATCTTATTTAAGAGGTTTAGTAAAGATATCAGCAAGTTGTTTTTCCGTAGAGATAAAATGTAATGAAATATCTCCTTTTGAACATGATCTCTTAAGAAATGATGTCTTATCTCTATATCCTTTGTCTAGAATGTTGAATGGGATTCTTTGAAAGGTTTATGGCACTTGTGTTGTCACACATGATAGGTATATGATCAAGATTAATACCAAAGTCTCTAAGGGTTTGTTTCATCCAAAGTGATTGCGCACAACAACAACAACTAAGGCCGAATATATACTCGGCCTCGGTGGTTGAAAGAGCAACCGAGTTTTGTTTCTTACTAAACCACGAGACAAGAGAGTGACCTAGAAAGAAACAAGTTCCACTAGTACTCTTCCTATCAATCTTATACCCAGCAAAATCGGCATCCGAATAACAAATCAAGTCTAAATGAGTTCCCCAGGATACCAAAGGCCAAGATCTACGGTTCCTTTCAAATATCGAAAAATTCTTTTTGACAAAGAAGCAAGTGAGATTCTTTAGGACATGATTGAAATCTTGCACACAAACATACACTCGAATACAATATCGGGGCCTTGGCGCAGTTAAATAAAGTAAGGATCCGATCATACCTCGATATGCTTTGACATCAACATCTTTACCTTTTTCATCTTTGTCAAGCTTAATTGTTGAGCTCGTTGGAGTACTTTTAATCTTGCCATCTTCAAGTCCGAATCGCTTTAGTAAATCTTTCAAATATTTGGCTTGATTGATGAAGATTCCTTCTTCGTTTTGTCTTATTTGTAGTCCGAGGAAGTACTTCAATTCTCCCATCATACTCATCTCGAATTCTTTGCTCATACAAGATGAAAAATCCTTACAAAGAAACTCATTAGTAGAACCAAAAATGATATCATCAACATAGATTTGAACAATAAGTATATCTTGATTCTTATGCTTGATAAAAAGTGTAGTATCCGCTTTACCCATTGAAAAGCCATTTTCCAAAAGAAATTTACTAAGTCATCATACCAAGCTCTAGGTGCTTGTTTTAATCCATACAATGCTTTTGACAACTTGTAAACATGATTTGGAAATTTTTCATTTTCAAAAAAAAACAGAAGTAACACATACACTTCTTCCATAATGTAACCATTTAAAAATGCACTTTTGACATCCATTTGATACAAAATAAAATTCTTATAACATGCAAATGCTAAAAGCATTCTAATAGATTCTAATCTTGCTACGGGTGCAAAAGTTTCATCAAAATCGATTCCTTCTTCTTGATTGTAACCTTGAGCCACTAACCTAGCTTTATTCCTTACAACCACACCCGATTCATCCATTTTATTCCTAAATACCCATTTAGTGCCTATAATGGATTGATGTTCAGTTTAGGAACTAATTCCCATACATTGTTTCTCTCAAATTGATTTAACCTCTTGCATTGCCATAATCCAAGATTCATCGTTTTCGCATCCCAAAGGATTTTGGTTCAATTTGAGATATAAATGCGGTATGTGCACATGTGTTTCTAAGTGATGATCTAGTAGTTATACCTCGTGAAGGTTCTCCTAAAATCAAGTCTTTAGGGTGAGAAGATACATACCTCCACTCCTCGGGGGAGTGTTTGAGAGTTACCTTCATTTTGCTCCACATTGTTTTGCTCTTCATGTTGCTTCTCTTGATTCTCGCTAGATGAAGAATCTTGTTTAGCATTCAAGTTTCTCCTTGTGGTACTTCTTCATCCGCATCATTAAAAACTTTCTCCATCGAGGATGGGTTAGATTCATCAAATGTAACATGCATGGATTCTTCAACAACCAAGGTTCTTTTATTGTAAACTCTATAAGCTTTGCTAGAAGTTGAATATCCAAGAAAAATGCCAACATCCGATTTTGGATCAAATTTACCAAGATTGTCTTTTGTATTCAATATGAAACATTTGCATCCAAAAATCTTGAAATAACCAATGTTAGGTTTTTATCTTTCCAAAGCTCATAGGAAGTTTTATTAAGAAGTGGTCTAATTAAAACACGGTTTAAAACATATCATAAATGCGGTATTTACGGCTTGGCCCAAAAATATTTTGGTAATGCATTCTCATTTAACAGGTCCTAGCCATTTCTTGAATAGACCTATTCTTTCTCTCAACAACTTCATTTTGTTGAGGAGTCCTAGTGATGAAAATTGATGTATAATACCGAAATCATTACAAAAACTTTCAAATGCATGATTTTCAAATTCTCCACCATGATCACTTCTAATGCAAGTAATGAAATAGCCTTTTTCATTTTGAACCTTTTACAAAAGACTTTAAATGCATCAAATGCATCATCCTTATTAGCTAAGAATAATACCCATGTATACCTTGAATAATCATCCACAATTACAAATGCATAATATTTTCCATTTAAACTAGCATGTCTAGAAGGTCCAAATAAATCCAAGTGAAGAAGTTGAAGTGGTTTTGAAGTAGAAATATGATTTTTGTTTTTGAAAGAAGTTTTGATTTGTTTTCCAAATTGACATGCTTCACAAATTTTATCTTTTTCAAAACCAATTTTCGGAAGACCTTTAACTAAATCATTTTTGGAAATCTTTGAAATTAGATCCATGCTTGCATGTCCTAGTCTTCTATGCCATAACCAACTATCATTATGCAATGTGGAGAAACATTTATCAAGAGTAGATGCACAATCTATATCAATGGTATAAACATTAACACACCTCTTTCCAACAAAAACAATTTTACCATCACTTGCATTTTCAATAACACAATTTGTTTTATCAAAAATAACTTTATAACCTTTGTCACACAATTGACTTATACTAAGCAAGTTATGTTTTAGATTTTCAACTAAACATACATTCTCAATGAGAGTTGAGGAAATTTACCGACATTGCCAATACCAATTATTTTTCCTTTTGAATTATCTCCAAAAGATACATCCCTCCATTTTCGATTTTGGTAAAGCTTGAGAACCATGAATAGTCACCGGTCATATGTCTCAAGCATCCGTCCAAATACCACTTATTTCTCTTTTCTTCTTTGATTTGATTCTGCAGAGAATATCTTAAGTTTTAGGTACCCAAAACTTTTTGGGTCCTGAGTGTTAGTAATGGTTCCTTTTGGAACCCAAATAAATTTAACTCCATAATAAGCATTTCTCTTAATAGGACATCTATTTTTCATGTGACCATCTCTATTGCAATAATGACAAACAATTTTATGATTATTAGTGGTAGTAGCCTTAACAAAGTAGCTTTTGTAGTATTTTTGTTTCAAATTAGGTTTATAACCAATCCCTCCTTTATCAAACACACATTTTTGGGCACCAAGTAATTTTTCTAAGTTCTTTTGCCCATTTGTGAATTTAAACAATCTCATTTAGTTCATTGCTTTCTTCTTTTTAAGTTCTTCATTTTCTTTGATTAAGTTATCAACATGTAATTTTTCATGTTCATATGAAGAACTTTGTTTACCTTTTAAAAAGCAATTCTATCATGCAATCTTTCATTATCTAATTCTAACTCTTTAATCTTATCATTTAACACATCATTACATTTTTGCATAAAGATCCTTTTCATTTGAAAGTTCTAATATATTCTTTTAAGACATGCATTTTTCTTTCCAATTTTCATCATATCACTACGCAACTCATTAAAAGATCATATAATTCATTATAGGATGGAAGATCACTTACCTCATCAAGCTCATCCTCTCCTATTGCCATAAGTGCCAAGTTTGATATTTCTTGTGATTGTTCATCCTCACTTGACTCTTCATCGCTTATCATCCCATGTTGCCAACATAGCTTTTTTCTTGAATTTGTTGAGAAGGGGACATTCCGATTTTATATGACCGAACTTCTTGCATTCATAAAGATATGATTGCTTCCTTCTTCTCCTTTTGATTCTTAAAGTTTCGAACTTTCTTCGATCACCGGTTTTCTTGAAGAACTTCCTGAATTTTCTAGCTATCATAGCCATTTCTTCATCTTCAAGTTCGCTCTCCTCATCACTTTCAGATTTTGATGCTTTCAAAGCAATGCTTTTTTTTCTTATCTTCATCTCCTTTCTCTACGCTAAATCTTCTTCATAAGAGATAAGTGAACCAATTAGATCATCAATAGACAAAATGTTTAAATCTTTGGCTTCCTCAATAGATTCTCTTAGGTCTCCATTCTTTTGGTAATGACCTAATGATTTTTTTACCCTCTCGCATTATTTGAAAAGGTTTTACCAAGTGCCCCAGAGTGTTTATAATGTCTCGTAAATCTAGTATACATAGAGTAGACACTTTCATTTTGTTCCATTTGAAACAATTCATATTGCCTAGTGTATCTACTTATTTTAGATTCTTTGACTTGGTTTGTTCCTTCATAAACAACTTCAAGTTTCTTCCAAATTTCATAAGCATTAGAACAACTTGAGACTCTATGAAATTCTTTCTTATCTAGGGCACAAAATAAGGCATTCATAGCTTTAGAATTGAGTGAAGCTTTTCTCTTTTCGAAATCATTCCATTCACGTGAAGGTTTAGGAATATCTTCTCCTTCTTCATTTTTAGTTATCGGCATGAATGGTCCATCACATACAACTTCCCATATTTCGTAATCTAAAGCTTGCAAGTAAATTCTCATCCTAGTTTTTCAATAAGGATAATCATTACCATCAAAGAATGGTGGCCTAGTGGTGGATTGTCCTTCCCTATAGCTAGAATCATATTGGGTTGCCATGGATCGTTTACTCTAGACGATTAAGTCCTAACAAGAGAACCTTGCTCTGATACCAATTGAAATTTATTTAGGCTACCCAAAGAGGGGGTGAATTGGGTTTTAAAAACTAAGCCAATAAAAATGCACAATATTAAAACTAATGTCTTAATCAAAATCAAAAGTAATAAATTCAACAATGCTCAAATTAAAAGGATAGGGAAGAGAAATCAAACACTAGAATTTTTACGTGGTTCGCCAACCGTGCCTACGTCCACGCCTCCAAGCACACCGGGCTTGAGGATTCCACTATGCAAGCCTCCAAGGCTTCAAACACTTACACTTGACTTCCAAGGTGTCAATGAACCTTTACAATAAAGAGATTATTCCCAATCTCTTAACCCAAGTGTATCCCAACACTTACAATCACTCAATGATAGAGATTTAATAACAAATAATCTCTCACACACTCCAAATGATTACAATTGAAATTTTAATGTGTGAGGGAATGAAATGAAACACAATCAAGCTCAAAGAAGATTGTTTCTCAGTAGTAAGCTCAAAAATCAAATGTTGGATCACTATTGTTTGAATTTGATTGAGCCTTTTTATAGTTGGAGCTGAAAACTAGCCGTTATTGACTTTCTGAGAATAATCGGATCGCCGTTTGTCTCTATCGGTTAGCCGTTTTGAATTTCCAACTAGCCGTTATCCTTTGACTTCAAATAAACGGTTTGCCGTTAACTTTATCGGATCACCGTTTCTTTCCAGTAACCTGCAAAACAGAACTCGGCTCTCCGTTTTTGATAAACGGTTCAAGAGTAGAGAACTTCTACTCACTGGAAGTTATCGGTCAGCCGTTTTAAATAAACGGTTCAAGGCTAGAGAACTTCTACTCACTGGAAGTTATCGGTCAGCCGTTTTAAATAAACGGTTCACCGTTATTTTCCAGAACATGTGAAATGTTCATCACTGTAAATTATCGGTTCACCGTTTTCCAGGAAACGGTTCACCGTTAATTTCCAGTTTCATCGTTTTTGAATTTAAAACAAGTGTATTGCTTTTAGAAAATTCTTTTTAATAGCCCCAACACTTTAATCATGAACATATAATTTTTGTTATCATCAAAATCATTATTATAAGATTAACAAGACGAATTTAGAGAATCTTACCCGTCACTCCCTTTTGAAGTTGAAAATTTGGATCTATTAATGAAAGTGCCACCTTCATATTACGAAATTTTACTTGATCGTTTTTTTTGAATTTGTTATCCTTGAACTTTGACTGTGTATAGTGGTGTGAGCAGCATTGCAATTTCCTTAAGGTGTGTTATTTTTATTATAAGTTTGTTGCTTCGACATACTATCATTTATGTTTTAGTATTGTACACCAATTAAATTTTTTTACATACCCTCTTATTTAAGAGGAGTAAGGAAAGAAGAATTTTAGTTACAGAAGGGAAAGAAGGTGAGCATTGTAGGATCATAAAAAGTTATCATCCTTGGTCAGTAAAAGTTTGCTCACAAAAAGGGTAGGATTTGAATAACTGAGAGTTGAAAAAGTAATTACAACATCTTAAGCTAATAAGTCTCATGTTGGAAGTTGTCTAAGTCTTAAAGTTCAAGTATCCGTATAAACAAATAAATGATGAATTGATGAGAGCACCCGTTTTATGTTTTTTGTCTTGTGAGTTAAAATGCCTAATTATTTGTTTGTAGATTCAGGATTGTAGCTCTTAGGTCTATGATTGCTGCTATTTCAAGAACATAATGTACTTTTTTTCTCATATGTGATGTTCATAATCCTACTCAAGGAGCTTTCTTTTTTCATTTTTTCCCTGAATTACAGTGATTATACGCCCAACTGCAGAATAGAGATGTGAAATGTTGCAATTTTCGTCGTATCAAATGTTGGCGGCATTATTTGAAGGAAACAAAGATTATGAGTTTCCAGCAATACAGAGATTTTAAGGTGGTTAATATTGATATTGACAGTTTGATGGATGGATGGCCTGTGCTTCCGCAAGGATGGCTGCAAATTGGTTTTGATTGGTGTTTTCCTCATACTTGCTGATAAGTGAGTTTGTCTAGGCCACCTTATTCGGTTTCTATGGTGTATAATTTCATTTAACTTATCTTTAGCCGTGTTTAGTGTGAAGAAAGGGGAGAAGGAGAAAAGAGTGGAATGGAGGGAAAGGGAGAAGAAAGGAATGGAGAAGAACAGTAAAATTAAATTTCGTGGAGAATATTAAAATTAAATTTCGTGGAGAATATTAAAATTAAATTTCATTATTTAGTTTGACATAAAATTTGATAGAAAAAGGAATTTCAATTTCTTTTTGGGGACAAGTTTATACTTTGCCTTAAATATTAAACTATCTATATTAGTAATAAAATATAATTTAATATCAATACCAATTTTTTTAATGTAAAAAAGTCTTAAAACAATTCATGATTTATTAGAATTATATATGTATGTGTGTGTGTGTGTGAAATAAAACGATGGTTTGACGGCGATCCAGCGACGGTCCAGCGGAGTTCTGATGATGATTAATTTATATTTATATATTTTCATATTAAATAAATAAGTTTATTTATTTTGTTAAGTTTCTAAAATCATTCATTAAATTTAATTAATGTAAAATTAATTATAATATTAAATTGATAAAATAAAATTATAAATAATAATTATCAATGGCATTAAATGAGTTAAAAAGTTGAAAAGTAATTTTGAAAGCTTAGGTTTCTAACATAAGAGGACTTTAAATTCTTTACTACATGATGTGAAACTCAAATTCTTCATCATAATGGATATTAAATTATAATAGAAATTAAATTTATATATATATATATATATATATATATATATATATATATATATATATATTATTCAACCAAACAATGAAAATAAAAATAGAATTTAAATTACTTTCCTCTCCTTTATTTTCTCCTCCCAATCAAACACTACCGTAAATTATCTCTTTTAAATTCATGTGTGTGTATTTCAGTTTTCCTTCATTTTTCCAAAGATTGGCATATTGATAAAATCATAAGATAATGAATTAATTTATGTAGTGAGTATCTTGATTAAAAAATAAATTACTAGCTTATGTTTAACAAATACGGATGCCGGTGGAAATGAAAGAATTGGAGATGAAATTCAGACTGGGACACCCAAAAATCTAAAAGAGTTATACTATTAGTATCAGGCTAAGCTTTTTTCATATTCAACAAAAAATCTCTCCTTGTCAAGCTTTTAACGACTGTAATAAACAAAATTTATTTTAAATACGGGTGTATTAGACATTAAGGTTGGTTTATAGAGTAAGAATTGTATTTTTAAATTTTATAAATGAGTTTATTGAGTAAATAGGTTTATTAAGTGTTTTACTGGATTTAAATATTCCTATCCTATCAAAATTTTCTCGAAAAATTTAGGAAAATTTACAACAATAGCCAAAAAACTTTTACAAATTACACAAATAACCAAACAATTTTTTTTCTATCAAAATTAGCCAAACCATAAAATTTTGGACCATTTTACCCTTGTCATTCTCACCCAAATTTTTTCAAATGGAATCATTTCTCCCAACAAATTTCTCACCAATCGACGGCATCGGAGAAGAACGACGGCGTTAAGCATCGGCGGCAATCTCTAGAGCTCACGTCGAACAACATCAATCCCACCAAAATCAAGTCCAATAGCAGTGAAGAGATCTAAAAATCAAACATTGAACTTCAAAAACCCTAGGTAAGAAATTTGAAATAAATGATTTATCTTGTTGTTGTGTTGCGTTTTCTTGTTTTGTGGTTGTGTGTTGTTGTTGTTTGATGTTGTTTTGGTGGAGGGTTGAAGGAGAGGAGAAGGAATTTTGGTGGGAGAGAGGCTAGGGCTGTTGCCCCAGCCTTGTGTGCGAGGCTTGCATGAGCGGGCGACAGCCTGGGCTGTCGACCCAGCCTCGCGCGCGCGGGCGACAGCCTAGCCTCACATGTGAGTCTAGCCCGCGTGATAGCTTTGGCTGTCCCGCTGTGTTTTTGTATGACGGGCTGTTCGTCACACAAAATTTTGGGCGATGGGTCTCCGTCGGACAAAAACACAGCATCGATACATATAATTTTTTTGTGTGACTAGCTGTCCGTCTCCTAAAATTTTATATGATGGACAGCCCGTCGCACAAAATTTCAGAGAGTACTTTGCTCCCATCGCAAGTTATTTTGTGCGACAACCAAAAAAGTTATATGCATAGGGGGTGTGTTTTTCTGCGACGGGTTGTCCATCGCACAAAATTTCAGAGAGCGAGGTGCTCCCATCGCATGTAATTGTGTGCTACGGCCAAAAAAATTAGATTCATAGGTGCTTTGTTTTTTTGCGACGGGTTGTCCGTCTCACAAAATTTTGGGAGACGAGTCCTCGTCTCACAAAAACACAACACCTATGAATCTAATTTGTTTGGCCGTCGCACACAATTACGTGCAATGGGAGCACCGTGCTCTCTGTGTTTTTGGGCGACGGACTGCTAGTCACACCAAAACACAGAGACTGTGTGATCATGTTTTCGTTGCGCAATTTGTGTCAATACATTTTCTTATGTTTTTTTTATTATAATAAGTTATGAAATTTAATAATTGATCGAAATTCATTTTGTTATAGATGCATGGCAAAAAAGAGTTTGGCGAAGCGTAATCCGCCTGGCCCGAAGAAGGATCTAGGCGTAATGAAGTTAGGATTTGATAATCATTTTTCGAGCCGTATTACAGAGACATCAAAATTTAAAAGAGTCATCGAAGCTATCCGGAGTAAGTTAACGAAAAAATAATTGTCATTATTCAAAAATGATATTTTCGGGCAGTTTATGAATTTGGAGAGATATGCATTCAGTGGTGTTATAATCCACAATTTATTGCTTAGATAAGTGGCATATAATGAAACCGATGAGAATCAATTGTGGTTTCAAATAGGAGAGAAATTAACACGCTTATCGATTGGGAGTGATGTTTAGTTACAGGGCTCTCAGGTGGTCAAAATATCGAACAAAAAAATCCACCAGTGCATCATAGGTTACTTCGTCAGTATTTTGATGGTCGATTTAAAGACTTGAATATAAAATAATTGAATATTGTTTTTGCCAATTTGAACTTTGATGTCAGGTGGTCAAAATATCGAACCAAAAAATCCACCAGTGCATCATAGGTTACTTCGTCAGTATTTTGATGGTCGATTTAAAGACTTGAATATAAAATAATTGGATATTGCTTTTGCCAATTTGAACTTTGATGTCATGGGCGACGTTGATGTCTTGAAAATCGCGTTGTATTACTTTGCCAATAGGGTACTGAATGGTAGAAAGGATAACAGTTAGGCTGATTTCCAATTGTTGAATTACGTTAATGATGTCGATCACTTTTGAAGTCTTCCATGGGGTTGTATATCATGGGAAACGGTATACAATCATGGGAAACGGTATACAACAGTATTGATAATGTATTGAACCAAAAGGCTGAGAAATTTCAGGAGCAGCGCGAGAAAGATCCTTATCATAATATTGAGAAATACAATATCTACGGCTTCAGTCATGGAGTACAGGTGGGTAGGAAAAAAAATTTAAGTTCGTATGTGTACTTATGTATTCACGAAGTAATTTTCTTTAACTTTGTGACTTTTTTATTGCAGGCTTGGCTTTATGAAGTTATCGAGAGGTTGCCATTAGAGTGGACTGTGCAGACAAGGAAGAAAATTCCTCGCATATTAAAATGGAAGGTATTTTCTTCGTCAAAATAAGTTATGGGGTCGTACATTTATATCTCAGTGACAACACTCTTATTGTAAGTATTATATGAATAAAATAACCATTAATATTATTAAGTACTATATCATTATTCGAACATAAAATTTTGTCTACTCTACGGCAGAGGAATGTTATACAAACCATCAAACCAAGTACAAAGGAGAAGGAAAAAGATTATTGGAAGACTGTGGAGGATAGTATACCATACGTCCCAAGATGGGTTCTTAACGTAGGTATCCTTGAGTACTTAATTAAAAATATCATTGAAGCTCAATACGCTAACCTCTTTGTTTTTTATTTTTTTATCTATTCTGTGCAGTATGAACCTACAATTAATGTGTAGGCTATTCCAATCGAAGTACAAGAGCCTGAGGAGTACACGGGTGGAACACATGAGCAGCAAAACCCACTCGAGGACGAGCCTGCTGCAGCTGACAATGACGATTGATCACATGACTCCGATAACCCACAAGAGCCGGAGGTAACATCCTCATCAACGATCATTTTCATTTCTTGTATACAAATTCATATATGCCCTTAATACAGTCTCGTTGTATTTGTGTTTGTTGATAACAGTCAAGGACAAAGTTTTGTAACGACTATTTCATTAGCCGGATGAATAGTATTGATCGTAACTTTTTAGAGCTAAAGTCCGCATTTGAGGCAGAGCGCAAAGAACAAAGGGAGCTTAGAAAACTCGTCATGGGACTTTTTAGTTCAAACAGTGAAAGTACATCCAAGTGGTCGAACGACGATTCCCTGATTAGACGATCGTATACAGTGAACAACTTTATCGCGTTGTATCTTGTTATTCTTTACCTTTTAATCCGACAGGAGTTGAATATGTTTATATTGACTATTTGACAGGCTCTAGATAACCTTGGAGTTCATACTGATATTAGTGATCATAATGATCACAGTCTTTTGACATTGTACAGCTTTTGTGGGGACCTAAGTGGTGATAGTATCCAAATTTTAACGAAGGCACCACCGGGCATAAGTCAGTTCGGATGTCCATATCGGCCGTCATATATGGTTAATAGTCCGTACATGATTCCACCTTTCAAGAGAGGGAGAAACGTGAATCCTTTGCCCAGAATCGAAATAATTGACCATGAGATTGATGAAAAAACGATTGTGGATATAAATCCATTTAGAGGACTAGATGATCCAACACAATTTCATGAGTTCGATCAGTGGTTTGCCGGTGAAATCACAGTGGATCGCACAATCCAACAGTCATACGAATTTTTTCAAATACTGGTGGGTCATGCTTCACTTGGATGGCTAGAGGATGAGGTAAGTAATGTTGAGTTTTATTTTTTCAAGTACTTTGTATTGTCTTCTATTATTAACAATTGTCATTGTTTTTTACAGCATATCCATGAGTTCTTCCGGTTAATTAGTGCAAAGCAAAGACAATACCCAAATACCTTACCTCAACGTGTCACGCACACAGATTCCTTTTTTTGGGTAATGAGTTCAAAAAGCTTACAATAATTGATTACAATGTTATATCTCTTAATGCCTTCAGTCCTTAATTTGAACTTTGATTCCACATAATATATATGTATTAGGTGCTCTTGAAACAATTATGGAACGACAGTGATTGTGATGTGAACTCATTACAATATAGCTACAACTTCAATAGCTATATTGATGGGTGGTCGGACATCATGTCCAAACTGTTCACAGACGTTGATATGGTAAGAATTATTATATAATATTAATGTTATCTAATTTTGTTAGTAATTTTCTAAAATTTTTAGTTTATGTTGATTTGTATACTCAAGTATTTGTTCCTGTGAATCTGGGTGGCGACCACTGGATAGTAGCCTGAGTGGACCTTTGTAAAAAGAATGTGTGGATTTATGACTCGTTGGCAGAGTCTCGGGACGATAAAACGTATGAGCACAACTTCAAGTCATTTCAAGTTGTTTTCCCTCTATGGCTATAAGATGTTGGATTCTACGACATCCGACAGGAGTTACGAAGTGCCAACCCTTGGAAGGTGAAAATAGTAAAAAATGTGCCACAACAAGAGCCTGAAACTGGGGATTGCGGAGTTTTTTTGTAGGTGTTTACAATGTATTTAATGTTTGGGCTCAAACTTGATTTTAGTAGTAGCCATGGACAGTACTTTAGAAAAAAGATTGCTGTTGACATATTTAATGGTGATATTGCACTTTAGGCCATTGTACTCATTTGAATATTTATGCACGTGGAATTTTTCTCCTGTAGAGATAATTAATATAATATAATTGAGACTAGATGCCTCATTAGATATAATGTTGTAATAAATAAAAAATATATGCTCAAAACACAAAAGTATTTATCATGATACAATTAGTTTTGATTCGACGCAATGAAATTCTTACATTTCTTGCGATTATGCCCCATTTCATTGCACCGCACACATCTTACAGTTCTCCTGTTTTCATCCTTACCAACAGAGGGTATTCTGAGCTCAGGACGACGACTAGATGGTAGTGCTTCAATTGGCGGGTTAACTCTTATTGCTTGGATTTCCTCCAGAATCTCCCAATCTGTCATGTCTCCAACTGGCTCGACTGGTTGTGCGTAAGCCATCACTAATGAATCCTCAGTGTAAAAATCAGAACAAAGACTGATATAATTCACTCGTACGGTTAGGCAAGCAGCAATTGCATGTGCACAGACAAGCTGATCAAGTTGGAATACTCTACATGAGCAAGTCTTGTCACGTATGTCAACAATCCCCTCCTTAATACCACCACCCAGAACATGAAATCGAAACTGAGGCACAGAACAAACAGTTATTCTTTCGGCCACAGTTCTCCTGTCAGAGACTAGTTCGTCTGCCCATGCTGTTAGACGGGTACTCATCGATTCAGCCACAATTGTTCTATCATAAAACCATTGATGCAGTGTTTTTCTAAAGTAATTGATAAGATGAGCAATCAAAAATTTCTGCGGTTCTCTCATGAAAGAATTCACACTCTCTGCAATGTTGGTGGTAAGAATACTGTTTCTCCGACTGTCAAACTCAGACCTTGCCCAATTATATGTGCCCACATTATTCTCTAAATAGTCAGCCGCACCTGCATGGAGCTGCCACAACCCCTCAAGTTGGTTTTTAAATTCTTCATGTCCATGTGTTTTTGCTTCGTTTATGAAAGCAGGCTCAAATTCATCCCATACAACTTTGGACATCTTGAATTTTGCCTTTATATTACCTTTCACATGATAAAAGCAAACTCCATGGCCGGCAGTGCGAAATACTTTCAAAACAGCTCTTTTGATGGCAGTGCATCGATCATATATAAACAATAAATCATGTTTATCGTCAATCACTCCATGTAATTTCATCATAAACCATTCTCAAGCATCATTATTTTCAGAATCCATGATCTCAATGGCTAACGGATACAGTTGATTGTTTCCATCTAGGCATGTTGCCACAAACATACTTCTACGATATTGCCCCTTCAGATGATTGCCATTTACAACAATCACTGGCCTGATGTACTGCATGAAACCCTTGATAGAAGATCCAAGAGATACAAAGTAGTACAGAAAATTATCATTTCTATCTCGTTTGAGGTGAGTAATGGTACCTTCGTTTGCTTTAGTCAAAACGTATGAGTACCTAGGAAGTAAGTTGTACGACTTTGTAGGATTCCCTCGTACTATTTGAAGACCAACTTCCTTTACCCTATACGCCTGTTGATATGATAACTAGACATCGTATTCCTGTTGTATATCTGCTCTGATGTTATTCAGTTTGTATATACGTTTTTCTTGGATAAACTTGTCTACGATGATATGACCAACAACTCGGCTCCTTACTTGACGAACACCATCAGCCATCACTTTATTACAACAAGTGTGTACATTGTCAACTCTTCTGACTAACCACGGAACATTTTGCTCATTCGAAGCTCTTGTTGCTCGGATGTGCCATTTACATAATTCCGAAGAACACTGGGCCTCGAAGCGTTTCGTTGTAGAACGTGTGATCCTAAAATCAAACTTACCCTTCAAGGAAACTTTGCGCAGTTTTAGTATTAACTTATTCTTCTTAGCAAACAACTGTCCCACACCAATATAATCATAATTGTAATTTCTAACCATATCTGGAGCAACAAAGTTCGAAGGCAAAATTGGAGCAAAGACTTACGAGGTGGTTAACTGTTGTCCTTCTTCTCGAACAGGCCATTGAAGGAATGGGTGTGTTGTCTCTGTTATTACTGGGAATATCGTTCTGATCCTTATTTTCATCATTAGTAGGAATACTGGAAGGACCGACAACTCCATCATAATCTGAACTATTAAAATGATTATCTGTGGTATTATTATATAGTTTTTTACAAACATTATTTGCTTCTGTGTTGTCGATGTCATCAATAGGATCATCATTGTTGCGGAAATCATTGTTGTATAATGGAGAGTAACGTTGCTCTGGCGGTATTATTAGTGGTAACTCCTCTTCTTCAACATCTCCTACTGTTATGCCATCATCATTAATGGTGTTATTGTAGTCGTGGAGTGGAGAGTAATGTTGCTGTAAAGACACTGTCTGTGGTAATACATCTTCTTCAATATCCGGACCAGAGATGTTTGCTCTAGAAGAAGTTTCAATATCTACAAGTGGCTCACCATTTTCGTTTTGAACTCGAGGAGATGTGGTAACAAATATAGGGATGCATCCGTAATTGACCACGTCAGAAGCCATATGTAACAAAACCTTGATCATTTTGTCATTAAATATGTTCATAGGTAGTGAACATGTACGATACATTGTATTACTAGACTTCAAAGTTGTCTTTATTGTGACATTTCATTCATTACGATCTATTTGCAAAATATCATGAACTCTTGCCACAAATTGATCAAATGAACAATCTTTCTGAATCAGAAAAGCTGTATTATTGCCATTCACGTACTCCATATGCCCATCCACCAACGTCTCCCACCAACCGTTGTAACACAATTGAAGCACAAGTAGATCCATTAAACCTGAAAAATATTTAAAAAAATCAAATGTGGTTACACACTACAAAACATGATAAAGTAAATATATCATACATTTTACATGGATGTCACACAAATAGTTATAACAAGTGCCTGTCACACTTAAATCAAGGTAAATTTTCTATTTATTTATGGGCGAGATCGGCGAAAAGGTTATGAGTTTTATTCGTCTCATTACAAGTTTTAAAACGATATATTATAACAAAAAAATGAACACATGTAGTCAAAATTATCATTTCAAAAAATGTACCCATCGCACATGCTGTATTTTGTGCGATAGGCTGGGCGACAGGTGCCTGTCACACAAAAATACAGCATGTTCGACGGTTTATATTTATGTACGACAGGCGCCTGTCCCTCATAATCTAGGTTTCGATTCTCAGTCGAGTTTTTAACTTTAATTTAAGTACATTCACTTTAATTTACTGAATGACCCTATCCTCTTTCTTTCTCGTGAAAACGGCTTTTAACATTTATTATTTTTTAAGGTTTTTTTTTTCTATTAATTGTAACGAAAACAACAGTTTCTCTTGTCATTTGACTAAATAATACTCAATATTTCCAAGAGCATTACGCACACTCTATTAGTTTTACTTCATTGCACGTTCGAACATAAGAAGCTCATTGAACACACTGGCCTAAAGATTATTCAATAATTTCTAAATCCTCACACTTATGCTAATATTAAAAAAAAAGATTATACTTACGTATTAATTTTATTTAATTTTACTTCATTGTCGCTTCAAATATTTATTACATTTTTTAACTAAAAACTCTCAAATATCATATATTCAAAACAGTTGCAGGTCTATACTTCAACTTAATTAATTTCAAATTCATATTTTTTAGGTTATAAAGAAAATCGGGACAAAATATACCTCTCAAATCATGGTTTATGATATGAATGTGGATTCGGTGTACAATTACGTTTGTCTTGGGAACTGAATCAACAGTCAGATTTATTCACCACAACTGTGAACTTTGTCTCAATTTACTGCTAACTATTATTAATTTGGTACTCATCTGAGCACTAATCTTAGTCCATATGATACTAAAGAATTTTTAGCTAAAAAACGTAATATGTATTTGAAAAGTCAACAAAAGTAAAATCAAGTAAAGTTAATATATACTTCAAAAAAAAAAAACGGTTAATGTGTGATATGAATGTAATTATTTAATAAATATTGGATAAAATTTTGGCTACCGGCTAGTGTCTTTAATAAACTTCTCAAATGTAAGGGGTAACAAAGTAAAATTTAGAAATGAATTTATATGGCATGAGTATAATATTTTTGAAATTATTGGATATTAGTTAATCCAATATTAGAGGTAAAAATTGTTTTGATGCAGTATAAATAAAAATATAAAATTATAAAGGACATATGTTAAGAGAAGAGAGAGAGACAATGTACTAGTCCTCATTAATTAAACATTTCTCCATAGGCAATAAAAGTATAAATAAAAATATAAAAATATAAAATTATAAAGGACATATGTTAAGAGAAGAGAGAGAGCAATGTAGTAGTCCTCATTAATTAAACATTTCTCCATAGGCAATAAAAGTCATTCACTCAATACTATCTAATAACCGTCATTTTTTGTGAGGACCATTTTGCCCTTACCAAACTATTAATTATACTTATCCTTGGAATAGCTAAACGAAAATAAATGAGTCAACTTATAGTCAAATATTATTACATAAAAGTTTTAAGTTTGAAAATTCATGGCTAAAACCGTCTTTTCATATGATAATGCTTTTAACCTCAATTGAAGTAATACTAAACATTTTCTTTGAAAATTCAAGAGGAGATAAAGTAGTCCATCAAAATTTAAAATAATAATTTATAAAAACTTAATAACTGTCATTATGAACACATGACACATCAAAAGAAAACTCTTGCTTTTTCACATTCCCTTTGTTGTTTATCGTCTTCTTCATGTCGTACCACAATAATTTTTTTGGGTCAGTCACTTATTATCAACTGAAATGACAAGAAGTAGAAAAAACCCCTAGGAGAGAACCAGGAAAAAGCCCGAGAAGGGAGTGAAGAAAAGGCTCCACAAGTAACACTAAACATTATTCTATAAAAGTTTTACGTCCGAAAACGGTCTTTTTATGTGATGATGCTTCTAACCTCAATTAACGTAATACTAAACATTTCCTTTGAAAATTTAGAAGGGATAAAGTGGTCCATCAAAATTCAAAATTGTAATTTATAAAACCCTGATAACCGTTGTCATGAAGATGTGACACATCAAAATAAAATCCTTTCCTTGTCATATCCACTCTATTGTTTATCATCTTCTTCACATCGTATAAGAACAAATTTCTTGGGTCAGTCATCTGTCATCCACTGAAATGGTGAGAAGTAGAAAAGCCCTGAGGAGAGATCCAAGAAAAAGGCCAAGAGGAGAGTTAAGAAAAGGCCAGAGAAGTAATATTAAACACTATTTTATAAAAGTTTTAGGTCCGAAAACTGTCTTTTTATTTGATCACACTTATAACCTCAATTGCAATGGAATTTGCATCTACTTTTCTTTTGTATGATATTGATGTTAATGAAGGATTAAAGATTCCTTTAAATGGCGAAGTAGACGTGGAGGTGAACAATTGAAATGGACAAACTATCACTTTTGGAGCCATTGTTGGCATAGTATGTCCATGTTAAACTTTTCATATAACATGAACATACTTTACATCTACGCTAGTGATGGCTCCAAAAGTGATTGTTTGTCCATTTCTATCGTTTACTTTTATGTCTACTTTGTTGTAAAAGTAAACTTGTTTTACTATATTAGGTGTGTGAATTGTTACTAGAATGTGTTAGGTGTTGTAGGTGAAATGGAATGAGTTAGATGAGGATTAGTGTGGTGATTAATAGTTAGTCTGGTGGTTGAGAATAAAAGGAATGGTTATGATTAATTTTTTTTAGTTTATGTGTGATTTGAATTTAGTTTTGGGTACTATAAATATTCTTATTATTTGTGTTGTTAGCATCTCTGAAAAATAAGAGATCGAGTCTAAAGAAGACAAGCAAACTTTCTAAGTGTTTGTGAAAGTTGAGTGTTTGTATTGTTGTGAAGAATTTACAATTAAGTGTTTTAAAGCTTTCGTTGAATAAGGTGTGTGCTTTTATTTTTTCAAATTCTCTAACAATGGGGTATTAGAGCCAATTATCAGCACACCACATAGTAGTATAGAATATCAAATCAAATATCTCAATGAGACGAAGATGAAGACGAAGCTGAAAAAATAAGCCTGATCGAAAGTCGGACGCACCTACAGTAGCCACCGAAAATTTTCTATCAAGAAATTAAGTTGACTCACCAAGTCAGATTGAGTAGGGTTGAGTCAAAGATGAACCAAGTCAACTAAGTGCAAGCCGTTTGATTGACCTATTGACCCATGAGTTGTTGACCACCCCAAGCCATTGACTAGTCAATAGTTGGCCATTGACTAGAATTTGGAATTTTGATTCAAGTCAATCCTAAAGTTTTTTGACATTCCGAATTCATCAGTGCATTTAAAATCTCCAAATTCTCACTTAATTTGTTAGTCATGGCAATTATTAGCATAATATTGTTCCAAGTTTTACAATTAAAGGGAAGTAAATTCCAGCTTGTCCAAACTTGATGGTCGAGGATGTTTTCGTTTTTGCTTCTGCAGAAGCAGAATTGTTGAGCAATGAGCAGTAATCAAGATTTTTTTTTCAATATTGTTTGTTCAAAAGTTTTCGTAAATTTTCTCCTACAGAAATATATTTTTTTAACTCCTCTATTAATAGCAGCAGTAGTTGTGGTTGTGTATAACATCTCAAACATGGTTGCAAATTGATTACCTTTCTTGTTCATGAAGTTTTTATGATTGAAATGAACCATCACAGTGATACTTCTTCAATGGCATGATTGTGTGTTCTGTTCTGGATTACACCATGTTCATCTGTATTTTGCATTGAACAGAACAGAAACATAACAATCATGTCAACACACAGACCTAGATATGCATTGTATGTTAATTAGCTATACACTGGGGTCTTCACAAAGTTTAGCATGCATTCTGTTCAAGCTTCAAGGGAACAATTAATATCCCACCATATTACATTAATTTTTCAAAATCTATCCTTTTATTTTTCCACCTCTTGAAAAATAACTGCTATGATAATGGTTCAAATTATATATGTTCAACAGAGCCAAGAAATGGTTCATCAATTGCAAAAGGCATGGTAATTAAGAACATTAGGAAAAAAAAAACATATTAGGTAGCGAAAATTGGAATGTATAAAAAATAATTTATTGCTTAAATTGATCAAATCACGGTAGTAAAAGAAGAGAAAAAATAATACATCAAAATACTTGGCATACATATATTTATTATATAATCCTATTTAGTGCATTCTCATGTTAAATTTACTCGAATGACTAACAAACGTTATGCCCTTGGAAAAAGAAAACGCACAAGAAACTACACGCAGCATGCATGTATTTGTACAAATGAAAAAGCAAGAGCAAAATTTGTGTTCTTATCTCCTTCAGAACATTTATTTATCATTTTATTAGTAAAAAACTACGGCAGAAAGTTTTTTTCACAGGCACATCGCATGAAAGATTATATTAAATCAATATCCAATGAAAAAACTTTTGAACAATAATTTATCATTTTACATGTCCAACATAAGCAATATTACAATTATAAACACCACCAACAAAGAATCCATTCAAACACTTTCTCTAATCTACTTTAATAGTTTGTCCATGCATGCTCTCTGTTGGTTCGATCTCTATCACTTTTATTTTCTCTTTCTTCTTCAAGATTGTCCATGCATCATGCCGTGAGATTACCAGGAATGGTGACAAATTTCCCATTTTGGAACTATTAGAGGGATTGAAGTGGAGTATGAGAGGTTACCAGCAAGTTAATATTTATTTCATAATTTCATACCTTTTACTCACATGTCTCCCGATAGCTGTTGATTGTCGAGTTTCATGTTTGCAGAACTGTTGATCAATAATCAGTACCACAGCTGATGATGTTTTTTCATTTTTGTCTCCAGTAAAAACTTACGCCTTTTCTTCTTTTTTTTTTCACACTGTACTAACAACAGTAAAAACAAATTCTCTTTTAAAAGCTTTTATTTATTTAGCCGTAAAAACAGATTGCTATCTCAATTGCAATGAATTTGATTTAAAGTCTAACACTCATGAGCAATTTAAGACATTTATCATGATCACAATCCTTGTCAAATCGTTAGCTTGCTGAGATTACTCTTAATTAATTCATTTGTGGCGGCAAAGGCTCTTCTCTCAATCATAGAATCTCTCAATCACGGTGACAGTGAATTCGAGTTTTTATAGAGATCTCATCCTCTTTTATAAATATTAATTCGTAGGAGTAGTCATGCAAGATGGACGTATAGGATATATTATAATTGCATGAATTTACACTTGTTTTTAACTGATTTGTCTTGGTGTAGTCAAAACAGTAAGGAGAAAAATCTACTCCAACAACACTTGTGAAGAGACTCGAATCCTAACCTCAACGATGACGAGGTGGTGCCAACGTGAAGAAGAAAAAAACTAGTGTAAATTTCAGCATCCTGAATCATGACCCTGCTAATGTACAAAAATAAGAATAGCAAAATGAATAAAAATATTAAAAAAATGTATAGAAATAAAAAGCTACCAGTCAAAGCTATTATAATGAAAGACTGAAACCTACCAGCCTAATTCTAGTCTCTTCTTTAAGTTTCTTGGAAACTATTACATTGGCTTCCTCTTTCAACATCAAGACTATGATAGTTTCTCTTTAAAAAAATTTTACCTTCATTTTTATTTTTTTCAAAAGATTTCTCCTCATATTGATCATCTAGTTGGGTGAAACTTAATGGCAAGGCCTGGAAACAAGATCATTCAAGCCAAGCTGGTGGGTATGTCTGCTTAATGCATTTATTTGATTTCTTACGATGTTTGGTGATGATTTTTGAAATTCTTCGTGAACTTTTGCGGACAAATTATCGAGTGATACATTTACTAAGTCTTGAACTTTTTTAGTTTTAGCAAGGCGAAAAGTGCTGTTAGATGAATGATCTTAATGTTTTATCATGCCATTGCAGGTGCTTCTAAGAGATATGGGAACTGGAAAAACAAGTTAGGCATCAAGATTCATCAAAGGCCAATGTTATGATTAACAGGTTACTTCTTATTTCCTGTTTCTTTTACAATTCAATGTAATTCTCATCTTACCGAAGATGTCAATATATGGTGCGTGTGTATGTGCAGGAACCAATAATTGGAGCAGCATTTTTCACTCAAATTTTATCCTTATCTGAAGCCACTATAAAATTTGATATATGGGACACCGCAGGACAAGAAAGACACCATAGCTTGGCTCCTATGTACTATCGCGGTGCGGCAGCCGCTTTGGTTGTGTATGACGTCTCAAACATGGTAGCCACTGATTACCTTTCTTGTTGATGAAGTTTATTTGAGTGTAATGTTCTTCGAATGGCAAGATTATGTTACATCGTTCAGGCTATGTTCCTCCGTTTTCTGCATTGAACATAACAGAAGGATCAGTGAAAGTAAAATATAACACTCGTGTCTACTCAAAATCCTAGACAAGGATGAGAAAATACAATCCGTATATATGCCCTGTTAATGCTACATCGATTCCAAATTTTACGTCATGCATTGTTTATTAGCTACATTAGGGTCTTCACAAAGTGTTGCATGCATTATTTTCAAGTTTTCAAGGACATATCAGATCATTTCAAATTCGTTTTATTTTTCTACCTATTCCAAAGTAACTGCTGTATTGCTTCAGGATACGTTCAATAGAGCCAAGAAATGGGTTCTGGAATTGCAAAGGCAAGGGAAGAGCAGAGATTTGAAAAGTAGCATTCTAATTCTCATGCCACATTCTATCCGGTGTAGTAATGTAATGCCAAAGAACCTGTATACATTTATCGCATTTATGCATGCCCTACCTATGTTGTAATATATCAATGGCTCATCATAATATTTCTTATGTTACTGATCTCTAGGAAATCAAATTGTGGTGATGGCCTTGGTAGCTAACAATTCTGACTTGGATTCGCAAAGTGAGGTGCCGACAGAGGTACCTTCAGAGTATTTTCCCTTATTTCTGTTTCTTCGAGTATAAAAAATTATGCATCTTTCAAATTACTTGGAATTGCTTTAAAGCAATATAAATAACGCGCCAACTGGAAAATGTTGAGACAGGAAGGTGAGCAATTTTCTCAAGAAAACGGAATGTTTTATGTTGAAACATCAGCAAAAACTGCACAGAATATCAATGAGCTTTTCTACAAAATAGGTAATTTTAGTTCTGCGGTTCAATCTCACCACAATATGCAAACAGCTCGATCTTCATTTTTGAGACAAGTTTGTCAATTGACTCCAAAGAATAATCAAATCGTCCGATGCTTATATTGTTTCCCTTTGTTCATCCTATACAGCGAAGAGACTGGCAACAGTTGGCCCTCCAAAGCGCTCTGGGATAAATCTAAATCCTGAAACACAAGAAGGAAGAAAAGGATTTTGTTGCTTAGCCTGAAACAAATCTCGCATCTGGCAGTTAAAGAAATCATGTAAAGATGTGATCCTTGACAGAACCACTTACTTAGGCAGGCCAAAATTTTTAGATATTTATTTATTAATTAGTATCTAATAATTTTTTTAAGGTTCTAAAAAAATTTAGGTTACATATATATTGTAGAAAAGCCTAATTTTTAGGCTTTATCTTTATTATTTCTCTCATTCATAATTATTTTTTTATATCTGATAATTTTCATCTTAAAAATAATATATATTTTTATGGTATAATAATTATTTTAAACGTTACTTCTTTATTTTGTTACTATTTCTACAAAAAAAAATTTCAATGCTTTCTCTTTTCAAAAATTACACTACTAAAATTGTTAACGTTAGATTTTAAGAGCCATCTTTTAGTATTGTATTAAAATCTATTTAAAATGTCATTATCTAAAAACTCATACACATACTCTCAGCTGAGCAACCAAAAAAAAAAAAAAATACTCTTGCTCTCTTCTGCACAAAGAAAATTCTTCTCCTCCAAATTCATTGCCATCACCATATTTATCTCATGTAAACAACTTTTCAGGTGACATCATTCTATTATCGGATAACGTTTCAGGGGCTATCATTCTATTGTTCTACTTTTAATTATTAAGATTAAATGGATTAACTGTTGGTGGTAAAAAGTGGACAAGAAGTATCAACGGCATGACGTGTGAGGAATATGGCTCATGATTTTAAAATTGTCTAAAAGATGGAAGGGAAGCTAAAGAGGGGAGGACAAAATGTAAAGATCTTAAAGAACCAGTATCAGTCACCTAAATCTTGAGAATCATGGAGTATGCCTTCTACAATATACCCAATTCGTCATGTAAACCACAGAACAGTGACAGCCTCGCCAACAGCACCAGGGCACGACATGACAATATAGTCTCCACCTAGCTATCTCCAAAATATCTCCTTACAAGTGCCAAAATCAGATTTGAGAAGAAGGGACCATGAGATACAGCTACCTGCATAATTTCCAGCAAAATCAGGTACTCCTCAACCTTAGCAATTAGAATTGAGGACATGCTACTAGCAAAAACTTTCCCAGAGGATAGTTGTCCAACTCAAGCACGCTCAAGTGCCTTAACAAGAAAGGCCAAATTACCTTTAAAACATTACTTGAGGAGGGAAGCAACTAATAGTGGCCTACCAAACGTCCAAAAGGACATAAAGATGCCTTAGAGACACTTCACCTTAAAAGGTTAGGTTGGTCTCACAAAAGGAGTAGGTTCACTCATTCAAAAAAAGTCAAATTTTCTCCTCTTCTAGGGTTTCTTAGAAACCCACCACCTTTTTTAATCTTTTACTGACTTGACCATTAGAGTGTCGTCAGTGGCAACTGTCAACGTCGCATCTAACTGCTATTTTATTTTTTTATTTTAGGTTCGTCTCCGCCACAACCTTCCCTAGTAAGACTGTTTCTAGAGACTTTCATCCCCATCAACGCAAGAAACCACCTTCTGCAAAGAAGCACTATTAGGTTAAACCAAATTCAGACCAAAACATTAACTATATTAGCTATTGAAAAATAGTTGTTAGCTAAATTATAATATAAGATTTTGATGAATAATTTTGCATCTTAAAAAGCAAGAAGAATAAAATTCAATTGATTAGTAATTTGCATCAGTAATGCCATGTAGCAAGGATCATCGCAGATATGAGCTATGATTTAGAGTTCACAAACGAGAGAGATTATGGCTATGGCTTATGAAGGTTTAGAGTATCTTAAGGAGGCAAAATTTATGGAAGCCAAAACTAGTTAATAATTTTTAGGAAATACACACACACTTGCTAATAATTATCGAAATTGAAGATATTATTAAGGATAATTCAATTTTGAGCTATTTGATGTTCCTGTGAGAATTAATGTTGTTTAATGTCAAAGGCCTAAAATAGAAATTCCTAAAGCCTCCAATTGGTTAGAGCTTGCCCAATATAGCCTTTAGGTATAGCGAGCACAGCTCCCAGCCCACTTATACAAAAATATATTTATAACTAAAAGTGAATCATTTCCAAAAGCTCAAACTCATTCCCCATGATCCTTTCGCATCATTATGTAAATTCATATTTTCATTATTATAGCCCTAGGTCCAACGAGTATTGTTCCTAAAGAGTGATGATATTTGATCCCTTAATTTATCTCACCAATCTCTACGTTTTAGTTAATATTATTTATTTCAAAATTATCCTTATTGAAAAATAAAAATAATTTTAAAATAAATATTTTTTCTTCTCTCTCAATCTCTCAATAAATTATCTTCTTATTTCTCTCTTTTGTTTACTGATTGAAAATGTGAACCAATTATTACCTCTTAATCAAAAATGAATTGAAATTAAACAAAACCAAAAATTTTCACACAAACCAAAACCTATATCATCATCAATAACAACAAAATCCACCATTTTGTTCATAAAATTTAACAAAGCTCAATATTGAAACTCATCATATGTTATTGGAGGTGAAGGATTGATGGTGAAGTAGGTAGGTAGTGGTGGTGGTGGTGGTGGTGATGATGAAGAACCTGTTGTTGATGAAAATAAGTGGTGGAGGTAGTGGTTATGCTTAGAGGGAGGGGTGGGAGGGAAAGAGATTAAAATAAAAGAAAATAAAAAATAATATTTTACTTTTAATAGGGGTAATTCTGAGAAGTAATAAGATAAATTGAAAACGGATTACTGGTAAGACAAATTGAGGGGGGTCAAATAACATTACGGATAAATGAAACTATATAATATCTATGGTCTAGCTCACTCGTAAAAGTAAATATTTATAAATAAGAATGAAGCATTTGCAAAGACTCGAACTCATTTTCTATATGATCCTTTCTTACCATTGTGCAAATACATATTTTTAATTAGTTTCCCCATTAAACCTAGGTTGGTAGAATTCCGTGAATCTAAAATTCTTATTTACTATTCAATATGAGATTCAGTATAAATTTCTTATCCCTATTTACTATTTGGATCAGGATTGAAGATCTAATTTTTCTCTGATTTACTATCGAAGATGGGATTCAAGATGTTTGAAATCTTAATCGGGATTTGGAATGTGCTCTACAGTGAAGCTCAAATTTATATTTCTAGAAGCGTATGACAAATCAGTTTGATGAATTACAAAGATCTGACATGTCGATTGTATATGTATAACAAAACGGTTTAATAAATTATAAAGATCTGCCTTGTCGGTCATATGCATATGAAATGTCGTTTTACGATCAAATCTGCAATTTTTGATAGAATACTCATGTTATAGAATCAAGACAAGATTGAGACATATTTTTTTATCTTGATTTAATATTCGGAATTGAGACAAGATTCAAAACAATTTTTCCTTAGGTTCATGATCGGGGCAGGATTGCTTCCAACTCTCTTTCATCCAATCCCCCACCCCCAAACACACACACACAAACAATAAAAAAAACCTTTGTAAGCAATGAAAAACTTGTTTGGGGAATAAAATAGGGTGACCACAATCTCCTCTAAATAAAAAATGAGCAAAGAGTTGATAGGTGATCAGGAGGTAATCTGGTAATCACCTCTACCAGATGAAACAAGCACATCACCTCAAGCAGAAAGTAGTCTTTGAGACCAAGAGCATGCTATCTCCACCAAGAGTTTTATCTAGTTGCCTTGAGCATGTCACCTCGATTAAGATATCACCAAGAAACCTCGAGCAGGCCATTTGGACCAGGAGTTTTATCTAGTTATCTTGAGCAAACCACCTCAAACAAAAGGTAATTGTGGTGATCATGAGCAGATCACATCGATTAGGAGGTAGTTTTGGAGACCATGATCAGATCGTCTTGACCGGGGGCTTACTTAGTCACCTGGAGCAAGATATCACTAGGACACCTCGAGCAAGACACACTAGGAGACTTCGAGCAGGACACTTGAACCAGATTTTATCTAATCACCTCGAGTACATGACTTCGACTAAGAAATTACTTGGTGATCTCAAGCAGATCACATTGACTAGAAGGCAAGACTTAGTCAAAATAAACCTCAACTAAGCTTAAACTGAAGAACTCCTTCTGAAAATTCAACTACAACGTTTGCGCACGACCAAGCATCATAACTATAGCTTGATAACAACCAGGTAATGGTCTAAAAACTACTATGTAACCGACTCATTAACTCGTGATTTAAGCAAGCATTTAATGCAGTAACAGATACATTGAAGGGGGATGGGTGCCTATAAAAGGCCCAGGTAGCCTAAAGCAAAAAAAGGAGGAATCTCTCTTCCTCTTATAACCTCTCTTTCTTTTATATTTATGATATTTTCTTTCCTTTTAAATTGAATAGTCGCTAACTTGAGCTTCGGAGGATTCACGCCGAAAAGACTTCCGGCACCTCTTATTGTCTTTTTTGGTTTCAGGCGCTCACTGAAAAGTTACTCATGAATTATCTGCTCATTAACTCGACCAGAAAATACTCGACCATATGTCTTCTTTGGATTTTCTTACGAATTGGTAGGTTGCTTCACCACCAAACAAATTCAACGCTGATGCAGGAGTCTGGTATAAAATTACTAAGAATCTGGTAGTAAACTACCAAGATTCTGGTATCAAACCACTAGGATTCTAGTATCAAACCACCAGGAGTCTGGTATCGAACCACTTACTGACATGACCAGATTTCGGCATCAACAAAACCTAATACCATAATTTTGTTGAAATCGTGCAGCCATCATCAATTCGTTTGGTATGTGCACAACTAAATCCTCGAAAGGATTTCAAATTGAAAAGTTTTATGTACTTTAGATTTTTGAGTTAGCTATTGGCACCCTTTAAAATCCTCTCATGTATTGATAATTGTAGCACTAGTTGAAATTACATAAAAAGACAAGCGCATCAAATAAAAGTATGAAACCGACTACAGGATCTGATTCTTTTCGTTGGGAAAGTACAGAGTGGGAGGAAACATTTTTGTTCCATCGATAAGCAAACATTTTTAAAGAAATTGAACAATAAGATCAAGAAATCCAGAAATTCGCATATTTACTTCAACTCAAGTTATATCGCAACTTAACAAAAATCATGTTTAAATGAAAACCCAAAACTCAACAATAGTTTATCTACTAGATAGAACTCAAAATTATATCATCAAACTCAAATAAACCCACACCAAAATTAAAAAAGAGACAAAATGAGGAGAAAGGGTGATATTGAAATCCAAGAAGTAAAACCTGACGCTCCGCCTCAGTCCATAGAAAGAGATGAGAAGTACGTTTCTTTCTGGGTTGGCGAATTGTGAGTTGGGCCGGATTTTTCGAAGTCAAGTCGGAGCTCATGTTATTGTTAACAAGCTCCAGTCTTTTAAAAACCCATTTAAGTTTGAACAGGCTGGACTTAGAGCAAACATAGACTTTTCATTAATTAAGAAATAAATTTTTAATAAAATAAAAAATTAAATTAAAGATAATTATTTAATACTTAATAGATTATAGTCCAACACACAAAATATTAAAAATACAATATAATAAATTATAAATACTAACACAAAAATATTTTAATTTAATATATTAATTTTTTTAAAATTTTTAAAATTTGATTTTTTTTATTTATAAATTAAAAAAAACCCTTAATAAGACCTAATCTATATGATTTTTATATTTCTCAATCTATATCCAAGTCTAAACCATGTGGACTATGCTTTAGGTCTATGGGTCTAGGTCAGACTGACTTGGACTTTTTTGTCAATCCCATTGAACCATTGGTCATTTTATTTATTTATTTATTTTTTGACAAATTACTCATTTTTACTTGGATGACAATTGAAATAGCGGAGAAAAATAACTTGTTTTAAGACAATGTTTGCGAGCAATAAAGCCCATGCTTGTATTGGCGTTTTAAACACAATCAAGTTTTGATGCCGGACATTTTGGAATTAAAAGTACCACTTGGAGAAAAAGGGGTTTAAGAGGACTTTGACGAGGTTCCAGTAGTTTCACTCCATATTTTTATTTGGACTTTTTTTTTTAAATAGAAATAATCACGTAATGACGGTAGATTACTATTTTTAGGTTGTAATAGCTTTGAAAATGATTGGTTTTGTACTAAAAAGTTTATGTTGAGCTGAAAAATTTTATGCTAAAATTGAACAATACTTTCAGCAAATTGAACAATAATCCGCTAAATTGAACAATAACCTGCTGAAGTACAGCATGTATCTCAAAAATGTTTGTTAATATGGCCAATATTGTCACTTCTGGGTCAAATATGGTCAAATGTAATATTAAACAGAATCGCTAACAGAAAAAGGGTGCGTCCATTTCAAAGGGCAAGGGGAAGTATATTTCCTTTTTGTGAAATAACAACAAAAAATCTCCTGCAAGAGTACTGCTCAACAACCTGCAAACATAAAACTGAAAAATCAGCAACTAAAGGAAACAGATGAGTTCAAAAAAATAAAATAAAATATGTGAAATAACTATTAACCTCTTCATGCTACACTACACGGGCATACTCCACGTATGTGCCGGTGATGGTTCCAAAACTGACCATTTGTCCATCGGCATCCTCCACCTCTACCTTTACTGCCCTGTCCAGAGGAATCTTCAACTCCCTGTTATCACCAACGTCCTACAAAAGAAAAACAGATGCAAGTTTTAACTCAAGGCATCAACTATAGAATGTCGCATGTGTGTTAAAAACTCATCAGGTTTCAATAGGATTCCTTCAAATTTATCTTTAACAATTCTCCCAATGTTTGTCAAAGAAAAAGATACTTCACCGAGTTGACGATGAATAGATCCACAAACTCCAGAGCGTTGTGCCCTTCCACTGGCTCAAAGCCCGAGCATTCAATCTCCCCAATCTCAGTGCGAGAATTAAGTTTTATCGGAGTTCCAGGCTGCACCCATCCGTTCAGCTTCAGGATGCCATATCTGTTTGGGCAGTCAGGGCACTGTAGTAAGATAAAAAATGTAATCAGTAAGACAATTTTTACCAAGGCAGTAAGAAAATAAAATCATATCCCACATTTCTCAAAAAATCAAAGTTAATGACTATTTCCTTTCCTAAACCCACCATAACATCACTAATCATAGCATCTTTTAATGTCACTATCTTCCCACCCCATAGTCGTCCAAAATCAACTAAACTATAAACAAATCCTGCCATTATCTTAAAAAAAAATGAAAAATAATATTTTGCTGGGCTGGTGTACTCGAGTTCAGAACTCCTAAGAGTATAATTTATTTCCAAAATAAGTGCCACACTTGATATCACATACAGGCACTAAAAATTAATTTCTCCAGATAATGTGACACTTTCCTAATAGTTAAATCAACAAGGCAATAATTTCACCTCCCTCACTTCCAAGTTAGCTCAAAATCTAGTCCATAGACACATTATTTTTCTTAAATTCCACCAAAACCAAATAACCAAAGCCAGCTAATTAATCATCCTAGGCTCCCAACCTGACAAAAATTGACTGAACACTACATAGCCAGTTGGTTCTTGGCAAAACACTACATGCCACTCAACATGGAAAAATTTAAATTCTTTGCCAAATTCCACCCCTTATATTGATCAAATTGACAGTTTATATAATCAATTATGATTTAGTAACAATAAATTAGACAAGAAAAAGAGAAATAGGGCCTGCCTTTCAACTCCACCAAATGACCCTCCCCATTTGAATCGTGATTTACAAGCCAGCAATTAAGTATGCTCTCTCACATTATCAACAACACTGTCACCTTCCCAATTAATTAGACAACCTTCTGTTGTTTACTTGGCAAGTTAAGACACCGGAAATGGATGTTCAAGTCTGATTCGCCTGGCTATCGTCACATTTTATTGTGTTATTTGATGAAATTAAATTTAACGACTGCTAAGACACTGGTTTTTTTGATAAAACTGGTGCAATGCTTACTCAGCTTTTAAAATTTAACTTTAAAATGATCCGTAAATTAGTCTGTTGCACTGCTCTAAGATGCATAAACTCAGAGCCCAGAGCCATTTTAAATTTTTCACAGAGGACACCAGGTGAAAATTAAGAAGGCTGCCGCACCTTCAAAATCAGCGGTAAATTAAAATAATAGATATAAAAAGAACCAAGATCAAAATGAATGGCCCAGGAAAATGACAGTGACTGTTCATTCCAAACACTTTTTATTGGTATAGTGTTGAACGTTGCTCAATCCAAAGAAACCTATCATCTAAATATAATCAATAAATCAAAAAGAAATCAACGATAAATAAAGAAATATGACAAACATATTCATATAAAAGGAACCAAAATGGACGGCCTAGAAAAATAATTAAGGCGTCCGCTTGCTCAATCAAACAAAAACCATCAGTAAAGAAACAAAAACCTAAGTAACTACAAATTACCTTGATTACGAGGTTAACCCTCTCGTTAAAGTGATTGACAAAGTCGTCTCTACAGATCAACCGAAAGCCAAGATCAGTTGTAGTACCGCCCGGACAAAGGAGCTGCAAAAATCATTCAATAATAAGAATATTTGGAGAAAAGTGAAAAGAGGAAAAAAAAAAAAATATTAGTCACCTGCATTCGGATCGCCGTCACGGACCCCCAGTCCGTGACAGGAACAATTGTCGGCACCTCTCGACTACGTTCTGTAGGATTAACTTGAAAATGGACCGTCACAAAAATCTTAAAACGAGTGCGGGGGTCAGGACCTTGGACTCTCTTCACCTGCCGTTTAGTCAGGTGATCACCCTTACGCGGTTCCCCCTTTCTTCTCCGTCCCTTGTTCTTCTTTCTTCTTGCCATTTTCACTCACACTCAGTGACTGGGTTTCTTGTTCTTGACGGCTGTGTGTGACGTGTGAAACGTGAGGCGAAAGAATGGGATCTGATATTATATTTGGCGGTTGATTCACTATTTTATCCTCATTTTGATTCTCTAACACGAGGATAAAATGGTAATCACGGAGAACGACGGTTATCGCACGTGAATATTTTATAAGTTACGTTTAGCGTAACGTGCGCCTTTTTGTTTTTTTTGACTTTGTTTTTTTATACAATTTCGTTGAGGCCCCTTACCCTCTGCTTTATTTATAATAGATTCATAAATATTATGAAATTTTTTAAATATATTCATAAATTTTTAGAATATTAAATTTACCCTTATAATTTTTAAACTCTTAAAATATTTTCTATTTAATTTAAAAATATAATAATTATTAAATGGATTATAATTATAATTATTATATTATTATAAATATAATTTTAATTTTAAATGGATTATTATTATTATTAACAACAATAAAAGGTATTATAATTAATTAATATATTAACAATAATTAATAATAATTTTTATTTAAATTGTTAACAATAATAATTAACAATAATTATTATTAATAACTAATTTTTAAATAATAATAATAATAATTATTATTATTATTATTCAATTTATAATTTATTCATAAATATTATAAAATTTTTTACTTACCTATACCATAGAAATTTAATTTATCTCCTTATACTCTTTTTCATTTATTATTTTTTTATAAGTGTTAAAAAAGTTTCTATTTACACCACAACACATTAGTTATCATAATACACTAATATTAATAAAAAGATAAAAATATACTTAAATTAGTACTAAAGAAAGAGCTTCACTCTCTTGAAGAATTACAGCATCTCATCTTCCATTACTCATCATCAACAAAATTCTTAAGGATACCACCATTCATCTTTTTTATAATATCATTTCATAATAATTAATATTGTCATGATAAAAGAATTAACAAAATAAAAAAAAATTCCTTTTAAATCCATCCCTCTCCACTATTAATTTTTCTTCATTAGCAACCTTTATCTACAATTAAAGCTACTATTAAACTTATCACAGAGAAAGAGAGTGAGAGAGGTGAACAAGAAATGGAAAAAAAATATGAAATATTTACAATTTTATAGTGCATTCACTGAATGAGAATCGAAATTAACTGAAATAACAATGAGTTATAATCGAAATAACTAAAATCGAAATGAAGAATTAAAATCAGAATAATTTATTTACTTGAATTAAAGAAATCGTAGTTAGAATGAGCTATATTGCTATTGATAGTTTATTTTGTCCTAAAATCAAAATCGTAATGAGTTAAACTATAACAAATTACTATAAAATTCTTAATTAATTTTTATCATAATTATTATTATGTATTATGTATTATTATCATTATTCAAAAATTAGTTATTAATAATAATTATTGTTAATTATTATTGTTAATAATTTAAATAAAAATTATTATTAATTATTATTAATATATTATTAATTATAATACCTTTTATTGTTGTTAATAATAATAATAATTCATTTAAAATTAAAATTAAAATTAAAATTAAAATTATAATAATTATAATTATAATCTATTTAATAATTATTATAATTTTAAATTAAATGAAGGGTATTTTAAGAATTTAAAAATTATAGAGGTAAATTTAATATTTTAAAAATTTATGAATAAATTTAAATAATTTTATAATATTTATGAATGAAATATAAATAAAGTACAGTACAAGGGGCCTCAATAAAATGTTACAAAAAGTGAAAAACCTGTAAGTTAACGTAACTGACTGATGATTGACTAGTGAGCCTTTTCTTTTCAATTTTAAGGAGACGGACCTGAAACTTTTTGTGAAATAGTATTTGACGATTAATTGACTACTTTTTTTAAATGATAAAATGGTCCTCACATAACATGACGGCTGTCTGAACCATTTTATCCCTTTTATAAAATGCTATTTGATTACTTATTTTTGATTTGATAGGTAATATTTAAATTGATAGTTCAATTTAAGAATAAAATGGTCCTCACGATAAACTGATTATAAATATTTTTTTTATTTATGTAAGGACAATGCCGCACTAAACGCTTGATCTAACACAAGTCCTCATCTTAAATTAAGGGTAATCAATTTTTTTAATTTCACGAAAATAAACTTTTATTCTACGAAACACTTTTTTTTTTCTTTTTAATTTTACAAACAAAACTTTTTTCGGTTAACAAAAACTGAACTGATAGTTGTCCTGAGTCAAACCCCAAAAACCAAAACGCACCGTTTAACTAAATCCAAAAACACACCGTTTGACTTTTTTTCATTTCACAGCCACTACCCAACGCACTGTTTAGCATCAAATCTCTTTTCCCTTTCCCAGCCACTATGGATCCACCATCTATAGTCCAGCCCTGATACTTGACAAATAAATAAACGGCTTCCTTACAAACTTCACAAATACAAATAGATAATGAAGAAATCTTGGCCTATATGCGTGATACAGGGCATCTAGAGATATAATTAACACTCAATCCAACAAATTGCACAATAGCCAAAATTAACAATTTCATGTACTTATAGTTCACCAACAAACCTGAAATAAAGTTGCATACAAACATGAGAACGGACTTGAATGCCTGATGAAGCATATGAATAAATCAAACTTCTGTCAAAAATTTTTTGCAGCCACTGTAAATGAGATCTTTCAGGGAGAAATGAAACAAAGAGGAAGAAGATGGGGTTGGGGTTGCTGCTGCTTTCGCCGATTGAGTGCTGAAGAAACGAAGAGAAGAAAGAGGGGGCTGCTGTTGCTTTTGCTGATTGAATGCTGAAGCAACGAATAAGAAGAAGACGGGGCTGCTGCTGCTTTTGCTGATTGAGTGCTGAAGAAACGAAGAGGAAGAAGATGGGGTAGTAGCCTTAACTAAACCAAATAACGTCGATGTCGTTTTGGGCATAATGCAAACAAAAAAAAAAAATTAAACGGTGTTGTTTGGGAATGATTTTGGGGTTTGACCCAGAGCAACCATCATTTTCCTAACAAAATAACTACTGTAAAGTTGGTGTCTGACCTTTTTATGCCTTTCATAAAATAGCATTTGACTATGGTATCTCATTTTTTATTTGATGAGAAATGTTTAAATTGAGAGTTCAATTTAAGGGCAAAATAATCCTAAGCAAAGGTTGATGAATTTTTTAACTTTTTTTTTTAATTTATAGAAACAACTACTTTTTTTAATTAACAAAAAAAAACTACTTCAAACCCACCAAGTTTAATGTTATAATTAGTTTACAACAATACTCATGATATAATTTAGTATTTAAAACAAAAAAAGGGATAAAATAAAAAGATAATTAAGTTTCTATTAAATTCTTTTTTTTTTCTCAATCTTTTAGCCAACATCATCCTACTCCTACCTCTTAAACACTGATTTTACTTTAGTAGTTCTTCCAAAACAACTGGTCCTTGTTAAAAGCCTCATTGCTTTAGGGGTCAAACTGTCAAAGTAACAAATATTTTGAATCGCATATTTTAATCGTATTATACCGAATTATGAAACTAATGAATACAGAGTTCATATTTTACTGCTAACCACAACAGTACAAGTTAGGGCCAAAAACAAAAAAAAAATCGCACATGCAATCATAGAAATAAATTGAATGTAGATAATTTCAAAAGTTATAGGAAAAAAAAAAATTGCCACGCCTATAATGTCTTGAATGAGCCTGGTATTAGGTACTTGTAGCTGGAGGTGTTCGAGGATCGGATTTTACGAATTGGGCATCAATCCATATCCGATCTATGATTTTGCGGATTCTAAATTTTGAATCCAATCCAATTCACGGATCAATGAAACTCAATCCAAATCTAATCCATACATTTGTAGATCAAATACGGATTTAACTCAATCTATATTTAATCCACTATTTTGCGGATATTTTTACAGACTAAAATTTTTTTTATTTTGTCCAATTCGTGAACTGACTAAATAAAAAAATTTAATATAAAAATAACTTTATTATAAATCAAATTTTAAATTTAAATAAATTAATTGTTTGAATAAAGCTAGAAAATACCTTTAAAGTTTTAAAATACCTTTAAAGTTATATGTTATAAATATCTTATGAATTTAATGAATTATTAGAAAGATGGTACAATGAATAAATTAAGAAAACTTCTAATAATTTCACAAAATATAAAAACTAATAAGTTACCACATTCTATCTATACATAAAGAAGATTTTTTTAAAAAAGATTTCAATCGTTTGATTTGATCAATAATTTAGACACGCGGGAAAATAATCAATTAAATTAAATTTCAATATATTTATTAAATAAATTAGGAAACCCAAATTTATCATTAAATAATATAGAAAATATAAATGAAATATTCGAAATTAATAATTTCAATAAAAAAAATATAAAACAAATTAAAAAGTTATGAGATCAAATGAGTAAAGAAATTACTAAAGTTAACCAATGCATAAAAGACTTCAACATTAAAAATTTTGATATATTAAAGTAAGAAATCATTAATATAATAAATAAAAACTCAATAAATATAAGACTAAATAAGTTGGAGATTCAATTAAATAAAATAAAAATTTAGCATTAAATTTACTATAAATATAAATGAAAAACTTAAAAAAAATTAAAAAATACTTACAAATATAGGTTAGTTGTAGTTTGGGGTTTAAAATAAAATTTTAAAATACTTTAATTTTTTTATAATTATTAACTTCTTTAATGATTTAAAAAATTATAGCTGTAATGTACAGAAAATGTAAGATATGCTTTGCCACTATACTGACTCCTAATTGGTAATAAGAATCCGAACTAAATATGGAATAGTTAAGTTCGGTTTCTTAAACGGACCTGGAGTCGGCTTGTTCTCTTCAACTGCACTATATATTCATGTAAAAGTTGAAAACCAAAAGCCTGTCAATTTCCAGCCACCATCGCCATCACCATCCTTTCTGCTGCATTTGATATTATCATCTGATTTACTGGTAAAGCTCTTTTTTCGTTTTCAAGTTTGGTTCTGTTCTTGATCTAGTATGTTGGTTGATTTGTGATATATTTCCAGATCCGGGATTTCTGTCATTCAATATGTTTATGTTCTTCACATGGGTTCTGTCCAAAAATTTTCCTGTTGAAATTTACAGGGATTATTTTTTATAGTTTGCTTCTCTTACTGGAAACAATTACTGATAAATTTATATGCTTGAGCATGAATTACTTGGTGTGACAGATTAAGGATAAGCTTACTAAGAAGCTGGGTTCCTTTTTCTGAGAAGAATATTCCTGGAAAATTTCGTTCCTATTTTATTTTCAGAGTATAGGATCCTGATTATGCCCTTTTTTCTTTTATAAAATAAATTTTGGCATTTATTATACGATTACGGTGAATTCTATGCTGCTTTCTGTTTTCATTTTGATATATGATTGTGAATATTTGCAGAATTTAAGATTATGGATTATACAGTAGATTGTATCTCAGAGCTTCCACCCTTTATCATTCATCATATCATGTCCTATCTCTCCACAAAAGAGGTTGCTAGAACTGGTATTTTGTCAAAGAGATGGAATCAGTTACGGACTTCATTCCCTGTCTTGGACTTTGATCAGAAATACTTTGCAAATAGGGGTGTGTGTTATGGAAATTTTTGCATAAGGAAGAAAAATGAAAAATTTTGCCAAGGTGTAAAGAGATTCATAAACTTCGTTGATACTTTCCTTGATCGGTTCTGTGAGCTCAAATTATCTATTCAGAAATTCAGACTTTTTATAAGCCTTCTGGATGTTGAAGAATCTTCCTCTGATGTTGATAAATGGATAGGATTGGCTGTAGAGAGTGGAGTAAAAGAGTTGGATTTTGAAGTCATAACGGATGAAGATACAGTATACACTTTGTCTCAGACAATCTTTTCTGCAGAATTACTAACTACTTTAAAGCTAGTTGGTTGTCGGTTGGAGCAGCCCTCCAATACTACAAGGTTTAATTCTCTCAAAAAGCTAATACTTGAGAGAGTCTGTTTGAATGAACAAATGGTCCAAAAGCTTGCTAGTGAATGCCCTGTACTTGAAGATTTGTGTTTCTCTTGTTGTTGGGGATTGAAGCGTTTGTCCGTGTCTAACGCTCTCAATCTCAAGATTATGAAGATTGAATCACCGTCGGATGAACCTGCTGTTGTTGAGATTGCTGTTCCAAGTCTTCAGCAGTTAACCCTTGAATTCTCTGAGAAGAGAAGGCCGCATATAGTTGACATAGCTGGATCTCCACGTCTAAAAATGTTGAAATTACACTCCGTGCCTTTTTCAGACCAGGAGTTCAATAACTTTATCTCAAAACTTCCTCTGCTTGAGGATCTATCTGTGGAGATCTGTCATTTGCTTGAAAGTATTGCTATATCATGTAATCAGCTCAGGAATTTAAATTTTTATTTATGTGAAAGATTGAGAGCAATTGATGCTGATACTCCCAATTTGCTTTCATTCTCTTACGAAAATAATCCAATTCCCAATATATCAATGAATGCTGCATGTCCATGGGTAGTCAGCGTTGATTCTGAAGGTAGCCTTGACACTCGTTGGTTCCTTAAAGTAAAGGAATTTCTCAGTGCATCCAATCAAATTGAAAAAGTCTTTTTAACTATGAAGTCAGATGAGGTATGCATTTAATTTCATATGCATGATTGGTTATTATCATTTCACTTCAGGGGTTGTTAGTTTTGTTTATGATTCCTAATTGTTATTTTTTTTATCTTTATCTGTTTGTTGTGATTTATACAGACTTCTTTTAATTTAGATGAATTCAAAGAATGTTACCCATCACTCCCTTTCGAAGTTGGAAATCTGGATCTATTAATGGAAGTGCCACCTTCGGATTACGAAATTTTGCTTGATGGTCTTTTCTGGATTTGTTATCCTCGGACTTTGACTGTGTACAGCGGTGGTGAGCAGCGCTGTAAGTTCCTTGAGGTATGTTATTTTTATTATAAGTTTGTTACTTTCAGCATGCTATCATTTATGTTTTAGTAGTGTACATTGAATTTGTTATTTACCTACCTTACTGTGAAGAGTGCTAAGAAAAGCAGAATTTTATTTAGAGAAGGGAAAGGAGCGTATTGTCAGATCATAAAATTTATCATCCTTGGTCAGTTAAAAGTTTGCTCGCAAAAATGGTTGGTTTGAATAAATTAGTGCTAAAAAGCTAAGTGATAAACAGATGCGAGTACCCCTGTTATGTTTTCCCTTTTGAGTATAAATGCCCTTCATTTTTGTTTGTAGATTCAGGGTTGTGGGCTTGTGGCTATTAAGTCTATGGTTGCTATTATTTCAAGAACATAATGTCCGTTTTCCCCAATATATGACATTCATAATCATAATCAGCTGAACGTTTTCTTTCTTTCTTTTTTTTTCTTTTTTTTTTCTCTTCTGAATTACAGTGGCTATACAGCCAACTGCAGAACAAAGATGTAAAGTGTTGCAATTCTCATCATATCAAATGCTGGCGGCATTATTTGAAAGGGACCAAGATTGAGAGTTTCCAGCAATATAGAGATCGAAGGAAGGTTAATATTGAAATTGATACTTTGATGGGTGGATGGCCTATGATTCCAGAAGGAACTTTACATATTGGTTTTGATTGGTGTTTTCCCACTACTTGCTGATAAGTGAGTTTCTCTATGGGACAAGCAATAGCTACTTCCGCCACCTTATCTGGTTTTGTGTTGTATTATTACATTTAACTTATAATTTTCTAAAAATAATAAAACTTATTGAAATAATGCATGTCTTTGCTTTATTTGGTCTGTCAGTTGCAGTGTTTACATTGCTCAGTTTTATATGTGAATTATTAAATTGTTAACTTTTTATTCTATGAATGTATATTAATATCATTAACTGATTGAATTAATTGAAATAATGTATCCCAACTTTTATCATCCGAGTGTAGCAGCGATCATTGTCGTTGATTAATCTTTCAATGAATAAGTGCCACATCAGCTCTTAGATTTTTGTTTATACCACGTTTAAGGTGTTAGCGCAAAGCCAGCCCAAGCCCAATTTTGCTGGGCCAAGAAAGTGTTAAATAGCATAGTGGTGGTAATATTTGATTCCCTAATTATCTTTCAATAATCTCTATTTTTGTTTAATTTCATTAGAAGTTTTTAAACTAATCTTTATTACTCAACATGTCTCACCTAATCCTGCTTTTCATAATCACTATAATCTCTTTCTTTCTCTTTAAAAATTTTATATGCTATTGCCACAATCATAAAAAAAGATTTGATACTTCTTCATCATTCTTTATTAAGTATTATAAATTAATTTCTTGCATGATTACAAAAGTGGAGTATAAAATATTTGAAAAGAGATAACAATTTATAAAATATTCGACCGTCGCTACTGCACGTGAAAGGTCACTTCCGGCATCATTGGACTCATCGAGGTCAGAACTATCATACTTGAGCTTTTTGTTGCCGTTGACTGAGTTTCGGTCACCGTTGACCGTTAGGCACAATTTGATAATTTCATAAACTTTAGAGATAATTCTGTAATTTTTAAATTAATGGACATTTTAGTAATTTCATATTAAGGCAGTTAGATAATTTGGGATTCTTAGGGTGGTAATTTATGTTGTTAGGGTCATTTTGGTAATTTTATATTTTTTAGGGGTAATTTTATAAATTCAGAACTTGTGTATATTTTTGTAATTAGAATTGAGGATAGTTTGGTAATATGTGATTCTTATGATAATTTGGTAAATTTTGATGTCAAGGGTATTTTGGTAATTTTATAAATTCGAGAATATTTTATTGCGGATAAATGTCATTTCACGTTTATTAGTTATGATTAGCATTTGCGGATAGTAATTATACTATTTTCTTAAATTATGAGGATCCGCGAACGAGAATCAACCCACATACGTTGTTGATGCCAAGTTTGAACATCATCATTGTGAGTGGAATATACAAAACCTATTTTCATTGTAGTTTATTATGATTTTAAAATATGGTAAAGCCTGTTTACGAGATTGGCTTTAAAGGCTTCGATTTAATGATTTTATAAAAATGTATTTTATCTATGCTTTAGTATTTATTACGAGAAATGTGTCTGATTAATGATTTTAGTTACTAATTTTAAATATGCATGATAATATTTTTTTAAAAAAGAAAAGTATATTTAAGACATGTTAAATAAAAAAAAAATGTGAGATTTCAGATGATATTATATGTTTATATATATATATATATATGTGTGTGTGTGTGTGTTTGTGTGTGTGTGTGTAAAGGTTGTTTGCAAAATCATTAGACAATACCCTTTCTCTTCAAATATAGTGATACATACGAGATGATATATGCATGCAGTATGATGAATACAAAGACACTAATATTGAGATACAAATGAGATGATATATTTTTTTATTTATCTGTGTAGCTTAGGGGTATGACGGTACTCAGATAGTGCGTCATTGCCCGTCCGTTGAGGTCTGGATACGATGAGATATGTGATGATATTTTCTAATTTATCCGTGTAATTTCGGGACATGACGTTACTCAGATAGTACGTCATTACCCGTCTATTAAGGTCTGGATATGATGAGATATAATATGATACTTCCCTGTCTATCTGTGTCGCTCTGGGGCGTGATTGTACCCAAATAGTACATCATTGCCCGTCCGTTGAGGTCCAGATATGATGAGATTATTTTCCCTAGGTACTTGTTTGGTGATAGTTTTTGGTATTAAATATTGATGATATAAGTATTATGATTTCATTGACTTTATACAGTCTATTGAGTACATGATTTGAATTTAATAGCAAGTGGGCCACATTATATCAAAGTAAATTTTTTTTAATAAAAAGTAAAAATAAAATGTTATGATTTTACAAATATCTTGAAATTAAAATTTTAATATATTTTATTAAATTAACTTAAGTCTTAGATTTTTTTAAAAAATTCTAATTGGTTTATGTTTATCATTTATTAAATGACTAAATAAATATCATGATTTTAACAAATAAAATTATAAATATCATGATTTTAATAAATAAAATTATAAATATCATGATTTTATTAATGATATATATAAAATTTTATGATATTAATATTTCATTTATGAAATCATAACTTAATTAATGAAGATATGTTTCATTTGTGATTTGTGAATGAAATATTTTTATATTTATACACCAAAAAAATAAAATAAAATAAAATTATGAATGAAATATTTTTTTATTTTTATGATAAATTAAAAGTTGTATTATTATTATGGGCTTGAAAAAGCTCACTAAGCATGTGGCTTAAACAAAGCATGACAAGTATATGGGTTTAAAGAAAAAAAGAATTTGATGGGATTTTTTTTGGCACTGCCTAGGCTTGTGTCATGAGCCGTACCAGGTCTTAAAAAAATTTTGGACAGGACTGGGCCCTAATGAACCATGGTTTGACGGGCCATTCGGCATGGGACAACCCGCTGGCCATCTTTATTTTTTTTTTTAACTCACGCAGCCCCTCCTTCATTTTCTCCAAAGGAGCCAAACTAGAGCCAGCCTCCTCCAATTCCAAACGACCCAAGTAAACCCCTTCTAATCGGTGCAAGCTCGACGGGCACCATCTCCACCATGTCTGCTACCAATATCTCCACAACTCCTCTAGCAGCTTTGGTATGTCGCCTCCTCTGTCCCAACTCTTATGTGTTGTTTTTGTGAAAATTAGCTAAGAATTTGTTCTTAGGAAGTTCTGATATTTTAGAATAAACATTTGTTATAATGATTTGATTGTTTTTGTTTCTTATTAAGTTAGAATTAAATTATTGTGAATGGAATTTGAGAATTAGAAAGAAAAACTTTATTGATCTTTTCTGGTTTTTTTTTTTTTAATTATTGAAGTTCTGTTAGGGGCTTAGATCTTAAAGTTTAATTTTACACCACATAAGAGTTTAAGCATTACAGCAATTATAAGTTTGTAAATAATTTTCTAGATTGCACTCCATTACTTTATTTAAAGTGAAAGATAGATGTTTGAGGCTTTTTGTTGTTTATGTTTTACATTTTAAGTTATCCGTTGGGTACGATAAGATTTCATCAAGATAATTGAGAGTTTTGTTAGAGGTCTGCTTTCTCAGATTATATGTGTCAATTTGTGGCTATATTGAACTTTATCAAAGCAAATAATCCTAATGCATTTTTAAAAGATAAAATTGATAGAAACTTGGTTTTCGAGATTATCCAACTGATTTTTTTTTTTCTTAATCGAATTTCCAGGTGGCTGGCAACTAAGTAGTGTTTTGGATCTACGGACCCCACGCTGGATTTTATCCTGAACATCACACAATTTGTTGGACTGTAGTTTTTTTGCTAGCTAGTTTAAGTTAATGTGCAGCGTTCGTACCGATCATCTCTTATGTGCCGGAATTTTTATGTTTTTTAATGGAAAATATGGAGTTTGATGTAGCCTAAAGAATGAATGATGTTCTTGTTCATGTTATGTGATGGACAATAATTGTATTCAGTTTAAAAGAACAAATGATATATTCATGTTATTATTATGTAGTTTAATTAATTTTAAATCCTATTAATTTGTGTCTATTTATATAAATTTGGAGTATATAATAATAATAATAATAATAATAATAATAATAATAATAATAATAATAATAATAATAATAATAATAATAATAATTTATAAAAGAATATATTTCAAAATTGATATGTAATTCAATAATAAATATAATTAATGGAATAAATTAATAATTAAATAAAATAATTTTGTAATTCTCGCCCAATTCATTTAAAAATGTTCTTTATGTTCAATATCTTTAATTTAATGTATATCCATCTTAATTTTGGCATTTATTCGAGTAGTTTTTTATTCTCCCAATTTCATGAGGCCTACACTTTTTTTAATCCAATTGTTGATGCATCTTACCTGCAAAGAATCTAAGAATTAATGAGATAGTCCCAATGATACTGGGTTCTCATCCACCTCCTTCGAAAATTTGATCGTGATTGTCATTTTCACTTTGTCCTATATGGTAATTTTAGTCAAAATTAAAAGGAGTTTGATAATATTAAAATTGTGGTCTAAATAGCTCTTCTGTTTTTGCAACCTGCACTGGGCTGATTGCTGGCTCTCCCATGCATCTTTATGAGATTTCTTTTTTCATAAGAAGGGCAGTAATAAGGGTTCCCAAAGACTTTCCAATAAGACTATCATTCTCTTTCTTCAATGTTAAAAAGTAATTTCTCACTCTTCAAATATTGTTATATTATTTTTTTTAATATATATATTTTCAGTATGAGAAGTGGTCAACTCAATTGTATCTAAGTAAATACCATATCGACATATGAGTCCCTATGTCATTATATTCCATTTAGAACTAAGAATACATATAATCTGATCTACTTTTTACATATCTCTCATTATTTGTTTGAAAACCTATTCATCTATTGCGATTCTATTAATTGAGAAATAAGATTGATTGTCCATCTTTTTTATATAACATTAATATATACAAGACATCCTTTGAATATGCAATATTTGAGTGGGTCTACAGTTAACTTGTGTAAGCAAGCAGAGTAGTCAAGCAAGCATAATATTCTTCTCTCTTCAATATAGTAGTATAACTATATTATTGAAAAAATATAGGGTAATCAAATTTGGTGAGAAAATTTTGATTAAAACAATATAAATTTATTCATATTTGAATAGTTTTTTGGAAGAGAGCATATTCTTTCACTCATCCATTTGCCATATGGGTAAGTATACTAGCATTTGAAGAGTAAAATTAGATGACTCTTTTAATGACATGCTTTCATTGTATACTATCAAACAAACGGTAACTTAGCGGCACCCGGAAAATATCAAAATGTTATAATTTGTTTGTAAAAATAAATACAATAATTAACTAAAATAAATACTTCAAGAATTCAATCAGTTAGTGATGTCAATTACAAAAGTTTACATTTTATTAACCATAAATTGGTGTTTAAATAACTAATTCATATTTATATTAGTATACATAACTATGTATTTTTTGTTTTTTTCTACACTATCAGTCAGTGTAGTCAGTCAGACATCCCAAACTGGTTGGGGGAAGTTTGGAACTGCAATTCGTTCATTCACTTATACATTTTATGGATCCGGTGGCTGCATTTCCCCTTCTTCAGATACTATTTTTGAAATGTTTTTTTCGTTTTCTTGATTTGCTGGAATTAGGAATTACGCGTTTCCGTCTATACACGAACGGTAAGTTAATTGAGTATTTCATCTCGGTGCTTAGTAGCAAGCAGTGTAGGACTGATTATACTCTGGATGCTGATAGATTGTAAGAAAATAAAATAGTTTTTTGTTCAAGAAAATAAAATAATTAAATCGAAATAATTAAAAAAAAAAAAAAAAAAAGAAAGATAGTGGTTAACTGGAAAATGGCACTTTCGGTATAACATAAGAACAAGGATCGAATCCCAAAAAAAAAAAATAAATAAATAAAATATTTCGACCCACATAAGTACTTTTAGATAAGATTATCGATTTTCTCAATTAACCTCTCATACAATATAAAAATCAAAGTGTTACCATACAAACCAGCGTCAATGTCCAACATATACCTATTAAATTGGTTTCAAAATTTTTTCCCTAGAAATATAGAATCACCTGTTGGACAAAGTACGTTAATGGCAGTATGAATTAAAAACCCAACAATAACTTGAAACACAAATGGCTGACGCTCGAGTATATAATTTTTATTTTTAATTTGTTGTCAAATCCATGTCAAGATTCTTAACTCTTAAAACGAATTTAATTAAACTCAGTTTCTTATAAGTAAACGTAGAAAAAGTCATAAAAAGTTTGGAAGAGTATAGGCAAAGTAAATATGTCTGTAGTTGAGAAACATATTTGAGTTGAGGCAAGTAGCCAATCAATATCACACTTAAAATTACAAAATAGCTATGGAAGCGTATTTGGAAGAGTATAGGCGAAAAGGTAAAAAGTACATGCGATACAATTAAAACTTCACCCTCTGTTACTTCTCTGCAAAATAATCAATGTAAGTTAACCGAGTTTTAGATGGTGGAGACGATAGGCTAACATGGTAGAGTCACATTTCATTATCTATAATAATAATTTAACTGATGAACATTTACAGTAATTAATTTCTTTTTTAACAAAAAAAATAAGCGGATGTATAGAGCACTATGCTGGATTCAAATAACTCAACCCCATACTTTTTGGTTCCCATTTTTGAATACCAACGCCCATCTATTTTGAACCCAGATTTACTGCTAAACCTAATAACATTGTGTATGATTATCTTATAGCCAAGCAACAAAGGGACCATCCAGTCCTCACTTCTACAACAGAAAATTTCTACAAGAACATACAATCCAGTTTCTAAGCAATTGAAGAAAAAAAAAAAAGAGAGAGACAGATGCAAGATCTAGAAATATGTACGTAGGAAATACTAGCTTTATAAATCTTGGCATAACTCATAAACCAATTGAAGGAATCAATCAAGTCATGGGAAGAAACTTGCTAAATGATGGTTTTAGTAGTGGGAAGGAATCGATCACTCTATTGTTTAAAAGCTAGAGCTTAGAGAAAGAAAATAGTAACATAAAGAGACACAAAGGAAGAAGGTTAATAGTGCATAAGAAATTCTACTGAGAATCAAAGGCCTGAGCTGCCCATGGCTGCTTGTAAGGTGATTGTCATTGTTGTAAGCTTTGGCTGCAGATGTGAAACTTAATCAGCAGCTCTGCTGCATGTAGTCCACATCAATCCCTATAATTCTTCCAAGGGCAATTTGTCCATGTAGACCATTCACACCAACCTCCAGCTCCTTGCCCAGCAGCAGCAGCGGAATCCTTAGCCCCACAGACTCGCCAAGGGTCTACAATAGCAAAACAGATTGTGTGAGAAGCTGACGCAGCTAGTGAATGCATGCTGCGACAATTATGAAATATGCCTCATAAAAACCATTACTGGAACCACAGACCAAGTCAAGAAGATATGACATTTACTTCCTCGAATTGGAATATTAGAATGAATGCAAAGCTACATACTGAGTGGACTGAAAATTCATCAATGAATTGCAGCATGCCAACACCTCCAATAGGCTCAAAACCACAGCATTCAATTTGGCCGATTTTAGTACGGCAGTTCATGGGAATGCTGGTCTCGCCATCAACCCAGCCCTTGATTTTGAGAAAGCAGTGACAATTGGGACAATCAGGGCACTGTGATCAGGAGAGTGAAAAAAAAAAAAAAGAGAGAAAGAAAATTGGTCAAATTGGGCACTGTTATGATAAGTATTGCACAATTCAAAATGTAACATTGATTCCAAATTCAGGGGAATATGAACATTGACCTGTAAGCCTTGTGAAATATGTACATTCACCAATTCTTGTTCATGTATCAGGCTAGTAACAAAGAAAGAAAAAGATAAATCTGATTGCGGCGTTCCTGGAGGGTTTTGCGGGATAAACCAAGGGGAGATGCTTGAATTAGAGGGTGTTAGTAGCGTGCTTAGAGATGGTCCTAAAATGATTAATGTGAGCAAAGAAAAATGTTCAAGCATGTGTATACGTGAACATGAATGCGAACTGTGTTATATTATCCCGCTGAATTAGAGTGCTTTGTTTATGGAGTGGTTATTGGTGTTAAGAAGTTCAAAAGAGAAGTGGCTTGGTGTATATGGTAAAGGTTGCAAAAGGGACACAGAGAGGTTACGGACAGAGAAATTTGAAAAAGTGGGTTTTGATTTTGGTGGGAGTTGTTGATGGAGCCTACTTTTACACCCAAAACTTGTGCCATGGTTCTATTGTGATGCCAACCATAATCTCATCCACAATATCCCTCCAAATGGTGCAGTGGGTCCTTTAAACTCATTTCAGATTCTCAGCCTCTTTTAGAGAAGAAGAATAAATAACCAAATAAAATTTCTCTTAACATATTACCATCCCCAGGCAGCCTACTATTCATAAATTAAAGAAGCTGCCGAGCCGCGGTAATCGCCGTCATGAGTCTCGGCTCGATGTAACGCTGCCGTGTAACGGCGGCGACTTACAGTGCAACTCCGACTTTGTCTGACAGATCGTGCGACGCTCTGTAAGAAAAAGTCGGCGGTGCACGGTAACTCGGCCGGCTCTTGACGGAAATTCCGGCAACAGTCACCAGCGAACTGATACTTTTATTTGTTTTATTATCAAAAAGTAATAAAAAAAAATTAACAGTGCATTAAAATTTAAAAGTTATTTACAAAGAAAGCTCAGATTACCTTAATTAGGAGATGAACCCTCTCGTCCAGGTGATTCCGATTGTTGTCCTCGCAAATGGTATGAAAGCCGAACCCCGTTCCCTTCCCGCCCGGGCATCTTCCCTATAAAGAAACATTGACAGTTTATTAAATTTTAAAATAAAGAAAAAAAAAAAAGAAACAAGAATAAACTATAAAGAAACATTGACATTTTATTAGACTTTAAAATAAACAAAAAAAAAAAAAAGAAGAAAAATGATTACAAACCTGAATTCTGATGGCCGTGTCCGAGTCCCATTTATTGACCGGGCGAATCATTGGCGACGCTTTTGAATCAAGCTTACAAAGTAATTCGAAATTTACCGTGACATAAATGTCATACTGAGTACGTCGATCGGGTCCTTTAGCACGCTTCTCCACTCTTTTCCGAATGTGCTCGTCGTTTCTTGGTTCTCCTCTAGGGCCCTTTCTTGAATCACTCCTCGGGCTCTTTCTTACGTCTCTTCTCGGGGATTTTCTCGAGCTTTTTCTCCGATCTCTTCTGGTAGCTTTTCGACTTCTCGCCATTTCTCGACAAGAGGTGACGCAGGATTTTGGTGTTATACGAAGTGAGGAAGACGATCAACAGCAGCAAGGAAATGAAATGGCAGGTTTCTTTCTTTCTTTTGCGTTATTTTCACCCTGCACCCAAATGTTTCAATATTTTTCACCGTGCACTTAAATGTTTTGACAATTTTCACTGCAATCCATTTCCATTAATTTGGCTATTATTTTTAACGTAGATGCTTAAAATTTAGTTAAATATCAGAAATGCCCCTGATCTTAAGTTAGAAAAGAATAAAACGATATAAAATACTAATTTAATAATTAATATTTACACTAAAAATTCTTAATTAAAGGTAATTACACAATAATCTCATCAATTAACTTATAAAAGAAATTTAATTTATCATCATCAAATAATATATAGAATATGAATTTTTAAATTTACCCTTTGATCATTAGAGTAAAAGGTCAAATTAATGGATTTAGGTGCGTAATAAAAATTATTAAAATATTTGGGGACATAATAAAAAATATCAAAATATTTGAGGTAAGACGAAATTATCCCTTTTCTTTTTTATAAAATAAAATTTGACTTTTGTTGACTTTTTTATTTTCTCCCAGTGATTTCAAGGAAAAGTGTAGTTATTCGTTCAATAAGGACAAAATAATCCATTTTGACTTTATGTTGACTCATTTATTTTCTCCCAGTGGTTTCAAAGAAAAGTGTAATTATTCGTTCAATAAGAATAAAATAATCCTCACAGAAAATGACGGTTATCAGATACTACTGAGTTGAATTTGACTTTTATGTATTGAGTCATCCTGCCATGCATCGCTGTATTCCATACAGCCGCATGCACCAACCGGTATATCCGGTTTTTAACCGATTAATATTATAAAAATTATATTTATATTTATTTTTATGATGAGAAAATTATAAAAAATAGGAGAAAAAAAGAAAAAATTGTAATTAAATGAGGAAAAATATTGAAATATTTTTAAATTTATAAATACATAAGAAATGATAAAAAAATATAAGTATATTATAAAATAGTTATATCCCTATTTATTTTGTTACATTCCAATATCTATAATACATGTTTCAAGTATAGTTTTTCAATTCCTATTCCTCGTTATTATTTATCTATATTTTGCTAAGTTATTTCATCTCTTTTCCCATCAATTATTGGTATTATATTTCTACTCTTTTCATTCAATTTCAACTCTTTAGGTGGATACTTCAAGTTTATTTATAATTATCTACAATATGTTAAACTTTATCTAGTTTCTAGTATATTGTTTCAACTTATATTTAGACGAATTTTGTTTTCTATATTCCTATTTTTTTATCAAATTCCAATATTGTAGGTTAATATATCAAGTTTACTTTTAGATCTCAACTCTGGGTTGATAATTTTAAATTCATGATAAATTATTTCAAGTTTTGGGTTAATTTTTTAACTCTTATTCCCACAACTTTTTGGTTTTATATTTCCACTCTTTTCATGAAATTTCAACTTCTTAGGTGGATACTTCAAGTTTATTTTTAATTATCTACAATATGTTAATCTTTATCTAGTTTCTTGTATATTGTTTCAATTTATTTTTTCACGAATTTTGTTTTCTATATTCCTATTTTGTTTATCAAATTCCAATATTTTATGTCAATATATCAAGTTTACTTTTTACATCTCTACTATCGGTTTGATGTTTTGAAATTGTTAGTAAATTATTTCAAGTTTTGGGTTAATTTTTTTAACTCTTATCCCCACAACTTTTTGGTTTTATATTTCCACTTTTTTCATCCAATTTCAACTTATCGGGTGGATACTTCAAGTTTATTTTCATTTATCTACAATATGTTAAACTTTATCTAGTTTTCAGTATATTGTTTTTCAACTTATTTTTCCACGAATTTTGTTTTCTATATTCCTATTTTTTTTTATCAAATTCCAATATTGTAGGTTAATATATCAAGTTTACTTTTAGATCTCAACTCTGGGTTGATAATTTTAAATTCGCAGTAAATTATTTCAAGTTTTGGGTTAATTTTTTTAACTCTTATTCCCACAACTTTTTGGTTTTATATTTCCACTCTTTTCATGAAATTTCAACTTCTTAGGTGGATACTTCAAGTTTATTTTTAATTATCTACAATATGTTAATCTTTATCTAGTTTCTTGTATATTGTTTCAATTTATTTTTTCACGAATTTTATTTTCTATATTCCTATTTTGTTTATTAAATTCCAATATTTTATGTCAATATATCAAGTTTACTTTTTACATCTCTACTATCGGTTTGATGTTTTGAAATTGTTAGTAAATTATTTCAAGTTTTGGGTTAATTTTTTTAACTCTTATCCCCACAACTTTTTGGTTTTATATTTCCACTCTTTTCATCCAATTTCAACTTATCGGGTGGATACTTCAAGTTTATTTTCATTTATCTACAATATGTTAAACTTTATCTAGTTTTTTGTATATTGTTTCAACTTATTTTTCCACGAATTTTGTTTTCTATATTCCTATTTTTTTTTATCAAATTCCAATATTGTAGGTTAATATATCAAGTTTACTTTTAGATCTCAACTCTGGGTTGATAATTTTAAATTTAAAGAAATTATTTCAAGTTTTGGGTTAATTTTTTTAACTCTTATTCCCACAACTTTTTTGTTTTATATTTCCACTCTTTTCATGAAATTTCAACTTCTTAGGTGGATACTTCAAGTTTATTTTTAATTATCTACAATATGTTAATCTTTATCTAGTTTATTGTATATTGTTTCAATTTATTTTTCCACGAATTTTGTTTTCTATATTCTTATTTATTGGTTGTATGTTCTAAATCTTTTATATGAATTACAACTTTTGTGTGGAAATTCCAAGTTGCCCTTCCATTAACCGACTTTACCATTTATGCTATCTATTTATTGTTGATATATCCCAAATTTTTGGTTGAATTTCTGTTGTAATGATTGCTAAAATTTTTGGTTGCATATTTCAACAATTATTATTGAATTCCAACATTATGGATAATTCAAATTTAATTATCAAGTGCGTTTTTGCGTTAATCTTTATTCAATTAAGTAGTCCATTATTCCTAATTACAGGTTGAACTACTTAACTAATTTCTTAATAATTTATGGGTTGAATATTCCAACTCTTTCAAATAAATTTCAACTTTCATATGAAGTTCAAGTTTTATTTGTATTTACCAACTCTGCCATCAACTTTATCTATTTCTTGTTAAGAAATTCCAATTTCTCTGTTGAACTCCTATACTCTACTTTTCTTGACATTTTCAAAATAATAATAATATCAATAAGGTGAATTATGTTTGACCCCTTACTATTTTAACAAATGTCAATTTACCACATAATATTGAAATTTTTTTATTGTAACCCTTTATTATTTTCTACATTTTGGGTCCATAATCTAAGTCTTTTTTTTTTTTTTAATTTGTTTGTTCATGAGATCTTTTAAACTTGATTGCACGTATACTTGAACTTTTAGTCTTTACACATATTATTCTCATTTTATTATTTTAATTGATTATATTTTAGTTATCCTTGAAATAAATTAATGCAATTATTTTCATCTTCCTCTTTACTTTTTAAAATAATTTCTTTAATTTTTCAAAACTTCAACAATATATGAAAAATAATATGTAAGTGCATGCAATTACTATGCTTCTCAAAAATTTTATTTTTCCAAAAACAAATTTAAAAATTTATGGTAGCATATGTTATAAAAATATTTTATCTTTTTTTTTCTTTTCCTTGGGATCAATTGACTTGATGAGATTTTTTTTTAGTTAAATTTATTTATACTTAGCTCTTGATCTAAAATAATTGTATTTATTTACCTTAAATTAAAATAAATTAAGATTTGATTTTTTTTAATTCGTATAAATTTTTACCAATCTATTTTCTTTGCATAATAGTTTTCTTAATGACTTCAGCCAAAAATTTATATTATTAATTACAAATATTATAATATTATACTTGTATTATTACTACTATTAGTATTTATTTTTTCAGTTACTACAATTATTATTATTACTATCAAGCCTCATGAGATTTGTTAAGAACAATTTTTTTTTTTGTTTAAAATGAGTACCACTCTTTTTCTAAAGCATGTGTATAATTTTCAATTTATAAAATGAGTTCTTGAAATTTTCAAGACTTTGCTAAATAGTTTTGAAAAGTTTATTATGGCCAATATAACATTAGGAAAATAAAAAATTTCTAATATGCTTTCAGCATATTTCATTAGTTAATCTTTTAAATGGTCTTTGCTCATTGATTTGTTGGCATATTTTTAAAATAATCTGCTACCAACTATTAGAATCTGTTCGTAAACAAAAATTATAAACAACTTTAGGAAATTTAATTTTGATCATAAATTTGATCATTTATACTTGACTTTTGATCTTTATACATATTTATGCTCATTTATCATTTAAAGTAATTAATAGTATTTAGTTATATTTAAAATATATTTATATGTTTATTTTCATCTTTCTCATTACTTTTCAAACTAATTGTTTTAATTTTTCATAACCTCAATAATAAATAAATAAGTAATAAGTAAGAATGACTGCAATTGTAAATAAAATTATCATGCCCTATTAATTTATCTACTGCACTAAAAAAATTAGCGAAATCAAAATTTTCATTCATTTGTTTATAAGAATTGTTTACAAGCTTCTGGGAAAATCATTTTTTTGTCAATTCTTTTAAAATTTTTGCCATTCTATTTCTTTTCAAATAATTATTTCTTTGACTTCATCCAAAATTCATTTTTAACAACTTTGCATGCAGTTGTTTTACTTCTCAAACATTTTATTTTTCAAATGGTTATAATCAAATAAATTATACATTTATTATATGGCTATTCCATGAACCGTGGAAATTGATATGTTATATCAAAGTTAATCATCTATATTTGAGATTTTCACTTTTGTTTGCATTTATGCTCATTTATCATTTAAGTAATTATAATTTTGCTAACAAATAAGTTTTTTATAATTGACTATCATTCTCTTTTAAATATATATACAATTTTTAAGTTACAAAATAAGTTATTCAATTTTTCAAAGCTTAATTTAAATAATTTTTCAATGTTTGTTATGACCAATATATGGCATTACAAAAATCTAATAGCATAGTAAGAACATTTTTTATTATGAATTAAGCGTGTTCAATTTATTAGTTTTTCAAATGATTAGTTGGCATTTGCTTATAAATGAAATTTATTCAGTGCACTAAAAAATGAACCAAATAAAAATTTCCACCCATCTACAAAGTTTACAATAATTTTTTACAAGCTTTTGAAAAATAATTTTGAAACTTTTGACATCAAATACAACCAACACAAAACTAAATCAATTTACAGCTTCCAAAAACTAGAGTTCAAATGCTGCTATATTTCAAGGGTCCCTGCATGCAAAAAAATAATAATAATAAATAAATGATAATAGAAAACAAGGATAGAAAAAAAATAATATTAAAAATTTCAAATCCATGTCCTAAATTCTTGGGTAGGATCAAGCAAATTTAATTTTCAACCCAAAAAAAAGACTTTAATGCTAACTAAACACAAAACTATATACTAATTCTAACAATATATTTTTTCTAAAAATATTTTTTAACAGCAATATTAAAACATAAAATTATTCTCATACCCGTATACTTGTTCTATGCAACCTTTATGTCAACTTTAATTTAACAATAAAGCATCTTTGGAAGATAAAGAGGAGAATACATCTACAATAAAAAAGAACAAAATTGATTGCATGAATGATTGGAGAATACATCTAGAATGAACAAGAACAAAATTGATTGCATGAATAATATAAATCATCGAATGGCATATAATATAAGCAACTCACAAAATGCAATAGAAACTAAGCACCTAAAACTAATTGTTAAAAAGTCATCAACATATAGATTTTTTCTTGTAAGTAAATAGCATTCAAAATCTAAACCTTGTTTATTTATCTATTTGCTTGTATATTTATTGCAGTTTTCATAATTTTTATAATTTGTCAGCATACCCAGACAATTGGTTCAGGTAGCCAGAGCACATAGAATATCTAGATTACTAATTACCATAGCATTTAAAATGGTAGTAATATCATAACACAGCAGGGGTGAAAAAACTAAAATCAATATAATTTTTAGCTTTTTCTTTCATTTTTCTAGCATGAAGCACTGGAATGAAATAAAACTGCTATAGAGACAAAAGATAAGAGTTGCACAGAGGCAGAGAGAGGAAATTTAATATTGTGGGATCTACATTAATTAAATAATTTTTACAATTAAAAATTAACACTTAAGCCTTAATATTAACCTTTGGATCAATTTCAATCTAGTGACAAGAAAAACGCGTTTCAATCTCACATTTGCCGATTTTGTGTGGAAACATTGGTATGCATACACAATTAACAATTTTAATCACATGTATATGATATATCAATCGTACGTGTGGCTTTATGTGGCAATCACAACCCCCTATGCTCACTCCTAGATAGATAACAATCATTCATATCCTTCCCTAAATCAATCCATTTTTATGAAATTTATCTTATACTTACAAATTTAATATATTTTTTTTAAAAACATTGAATCCTCGTAAGTATTCTATGGTTGTGTCTTTGCCAATGACCAGGGTGGCCTATTAGAAAGAAGTTGTTTTAATGCCTGTAGCTACTCCAGTTGCAAAGAAAAACTTTCAACAATTTTATTTATTGCGTTTACCAGAACAACGTTGATAAAAGCCAAAATAGCAGGGTAAAGGAAAATTTGTTGTCTATTTTCTTTGATCTCCATGATGAATTTAACAGCATGTTATTTTAATCCAAATTGAAGGTATGTGGTGCTTACATTGATTCTAGTGCGCAGAAATTTCTGAGATGGGAATGGCTAGTCGCATCTGAAATTGTAAACTGTTAGGCATTAGCGTATGGCCATGCTCTTAAATTAAGTCTCCTCTTGTTAGCTTCGACAAACGACCTGAGGGCCAAGCCTTGCTGGATCGCGGGGCACCAACTGACCCTGCGCCATCACTAAAGACTTGTAGATCTCGACGATCACCTTCTCATCATACTCCTTGAGAGTGCCATTTCCAAATCCACCGGCTACGGCCCCACCGCCGTAACCACCAGATGCACAAACTCGAGAGTTTGCGAATCCCATCATCATTTTCACGTAGGCATCACGTAATGAGAAAGACAAAAGATAAGAGCGAGATTTACAAAATTTAGGAGCAAAAATTCATGGCTGCAGCTTGTTTTTCTTTTTGTTGAGCATCTACGATGGCGGCTGGTGATATTTTTGAGTTGAGCGGCTAGGGTTTCAACAATGGAAGAATGAGAGGTATTTATATTTTGAATCAAAATTTGGGAAAAAATTAAAAAATTCTAAAAGTACAGGGTATTAAAAAAAATTTAGTTTTATCTTGGCGGTAGTTTTACCCGCCTAAATAAAACCTAATTACTTAGTGTTCCACCAAAAATATAATTTAATTTAATTTAAAAATATAGATATAAAATTTAAGCTTATTAATATTTTTACATAATTTTATTATTTTTAGTTGTTATATAAATTAACTTAATTTCAAGAAAATGTAGATATAAATGTAAGATTGAACTAATTTTGTGATAATTGCACAATATTCAGTATAGAAATCAAGTAACCATTTAATGAGTGTAGTATTACTCAAATAATTTGATTTAATTTAGAAATGTAATTGTCATGCTTAAAGTATATAACCATAAACATAATATAATATAACATTATTCAATATTAGTTGCATTCAAATTGTAATTATCCATGTTATGTGCCATAATGAATTTGATTAATGTTTAACAAAAAAAAATTATTGTAGCAAAAAAGATTAAAAAAGTAATTAATCTCAAATAAGTTTGTATGAATTAATTCACACAAGAGATCGTTCCTGAGTTTTGTTTAAAAATATCAAATATTAGATGCTTTATATTTTTCTAATATATGAATATTTTTTTAGAGGGTATACATAAAACATACTAATATTAGCTGCTAATAATAACAACAACAACATTTGAGGGGTAATTACGATGTTTAGAATGATAATTATTTCGTAGTTTGATAAACATTGCCCTCATTTTAGTAGGTAGGGATTTTAGGCCGTAAATGTGTATCATGAGATCTTAAGATTGATTTTTTCTAAATATTTATAAATAAATCGATTTCATTATATGTTTAGATACTTGGATTCTAATGTAATTAAAAGTTGATAAAATTGTTTTGATAGTATTGTAAGCAAAATATCATTACATTTATTACGTAATATTAAAAATAGTGTAATTAATAAATTAAAAATAGTTTAATTAATATATAATTTATTTTCATTTATTATATTTAAATAGTATTCTCATTAGTACATAAGTTACATTTTTTAAAGTAAAATATCATTAAATTTAATAGTAATATTAAGAAAATAATATAATTATTTTTATTTAAATATATTAATCTAATTAATTTTATTTAATTATATTTCTTTCATTAGTATATAAGTTAAATATGTTAACTACATTTTTCATGAATCAAAAGAAAAAAGAAGTATTTTTTTTTGTATGTACGGTTAAGGGGATCTTTGATAGTTTATTATTTTTTAATTGATTATCTTAAATTTACCTAAAATGAGGGAGCTTTCTGATAGTTACCTTTTAATATTTGCCGCTTTAAACAATTAAAAGGATGGTATCGGTAGTCGGTTACATCTATAATATTAAAAAAATAATAAAGTGCGCTGCATGACATGCAGCTCTGTATTACAGGCCGACTCTTTATTGACAATGGAGAAACGATCAATTAATGAGCAGTACAACGATTCTCTCTCTTGTCGTGACATCTGTCCCTTACAATTTTATATTTTTATTTACTGTATCAAAACAAGTTTTACCTCCAGTAATTGATTAGCTAATATCCAATATTTTGAAAACTACTATACTCATGCCATACAAATTCATTTTACCAATTTTACTTGGTCGCCCCCTTACCTTACATTTGAGAAGCTTATTGAACACACTAGCCAATATTATCCAATATTTCTTAAATAATTACATTCGCGTAGCACATATTAACTTCATTCGATTTTACTTTTGTTGACTCTTCAAATACATATTACATTTTTTAGCTAAAAATTCTTTAGTATCATATGGACCAGGATTAGTGCTCAGTTGAGCACCGAATAATTAATAATAGTCAGAAGTAAATCAAAATCAATTTCAAAATTACAATGAATAAATTTGATCGTTGATTTGATACTCAATACAAATTTAACTGTTCATAGAATCCCCATTCATATCTTAAACTATGGTTTGAGAGGTATATTTTATCATCTAGAATTGTTCGGAATCTACGATATTTGAGATTTTTTAGTTAAAAAAAATGTAACACATATTTGAAGCGACAATAAAGTAAAATAAAATAAACTAACATGCATTTTAAAATATTAGCATAAGTTTGAGTATTTTAAAACTATTGAATAATCTTTGGGCTAGTGTGTTCAATAAGCTTCTCATATTAGGATGTGCAATGAAAGTAAAATTAATGAAGAGTGTGCGTGTAATACTCTTGAAAATATTGAGTATTATTTTGTCAAATTGACAAAAGACATAATGTTGTTTTTGTTACAATTAATAGAAAAAAAATTCTTAAAAAGAAAAAAACAAATAAACTGCCAAAAGCTGCTTTTACGGGAAAGAAAGAGAATGGGGGTCATTCGCGAAAATAAAGCGCATGTACTTAGAATAAGGTGGCCTTGTTTTATGCTTTGATGGCTGCATTTAAAAAGGGAATTTTATAAGTTACGCGATCCAAGTAATATGAGAAGTGTTTATGGCCTATTCCATGCAACCCAACTCGACCAAAGCTGGATAATTGCGGACCCAACTCGACCAAAGCTGGATAATTGCGGGTTAGGTTGGGTAGGAATTTCCAACGAATTGAGTTTGAATTGAATTTTTTTTTTTTAAACATCTTTTTTAACCCAAATTAAATTTTTTGGTATAAGATAAGATTATACTAAATGTTTGTTTGATATACCTTATGTAAAAGATATAAATATTTATTTAATCTCATAAATTCTTTTCAAATTTTTTATTCTTGTTTAATTATTTTTTATTAGAGCTTTTAAAAATTAAATAAATTATTTTATCTTCACTTGATAAAAATTCAAATTTTAAATTTTTTAGAGTAAAAGTTGATAAGCTTTCATAAAATATTAAAATATTTAAAATATCCTTTATTTCATAATCTTATTTTATTTTCTCATAACATAATTTTAAATAACTTGCATACTAAGATAATTTTATAATTTTTTTTAATTGACAACCAAACAACTAAAATTTTTTAGTAAAATCTCTATTTATAAAAATTTTACTTAAATAAGCTATATTTAAAAAATTATACCAAAAAGAGCCTAAAGCACTCACTAAACCCATTTACTCAATAAACTCATCTGTTAAATTTAAAAATACAATTCTTACTCTAGAAGCCCACCTTAACGCCTAATATACCCCTATTTAAAATAAATTTTGTTTACTACAATTATTAAAAGCTTGAGAAGGAGAGATTTTTTGGTTGAAAATAAAGATGCTTAACCTAACTTACAGCTCTTTTAGGGTTTTGGCTGATCCCAATTTAAATTTCATCTCCAATTCTCACACTCCAACCGGCAGGCACCCGTATTTGTTAAACATTAGCCAGTATTTTTTTTAAAATCAAAATACTTACTACATAAGTTAATTCATTAATGCAAATCTTTTAAAAAATGAAGGAAAACTGAGAAATATATATATGAATTTGAAAGAGACATAATTTCAGTTAAATGAAATGATACAACACAGAAACCAAAAAAGGTGGCCGAACAACGATGACGTTCACATAGAAAAACTCACTTATCAGCAAGTAGAGGAAAACACCAATCAAAACCAATTGCCAAACATCCATAGGGAAGCATAGGCCATCCATCCATCAAAGTATCAATATCAATGTTAACCAACTTAAAATCTCTATATTGCTGGAAACTCACAATCTTTGCTTCCTTCAAATAATGCCGCCAACATTTGACATGGCGAGAATTGCAGCACTTCACATCTCTATTCTGCAGTTGGTCGTATAACCACTGTGATTCAAGAGAAATTTTTTTTTTTTGGGGGGGGGGGGGGGGTGGAGGGAGAAGTTAGCCAAGTATCATTATGAACGTCACATATGAGAAGAAACGTACATTATGTTCTTGAAATAATATCAATCATAGACCTTAAGAGCTACATCCTGAATCTACAAACAAATAAGTAGGCATTTTAATTCACAAGACAAAAAACATAAAATGGGTGCTCTCATCTGTTCATCATTTATTTGTTTATACATACACCTGAAGTTTAAGACTTAGCCAACTTCCAACATGAGCAACGAGACATATTAGCTTAAGATGTTGTAATTACTTTGACACGAAGTTATTCAAATCCTACCCTTTTTGTGAGCAAACTTTTAACTGACCAAGGATGACAAATTTTTATGATCTTACAATACTCACCCTCTTTCCCTTCTCTAATTAAAATTCTTCTTTCCTTACCACTTTTAACAAGAGAGTACATAAACAAATTTATTGGTGTACACTACTAAAACATAAACAATAGTATGCTGATGTAACAAACTTATGATAAAAATAACATACCTTTAGGAATTTGCAACGCTGCTCGTCACCGCTATGCACAGTCAAAGTCCGAGGATAACAAATCCAAAAAAGACCATCCAGCAAAATTTCGTAATCTGAAGGTGGCGCTTCCATTAATAGCTGTAGATTTCCAACTTCAAAAGGGAGCGACGGGTAAGATTCTCTGAGTTCGTCCAAATTAAAAGAAGTCTGTATAAATCACAATAAACAAATAAAGAGAAAAAATCATAAACAAAACTAACAATGCTGAAGTGAAATTTTAATAATCAAATCACAGAATATGAAAATTATATGCATACCTTATCCGACTTCATGGCTAAGTAGAGCGTTTCAATTTGATTGGACATACTGAGAAATTCCTTTGCTTTAAGGAACCAACGACTGTCGAGAACACCTTCAGAATCAATGCCGACTACCCATGGACATGGAGCATTTAATAATATATCCGCAATTGGATTATTGTAATAAGTAAAGGAAAGCAAATTGGGAGTATCAGCCTCAATTGCCTTCAAACGTTCACAGTCAGAAAAATATAAACTCCTGAGCTGCTTACATGATATCACAATCCTTTCAAGCGAATAACAGGTCCACACAAACAGCTCCTCAAGCATGGGAAGTTTTGAGATAAAGTTATTGAACTCTTGGTCTGTAAAAGACACAAAATGTAATTCAAACTTTTTCAGATGTGGAGATCTAGCTATGTCAACTATACGCGGCCTTCCTCCCTTAGAGAATTGAAGGGTTAACTGCTGGAGACTTGGAACATCGATTTCAACAATTGCAGGTTCATTCGAAGGCGATTGAATCTTCATAATCTTGAGATTGAGAGCTTTAGAGACGGACAAACGCTTCAGACCCCAACAACAGGAAAAACACAAATCTTCAAGTACAAGGCATTCACTAGTTAGCTTTTGGACCATCTGTTCATTTAAACAGACTCTCTCGAGTGTTAGCTTTTTGAGAGAATGAAACCTTGTGGTATCGGAGGGCTGCTCCAACCGACAACCAACTAGCTTTAAAGTAGTTAATAATTTAGCAGAAAATATTGCTTGCGGCAAGGCAAACACTGTATCTTCATCTGTTATGACTTCAAAATCCAACTCTTTTACTCCATTCTCTACTGCCAATCCTATCCATTTATCGACATCAGAAGAAGATTCCTTAACATCCAGAAGACTTATGAAAAGTCTGAATTTCTGAATAGATAACTTGAGCTCGCAGAACTGATGCAGGGACACATCAACAAAGTTCATGAATCTCTTTACACCTTCACAAAATTTTTTGTTTTTCCTCCTCACGTAAAAATTTGTATAACACAGAGTCCTGCTTGCAAACAGGTTCTGATCAAAGTCCAAGATGGGGAATGAAGTTCTTAACTGATTCCATCTCTTTGACAGAATACTAGTTCTAGCAACCTCTTTCGTTGAGAGATAGGACATAATATGATGAATAATAAAAGAAGGAAGCACTGAGATTCGATCTAAGGCATTAACTCTATGCTCCATAACCTTCGATTCTGTAATATTAACAATCATGTATCAAAATCATTTCTAGAAAGCAGAAGGCAGCATATAATCTACCTTACGCATGTAATATACTACCAAATATTTTAAATTGAAAAAAAAAACAATAATCAAGATCATGCACGCTGAACAATAAAATAGTAATGCAATTTTACAGAAGGAACCCAACTTCTTAGTGCTCATCCCTGAATTTGCAACACGGGGTAATCCATTCTTAATCAGTAATAATGATTTGCAGTAAGAGAGAAACGAATTATAAAAAAATAATTCCTCAAGAATTCATCAAGAAAATTTTGGGACAGAAGCTATATGAAGAACACAAATAAATTGAATGACAGAGATCTCGGATCTGCAAAAATATAACAAATCAACCAACATAATATACCCAGAAGAGAAGCAAACTTGAAAAAGTAAAAAAACAGAAACTTACCAGTAAATCAGATAATCATATCACTGGGAGGGATAACAAGGATGGTGATGTTATTGGTGTCCGAGAATTGATAGGCTTTTGGTTTTCATCATTTGCATAATTATATACTGTAGTTGAAGAAAGAGAAACAGGCCGACTCCAAGATCGCTTAAGAAACCGAACTTATCAGTTCCATATCCAGCTCGGATTCTGTAACCAATTAGGACTCAGTAATGTGCGGTAAATGACGTGTGCCTGCCCTTCAACTGAAACTGTGCTTTCACTTTAACCCAAAAAAAAGCGGTAATTAACAACCCATCCCCAGTAGTTTTCCGAAAATATTGAAAAATTATATACTTTTAAAGCTTTTGACTCATAAGTCCTTCTTCTTTTAATTTTTGACTATATCTTTTTGGCTTGCCGCTTTATATTTGACTATTTAGTGAACTGTCAACCAGAGTCAACGTACCTTAAACTAACAAATTGAAACAAGACTTCCATTCTGAACGGCCAAGAGTTCCATTCCCTTATTGTTGATGCTCCCTATTTACTTTCGAGAATAATTCTATTTTAGAGTTGACAAAGTAAGGGTTGAGGTTGGATTTTTTCAATTTCAAGCCCAAACTCATTAGAGTAAAAGTGTAAGAATTGAGTCTGAGCCTGGCCCACTGCAACTTGAATTGGTCTCCAGCTTTTACTTAATTTTTAAATTTTAAAACAAATTGTAAACTTAAACTAAATTAATAATAATCAAGTTGTTGTAATTAACAATGCATAAAAAAATATTTCAAAAGAAAATAATAAACAAAGAAAATGAAACAAATACAAGTTTATAGATTTTATTTTTTAATACTAAATTTTCTAATTCAAAAACTTTCTTAATTAATTAACATTTAAAAGAGAGTTTAATATTATAATTTTATACGTGGCAAGGTTAAAATTTTTCTCGCATGGAAGTTTAGAAGTGGAAGGCAAGAAGCGTGTTTTTTTTTGTATACCCACTATTTTGTCATCCCAAGTCTATTAAAATTCTCTCATAATACGGTTAGATTTGAATGAGATTAATTCTAAAAAGAGTGATTACAGCATCTTGTGAGAAAGTTTGATTCTTAGTTTGAAAGTATGAACAAATTTATGAAAGGACTCTTTTCTAGTTTCCTCTGTGTCAAATAGCTATTTCTGGATCTTCGGTTGCAGCTCTTGTATAAGTCTATTATTCCTAATATGTCTACGAAGTTGTTTTACACACCCCCCTCCCCCAAAATTTATGAAGTTCATTATTTATTCTTGTTTGTTATTGCTCACCCATGGCATAATCAAGAATTGATTTATTTATTTTCCAAATTAATATAGCAGATTGATTTCCAACTTATGCTTCTGCGATTCATTACATAGACAAGAACTTAGTATGTATAAAAATACTTTTTTGCTGAAAGGAAAAATTATAAATTCTGTATTTGAAAGAGAAAAGAAAATATCAATGCACAAAAAAGGTTTTTTATGAGAATTTTGGGGGTATTGATATGTTTTGGCCACTTAAATTCACAATGGATTAGATCTAATTAAGCCTGACCTGAGTTGGAATTTTACCCTTAATAGCCAACATTCACCACGCGCCACAAGGCACCAATAGTAAAGACTCAGTCAAACAAAAGTCTACTGCCGCTCTTTACGACGTCGTAACTCAGTCATTTCCTCCAACTGAACTAACTAATCGCTCTCCTTTGCTGGTAAGGACTATTTTTTATTATTATTGTTGTTGTTATTATTTTTGTGATACATTCAGGTCAGCCTTTTCTAAAATTTTATATAGTATTTTGTTTGATTCTTTCTTTATTTAATTCTTAACGGTAGATTATTATATGCCTGAGCATGAATTACTAGCATGAAAAATTGGAAACTTTAGGACCAAGCATACTAAGAGATTGAGTTCATTCATTTATATTAGTAATTATGATTCTTTTTTTTTTTTTTTAAAAAAATGACCATTGAATAAGCATAGATATGTTGAATAATGAATATTGCAAAATTGAAAATTATGGATTATAGTTAATGCCTTAGATCTAATCTCAGAGATTCCTCCTTTATCACTCATCATATCATGTGCTATCTCTCTACAAAGAGGTTGCTAGACCTAGTATTTGGTCAAAGAGATGGAATCAGCTATGGACTTCATTCCCCCTCTTGGACTTTGATCAGAAGTAATTTGCAAATAGGGGCGTGTCTTATGAAAATTTCTAGGTAAAGAAGAAAAATGAAAAAATTTTCCAAGGTGTAAAGAGATTCATAAACTTCGTTGACACTTCCCTTCGTCGGTTCCGCGGGCTAAAGTTATCTATTTAGAAATTCAGACTTTTCATAAGCCTTCTGGATTTTGAAGAATCGTACTCTGATGTTGATAAATGGATAGGATTGGCTTTAGAGAATGAAGTAAAAGGGTTGGATTTTAAAGTCATAACAGACGAAGATACAGTGTACACTTTGCCTTAAACAGTCTTTTCTGCAGAATTACGAACTACTTTAAAGCTAGTTGCTTGTCGGTTGAAACAGCCCTCCGATATTACAAGGTTTCATTCTCTGAAAAAGCTAACGCTCGAGAGAGTCTGTTTGAATGAACAAATAGTCCAAAGGCTTGCTAGTGAATGCCCTGTACTCGAAGATTTGTGTTTCTCCTGTTGTTGGGGTTTGAAGCATTTGTCCGTCTCTAAAGCTCCCAATCTCAAGATTTTGAAGATTCATTCGCCATCAAATGAACCTGCAATCGTTGAAGTTAATGTTCCATGTCTTCAGCAGTTAACCCTTCAATTCTCCGGTATAGGAAAGCGGCGTATAGTTGACATAGCTAGATCTGCACGTCAAAAAAAGTTGAAATTACAATCGGTGCCTTTTACAGACCAAGAGTTCAATAACTTTATGTCAAAACTTCCTCTGCTTGAGTATCTATCGGCGTGGAGTTGTCATTTGTTTGAAAGTATTGCGATATCATGTAATCGGCTCACGAATTTAAATTTTTATTTCTGTAAAAGTTTGAGGGCAATTGGTGCTGATACTCCCAGTTTGCTTCCATTTTCTTATGAAAATAATCCAATTCCCAATATATAAATGAATGCTTCATTTCCATGGGTAGTCAGCGTTGATTCTGAGAGTAGTCTTTACACTCATTCATTCCTTGAAGTAAAGGAATTTCTCAGTGCATCCAATCAAATTGAAAAAGTCTTCTTAACTATGAAATCAGATGAGGTATGCATATAATTTCATATGCACGATTGGTTATTAACATTTCACGTCAGGGTTTGTTTAGTTTTGTTTATGATTCCTAATTGTTATTATTATATTTTTTTAATATTACCAATCAGGTATCCGAAGATCACATTGGGCCTCGACTAATCCAGTGACTAATCCGGATTCGAGCTAGGTAGGACCATTAAGGCGGCAAATGTAACATATGCACTGTAAATTATTTAATTGAGTTTGATGTTATTTTTAATTTCTTCGCAATTTTTTTTTAGTCGTCAAAATTATTACAAATCGTTACGGGTAAATTGGATGCAATTATTAAATTGATTGCGCTCGAATGATTTAAATTTTGTCACGACATAAAATCGAGACAATTCGGACGCGATTCAATGGCCGCGTAGTCAGATTTTATTTCGGCATTCGGGACTGAAATTAACTTAATTTGTATTAAGCTTACAAAAAAAAAAGAAAAAAAAGGAAAGGTGTCGATTACTATTTAAGGAAAGAATGAGAGAGGGAAGCATTACATTTGCTTTCCAAAAATAGAAAGAAGAGAGAGAGAGAGAGAGAGAGAGAGAGTTGATCGACCCGTTGACCCGAGACCTATGACCCGATCCGCGACGTTGACCCGGTCGGATCTCACCATTGCAGCCACCCCACCGGTCAATCTTGGTACTGATCTGAAGCTTGAGAGATGTCCTTGTCATCAAAAAACGACCAAAACACCAATGATTAAAGCTTGAAAACCCGCGAATCCACCCGTCACCACCGTCGTTGATCTAGCTAGAATTAGGCTGTGCCACCACTTGGATCTTATTCCTCAGCTTCCCCTTATCATTTTCCGACCAACCCCGTCACTTGAAACGGTTGGATTGCCACCGATTGACCGCTGGAAAGCTTACGGTTTTGGAGAGCTCGATCGACCATCGCTGCCGAACGTGAAAGGTCAGTGCTGGCACCATTGGACTCACCGGGTCAAAACTATCAGACCTGAGCTTTCCGTCGTCGTTGACTAAGTTCCGGTCACCATTGATCGTTAGGAGTAATTTTGTAATTTTAAAATTAGTGGACATTTTGGTAATTTCAAATTAAGGTAGTTAGGTAATTTAAGATTTCAAGGGTAATTCGGTAATTTATGTTGTTAAGGGTATTTTGGTAATTTAACATTTTTTAGGGGTAATTTTGTAAATTTTAAACTTATGGATATTTTTGTAATCAGAATTGAGGATAGTTTCGTAATATGTGATTCTGAGGATAATTTGGTAAATTTTGATGTCGAGGACATTTTGATAATTTATGAATTCGAGAATATTTTATTACAAATAAATGTCGTTTCGCGTTTATTAGTTATGATTAGCATTTGTGGATACTAATTATATTATTTCCTTGAATTAGAAAGATCCGTAAACGAGAATCAACCCGCGATCATTGTCGATACTGAGTTCGGACATCATCACTATGAGTGGAATATATAAAACTTATTTTCATTGTAGTTTATTATGATTTTAAAATATGGTAAAACCTATTTACAAGATTGGCTTTAAAGGCTTCAATTTAATGATTTTATAGAAATAGATTTTATCTGTGTTTTGGTATTTATTACGAGAAATGTGTCTGATTAATGATTTTGGTTACCGATTTTGAATATGCATGATAATATTTTAAAGAAAAGAAAAGCAGATTTAAGACATATTAAATGAAAAAAAGAAATGAGATTTCAGATGATATTATATGTTTATATATATATGTGTATAAAGGTTGTTTGCAAAATCATTAGACAGTACTCTTCCCCTTCAGATACAGTGATACAGACGAGATGACATATGCATGCAGTATGGTGAATACAAAAACACTGATATTGAGATACATATGATACAAATGAGATGATATATTTTTTGATCTATTCTTGTAGCTCTAAGGCATGACGGTACTCAAATAGTACGTCATTGCCCATCCATTAAGGTTTGGATATGATGAGATATGTGATGATATTTTCTTATCTATCCGTGTAGCTCCGGGACATGACGGTACTCAGATAGTACGTCATTGTCCGTCCGTTGAGGTCCGAATATGATGAGATATGAGATGGTACTTCCCTGTTTATTTGTGTAGCTCCAAGGTGTGATTGTACCCATATAGTACGTCATTGCCCGTCCGTCGAGGTTCGGATATGATGAGATTATTTTCCATGGGTACTTGTTTGGTGATAGTTTTTGGTATTAAATATTGATGATATAAGTATTATGATTTCATTGACTTTTGTACAGTCCATTGTGATATTGTTATTTGAGTACATGATTTGAATTTAATAAGTTTTTTTAAGTTCTTATGATATTTTGATGAAATTGTGTTTTGATATGATTAATTATTTTACAGTAAAGTTATGTCCAAAAACTACTATCCAATCACTAAGTTCACTGAGTTTTATACTCATCTCATTTTATTATATTTTTCCCCCCACAGGAGATTCGTAGGTACAACAATCGACTCAACAACATTAGTTATTTTTAGAGTTATGGCCTTGTAATAGAGTTAGAAGTCGTAGATATTTTATTAAGATATTTTTGGATTGTATAATTTGATACATTTCAGTGATTGTGGAAAAATCTATGTATTTGATCTGATATTGGATATTTGAATGATTTGGTATTTTGTTGAGAAGATTGATTGATGAAGTTGATTGTATTCAGAATGATTTTGGGAGTGATTATTTTGTTAATTGCAGGTTTGATTATATAATAATTTTAGGGGAGACTCTGTCAAATTTTCGACAGAATTCTTATTAATTAGATTATGTCAGAACGATTAAATAGAATTAGGCAGACTTGCCTTATGGATTTGGGGCGGGTCGTGTTAGCAAAGCTCTCCCAACGAGTATTTAACGCAGCTGCACTCCCAAGCTTTAAACCAAGGACCTTAGTTAAGCTAGAACAGCCCCATGCTGACTGATCTACACGTTCGTTGGTTCCTAATTGTTATTTTTGCTCATTATTTATTAGTTGTGATTTATACAGACTTATTATAATTTAGACAAATTCAAAGAATCTTACCCGTCACTCCCTTTTGAAGTTGGAAATTTAGATCTATTAATGGAAGCATCACCTTTAAATTATGAAATTTTGCTTGATGATCTTTTTTGGATTTATTGTCCTTGGACTTTGTCTGTGTATAGTGGTGACAAGCAGTGTTGCAAAATCCTTCCAGCATGTTATTTTTATCATAAGTTTGTTACATTCAACATACAATCATTTATATTTTAGTAGTGTACACCAATTAGTTATTTACTTACCTCACTATGAAGAGTGGTAAGAAAAGTAGAATTTTAATTAGAGAAGGGAAAGAAGGGGGGTATTGTATATTGGAAATTGATAAGTCAAAGGAAGCCTTTTGACAAATTGGCCAATTTTGTAAGAAATGTGGGCACTAAATTCGATGCCCACCAAACAAACTTTGAAAATTGCAATTGTTGAGCTGAATGGAGAGGAAAAGCTCTCCTATAAATAGCATGAATGGGGAGGAAAAACTCTCTTATAAATAGCATGAATAGGGAGGAAAAGCTCTCCCATAAATACCAAGCCATTCCTTCGGTGAATGCATCCCAAAATCATGAATAATAATTCAATTGAAGAATTGTTAAGAGCGTAAGCAATTGAGATGTTTTTCCTTGTGTGTAAGAGTACTTGATGTATTTGAATTCTGAGAAGTGAGGTTTCTTTACTCAAATATTTTATTAAAAATAATTATTAGTAATATAATTATTTTTCTCTTACTCTGGTGGATGTAGGCATATTGTTGAACCACATTAAATTATTGTGTCATTTATTTTTCTATGATTATTTGGTGTGCTTAATTCTGCATTCCGTGCACAACAAGTGGTATCAGAGCAAAACATTGTAAGATCGTAAAATTTATCATCCTTGGTCAGTTAAAAGTTTGCTCACAAAAATGATTGGATTTGAATAAATTAGTGCTAAAAAAGTAGATGATAAATTGATGAGGGCACCCCAATTATGTTTTCATTTTTCAGTCTAAATGCCTTGCATTTTTTTTTGTAGATTTAGGATTGTAGGCCTGTGGCTATTAAGCCTATGATTGCTATTATTTCAAAAACATAATGCACGTTTTCCCTCGTATATGACATTCATGATCATAATCAGCTGAACTTTCTTTTCCCCTCTTTTGAATTACAGTGGCTATACAGCCAACAGCAGAATAAAGATGTGAAGTGTTGCAATTCTCGTCATATCAAGATTGAGAGTTTTCAGCAGATCGAAGGCTGGTTAATATTGAAATTGATACTTTGAAGGATGGATGGCTGGTGATTCTTGAAGCAACTTTGCGTGTTGGTTTCGATTGGTCTTTTCCTGTACTTGCTGGTAAGTGTGTTTTTCTATGGGACATGCATGCAATAGCTACTCCTGCCACCTTATTTGTTTTTGTGTTGAATTATTACATTTAACTTATAATTTTCTAAAAAAAATTAAATTTATTGAAATAATGCACGCCTTTTATTTGGTCTGTCAGCTATAATATTTATATTATAAAGTTTTATATATGAATTATTAAATGTAAATTTTTATTCTATGAATGTATATTAATATCATTAACTGATTGAATTAATTGAAATAGTGTATCTCAACTTTTGTCATCCCTAAGTGTACCAGAGATCATTATTCATCCATTAATTTCGCAATAAATAAATACCACATTAGCTCGCAGATTTTCCCTTGTTCCACATGTTCAAGGTGTTACTGACACGCCTTGAACTCCCGGGGCAAATCAACTTAATTCTATATAATCTTTCTGACGTAATCTAATTAATTAAGATTCTGTCAAAAAATTCGGCAAAGTCTTTCCTATATTTATTATAAAATTTGTAAAATTATAAATCAAGCACTCCCAAAAGAATTTCAAATATAATTATCTCCGAACAACCAATCTCTTCAACAAAATACCAAATTATTCAATATCCAATATCAATAAATACATATGTTATTCGCAATCTCCAAAATGTAACAAATTATACAATCTCAAAATATTTTAATAAATCAATCGATAACTCTTAACATCATAACGTGGCTATAATTCTGAAAATAATTATTGCTGCTAGGTCGACTATTGTACCTGCGAATCTCCTGTTGGGAGGGAAAAATATAATAAAACGGAATGAGTATAAAACTCTTTGAGCTCAGTGAGTGAATAGTAGTTTTGAAGATAATTTTACTCTAAAATAATTAATTCGGTCCAACACCATCTCATCAAAATATCACAATAATTTAAATAACTTATTAAATCTAAATCACGTACTCCAATAACGATATTGCAAATATACAGTATAAATCAATGAAAATTCATAATACTTATAACATTAATACTGAAATACCGAAAACTATCACCAAACAAGTACTTAGGGGAAATAATCTCATCATATCCAGACCTCGACGGACGGGCAATGACGTACTATCTAGGTACAATCACGCCCCGAAGCTACACTGATAGATTGAGAAAAGCCATATCATATCACATCATATCCGGACCTCTACGGACATGTAATGATATACTATTTGAGTACAATCACGCCTCGGAGCTACACGGATAGATCGAAAAATATCATCACATATCTCATCATATTTGTGCATGCATAATCTGGTCCCCAAAAAATAAAGTCGCCCGAGTACATGGCTCAAAGCCTCTGTGTGTACTCAGACGGAGCCTAAAAGCCTGTATCTCATCTGTATCATCTGTATCTCAATATCAGTATCTCTGTATTCATCATACCACATACATATGTCATCTCATTTGTATCACTGTATCCGAAGGGGAAGGGTACTGTCCAATGATTTTAAAAACGATAATTATACTCATATTCATATACCTTTGTACATATATACATAAACATATAATCTCATCCAAAATCTCATTCGAAATCTCATTTCCTTTTTCATTTAACATGTCCTTAATCTGCTTTTCTTTTCTTTAAAATATTATCATGCATATTCAAAATCAATAATCAAAATTATTAATCAAACACATTTCTCGTAATAATACTAAAACACAGATAAATTTCATTTTTATAAAATCATTAAATCAAACCCTTTAAAATCAATCTCGTAAATAGGCTTTACCATATTTTAAAATCATAATAAACTACAATGAAAATAGGTTTTGTATATTCCACTCACAGTGACGGTGTCCGAACTTTGTATCGACAATTTTCGCGGATTGATTCTCGTTCGTGGATCCTCCTAATTTAAGGAAATAACATAATTACTAACTATAATTACGAATTATAACTAATATGCTCGAAACAGTATTTATCCGCAATAAAATATTCTCAAATTCATAAAATTACCAAAATGCCCTCGACATCAAAATTCTTCAAATTATCCTCAGAATTACATATTATCAAACTATTCTCAAATCATATATGATATAATTTCTTTTGAAAAAATAAAATAATTTTGAAATAATTATCTAATAACAATAATTTTTATGAAAATGATTTTTTACAAAATTTATTCTAAATGATAGTGATTTAATTGAATTCTATTGCAATTTTAAGTCCCTTTTTTTTTTTTTAAATTTCATAAAAAAAATATAAAAATGGAAAGTGGAGTTTCTTACGAATTTAAATGGGGTTTTAGAAGCTCCACTCAGCAATCAACCATAAGTCGAATTTTAATCCCAAATTATGAATATTCATGGGTCGTAATTGTTCTATTAAAAGGCCAAAGGCCCAAAGTTATCTCCGCGGATTGGATTCTTGCCATCATGGGCGTGGGAAACGTCCGACCTTTCTGCTCTTCTGCATCCCAAGTCTCATGCAGTTCAGGTTTATCACTGATCATAATCAAAAGGGTAAGTGCTTAATTATATAATCAATTCATCGTTAATAGATCCAAAACGGTTGAGAACGGGCAGTGATAATGTCATACTCGTAAAATTCAGCGATTTAAAAGTCATTTTATCTTATATTATAAATTTGTCGTTGCAGAGTATACACATCACAATATTAATATTACATTTTCATGAGTTGAAACGAATGGAAGAATTATGAGGAAGCTGTACACAAAAGAACATCGTGTCGCAATTTGAAATCAGGTATGAGTTGTTTTTGGAGATTTGCAGGCCTTTGCATCCAAATGTTAGATGACTTGTCGTTTGCATATGGACTAATGTGTAAGCGTGTTGTTACAACTTTAAAACCCTAAACCGTTTCTCTTTTCTTAACCGACAATAATTCATCCCCTTAAAATATTTTCAACAGTATTTGTTAGTTGATTTATTTTAAACTGTGTAGGTGCCGCTCCTGGTGATGACTCAACTTCCCATTGGATAAATTTGCCTGCAAGTATTTGTCTCATTTGTTTATATGAGTTGAGCCATTAGCACTCCATTATTGTTCTAATAAAACACCTTTGAGATAAAAATTCCATTAAAGGACATTAAAAAAAAATAATTTAAACCTATCATTATTTCTCTTTCCTCCAATTCTTTACACCCACTCCTGCGTAATTTGCCTTTTCTTTTTTCGGCCAACACTTTGCATTCATCATCCACCCTGTTCTGCTAATGTATTAATATAATCTCTTGCTAATCTCAAGATCGGATGAATACAAATAGCTTAAGAATTAGCAACCAGCAAAAAGCTTTTTGAAGTCGAATACACACAAAATTTTGTAAGGATATCTACAATTCGCTCTTGGGAAATTGGTTCATAGACATCCAAAAATAAGAGTTTGGCTTTAAGAATTTTGAGATGAATTTGTCCTATTATCATTATTGTTTTTTGTAGTCGTTGAATTTTATTTTATTTTTTTAAAGAAAGGAATCAAGAAAGAAAGAAACACATCAAATGAAGTTAAAAATTATGAACTTGTAGGCTATCCTAGTCTACACAACAGTAACCGCCATAGAAGCTACAATCTTTTATTTGCAACACCTCGTGAATCATGATTACCCAATTGTTAGTGTATAAACATCAAGAACAGTCTCTCGCTTTCTCTCTTTTTTAGTAGTTTTCTTATAAGTCAATTATTTCCTTAAGGATTAGTTTTAAACTCTAAATTAAATGCACATTTGATTCAAATTAAAGATTAGAAGACATATGGGAAGAGGACAAGAAACAAGATACCTGTATTTGAGATTTTAGGAGGCAGAAAGTCATTTAGAACAACTGAAATAATGGTATTTTTGGAATTAAAGAGGGTGTTAATAGTTATGATGAATTTTCTAATATTATTTAATGTGTACACTTAATAACAGGGCTTTAATAGGATGTAAGAGGGTTGCCAATATGTAATATATGCACCAAATTTATTTAATTGAGTGTGATGTTATTTTTAATTTCATCGCATATTGATGGGTATCGAAGCCAGTAAATATAAATACCTACTCTAACAAAATTGTGTATAGTGATTGAGTATGGTCGTGTCCACAGAGATTGGTAATTATTAAATCCTTTTTAAAATAAAAACGTAAAATTGGGGGATTGTTGACAATAATGAAAATCAATTTAAATTAATAAGAATACAAATTAAAGGTGTAATTCAAAATGGGAAAACTCTGGTTGAAGGAATTAATTCAACTTTGATTCGACTATTGATCATCGATACAATTATAAATCATTACTGCTTATGAATAGACCGGTTATAGCTACTGAGACACTCTAATAGCCAATCTCTCCTTAATTAGTCGATAACCAAGGTACGACCATTGGTTATTTCCCTAATCAATAGACAATCCTAGATACGATCATAAGATTTAATCAATTGACAGCCTGAAAAACTAGAGAGACCCAAATCCTAATTAACAAACGCATACGATGGTTCATTGAAATTAGATTATTTATTCTCATAACACAACGCACTGCTATGTTATTTGCCACAAACATCAAAATCTTCATACGATGAATCTTTTAATTGGCAATAGATCAAATTGATAATTAAATAGTGGCCAATTATCTAATTAACAAAGATAATCATGACAATAATTCAGAGAATAAACAAATACTCAAAAAGCAATAAAACAATTAAAATCACAAGAAAGATCTCACAGTAATGGTGAATCAAAGCTTCATTAACCTTCAACTAGAAAAATAAGTTTAGTTCCTCATGGAGAAAAAGAGAAAACCCTAAAAAAGATGAAAACAATTAATAATCCAATTCTAATTCTCCTCTTAATCCTTCTTTATCTCCTCTTTTATAGTTCTCTTAAAAAGGATAAAGATAAAAATATCTAAAATCTTATCTAAACTTACAAGAGTCATACAAATATAAAACACGTTTAAAAAGAAATAAAAACGTCAAGTCCGCAATTGATAGCACGCGCCCGCGCCTTATCAACAAACTTCTTCTGAAATTGACTGTCACGTGCCCACGCCTTATCGACAAACTTCTTCTGAAATTAACAATTTCTCCAAGAAGCCATTTCATCCTCAAACATCATCTTGTAGCTCAATTTAGCACTAATCAATAGAATTGCACCTATAAAAATAAAACACACGTAAATCACAACTATTGAGTGCAAAACATTGATATTAAAGGGATTAAACAATGCAAAATTAGTGCATGAAATGCACTATAACACATATTTTTTTAAAGTTGTTGGAATTGTTACAAATCATTGCGAGTAATCGGACGCGATTATTAAATTAATTGTGCTCGAATAATTTAAATTTGTTGTGACACAAAAATTGAGACAATTCAGACGCGATTCAATGGCCGCGTAGTTGGATTTATTTCGGCATTCGGAACCGATATTAGCTTATTTTTTATTAAACTTATAAAAAAAAAGTTTCTATAAAAGGAAAGAATGAGAGAGAGAAGCGTTTCATTTTCTTTCCAAATATAGAAAAGAAGGAGAGAGAGAGAGAGAGTTGCAGACTCGGATCCGTAGTCTGACCCGACCGGATCTCGAGTTTTCGGCCACCCCACCAGCCTATCTTGGTACCGATTTGAAGCTTGTGAGTCGCTGGTTGTATCCTTGTCATCCTCGTCATCGAAAATCTGCTAGAACGCCTACAATCGAGCTTGAAAATCCATGCCCAAACCCGTTTCTCCCCGCCATCGATCTAGCCAAAATTAGGCTGAGTCACCACTTGGACCTTGTTCCTTAACTTCCCCTTATCATTTTCCGACCAACCTCGTCACCGGAAATGACCGGATTGCCGTTGATCGACCGCTGGAAAGCTCACGATTTTGGGGGGCTTGATTCATCGTCGCCGCCTCGCGTGGGAGGTTACCGCTGGTACCATTGGACTCACCGAGGTTAGAACTACTAGACCTGAGCTTTCCATCACCATTGATCGAGTTCCGATAAATGTTGATTGTTAAGGGCAATTCGATAATTTCATAAACTTTAGGGGTAATTTTGTAATTTTGGAATTGGTGGACATTTCGGTAATTTCAGATTAGGACAGTTAGGTAATTTGAGATTTCGGCGGTAATTTGGTAATTTACGTCGTTAGGGGCATTTTGATAATTTTACATATTTCAGGGTAATTTTGTAAATTTAAAAATTATGGATATTTTTGTAATCAGAATTGAGGATAATTTGGTAGTATGTGATTCTGAGGATAATTTGGTAAATTTTGATGTCGAGAGCATTTTGGTAATTTTATGAATTCGAGAATATTTATTGTGGATAAATGTCGTTTCGAGTTTATTAGTTACGATTTGCAATTACGGATAGTAATTATGTTATTTCTTTAAATTAAGAGGATCCGCAAATGAGAATCATCTCGCAGACGTTGTTGAGACTGAGTTCGAACATCATCACTGTGAGTGGAATATACCAAACCTATTTTCATTGTAGTTTATTATGATTTTAAATATAGTAAAACATGTTTACGAGATTGGTTTTAAAGGCTTCGATTTAATGATTTTATAGAAATGAATTTTATCTGTGTTTTGGTATTTATTACGAGAAATGTGTTTGATTAATGATTTTGGTTACCAATTTTGATTATGCATGATAATATTTGTCTAAAGAAAAGAAAACCAAATTTAAGGCATGTTAAACGAAAAAGGAAATGAGATTTCAGATGAGACTTTGGATGAGATTTCAAGTAAGATTATATGTTTATGTATATGTATATAAATGGTTGTTTGCAAATCATTAGACAGTACCCTTTCCCTCCAGATACAGTGATACAGATGAGATGACATATGCATGTAGTATGATAAATACAGAGACACTAATATTGAGATACAGATGATACGGATGAAATATAGACTTTTGGGGCCCGTATGAGTACACACGGAGGTTTTGGGTCGTGTACTCGGGTGACTTTGTCATTTGGGGACCAGATTATGCATGCACAAATATGATGAGATATGTGATGATATTCTCTGATCTATCTGTCTAGCTTCGGGGCGTGATTGTATATAGATAATATGTCATTGCCCGTTCGTTGAGGTCCAGATATGATGAGATATAAGATGATACTTCCCTGTCTATCTGTAGCTTCTGAGCGTGATTGTACCCATATAGTACGTCATTGCCCATTCGTCGAGGTCCAAATATGATGAGATTATTTTCCTTGGGTACTTGTTTGGTGATAGTTTTCGGTATTCAGTATTGATGATATAAGTATTATGATTTCATTGATTTTATGCAGTCTGTTGTGATATTGTTACTTGAGTACATGATTTGAATTTAATAAGTTATTTAAGTTCTTGTGATATTTTAATGAAATTGTATTTTGATATGATATAACTATTTTAGAGTAAAGTTATGTTAAAAAACTACTCTCCACTCACCAAGCTCACTGATTTTTATACTCACCCCATTTTATTATATTTTTTCCCCCATAAGAGATTTGCAGGTACAACAGTTGACCCAACAACTATAGTTATTTTCGAAATTATGGCCATGTGATGGTGTTAGGAGTCGTACATGTATTTATTGAGATAGATCGGATTGTATAATTTAATACACTTCGGTGATTGTGGACAAATCTATGTATTTGATTTGATATTGGATATTTGAATGATTTGGTATTTTGTTGAGGAGATTGATTGACAAAGTTGGTTGTATTTGGAATTATTTTGGGAGTGATTATTTTATTAATTGCATGTTTGGTTATGTAATAATTTTAGGGAAGACTCTATTGAATTTTTAACAGAATTCTTATTAGTTAGATTATTTTCAGATTGATTTAATAGAATCAGGCTGATTCGCCCTGGGGGTTCTGGGCGGGTTGTGTCACAATAGCTCTAGTCTATTTGTATATTTCTAAATTATTTGCTTTCTCTGCATAATACAATTGATAATTTGGTTAGCCATTTAAGCAATTATTAGCAATAAATTAACTTAACCATAGGCTCAGGAAATTAGTTTGAACAAATTTCTTGGAATAATTTTACAATGCGTTTTCAGTTTGGGTTTGTTTTTTGAAAGAACACATGAATAATTTATTTCATGGAATTTATAAAATTTGTTGATGCTTCTCTACTTTAGTTTGACAAGATCAAGTTACGTATGTAGAAGTTGAAACTGTAGCTGCCATATTCCAAAAGGCACTAAACCATGTCACATATCTACCTTGTTAGATAAAAGATTATATTATGGGAAAATAATACTAAAGTTATTCTGGGAGAGTAGCACCCAAGCTATTTCGAGGGAGTAACACCCAAACTATTCGGGGGAATAATATCAAAGGAAAAATTCTTTCGGAGCTCATAATGATGGCAAGAAAGGGGAATTAGTTCCGTGATCCATCAATTCAAGAAACCACACTCAAAAGTCATAAGGATATGGAAATATGAACGTATAGAATAATTCTTTGCGATTAAGTTTACCTTAACGTGTACAAAAATGATGGGTGACACATGTCATTAGGTTGAGGGCTCAAAGTAAAACTCTAGATTCACATTAACCCATCATCTATAAATAGAGACCCATCTCTATAGAAAATGAGTCTTTGGTCTCCGAAAAATATTGTTCATTCTAGAGAGAGAAAATTCATTTTGTCCTCCATTTTTATTTCTTTAACCTTGATCAAATACTAACTTGGGCACCAGAGTGTCTTTTTCAGGCACTCACCCTATTGGATTTGAGGCCAACAATCATGACAAGTTCTTTACAAACTACAAATACGTGTGAAGGTAAAAATTCTAGCCCCTTTAGAAACTAAAAGTAAGTCTTTCTGATTATGAAGGGCAGTTATTCTCATGTTGATAAATGGACAGATTTGGCCGCACGGAATGGGGTAAAAGAATTAGACATTGGTGTCGTACCAGGTCCAAATACTGAGTACACCTTGCCTCAAACAATCTTTTTTGCTAATTTTTAACTGCTTTGGAGCTCTAATATTGTCAGTTGGAGCTACCCTCGATTGCTATAAGCTTAAATTCTCTGAAAAAGCTTACTCTAAGCTGAGTTCACATAAATGAATGCATGGTCCAAAAAGCTTATTGGTGGTCAGTGCCTTTCACTTGAGGATTTACACTTTGACTGTTGGTAAGGTTTGAAGAATTTGAGCATCTCCTAAGCGCACAACCTAAATAATATGAAAATTATGACTCACTGGCTAAATAAACATTCTAAAGGTATTGAAATTATTGTTCTGAGTCTTTAACAGCTAAGCGAATGTTAATTTACATGCCTATGTCTACTCATTCGAAAAAGTTGTACTTTCCTTCACTTACAACTGCAATTCGATTCCTGTTATATCAATGAATGCGCCATGTCCATGGAAAGTGAGCTATAATCGTTGAGGTAAACTTGACAAGCATTGCTACAGTGGGCTAAAAGAATTTCTTGGAGCATCAAATCAAATTGAAAGTCGAACCACATTTCTCATGGAATGGAGCAAGTTACATTTGTATACAAGTTCAAAATAATTTATTGGTAATAAAGTTCACCTTATCTTTTTCACTTTTTATAGTATAAGTACAGTTTCTGATTTATTTTATTTTCCTTCTTCTTTCTTGTAATTTTTTTAGGTTTCATCTAATTTAGAGAATTTCAGAAAACATTTTCTGTCCCTCCCTGTTCTAGTTGAGAAAATGAAGCTATATATCTATACATGTGTCAGAATTTAACTAGGAAATTTTGTCGGATGTTATTTTCTTGATTTGTTATCCCAAGATCTTGTGTGTGGAGTCTGGAAATGACATGGGTGCCAATTCGTTGAGGTATGTTTGATTTTGTAATTAATTTCTCTCACTCAACACATTGTTGTCGATTTAACAACTTTAATTAACAATGATGAGGGAAACGAAGAAAAGAAGAATAGTACTATTGTACCGGATTCATAATTTAATTTTGGTCGTTTGGTGTGCCAAAAGTTCTCTCACGAACTAGGCAAAACTTATTTGAATGACATTTTGTAAACATCTTTTGATTGTAGCCAGTACGCCTATTTTTGATACGAAGTTCATATGAAATAAGACTATGTAATTTGTTCACAATCATATTTATTTTAATTTTTAAATATAATAATAATTATTTTTTTGTGATTATTGCTGTTGCCTTTTGAACAATTATGGAATAGAAATGTGAAGTGTTGCAGCTCTCATCGCATCAAATGTTGGCAACATTATTTAATAGACATAGAGATTGAGAACTTTCGACCGTATGACCAGGATTATGAGCCGATCAATATACATAATTTAGTAGACGGATAGCTTATGCTTTTGAACGTAGATTGTAAACTTTCCGAAGGATTTTTTACATACAATCTTGCATGGGGTTTTTCACCTCTACTTAGTGTCAAGTCTTGAGTTTTTTTTTCATCGATACAGCTTGTAATTATTCAAAGTCCTAAAATTTCTAGAAGATTTTATTTTGCCTTTTATTTAATGGAAACTGAAAATGTATAGATAAGCATGCCAGTCTTCCCATACTTCTTAAGGGCCACATGTGTTGTAGGGTGCCTACAACAGTAAGATTTGCAAGTTCCAGTGCAGTTGCCTCAACTTCATCCTTTTCGCGTGGTTTCTTTAGCTTGCTGATTGGGGAACGATCCACTTCTTCACCTTTTTTAAACTTTCCACTTCCAGGTGTCTCTCTTCCACCTTTATTGCCTGATTATGTTGAACCAGGTAAGACAAAGATTTAAACCTTACGGCTCTACCAAACGGTGTCAAAATCATCTCAAAAACATTAGCGAGCCCTATAGCTCAAAATCGTTATATGTTGATTGTGGTTCAATTTATGAGTCACCAATCTCATTTGTGAAAACACACTTGCTAGAACGTATGGCTTTCAGGAGTATAAGAAATAGGAGTCACTTATGTATTATGCGAGAAGTGAAGGCAATATCCAAGCCTCACCTTCTATAGGGAGTAGATGGGGTGCTCCTTTGGTGCTCTGGAAACTTATGTTCTTGAAACGGTAGAGCTTCTTACTGATGTTTGCTGAACCCTGTTTTTCTGGATTTGGAGGTCAACGGACAACTTGATTAGAAGATGAAATCTTAGACTAGTGAGGCTTTCAGAAATCCTCAAAGCTTGCTTTCAGAGGCAATTCTTTCGGCTTGTTATTCTGTTGTATTGACTAATCCTTTTCTAGCCCTGAAATCTACTATAAGTAGATTAAACTCTATAATTGGTCGAAGAATTTCTTGTCAAAAATTATACTTCTCCTCAGATGGTATTTGCTGCCTCTGGTGTTGAACATGACCAGTTGGTATCTGTAGCAGAACCACTTTTACCTGATTTACCCAATATCCATCCTCACTAAGAGCACAGATCTGTGTACATTGGAGGTGATTATCACTATCAAGCTGATTATGGGGACTAGTTAACCCATTTTTCTCCTACTTTTGAACTTATTGGTGGTTGGCATAAGGATAAGGATGCTATGACTTTGCCTATTCTTCAGATGTATTGGAAGGAGGTGGATCATTCTCAACTGGGGGCTTAGAGAAGAGGTGTATTCAAGACTGTATCATCATGTTTTGAATGAGATCCCGTAAGTTCAGTCATTTTTGGGAATCAGCAACATCTACAATCATCTTGGCATACTCGAAATCTAGGGTACAGTTGGATATGATTTCGTACCGAAATCTATTGATTTAGCAGACATGGAGCATACTTTTGTGGCATAACCCCTGGAGAAATTGATCAAGTACAACTAGATCGTGCAATATAGTCAACCAAATCAGCTATTTTGATGAATTTGGAATCCAGGATAGTTGTTTCCGAAGATATAGATAGACAAGTTCTGTAACACCCTAAATCCAACACGTGCGGTGCATGCGATGAAGGAGATTACTAACAAATCAAGATCCTTACACAATAATCTCAAACTAATATTCATCATATTTTTAATCAAATAAAATCCACAAATCCATGTGTTTGACACTAGATGATCTCTTGCGAAGTTATAAACATTACAAAAGTCTCAAAATTTTTCAATTAAAAGTTCATAAAATAAATAGACTTGAAAGAAACATGAGTTTATCCTTCTCTTATTCAACTAGAAAAAGGAAATGAATCTATAACTTCAATGATAAGTACATCTCTCAACAAGATACTTATTTTGCAAAAAAAGTAATAACGAGGGGTGAGCCGTCAACTCGGTAAGTAAAACCAATTCTAACACACTATGCTTAACGATACCAAAATATTTGCAAGCTTTCTTTTATCAAAGCAAATATTATAATTCATAAAACGACGTATTACAATAAGATCATATAAGTTTATAGTAATTCAAAATATCAGAAGCATAATGAATTACAAAAGCAAATAGTGTAGCATATGTGCAAAAAGTAAGAGGTTAGCTCATGGCATATAGTGTCACCTATACTCCTAGTGACCAGGCAAGAAATAGAATCAGAATCAGAATATCGTGTGCACACTCAGAACGGAAACCCAGTACTGGTCCAGAACAAATATGTATAGTATTACACGATTAGAATCAGAATCAGAATCAGAGTAACTATGGACAATGAGCCAAAATGTTCAAATTAGTTTTTCATATGTAATGACTTACATGTGACACTTTGCACTGTATGTGGCACTTTGCAGTGCTCTGGCCCTCAAGAGGTGGCCCCCATATAATCTCAAGAGGTGGTCTCTATGCAATCATAAATAATTTAAATAGTACACAGACAGAAAACATTCGTATCAAATTTATAAATGTTCATAATAATAATTTAGGCTTGCAAAATATCTTATAAACAAACTCATAAAAAGGTAATCATATAACTAAATAAATTACATATTTAAAACCATTTATAATATTAAGTTAAAATCATTAAAAAAACGTAAATTTCATATTTAAAACATTTACATAAACTAATTTTGTCATAAAAAGAATTGATTATTAAAGAACAATAAAAACACCCGTACTATAGTAGTATCAAAATAATCATACTTATCTAGTACATTAGGAATGAAGTTACTTAGCTTAATAAAAGCAATAATCTAAACACTCTTCTAAGCCTCTAACAGCCTCAAACACCTTCAATACCTTAAACATATACAAGTTGTAACAATTAACAACTTATTCTAAGAACCTGATTTTCTAATTCATATGTGTACAAGTCTGATTCTTAGAATTTTAACTCTTAATCTAGAAATCAGAATGACACAATATTTCGTAGAACTATTCTAAACATCCATGTGTATGGCCCATAAATTTTCCAAAAGGATCCAACCTCAAAAACATTTTCAAAACTATTTATTTCTTGATAAATTCGAAACTGTCTCATAGTGCCTTAACTGGACAGTATGGATTCCGAGATTTTTAAAACATTATACATAAATCAGAAAACTATGAAATTAAAAATGGAGGCACTAGACACATATAATAACCTTATTTTAAAATTAAATAATTTTTCGAGTTCATTTGGCCCTACAAATAATTTTGTGAATCTAGTCATTCTGCTGGAATCGCAGTTTTCCAGTGCAACAGAGTCAGATTCGAAAATCCATATAAAATCGAAAAAAAAACCAAATATTACGAAATAAAATTTATTAAATAAGCCCCACATGTCTAGTTTTCGGAAAGATAAGGTTTTTCATAAGAATCATTCATAAAACATATGGTTAATTTCGAGATATTCATGCTGTCCAGAATTGTCCAGTGTGTTTTATGGTGTCTAGAATTAATAAACGAAACTCAGCCATAAATCAAAGCCCTAAACACAACTTAAACTCATCCTAAATCATGCATAATGGTCTGTAACAATCTAAAATCATGCTAATAAAAACCCTAATTAAGTGATAGAAAAACATGTGGAGAGTAGAGAGAGTAAAACTTACCCGCCGTTAAGATTCTCTCCTAAGCAAGAGTTTAAATCCTAAACTATGAATAAGGGAGTATTGAGCAGCAGAGAGAATAGAAGAAAAAGTTGTTGACTTAGGGTTATGAAGGAGGGAAAAGTAGGAATTTATAGGGAGTCATAAGAAATCCTATTGGGTTTTGGAAAATATATGTGTTTTCCAAAATTACCCCATGATGAATCCTTATAGTGGGGGTAATAGTGCCACTTATAAATTCTAATAAAATAAAATTTTATAATTTAAAATTTATTAAAAAACATTTTGGCTTTACAAGTTCAAACACATGGCGAGAGGAAACCAGTGGAGCATTTCTTGGAAGACTATAGAAGGAGTTATAGCAAAGGGTACATATATTGCTTCCATAGCACAAAAGCTTATTTTATCCTCTTTTACAATGGCATCATATGGAGATGTCATTAATGTCCCAAGCTATCATGCAGAGTCAGCAGCAAGTTGAAGTCAAAATAGAAATTGATTTTTTTGGTATCAAACCGCGCAGGCCGTTGTCTGTGTTATTGTACATCTACTTTCCCTGAAGCTCTTTTGCACTCCCATTTTTATAAGTAATTTGGGTTTTAAGCAAGCAGCAGTTTTAAATATGATGCTGTATTGACTAAAATTACTTGCCTCCATAAAAAAACTACTCGATCTCTTTTGTAGTTTGTTCCAAAAATTACCTGGGTTATTTACACTCTAAAAATTATTTTGAATATTTGAATCCACAAAAATACATTCTATACCCAACAAAAAGACCAAAAAAAATTACTAATAAGTACAAAGTTCAATGTAATTATAATTATAATCAATTATAAAATAATTATACACCTGCTTCACAGATCACTCTGCTAACTCTCTAAAACTGGTACTTCTAAGTTGAACATATAATTGAATCAAATGGAATGAGATTTAAAATGAAATAAAGAAGAAACAGTAATGGAACAAGCGAGTTCGGGTTATGGAAAGGCAGGGTTCAAAATCTTATACGCGAATGAACAGAGAATGTTGCCACTAGCAAACCCCACTGTAGTCAAATTCTATCTTATTCTCTGAAAAGAAAAACTTATCCTACGCTATGTGTATATAAATGAACAAATAAATGGTCCATAAACTTATAGGTGAATGCCTTTACATGAAATTTGCGCCTTTCCAGATACGCAGATTTGAAGTTTTTGGTTGTTTCCGAAGCACGCAAACTCATGAATTTAAAAGTGAAACGTGTTGAAAGTGTTGAAATTATTAATCCGAGTTGTCTTCAACAGTTAACACTTCAATCTTCCCTGTCAGTTTCCTTGGCTATGTCTCCAGACTTCACTGATTAAATACTTGCATGTTCTTGAAGTCCAAGAGATTTCTGGCTAATTTCAAAACCACAGAGATGAATTTGATATGGGACCATTATCTAGAACGCTTGTGAAAATTTTCTTCAAAGAAAACTAAGTTTTATTAATTCTAATTTTTAATTTCAGCAAGAACTTATTTGGGGGGGGGGGGGGGGAATGATTTAAACAACGAATTTTGCAAATTACTGGTCAGTTCGCTTTTAGGCAACAAAGACTTACTGCAAATAGCTCTATTTTCTTTTATAAAATTTTGATCAATTAAAATATTCAAACTTAAATTAAATTTATTTGAAATTAATTTGTTTGTAAAATTGACTTAAAGTTATGAGGAATAATATGCACCCCACCAATAAACTCCACCTCAACACTACCAGGAGAAAATATATAGAAGTTCAAATATGGTAATGGTTAACTTGAAAGTTTGAATTAATTTTAAAGCCACCCGGGGTGAGGTGGTTCAATGGTTCAAAGGTGGGTGAATATTCTTTTTCATATATAGTTTTTATCTATTAGCGAAATTTTCATAAATCTCCTTTGGTTATAGTCTATTACCAATCCCCACTCTCAAATTTTGAAATTAGCCTAATTACCCTTATTGAGTATTGACATTGGTCCTCACAATATATACGCCCTGAGTCATATGATAACAAGTTTAGAAAGGGTAAACTTTAATTTAATTTACCCCCTAAAAGTGTGAACATATCAATTTATTTCCATTTCTTGTTAAGAAAAAAAGAAAAAAAAAGTATTAATGTACCTCATATTAGCCTTTATTTCCTAAACGAAAAAAGAGGTAAATTGATGTTTTCACACTTTTAAAGTGTAAATTGAAGATTATCATTTTATCTGGGGAGATGAAATGATGTTTACTCTTTTAGAAAATACCAACAAATACATTAAATCGAAATAAAACTTTTTCAAACCTTAAACATTAAGAAATAATGTTTGATCCTTTGCTTAGTGTTAATATAAAGGGTGCTCTTTGGAGAATATGATAGAATTTGATTATAATGGGGGGGGGGGGGGGTAGCAATATTGCGCATTCTTAATTCATTTGTGTAAGGATATCGATAGAGATTCCAACATTTAAGTCCTAATTTAAATTCCAACTGATGTGACATTCATCTATTAGATGATAGAATAGAGTAATAAATAATTTTATATCTAATAAATGCGTAACACAAGAATAGAGTAATAAATAATTTTACAGCTAATAAATGAGTAACACATAGCACTAAAATGCAAGTTGAGACACAAATATTAGGAAATCAATCCCTATTCTTTTCAATTTCCATTGGGTAAAAGGCAAAATAAAATCTTCTAGATCCTTTCAGGTTTTTGAAGAATTATAAGTTTTGTCTATGAAAAAAACCTGAGACATGTAGCATACTAAAAATTCCCAAGACTTGATATTAGGTAGAGGAGGACAATACCATTCAAGATTCACACATCGTTCTGGAAGTTTAAAATCTCCTTTTGGAAGCGTATGCTATCTATCTATCAAATTATATCTACATTAATCAGCTCACAATCTTCATTATATGGTCGGAAGTTTCAATCTTTATATCCTTTAAACAATGCCGCCAACATTTGATACGATGAGAGTTGAAGCACTAAACATGTCTATTCTACAGTGGTTCAAAAAGCCACTACAATAAAACAAACATGATTGTGAACTCTAATTATATGTTGAGTATGAGAAATTAATGGTAAAATCATAAAATTGAACGTATCTCAACGAATTCACTTCGGTATTATCTCTAGCCATACACACAAAAAGGTCTTAGGATAACAAATCAAGAAAATACCATCCAATGAAATTTGGTAGATAGATTTTGACTCGTGTGTATATACCTCCATTTTCTCAACTGGAACAGGGAGCGAATTAAGGGGAATTTTTTTTTTGAAATTCTCTAAATTAATTGAAACCTAAATCTATCACAATAAAGCCAAAGGAAAAAATAAATTAGCAAATGTACGCAAGCTATTAAAAGTGAAAAAGGTAAGGTGAACTATTAGCAATAATAAATTTGTTTTGGATCCATTCCACGTGAGATATTGTTAGACTTTCACGTGAGAAGTTCTTTTGCCATGGACATGGTTCATTGATAAAATGGAAGTGAAAAACCACAAGGCTTGACATTATGTACAGGAAAACACCAATCTAGACTGGGTGTATAATATCCTTCTGGAAGTGAAAAATCTTCTTCTGGATGCATCCGTAATCTATCTGTCAAATCATCGATATTAATCGACTCACCACCTTCATACGGTGAGAAGTTCACAATCCTTGCATCCTTTAAACGATGTAGCCAACATTTGATACAATGAGAACTGCAACACTTCACATTTCTATTCCATAGTTGTTTGAAAAGCCACTGCAATAATCACAAACACCATAAATTCTAATTAAACTATATATGATTTTGAACAAATTACATTGTATTATTATAATTATTGACTTCATATAAAAAATTTGCTACAATCCAAAAATGTTTACAGACGTCATTCAAATTAATTTATACCAGTTTGTGAAAGAAATTTTGGAACACCAAATAACGAAAAATTTATGAATGTGCTAGAGTACTACTCTTTTATCCATTGCCGTCATCATATATTGTTAATTTAAGTTGTCAAAAACGACAATAATTTGTTGACTATGAGAAACTGATGGTAAAATGAACGTACCTCAACGAACTGGCCATCGGTAGAGCCATTTACTATGCACACAAGCAAAGTCTTGGGATAACAACAAATCAAGAAAATACTATCCAAATAAAATTGGTAGCTAGATTCTGACACATACATAGATAGCACCATTTCCTCAACTGGAACAGGGAGTGAAGGGGAATGTTTTCTGAAATTCTCTAGATCGAATGAAACCTAAATAAATCACAATAAAGAAAAATGAATAAAAATAAATTAGAAAATGTACGTAAACTGTTAAGAGTGAAAAAGATAAGGTCAACTTTTAGTTTTAATAAATTATCTCGAGTTTGTAAACATATATACATACCTTGTTCCTGAACATTTCCATGAGAGATATGGTTAGACTTTCAATTCGATTTGACGCTCCAAGAAATTGTTTTAGCCTACTGTACCAACGCTTGTCAAGTTTACCTCTACGTTTATAGCTCACTTTCCATGGACATGGCGCATTTATTGATATAATAGGAATCGAATTGTACTCGTAAGTGAAGGAAATTAAATTGGGAGTATCAACCTCAATTGCCTTCAAATTACAACAGTAGCGAAATAGCAAGTGCTTGAGCCGATTACTTAAAATCTTAATCCTTTTGAGGGAGCAACACCCATTCATGGAGAGATCCTCAAGCAAGGGAACTTTTGAAATAAATTGATGAAACTCGTGGTCTTTGACAACATGTATCCCATCTAAACTCAACTTTTTCAAATGAGGAGACAGAGTGACGGAAATTAACAGTCGCTTGGATAAACAAAGGGTTAGCTGTTGAAGACTCGGAACAACAATTTCAATACCTTCATAATGTTCATTTGGCCATTGAGTCACAATTTTCATATTCTTTAGGTTGTGTGCTTGGGAGACGCTCAAAATCTTCAAACCCTTCCAGCAGTCAAAGCATAAATCCTCAAGCGAAATGCATTCACTAATAAGCTTTTGGACCATCTGTTCGTTTATATAGACTTCGCGTAGAGTAAGCTTTTTCAGAGAATTTAAGCTTATATTATTCGGAGGCTGCTCCAATCGACAGCCAGTGAGCTCTAAAGAAGTTAACAATTTAGCAGAATAGATCGTTTGAGGCAAACTGTAAGTATCTTCACCTGGTACGGCGAATTCTATCCATTCATCAATTTCTAGTTCTTTTACCCCATTCCGTACGGCTAATTCTATCCATTTATCAACATGAGATAATATTCCTTCATTGTCCTTACGGATTACAGGTAGTCTCAACTTCTGTATACATAGCTTGAGCTCGTGGAACTGAAGCAGAGACGCATCAACAAATCTTATAAATTCCTTTATACCTACTGATTCGTCAGTTTCCCATACGTTAGTTTCCGATCTCCATCTCCACCGCGGCCAACACCAATCGGGGGTCATGTAAAACGAATACGGAAGAACAAAGTCCAATACGGGGAATGAAATACGCAACTGATTCCATCTCTTTGATACTATACTAGTTCGAGCAAGCTCTTCTGCGTCGAGGTATGACATTATGTGATGAATGATAGGAGTAGGAAGTTCCAAAATTCGATCCATGGCATCCATAATCTGTAACAATCTCTGATAGTAATATATTCAAATTATTCATGTATTTTCTCAATGAAAAAACCCTAACTAATGTAGTATAAATTATTCCATGAAAATTGTTATCCCTGGTAACACTAAAAACACTTTAAAAACAAACAAATAAATAAATAAGATAAAGACTTACCGGTATATTTATCTGATGGGAATTTGAGTCGTCGATAGCAGCAGCACGGGAACTGTACAGTTTAAATAAATTAATACACTGTTAAATATTTATAAGAAGATGATTTCTTGTCGCTTAAGAAAAGGGATTTAGATTCCTATCCTAGTCTGACCTTTCCTAAGTTTTATACAAAATCTTGACACGTCATTCAATTAAATCTATGGACAGGATTGAACGTTCTATTGGCTTTTCCTTATTTAGCACGAAAGCATACCGTTTAACAAACGCTATTGTCCTTTTTTTTTCTAATTTTTTATTTCTTTTGCACTTTTTTTTTGGATATATTTCTTCTACACATTCTGATCTTCGAGCAATTTTTTTTTTCTTTTTGTTTTTTGATATAAAGTTCTCAAATTTTGGAATAATTCGTGAGTCAAGAATAGTCACTCATCAGTTGGTAAATAGAATTGAATCTAAACAATTGATTGGATCTCCTGCCTCCTAACACCATAAAACCAAATGCAGTGTTATCATCATCATCATCTTGTAGGATTAACCCTCATCGATAGAATAGCTCTTGCACTCACATGGTGCCGAATGCTTTCATGTACTAGAAAGCTTGACAAGAAATCAGCCAGCTATTTCTGATTTAACGTAGAATCTTGACAAGAATCAGCCACCACAATCTGCTTGTAGGATTCAACATTCTTTATTTGCTCAAGTTTATTACAAATTAAGGGTACAAGAAGCGTTGGGCACTCTTCATATAACATATGCACTTTATTTTCATTAATTGAGTGTTCTATATATTTTTAATTTCGTTGTTAATTTTTAAAGTTATCGGATTGATTACAAATTGTTGCAGGTAAATTGGACATGGTTATTCAATTTAAATTTTTGTCACAGCATTAAATCGAGACAATTGGGACGTGATTCAATGGCTGCGTAGTCGAATTTCATTTCAAGCACTCGGTCTAGTATTAGCTTAATTTGTATTAAGCTTTAAAAAAAAACAAGGGGCTTTCGGTTTCTATATTCGGAAAGGGAGAGAGAGGCTTTCATTTTCCCAAAATAGAAAGAGAGAGAAAGAGAGAGAGAGAGAGAGAGAGAGAGAGAGAGAGAGAGAGAGGCTGCAGATCTGGTTTGATAGTGACCTGACCCGACCTGAAAACCCGCAAACTTGACCCAACCATATCTTTTGATTTCAGCCACCTCACAGGCCTAGCAAGGTACAGATATGAAGTTTGAGAGTCGATTGATGTACCCCTGCTGTCATTAACCCTAAAAAACGGCTAGAACACCGGCAATCTAGCTCGAAAAGCTGTGGCCAAAACCCATCACCACCACCATCAATCTCACCGGTATTAGGCCATTCCACCACTTGAGATTTGTTTCTCAGCTCACCCTTATCATTTTCCAACTAACCTCGTCACTTGAAACGACTGAATTGCTGCCGAACGACCGTCGGAAAACTCACGACTTTGGGAGTTCGATCCACCACTGTCGCCATGCGTGGGAGATCACTACTGGCACCATTAGACTCACCGAGGTTAGAATTATCAGATTTGAGCTTCTCGTCACCATTGACCGATAGGGGCAATTTGGTAATTTCATAAACTTCAGGGGTGATTCTATAATTTTGAAATTGGTGGATATTTTAGCAATTTTAGGTTAGGGTAGTTAGGTAATTTGAGATTTCAAGGGTAATTCGGTAAATTACGTTGTTAGGGGAATTTTAGTAATTTTATATTTTTAGGGGTAATTTTATAAATTCAGAACTCATGGTTATTTTTATAATATGAATTAAGGGTAGTTTGGTAATCTGGGATTCTGAAGATAATTTGAAGAATTTCGATGTCGAGGGCATTTTGGTAATTTTATGGATTCTAGAATAATTTATTTCAAATAAACATCATTTTGAGTTTGTTAGTTGTAATTCACATTTATGGAAGTTAATCATATTATTTGCATGAATTAGGAGGATTCGCAAATGAGACCCAATTCGTTGACGTTGTCGATATTGAGATGGGAGATTGTCACTGTGAGTAGAGTATACGAAATTTATTTTCATTATAGTTTATTAAGATTTTAAAATATGGTAAGGTACATTTGCGAAATTAGTTTTAAAGGCTCCAATTTAATGATTTCGTAGAAATGGATTTTATCTGCGTATTGATATTTATTGTTAAAAATATATATGATTAATGATTTTATTACCAATTTTGAGTATACGCATGATAATTCTACAAAGGAAAGGAAATGGATTTAAAGTACGTTGAATGAAAAAGGAAATGAGATTTTCATATGTGATTATATGTTTATGTATATATATGTAAAGGTTGTTTGCAAAATCATTAGACAGTACTCTTTCCCTCCAGATACAGTGATACAGATGTTATGATGAGATATAAGGCTTTTAGGGCCTGTTTGAACACATGTAAAGGCTTTGGACCATGTGTTTGGGTGTTTTTTGCCTTATGAGGGCATATGCATCTAGTATAATGTTACAAAGATACCAATATTGAGATAAAAATCATACAGATAATACAGATAATACAATTGAGATACAGGTGGTACGATTGAGATACAGGCTTTTGGGGTCCGTCTGAGTACAGATGGAGGCTTTGGGCCATGTACTTGGGCGACTTTAACTTTTCGGAACCAGATTATGCATGCACAGATATGATGAGATATAAGATGATGCTTCTCCATCTATCCGTGTAGCTTCAGGGTATGACAGTACCTAGATAGTACGTCATTGGCCGTCCGTTGAGGTGCGGATATAATGAGATCTGAGATAGTACTTCCTTGTCTATTCGTGTAGCTCCAGGGCGTGATTATACCCAGATAGTACATCATTACCCGTCCGTTGAGGTTTGGATATAATGAGATATGAGATAGTACTTTCCTGTCTATCCATGTAGCTCTGTGACACGACCCGCCTCGAATCCATGGGGTGAGTCTGCTTAATTCTATTTAATCATTTTGACATAATCTAACTAATAAGGATTTTACCAAAAATTCAATAGAGTCTCCCCTAAAATTATCACATAACCAAACCTACAATTAATAAAAATAAACACTCCTAAAATAATTTAAAAAACAACCAACTTCATCCATCAATCTCCTCAACAAAATACCAAATGATTTAAATATCCAGTATTAGAGAAAATACAATTGTTATCCACAATCCCTGAAATGTAATAAATTATACAATTCGATATATCTTAATAAATACATGTACGACTCCTAACACCATCGCGTGGCCATAATTTCGAAAATAACTATAGTTGCTAGGTCGACTGTCGTACTTGCAAATCTCCTGTAGGGGGAAAAATATAATAAAACGGGGTGAGTATAAAACTTAGTGAGCTTGGTGAGTGGATAGTAGTTTTTGAACATAACTTTACTCTAAAATAATTATATCATATCGAAACGCAATTTCATCAACATATCAAAAGAACTTAAATAACTTATTAAATTCAAATCATGTACTTAAATAACAATATCACAATAGACTGCATAAAATCAATGAAATCATAATACTTATATCATCAATACTGAATACCAAAAACTATCACCAAACAAGTACCCATGGGAAATAATCTCATCATATCCGAACCTCGACGAATGAGCAATGATGTACTATCTGGGTACAATCACACCTCGGAGCTACAAGGATAGACAGGGGAGTACCATTCATATTTCATCATATCCGGACCTCAACTGATGGACAATGATGTATTATTCGGGTACAATCACGTCCCAGAGCTACACAGATAGATAAAAAAATATTATCTCATATCTCATCATATTTATGCATGCATAATCTGGTCCCCAAAAGATAAAGTTGCCCGAGTACATGGCCCAAAGCCTCCGTGTGTACTCAGACGGGCTCCAAAATCCTATATCTCATCTGTATCAACTGCATCTCAATATCAGTATCTCTATATTCACCACACCACATGCACATGTCATCTCATTTGTATCACTGTATCTGGAGAGGAAGGGTACTGTTTAGTGATTTACAAACAACCATTTATATACATATACATAAACATATAATCTCATTTGAAATCTCATTTCCTTTTTCATTTAACATGCCTTAAATCTTTTTTTCTTTTCTTTAAAAATATTATCATGCATAATCAAAATTGGTAACCAAAATCATTAATCAAACACATTTTTCATAATAAATACCAAAACGCGGATAAAAAACCATTTCTACCAAATCATTTAAATCAAAGCATTTGAAACTGATTTTGCAAACATGCTTTACTATCATAATAAACTATGAAATTAGGTTTTGTATATTCCACTCACAGTGACGATGTCCGAACTTGGTATCAACAACGTCCGTAGGTTAATTCTCGTTCGCAGATCCTCCTAATTTAAGAAAATAACATAATTACTATCAGTAATGCGAATCATAACTAATAAACTCAAAAATGACATTTATTCGCAATAAATTATTCTCGAATCCATAAAATTACCAAAATACCCTCGACATAAAAATTTACCAAATTATCCTCAGAATTATAGATTACCAAACTACCCTCAATTCCAATTACAAAAATATCCACACGCTTTGAATTTATGAAATTACCCTGAAAAATACAAAATTACCAAAATACCCTTAACAACATAAATTACCGAATTACCCCTGAAATCTCAAATTACCTAACTGCCATAATATGAAATTACCAAAATGTCCACTAATTTCAAAATTATAGAATTACCCCTAAAGTTTATGAAATTACCAAACTGCCCATAATGGTCAACGGTGACTGAAACTCGGTCAACAGTGACGGGAAGATCGGGTCTGGTAGTTCTAACCTTGGTGAGTCCAATGGTACCGGTGGTCACCTCCCACGCGCAATGGCGGTGACAGAGGATTGAACTCCCCAAAACCGTAAGCTTTCAGGCGGTCAATTGGCGATAATCCAGCCGTTTCAAGTGACGAGGTTGGTTGGAAAATGATGAGGGAAAGATGAGGAACAAGATGCAAGTGGTGGTGTGGCCTAAAACCGGTGAAATTGATTCCGACAATGGTGACGATAGGGATGTGACTGGCGGCTCCAAAGCTTTAGATCAGTACCAAGATCAGTCGGTGGGGTGGCCGAAAACTCAAGATCCGGCTGCAGGTCCGAGTCATGGATCCAGGTTTGTAGCTCTCTCTCTCTCTCATTCCTTTCTATTTTTGGAAAGGAAAGGAAACGCTTCTTTCTCTCATTCTTCCCTTTGATAAAAACCTTTTTTTTTGTAAGCTTAATACAAATTAAGCTAATACCGGATTCGAGTGCCAAAATAAAATTCAATTACATGGCCATTGAATCGTGTCCGAAATGTTTCAATTTTGCATCGCAACAAATTTAAATTATTTGAGTGCGATCAAGTTTAATAATTTGATCCAATTAGCTACAACAATTTATAACCAATCCGACGTCTTTAAAAATATTTGTGACGAAATTAAAAATAACATCGTACACTCAATTAAATCAATTGCGGTGCATATGTTACACTCTGGGGTGACATGACTTAAAAGTGATTTCCAACTCCCAAGTATAAGAGTGTCTTGTTGTATTATAGCTCGTTGAGTTCGAGGTCGATCCACAGAAAAACTATTTAATTTGTTTATTTTATTTTTTTCTAAAAATAAAAATAAAACTTGAATATATGAAACTTAATTTAAGTGAAACTATGAAATTGAATTAGTTAGGGTTATGGATTCACTCTTAATAGTAAATAAAATTTAACAAATTCTTTTTGCCATTTTTATTTAGATTTATTGCCCAAAAGATTAATTATATAAATTATTATTATTTTCTCATTAATTTTATTATGGATTAAGTATTTATTGTGCCAAAATTTAATTTGTCTACAATAAATCAAGATACAAAGTTACCATATCTTATTTTAAGATATTAAGACTTTATTGTGCCAAAATATATATTTTTTGTCTACAATAAATCAAAATTTCAAAATATAAAATATGTATAAAATTAATTATAAAATAATTTAATTTATATAATTAAAAATAGAATTTGATTAAATCGTATTTATTTCTCAAGAGTTTCACCTTACCCTAACTATTATTATTTAACTAAGCATGATTGAAATAAAAATAATGCTTGAAATTAAATTACTTATAATTAAAAGGAAATAAAACAACTAAAATTGAAAATAAAACTAATATTATTTATGAAAATAATTACACAAAATATTAAAACACAACTGGCAAAGAGGATTACAAGGGGATTGAGAGAATTTGAGAAGAAGAGAGATGAAAAAAACATAAAAATGAGGCTCTATTTATAGAAAAATAAATTCATAATTCAGTGTTTTATGGTCTATGATAAGCTTGATGCATGCGCTCCACACAACCATTAGATCAAGATCCAACGACTGGTCAAACTTTAAAAGTCAACCTTATCCAGTGCAAAGATTTGGCTGGTTAATGGGTGGATCGGGTTGACCCAAATACAAAGATTCGGATCCTTCAACTTGCTTTACCAACTATTGCCACGTGGCACAATCTTGGCCATTGAATAATGAATGGTTGAGATTTAGTCAAAATTGACAGCTATCCAATGCATCCATATCTATTGTAAGCTCATTTGATCATCCAATTAATGCTTGGTCAACTGAAAAAGTCAATTTTTCTTCCAAAAGCTGGATTTTAAGCCGGTCTTGACCTATCTTAAGGTTTTCGAACATCCGGAATCTAAATTTGACCTTCATTTTCCCATTTAGAGCCTCGAATTACATGAAATCAATATTTTACATAATAAATACATAAAAATACTCAAAATTAAATAAAATTAAAACATAATTAATAATTCTTAATATATTACATAAATACAAATACAAATTATAATATATACACAAAATAACATTTTTATCCTTTATTAAATATACAATTTTTAACACTAATCATGGGGCGTGATTGTACCTAGATAGTATATCATTGTCCGTCCGTCGAGGTTCGGAGATAATGAGATTATTCCCCTAGATACTTGTTTGGTGATAGTTTTTTGTATTTAGTATTGATAATATAAGGGTTATGATTTTATTGATTTTATACAATATTATGTGATATTTTTATTTCAGTGCATGATTTAAATTAAACAAGTTTATTTAAGTTCTTATGATATTTTGATGAAATTGTGTTTAGAAATGATATAATTATTTTTAGAGTAAAGTTATTTTCAAAATCTATTATCTATTCACTAAGCTCATTGAGTTTTTATACTCAATTCGTTTTATTATAGTCCCCCTCCCCCTCATAGATTCGCAAGTACAAAGTCAACCTATCAAAAATAATTATTTTGGAATTATGGCCACATGACGGTGTTAGGAGTCGTAGACGTACTTATTGAGATATTTTGGGTTGTATAATTTATTATATTTCAGTGATGTAAATAACCTATTTATTTTGTTTGATATTGGATATTTGAGTGATTTGGTATTTTGTTGAGGAGATTGATTGATGAAGTTGGTTATATTTGGAATGATTTTGGGAGTACTTGTTTTATTAATTTGCAAGTTTGGGTATGGTAAATTATAGGGGAGACTCTGCCGAATTTTTGATAGAATTCTTATTAATTAAATTATTTTAAAACGATTAAATAGATTTAGGTAGACTCGCTCTGGAGACGAGTCATGTCACTTCACTTCGTAAGGAACTTAACGAAAAGAAATAAATAAAAATAAATGATTTTTAGGGAGTTAACGTCTGTTTGTTATAAGTTAATTTTAGAATTTTAGTTAATATCATAAGAAAAGCGAAGAGTAAATCCAATCCTGCCCATAGATTTAATTAAAAGATGTGTCAAGATCTTCTATAAACCTTAGGAAAAGATTAGATTGGGAGATGATGCGGATCCATTTATATATTGGGGTAAGCAAGCATTATAGAGTACAATAATTTGTAATTAACCACAGGAAATAAGAGAGCTATAAACAGCCCCCAACAGATAGAGTGAATGTATTAGGAATGCAACAAATTGCTGAATAAGTTTTACAGTGAAAATTGAAAAAAAATTGGTTATATACATACATACATACGTACATACATACATACATATATTCATACATACATACATATATTCATACATACATATATATATATATACATATATATATATATATATATATATATATTCATATTCTCTAGTGTGGACGCTCTCATTTTTTTTTTCATACGGACATACTTTAAAATCATGCGGTTTTATAGTTCATTCAAAAACTAATTCTTTTTAAACCGCATGATTTAACAGTGTGTTTGCATTAAAAAAAATGCGTATGTTCATATCTGAGAATGATTTTATATATATATAAATGACTAATTAAAAAAGTAGCCCTTACAAATTGCCCAATTACCTTTTTGATTATTACATTGTTGTGCCTGGCGTTGTGGCAAGTTTTGTAGCATGTCTTCCAGCAGCATTGTTTGGAGGAGCTTCGGAGTTGCCAACAAGCAACCCTACGCTTTCATTTTATTAAAATGTTATAATAATATCAGTACTCATCAGTCAATTACTTCAGCTGTCGGCAGTTATGTATTTAATTCTCGATCCCCTAATGTTGTCCCTACGATTGATGGAAAGAATCATGGTAGCATCGCTTCCGCCCCTTAAGGATCCCGTGTGATAACCAAAAGCAATATCAAAATGCAGTGCTGGAAGAATACTATCTATATTGCTTTTGGTCATTAGTGGGCTTTCTTATGGGTCGATGCCTAGCAATCACTTGTTACTAACGCATTATCTTTAATTATTTGTTGGAAACTTGCCAAATACAAAGGAATTGGCCTGCTATTTATATGAAGGAAAAATCATCAAAATATCATTGTACAAAACATGTTGTCATTGAGCATCGCCCTTCAATCCTGGCCTTTGGATTTCATATGCTGTTACTTTAGGTCAATTAACAATGCCGAAAGCATTTCTGAACTATATAATCCACTTATTTCAATTTCTATTGATTAAAAATGAGTAATGATAAATATCCCAAATTTCATACTGAATTATTTGTCATTAATTGAGTGATTGACAGTTCTTTATAAGATCCAAATGAATTAATTATATTATCTTACCAATCAATTGATGAAAGACACATCATTTGGGACAATTTTTTTGGGAAATAATTTTTAATTAATTCTCTTTTTATTTTATATTTAATACTGAGACTTCTAGTTAGATATTCTATAACTTCTTTCAAGGATTGTAAGATGCTTATTTAATTTGTATGTGTAAAAAGAAGATGTGAATGCAATTTCCATTTTATCAAATATTGTTGAGTTAATTAAGAGCACAAATACAGGAAATTTGTTTTAGCCACTTTTGTTAATAGAAGGTTTATCTAGAGCCTAGTTAACAAGCTAGGAAGCTTAAAGCTACAAGGAACTCCGTATATACCTAAATAAGATATGCACTGCACATGCATGTTGTTTAGGGAATGAAACAAGGTGACTACAATAAAGTATCTGCTCAAATATTATCATGCTTTCCATGAAGTAAAAAGTAAGCAAAGAATTGACAAGCTATTAAAAGATAATTCTGGTGACCTTAAGTAGACCACCTCGATCGGGAGGTAATTTTGGTGACCTTGAGCAGACCACCTTGACTAGGAGGTAATTTTGGTGACCTTGAGTAGACCACCTTGATTAGGAGGTAATACTGGTGACTTTGAACAAATGACCTTGACCAGAAGATAATTTTAGTGACCTTGAGTAGACCGCTTCAATAAGGAGGTAATTCTAGTGACCTTAGGCAAACCATCTTGACCAGGAGGTAATAGGAGGTAACTCTGGTGATAGTAAGCACACCACTTTGACCAGGACATAATTATAATGACCTTGCGCAAACCACTTCGACCAAGACATAATTCCAACTACCTTGAGCAGATGGGTTTGAGAATACATTTGACCGAGTCACCAAGAAGCAAGACTTAGTGAAAAAAAAAAACCATTACTTATCTTGTCCTAAATATATAGGCCATATCATTGAATCCTGACTACCAAGATTTAAGGGATTTAGAAATCAAGTTCTAGAACATATTAGACATAAACCTCTGTAAAAATCCCTAGGGGAATTAATAAAGAGGGGAAAGTCCCATTCTCCTTCTAAATATTTTATTTGTTTTTATTTTTCTATTATAGTTTAACCTAAAGATTATTTCTTTTAAAAAAATATATATTTGATTTTTCTGGTAAACCCATAACTGACTTGAGTGCTCAAGGGTTAGCCAAAAAACCTTCTAGCGCCTCTTATCTTCTTTTATGATTTCAGGTATTTGTTGGTTATTTGTTGGTGGTTGCAAGGCATCCTTGGTGATTGGTAAGCCGCTTCCCCAACACATAAATTTACTACTGGTGCAGAGGTTTGGTATCAACCTGCCAACCAACTCAACTTGATTTCAACACGAATACATGTTGTATTGATTGGAGTTTTTAATGAGCATGCATGCAATTCCGTAGAAGCTTATATATATATATATATATATATATATATATAAAGGAATTGTTCTTTCCCCAAATAATAAATGTATTAGGTTTTTAGGCGAATTTAGGAAATTAAGAGCCTAAAATAAGAGTAAATTTATAAAAGTAAACAAAAAATGAGATTTTTTTATACATATACATATGCATGCATGTATATTTCGTGTCTGTGATAATTTGAAGGCAATTGATGTTGATACTCCCAATTTACTTTCTTTTACATTTGGGAGTACATCAGTTAACTCAATTCCTACCGCATCAAGTAATACTCAATGTCCATGGATTGTAGACATTGGTGATAGGACATATAGATGTGGAAGTATTGACACTCTTTGGTTCCTTAGGCTAAAATAATTTCTGGGAGCATCTAAGCAAATTAAAAATCTTTTCATAGTCATACCTATCTCTAAATTTGGCCGCAGCAAGGTACGTTTCCACATATACAATTGACTATTACAATGCGTCCCTTGTGCTTTTTAACTGTCATTGTTAACATTCATAATTTATCTTTTCCCTTTTATTAATTTGTCTGTTATGATTTTTAAGGTTGAATGTAATTTGAAAAATCCAGAAAACATTCCCCTTGTCTCCCTATTCAAGTTCGGAATATGGAATTAGAAGCGAAAGTGCCAAAGGCTGCTGGATACGAAATGTTGTTGGATGGTCTTTTCTGGATTTGTTATCCCAGGACTTTGCGCCTGCGTGCAACTATCGGAAGTAGTCGCCTATTATTCGTTACTGTCAGTTGAAATTTATCATTAGTTTTGTTATACTCAAACGCACGTATTATTTGAATTTTGGTCAGTCGATTTTGCAGCTTGCTCACAATCATATTTGTTCATATTTGTTTATTGCAGTGGCTTTTGAAGTGGCTTTTTAAAAAACCATGGAATAATAGAAATGCCATGTGTTGCAAATCTAGTCCTATCAAATGTTGGAAGTATGATTTGAAGGAGATAAAGATGGTGAGCTTCTTACCGTGGTATCTTGGCAGTGAGCCGATGAAATTAGATAATTTGATGGATATGCTTCAAGAAGAAGATTTTACACTTCCCAGAGGATATTATACGCTCGAACTAGAATGGTGTGTTCCTGTGGTTCATGACACGACTTTAGCTTTTCCCTATGTGTAGTCCAAGTAATTGTTGAAAAATATTTGAACGAGCAAAGTTAGTGTAGGAAGCCTAAATTTTTTTTAACTAATAGACTGAATTCCTTGAGAGAGTCGGTTGTGTAGGAAGCCTAATTTTTTTTTTTAACTAATAGACTGAATTCCTTGATGGAGTCGGTTATGGTACATATTCTCACTCTTAGGTTACATCTTTTGTTCAAGAGTCTATTGATAATCATTCGTTCTTTATAATATGGGGCATTTTATCAGTAAAACTGGATATTGATCTAATTGTAATAGTACATGTTGGACAATTTAGTTTATAAACATGGTATTGCATCATGAAAAGAAAAAATCTGAAAAAAATTATCAATCCAATAACAAAGACTATAGGAGGACTGTTTGAACCAGGAATTTTGGCTAAGACAGACTTGAAAATCTTCTACATTACATAATTCCAGCAGTTTCCTTTACAATTGGCAAAGTACACAGAGATATATGCTACCATTTAAGGCTTTTTGTGACACTGTTAATCCACACTAGAATTCTATTTTTCCTGCGTGGTGAATTGACTTTAATGTGTGCAACACAACCCCATTTATAACTCCTATCATTTATAATTCCTATAAATGGTGATAATAGAGTCCATATTCCTTATAGCTCCTATAATAAGTGATAGTAGAGTCCATATTCCTTTCAATTCTTATTTGCTTCCAATATAAAAGTCCCTGTGTCCCAAGCAATCTTCCTAAAATAAAAGATGTAAATAAAAATAATGAATTAAAAAGTCCTCCAATTCATGAAGACTTCAATTTCGAAATTATAATTCAAAAGGACACAAATCGTAAATTATCATATGATGCTAATTTGAATAAGACTCTAATACTTAACACACTGGATTTTTCTCAAAAAAGCAATTTTCTATATTTAAAAGCCAAAAATGAATAGGAAAAAAAAAACTCACAGCAAACTTCCATCTTTAAAAGCCAAAATGAATGGAAAAAAAACTCAAATTGGTGTGTAATCATCACCATTTCACTCATTTTCCTAGATGCCTCAGAAGTAAAGTATAATTCTTCATACAAGCTGATATTCTTCGAAACGATAGTGACAGATGACCTAAAGCTTCCCTAATTAGTGGAATGGATAACGTTGAGGCTTGAGAAAATCAGAAAATTAGTGTAGTGATCACATATAAAAGCATTAGGCCATGTGGATCATCCTTCCATCAACTACTAAAGTAATGATCATATAAGAGCTGAAAGAGTAACAATGTGTTATTTGTTTATTGTCTTCGGATATAGTCAGTGAACCGATTGTTCTCAACAATTTCAGAAAAGAACGACAAGCAGAGGGTACTAACTTTAACAAAAGTAAATAAATAAATAAATGTATGTATGTATGCATGCATGCATGTGTGTGTGTAATCATTCGCAAGTGTGTGTGCCCTCATTGTTTTAATGTAGACATGATATTAAATTGTATCGCTTAATAGAGTTAATTTTTAATGCACTATAAAGCCGTGTGATTTAATAATTTAAAAATTAACTCTATTAAGCCACATATCTTAATAGCATATTCGCATGAAAAAAATAAGGGCACCCACACTAGAAAAGGAATATATATAGTCCTTCGACATCTTCACTTTATTAAAATAAAAATGTCCTCACTAAAGAATTATCATTATTATTATTATATAAAATATAAAATATTTCTTAGGTGGGGATGCCCTAATTTTTTTAATGCAGACACGCTGTTAAATCATGTGATTTAATAGAGTTAATTTTTAATAAAATATAAAACTATGTAGTTTAATAGCGTTAAAAAATCAACTCTATTAAACCGCATAGTTTAAAAGCGTGTCCACATGAAAAAAGGAAAATGAGAGTGCCCGCATTAGAGAAACACTATAGAGCCATGAATATAACACTAGACAGAGTGTGTATAAATGATCAGATGGTCCAAAAAGCTTACTAGTGAATGTTCTTCACTTAAAGATTTAATGTAATTCCACTTGTTGGGGTTTGAAGCATTTGTGTGTCTCCAAGGCTCTCAAAATCAAGATGTATGCGAGGGGACTCTTTTAATTTATTTTGGGGAAAGAGAGCCAATAGTTAATGTTAACTTTTGTATTGTTTATTAACTTTGTCTAATTGCAGGCTTCTCAGGTGTGGAATCGGTGGAAAGTGGCCAGTGAACATGTAATGCACACTGAAATTTCAAAACAAAAATGGAAACACATAGCATAAAACAATACCGAACAGGCTTTAAGATCCTCTACTCATCTTAGGTCACAAATTTAAATTCAGTGAATTACCTCGCCTAACTAATTTAATCGTATATTAAGGGCCAGTTTTATAAGACCGTAATTTTTAAAATATTTTATTGTTATCTATATTGTACAAATAATTAGTTGTGAAAGGAATGAATTAAATATTTAGTAAAATTTATTCTTAAAAATAATATGAGTTTTAAAAGTAGTCATATGTTATTTGTAAATCTTATTGTTAGACCGTTATAAGAATGTAAATGACTAAATTGGATATAATATTAAATCAAATTTATTTATACATTTATAAACATGTATATAAAATATATTTTTTATTATGTGTATATAATAATTGATAACTAAATAAATATTTTGTATTGTTCATTTTATTTTTTATTTTGTTACCACAATATAATTGGTAATAATAATAATCTATTTAAAGTTAATGATTTTACTTCCTAATTAATAACAATAATTTTAGATTTTTATAATATATACGAGGATATATATAGAATTGTATTAAGTATAATACTGATTCTCAAAATTAAATTTTAGTATTTCAAAATCACTTTTGAGCCTCCAAAAGTAATCCCAAATAGGTCATAAGTCTGATTTGATTTATCTTTTTAATAAATTAAAGATCATTTGACTAAATTAAGTTGTAAAATGAATGTTAATATATTTTTTTCTAACATCCTTAGGTATAAATTGTTTAAGAAATAATAATATAAGGGTATTTTTTCAAAATTATTGCATCCACTGTACACAATTGTAAATCTTAATGCCCTGAGGAGTTGAAAGAATTTATTTTGAAACTTCAATCTCTTAATTTCTTTCCACCAAGTACAAGGATTCAAGTAAACAATTCATTTATAAGAATAAGAGTGAATGTTTTTTTCGTTTAATTTTTTTCTCTAAATTCAAGAGTTATCCTAACCCTTTTTCTCTTTTACCGACCAAAAACTCTTCTACCTGCCTATGTAACTCTATCTATATCTATTTTCTTAGAACTCTTTACGGTTGCCGTTCCACTCGTATATCCAGGTTAAAACATCTGCAAGTGAGCTTTTCATCGGATTTAATTACTCTTAAGGGTTCGTATGTGTAAGTGTGCATCTGCGTGTGCACATAGTGGCAGCCTCTTCCTTCTTCAATTTCTTGTGATGAATTTAATTACTTAAAACATGTACTACTTGGTGGGAAAATTTAGGGGAAAGTTTGTGTATGTTGCTCAGGAATTGAGCCTGAAGATTTTTCCTGAAATATATATATATATTGCAATTTTTTTTATTCTTAAATATGATGCAAATACACATGAACATGAGTATGATTATAAAGTTGCATATTATGGATGAGGCTGTTGATGCCGTGGATCGAATATCGAGTTGCCTACTTTTATCATTAATCATATATGGTGCGTTTCGGATTGAGGTTAAGCAGCTGTAACTTAAAAGCTACAACATTAAAGTATTTGGTAAACGCTAGCTATTGTAGTTTAAAAGTTGTACTGATATAATTTTTTCATTTGTATGATGGAAAATTTATTATATCTTTAATAATTTTGTCAAAATTATTATTTTAAAATTTATATTTACTACATATTACTAACTTTTATTTTATAGTTATATCTTTTTTCCACAGCAACTATATTTTAAAAATTACAACATCTCAATCTCAAACACACTCATAATGTCTTACCTCTATATGCAAGAGGTAATCTTGGACTTTGGTTATTATCCTAAGTTGCTTGTGCTAGAAGGTTTGAAATTGAAATTTGAATGATTGAAATTTGAAAAAATAATAAAAAAATGAAAATTTCAATTGTTTTTTATCACCTGAGTTTCGGATAACCAAAGTTAAATGGAGTATGAATTCATCTTGTTAAATATTCATAACTTTTTTAACTAATTATTATTCACATTTACTCGAGAGACTATTCCCATTCTTTTCAGCTTGGTGCTGGCTATGTTATTGATTTGAACTACTCAGTGGGAGATACTGGTGATGCTTTGTTCTATCATCTTTTTAATTTTTATTTTGTCATATTGGGCCTGATTAATTCTTGAATTTGTCATTTCTACTGTATTTGATAACTTGTTTCTCTTACTATTGTTAAAAGTCCAACACCAATTTCATAATCCAATCTAATTATATTTGTCTAAGCCTAAGTTCAAGGCTTAATCAATCAAAAATTCAAGAATTATGTAAAGAATAAGAGATGTTTCTAATATAAAAATATCTAATGGAGATAAAAACATCTAAATCTAAATAATTGTTAAATATTTGGAGATATTTGTAAAATGTGATTATCATATTTTTATAATTTAATATTTATATGATTTATATTAGTTTTAGGTTACTATAAGTATCCCTAACCACCAGGTAGGGTTGGCAAAAATCCGGGTCCGGGCCGGGTTTGGGGCTGCCCGGGACCGGCCCGGATGATTTACATGGCTGCCCGGACCCGGCCCGCTACCCAGATTTTTCATATGCGGGCCGGGTTAAGCCCGGAACTACCCGGGCACGGGTTTTTTTCCGGGCTTTCTCTACCCGCATATGACCATATTGAGGAAAAAAAACTGAAATAAATTATTATAACATCTTAATTAAATTATTTCAATATACTTTACAAATTTTACATAATCAACAAATAAAAATTATTTTAATCTACCATCTACTCCCTAAATTCATTCAATTTCTAAAATAAATTCATTCAATCCCTATCAAAAATTAAAATTCAACATAAATAATAACCAAATAAATCTAAATAAATGTAACTTACTAAGTTACTAACATTCAACATATTACACAATACATATCACAAATTCATAACTACAATAATAATAACCAACATAACATATGAAAATCCCAAAATATCATACAAAAATAATTCATACGGTAAAAATAATAACTTCATGTCAAGTAGCTCGATAATTGTACCCCATCATCATCATCATCATCTGAAATTACCTCCTCCCCGATAAAAATCTCATCTTCCGGAACTCCACCTAATAACAAAAATAACACATTAAAATTTAAAAGCATTTTAAACAAATAAATAATATCATAACATAATTCAAATAACTTTATACCTCGAGAAGTAGAAGCCCAAATCCAATTTTGAGCACACATCAAGGATTCCAAAGTGTCAGGGTGAAGTTTGCTACGATGCGGGCTTAAAAACCTACCTCCGGCACTAAAAGCCGACTCAGAAGCAACAGTGGATACAGGAATGGCTAAGATATCCTTCGCCAACTCACCCAAAATAGGATATTGGGCTGTGTGCATGTTCCAAAAAGCTAAAATATCAAAGTTCGGAGTAGTATCCAACAATTCCTCATCTAAATACCTATCCAACTCCGACTTAGTCACCTTAACACGCTTATTTCGACTTCGAAATGTTTCAAACTCATCCACATCCCAAAACTTATTCGGATTCGAAGAAGATTCCGAATGAACATTTTCCAATTCAACATCTTGCCCACCACTCAAAACCATAACCTTCAATTCATATTCTTTCACTAAATCATCACAAAGTTTACGTGCATGCTCAATATGCCCATCTGCTGTATCACCATAAATCTTTGGAAAATAAAAATCAATTAACAGCATTTTATATCTCGGGTCAAGAACTACGGCCACAACTAATATCGGATGAATTTCATTCCAATATTTTTCAAATTTATCAGCCATTTTATCAGCCATAATTCTAATAGCAAGGTTATCCGAGGTGCGCCACCCATTAATTGATATTTTCATTTTACATATCAACGGAAAAAATAAATTAGCAGTAGGGTATTTTGTACCCGAAAACATCTCCGTTAACATGTAAAATGGTCTCAAATGCTCAACCATTGTGGCTGCCAAATCCCACTCACTATCACTAGGCAAGCTTTTATATTGAGGTTCACGTTGTTGCAACCGAGAAAAAACACTTCTATACATTAATGCTACATCAAGCATGGCATAAGTAGAGTTCCAACGAGTTGGACAGTCTAACTTTAAATTTTTTTTACAATTAATTTGCAATTGTCTAGCAGCTAGCTCAAAGGTTTCAAATCTTTTTGGTGTTTGTGTCCAATAACTCACACTCTCCCTAATCTTTCCAACCCCATTTTCTATAACTTTCAACCCATCCCGCACAACCAAGTTCAATATATGAGCAGTGCATCTCATATGAAAAAATTTACCGTTAGAAATTAAGGTACCAGTATCAAACCTTAACAACAATTTCTCCACCATCGCATCATTAGTGGTACAATTATCCAATGTCACCGAAGATAACTTTCTATCCACGTTCCAATCCAGTATACATTGAATCAACTCATTAGAAAGGGCATCAGCAGTATGGGGGCTCGGAACATAAATAAACCTATCCAATATTCAATTATTAGTAAGTTAGTATTAAATAAACAAACTTAAAATATTATAACAATTTAAACTTGAAAAGAAATCAAATATAAGTAATAAAAAAATTAAAAGAGAAATTAAGCAAATAAAAAGTTATAGATAAATTACCTTAAGATTCGACTATGCAATTTCCAGGAGTTGTCAATAAAATGTGCTGTGACAACCATTTATCCCTTTTTTTGATAACTCGCTGTCCATAAATCCGTAGTAATGGCCACCCTACCATGATTTTTCTCCAACAAATGCAAAGTTTTAACCTTCTCAATATGATACAACTTTAAAATCTCATTCTTCAAAGTATTTCTGCTCATTGGCTTAACCACAGGGTTGGCATGTGCCATCATTTCTCTAAAGCCTTTATATTCCACAAATCTAAGTGGAAGCTCATGCATTATCACCATTCTTGCAATCAAACTCCGCAAGACATTATGATCGAAACTACCATAGCCAATGTCACAAGTTCCATCCTCTTTTTTTAGCACTTTGAGACTTCCTTGAAGTGCTTCCTCTATTCTCGGTTGATTCTTCGAAAAACAAGATTCCACGTGTCTGTTCAAACTCGTGGTCCCTGATGTGTATCTAGCTGCCAAAATTGCATTACAGTGCATACACTTTGCCTTTTGTTCTCCGTTAACAATCACTTTTGTGAAGTGATCCCAAGCTTTAGACACTTTCTTTTCCTTCTTTTTTGGAGCCTTTTTGGCCACATTCTTTCCCTTCTTATCATTTACGGTTGACAACGAAATTTCCTCAACCTCATTATCATTGCTATCTTCAACATTAAGAGATAAATTTGGAGCATTTGATGAATTTATTTCTATGTTGTCAGACATTGCAGTGCTGTTTATTATAGAAAAAATAATAAATGATTATAAATAATCATACAAATTACATAGTTATAATATTATGTAACAAAATTAATAATCATACAGATTATATTTTCAGCAACATAATCCTTTCTGCACAGGCATTTGTGTGTGGATGTATAAATAATTGATTAATTTCTCCAATGAAGCATTACTAGAGTTCGGCAATCTCTTATCTTCCAAGCTTTCATTTTCAAGGTGTTAACTAAAATGCAGGATGATTTGTGTTCGACTATGTTATGAATTCCAGTAAACATTGCAACATCTCAATCGCAACTGATAATAATAAAGTTAATTTCATCATTTTTTATTGAAAAAACTCGGAAAGATTCAAAGAAACTAAGAAAGACCTAAGCCTACCTTATGGGTTGTTGCTGTGATTTGGAGGACGGAAGGAGTGAGACCGTGAGGCGAAGATTGGCTATGATGGCTGATGAAGTGAGGCTGTTGTGCGGTGGCCTGGTGGCTGTTGCGCGGTGGCCTGGTGGCTGCCGCTGAGAAGATAGCGAAATGATGGCGGCAAGATAGGAGAGATGGCTGCGACTAGCTGACTGCTCGCGGTGGTGACTAGCTGCTACCAAAGAGACACAGCCCGAGAGATTGAGACCCATGTGGCGGCGGGAGTGGTTGTTGGTTTGAACTAAATGTGACGGTGCGGTGGGCTGTGCAAATCGTTGTGTGAACCGTGCGGTGGCTGCTGGCAAATCGTTGCAGGTGAACCGTGCGGTGGCTGCTGGCAAATCGTTGCAGGTGAACCGTGCGGTGGCTGCTGGCAAATCGTTGCAGGTGAACCGTGCGGTGGCTGCTGGCAAATCGTTGCAGGCACGAACGGAATGGGTGAATCAGTGAATGGTTGGCTGAATGGCTGCTAGGGTTGGGGCCGTTGGGCTGCAGGGAAAATCTTTAATTCCTTTTTTATATATATATATATTTTTTTTACTTAAATAAAAATCGGGTACGGGCCGGGTTCCAGGTAATTGGTGCTGTGACCGGACCCGTGCCCGGAAACATCCGGGTGCTAAAAATTAATACTCGTACCCGTTTTTTCTATGCATGCGGGCCGGGTGAATTGACCGGGTCTGGGCCGGTTCCGGGCCGGTTGGGCTTTTTTGCCACCCCTACCACCAGGCATCAAGTGAAGAGTGAAAAAATAAAAGAGAGAGAGAAGAGTGAGCCGTGTGCTGTAGTGTATCTTTTATAAAATATTAATAAAGTCTTTTAGTTTAGTAAAATTCTTCTATTCCTTAAATAGTTTCAGTTTTAATCAATTTAATCCTCCTTAGTTTTCAACAATTATTATGCAATTATTACATGAAGATTTATATTCCTAAGCTGAGCATGAATTACTCGGTGTGACGAATATAGGGCTAGTCTGCAAAGAAATTTCAGTTCACTTCATTTTATATTCTGATAATTTTTATTTTTCTTTCTAAGATTTTATTTATGCTTCATTTTGTTCCCGCAAAATAATTGGAGAAAAATGTGAATGTGCTATGTGCATATTATTATTATTATTACAAAATTGATGCCATGGATCGATTATTGGAGCTGCCTACTCCTACCATGCATGGTATAACGCCGTACCTCTGTGCAAAAGAGGTTGTTACAATATGTGGGAAATTATTGGGTTTCTGCAGATTGATAATCAAAGGGAAGGCATTGTGCAGCTGATTCAATGATGACCTTTCCAGAGCATTCTTTTTGTATATATGAAGCCTGGTAATTAGAACTAAAGAAAGAGCAGATTCAGTTACATTCACTCAACAAACTTGTATCTTGTATAAACTCTGATAGTGAAAAATTTTCTTCTTCCTCACAGTGGATGTGGGCTCCTTTAGTAGCCGAACCACTATTACTGGTGCATAAGTGTGTGTTTGTTTCTGATTCTTTTTGGTTTTTTGATCTGAATCACGTTTGATCAAGCAAGTTAAATTCAAGCTCAGGGCCATTAAGCAAGAAACTTGAAATTACTGAAGCATAGAGAGACAATCTTGGGGATCTTAACCAATTCTTTTGCGGGTCTAAGCTCAACACAAATTGAAACCATTCTAAAAAACCAAGAGTTCCATTCTCTTATTTTTGAAACTCTCTATTTACTTAAAGATTAATTCTCTTCCTGCTACATCAATGGAATAATACACCTAGACAATGTGGATATTCTAGACAATAGTTGATACCTTAGCATAAAAGAATTTCAACGAGTATCAAACCAAACTGAAAACCTATTCATATCGCTCAAACCAAACCAGGTATGTTTATAACTTCCATATGATTTATTAAGCTTATACAATTTTGTTTACCTTTTTAGTTAAGCTTTTTTACTTCTGTTTTCAACTTCACTTGAACCTTTTCACTTTTGTTTCTAGACCTTCGGGTTGCAGCTCTTATATAAGCCCATTATTGCTATTATGTCTATAAATTTGTTTTTTTTTCCCCATCATTAATGAAGTTTATTAGTTATTCTTATTTATTTGCAGTGGCATTTGAGCATATGCGGAATAGAGATTGTGAATTTTTGCTACTCTCATCGTGTAAAATGCTGGCGGCATTTTATGAAGGATTTAAAGATTGAGAGATTCATGCCACATAGAGATGGTAAGCCAATTGATACAGTTAATTTGACGGATGGATGGCCAGGGTTTCTTCGAGGAACTTTGCAATTTTGTCTGCTTTTCTTGTAGTTAATGAGAAAGTCCTGAGTTTGTTTTTCTTTTTAATATGCGCCTTCATTAAATTTATATAATGGAACAAGCAATTTCTGCAATTCATTACATAGACTAGACTAGAAATTAATATGCATAAAAATACTTTTCTTTTTTGAAAGGAAAAATTATAAATCTCCTATTTGAAAGGGGAAAAAAATGCAAATACATGAAAATGGTTTTTACGAGAATTTGGGTATTAATAGGTTTTGGGCCGCTTAAATTCACAATGGAGTAGATCCACTTGGGCTTAACCTGAATTTGAATTTTACCCTTAATAGCCAACATTCACCACGCGCCACAAGGCAATAACAGTCAAGACTCCGTCAAACAAGAATCGACCACCGCTCTTTACGACGTCGTAACACAGTCCATTTGCAGAGGTTTCCCTCGAGTGAACTAGTCACTCCAAGGCTCTATTTTTTAATATTTATTTATTTTATTGTTGTTGTTGTTGTTGTTGTTGTTATTATTACTATGATATATTTAGTTAAGTCTTTTCTAAATTTTAAATAGTATTATATTTGGTAATTTGTTAGTTTATCTCTTTATTCAATTATTAACGGTAAATTATTATATACCTGAGCATATAATATTAATATTAATATTAATATTAATATAAGAGAATAAGTTCATTCATGAATTTTCTATTATAGAATTCTTTCATTTAGAACATTAATGTAACATATGGATCCCCAAAAAAAAAAAAGCTTCTATTTAAGGAAAGAGTAGAGAGAGAGGCATTCTTGCTTTCCAAAAATAGAAAGAGAGAGAGAGAGAGAGAAGAAGAGAAGTAACCCGTTGACCCGATTCATGACCCGAACCCGAGCAATGAGACCCGGCCCGATCTCGCGATTCCAGCCACCCCACTGGCCGATCTTGGTACCAACCCAAAGCTTGAGAGCCGGCCAACGTATTTCCGTCGGCATCGCCGCCAGAAACCGACCAGAACGCCGGCGAATGAGCTCGAAACGTCACGGCCAAATCCGTTTCTACCCGTCGCCGATCTAGTCGGAATTAGGCTATGCCACCACTTGGATCTTATTCCTCAGCTTCCCCTCATTATTTCCCAACCAACTCCGTCATCTGAAACAGCCAGATTAACGCCAATCGACGCCAAGAAAGCTTTCATTTTTTGAGAGCTCGATCCGCCATCACCACCGCTCATGGGAGGTCACCACCGGCACCATTGGACTCACCGAGTTCAGAACTAGCATACCTGAGCTTCTCGTCACCGTTGACTGAGTTTCGGTCACCGTTAACCGTTAGGGGCAATTTGATAATTTCACAAACTTTATGGATAATTATGTAGTTTTAAAATTGATGGACATTTTGATAATTTCATATCAGGACAAATAGGTAATTTGAGATTTCAAGCGTAATTCGGTAATTTATGTTGTTAGGGGTATTTTGGTAATTTTATATTTTTTTGGGGTAATTTTATAAATTTAAAACTTGTGGATATTTTTGTAATCGGAATTGAGGATAGTTTGATAATATGTGATTCTGAGGATAATTTGATGAATTTTAATGTCGAGGGCATTTTGGTAATTTTATTAATTCGAGAATATTTTATTGCGAATAAATGCCGTTTTGAGCATATTAGTTATAATTCATAATTATAGTTAGTAATTATGTCATTTCCATAAATTAGGAGGATCCACGAACGAGAATCAACTAGCGGACGTTGTCGATTCCGAGTTCGGACACCGTCACTGTGAGTGAAATATACAAAACCTATTTTCATTGTGGTTTACTATGGTTTTAAAATATGGTAAAGCCTGTTTACGAGATTGATTTTGAAGGCTTCGATTTAATGATTTTATATAAATGGGTCTTATCTGTGTTTTAGTATTTATAACAAGAAATGTGTTTGATTAATGATTTTGGTTGCCGATTTTGAATATGCATGATAATATTTTAAAGAGAAGAAAAGAAAATTTAAAACATGTTAAATGAAAAAGAAAATGAGATTTCGGATGAGATTATATGTTTATGTATATGTGTACAAAGGTATATGAATCTGAGGATAATGATCATTTTTAAAATCATTAGACAGTACCCTTTCCCTTTAGATACAGTGATACATATGAGATGACATATGTATGTTGTATGATGAATACAGAGATACTGATTTTGAGATACAAATGATACATATGAGATAAAAGTTTTTGGGGCCCGTCTGAGTACACATAGAGGCTTTGGGCTGTGTACTTGGGCAACTTTATCTTTTGGAGACCAGATTATGCATGCAAAAATATGGTGAAATATGAGATGATTTTTTTTTATCTATCCGTGTAGCTCCGGGACGTGATTGTATCTATCCGTGTAGCTCCGGGACGTGATTGTACTCAGACAATACGTCATTGCCTGTCCGTTGAGGTCCGGATGTAATGACATTATTTCCCCTAAGTACTTGTTTGGTGATAGTTTTCGTTGTTTTAGTAATGATGATTGTAAGTATTATGAATTTCCTTTGATTTATGCAAAATATTTGCAATATCATTATTTGATTACATGATTTGAATTTAATAAGTTATTTTAAGTTTTGTGATATTTTGAACAGATGGTGTTTTCGTATGATTAATTATTTTAGAGTAAAATTATGTTTAAAAACTAATATCCACTCACTGAGCTCACTGAGTTTTATACTCACCCCGTTTATTTATATTCCCCCCCTCCCCCCCAAAACAAGAAATTCGCAGGTATAACAATCGACCCAACAGCAATAGTTATTTTTGAAATTATGGCCACGTTATGATGTTAGGAGTTATCGATGGATTTATTGAGATATTTTGGGATTGTATAATTTGTTACATTTCGGAGATTGCGGATAACATATGTATTTATTTGATATTTGATATTGAATAATTTGGTTTTTTGTGGAGGAAATTGGTTGTTCGGAGATAGTTGTATTTGAAATTCTTTTGAGAGTGCTTGATTTATAATTTTATAGATTTGGTTATATGATAAATATAGTGGAGACTCTGCCGAATTTTCAGTAAAATTTTGATTAATCAAATTACGTTAAAATGATTAAATAGAATTAGACTGATTCGCCCTGGGAGTTCGGGGCTGGTCGTGTTAATTAATATTAGTAATTATGATTTTTTTTCCTTTAAAAGAATTTTTAAATAAGCCTAGGTATGTTGAAAACATATGAATGTCGAATAATAAATATTGCACACTTGGAGATTATGGATTATACAGTTAATGCCGTCGATCCAATCATAGAGCTTCCTCCTTTTATCACTCATCATATAATGTCCTATCTCTATACAAAAGCGGTTGCTAGGACTAGTATTTTGTCAAAGAGATGGAATCAATTACGAACTTCATTCCCCATCTCGGACTTCGATCAGGAATAATTTGCGGGCAAAGAAGAAAAATGAAAATTTTTGCCAAGGTGTAAAGAGGTACATAAACTTCGTTGATACATCCCTCGATCGGTTCTGGGAGTCAAAGTTATCTATTCAGAAATTCAGACTTTTCATAAGCCTTTTGGATGTTAAAGAATCGTTCCCTGATGTTGATAAATGGATAGGATTGACGGTAGATAATGGAGTAAAAGAGTTGGATTTTGAAGTCATAACAGATGAAGATACAGGGTACACTTTGCCTCAAACAACCTTTTCTGCAGAATTACTAACTACTTTAAATCTAGTTGGCTGTCGATTGGAGCAGCCCTCCGATACTACAAGGTTTTATTCTCTTAAAAAGCTAACACTCGAGAGAGTCTGTTTAAATGAACGAACGGTCCAAAGCTTGCTAGCGAATGCCGTCTACTTGAAGATTTGTGCTTTTCCTGTTGTTGGGTTTGAAGCATTTGTCTCTCTCTAAAGCTCTCAATCTCAAGATTTTGAATATTCATTTGCCTTCAAATGAACCTGCAATTGTTGAAATTGATGTTCCATGTCTTCAGCAGTTAACCCTTCAATTCTCTGGGATGGGAAGGCCGCATATAGTTGACGTAGATAGATCTGAACGTCTGAAAAAATTGAAATGATATATGGTGCATTTTACAGGCCAAGAGTTCAATTATTTTATCTCAAAACTTCCTTTGCTTGAGGATCTATCGGTTCGGAGCTGTCACTTGCTTGAAAGTACTGGGATATCATGTAATCAGCTCAGGAATTTAAATGTTTATTACTGTAAAAGTTTGAGGGCAATTGATGCTGATACTCCCAATTTGCTCTCATGTCCCAATATATCAATGAATGCTACAGGTCCGTGGGTAGTCAGCGTTGATTCTGAGGGTAGTCTTGACGCTCATTGGTTCTTTAAAGTAAAGGAATTTCTGAGGGTGTCAATCAAATTGAAAGTCTTCTTAACTATGAAGTCAGATGAGATATGCATATAATTTTCATATACGTGATTGTTTATTAAGATTTCACTTCAGCATTTGTTAGTTTTGTTTATCATTCCAAATTGTTTTTTTTTCTCTTTATTTGTTTGTTGTGATTTATATAGACTTCTTTTAATTTAGATGAATTTAAAGATTCTAACGCATAACTCCCTTTTGAAGTGGAAAATCTGGATCAATTAATGGAAGTGCCGTCTTCGGATTATGAAATTTTGCTTGATGGTCTTTTCTGGATTTGTTATCCTACTTTGATTGTGTATAGCGGTGACGAGCAACGTTGCAAATTTCTAGAGACTCACTGAATATAGGTCTAAATGCCCAATTCTATTTTCCGTAATATTTCTTCTTAATTCCTCTTTCCAACGTCTCAGCTTCTTAATTCCTTTCTCCTTTTTCCTTCTTTCTTTTTTATTTATTCTCGGTTTCTCTCTCTCTCTCTCTCTTCATTTTTCTCTCTACTCTTCTTTCTTTCTCGATTTCTTTGTTCTCTTCTCTCTGGCTTTTGCTCTCAATTTTCAGATGTATAAAATGAAGCAACTCTCAACGTTTGTACTTCACATAGCCACCGAATTAATTAAGAGGACGACTAAATAAAGCAGGCCGGTGGCTAAAATAATGAAGCAGGCAGCTGAGATTGATGAGGCATGCAGCTTGGTGGCGCAAAATTAATGACCTATTGCGGCTTCCTTTGTTTTTTTTTTTTTCCCAAGCGGTGCATGACAATATCAAAGCTGCCTAGTGTTATTATTCATCGAGTAATGTCCTACGTATGCCTCTCTGCACGAGGGATTACTCGAACTAGCATTTTGTCAAAGTGATGGAACCGATCTTGTATTATTTTCTTTTTTTTTTTTTTTGGCGATCGGGATGGAAGGAGTAATTATAATATTAAGGCTTATGTCATAAAAATAGTATTTTAAAAGGCTAGAGTATCATTCTCTATAATTTTAAAGGGCCAAGGTCCTGCATTAATCCTAGATCACAAATTTAAGTCATGTGAACCTTGCCTAACAAAAGTATATTACGCCTCAGTTGATTTTATACTCAAATAAATCAATGAGTTTGACTAAATTAGATTGTAACTACAAGTTCAATGTTTAATTATTTTCTTTCTCTGTCATTAGATTTTTTTTTTCTTGATATATATTGGTTTAAGAAATTAGTATAATGGGCCTTTGCTCCCCTTCAAATATGTGGTATTGGGTATACACAATCTTAATGCTCTAGTGCCTTAATTTTTAAAGGTAAAATTGAGTAATGGATTCAAGTGAAATAAATTTGAACCATTTAACAGGGATTCAACTAAGCATTACCCTAATAATATTAATAATAACAATAATAATAATAATAATAATAATAATAATAATAATAATAATAATAATAATAATAATAATAATAATAATAATAATAATAATAATAATAATAATAATAATAATAAAACTTAAAACATCCCTACACCTTTTTCTTTTTACGCCGACATAAAACTCTTCCACCTCTACCTACATAAGTTGTCTACAGATATATTTGTTTAAAACTCTGTACAGCTGCCGTCCCTCTTGCACATCCCTGTTAAAGCATCTGCAAGCGAGTTCTCCTCGGTTTAATTACTGGTAAGGCTTTGAATGTGTATATATACATAAATAGAGAGGGTGAGAGCCTCTTCCTTCAAATTTTAACTATTTGCATTATGTTTTATTTTATTTTATTTTTTTTGGCAACCCTTTCTTCAGTTTCTTGTGATGAATTTATTTGCTTAAAGCATGTTCTACTTGTTGGGAAAATTTTCTTTTTTCTTTATTGGTTAGAATCTGTTGGACTAAGCATAGACTTATATACTATTTTTTTTTTTTAATTCTTAAATATGATGCAACTACATGAACATGAGTATGATTACAGAGTTGCAGATTATGGATGAGACTGTTGATGCCGTGGATCGAATATCGGATTTGCCTGCTTTTATCATCCATCGTATAATGTCCTACCTCTATCCAGAAGATGTTGCTCGAACAAGTCTCTTGTCGAAGCGATGGAATCAGATGCGGACCACATTCCCAATCTTGGACTTTCCTTATCTTCCCAAGTTGCTCGTACCACGAGGTTTGAATGATCAAAATTTGAACGTATGGAAGGAAAAATTATTAAGAAACGAATATTTCGATAATTTTATCTCTGATCATGAGTTACTGTTCTGGACTAAAATATTCCCGCAAATATTATTCTTGGATGCCACCCTTCTTAAGTTCCGCGAGCTTAAGATAGCTATACAGATGTTGACAGGAGCGGTTCGTCTTATGGATGTTGAAGGATCCTCTTCTCTTGTTGATAAATGGATAGGATTGGCCGTAGAGAATGGAGTAAAAGAATTACACTTTGAAGTCGAATCACCACCTCAAGAAAGCTCCTACACTTTGCCTCAAGCAATCTATTCTGCTAAATTGTTAACCGCTTTAGAGCTCATTGGTTGTCGATTGGAGGAGCCCCTGAGTGCTATCAGATTAAATTCTCTGAAAGAACTTACTCTACAGGGAGTCTATGTAAATGAACAGATGGTCCATAAGCTTGTTGGTGAATGTTACTTGCTCGAAGATTTGCGCCTTTCCGGCTGTTTGGGTTTGAAATGTTTGCGTGTCTCCAAAGAACACAAACTCAAGAATCTGACAATTGATGAATCTTCGTGGCCAAGTGAACACTGCGAACTTGAAAGGGTTGTTGTTCCTAGTCTTCAACAGTTAAATTTTCGTTGTTGCCACAAGAAGATCACTGTCGTGTGTCCAATTTTGAAAAAGTTGGTTTTAGATTGTGTGATGCTTCTCAAAGACGAAGAGTTTTATCAACTTATTTCAAAATTTCCATTGCTCGAGGATCTCTCCATGCTTGGGTGTCATACCCTTGAAAGGATTAAAATCTCAAGCGATCGGCTCAAGCACTTACTATTTCATGGCTGTGATAATTTGAAGGCAATTGATGTTGAGACTCCCAATTTATTTTCTTTTACATTTGTGAGTACATCAATTAACTCAATTCCCACCGTATCAACAAATACTCAATGTCCGTGGGTTGTAGACATTATTGGTTGTAGACATAGATGCGGACTTATTGAGACTCTTTGGTTCCTTAGGCTAAAAGAATTTCTTGGAGCATCTAAGCGAATTGTAAATCTTTTCATATGCATACCTATCAGTAAAAATAGCCTCGGCAAGGTACGTTTCCACATATACAATTGACTATTACAATGCTTCCCTTATGCTTTTGAACTTTCATTTCTACCATTCATAATTTATCTTTAATTTAGCTTTTCCCCTTTATTAATTTGTTTGTTGTGATTTGTAAGGTTGAATTTAATTTTGAAAGAGCGAGAAAACATTCCCCTTGTGTCCCTATTCAAGTTGAGAATGTGCAACTAGAAGCGAAAATGCCAAAGGCAGGATACAAAATGTTGTTGGACGGTCTTTTCTGGATTTGTTATCCCAAGACTTTGCGCCTGCATGCAACTACCGGAACCGGTCACCTATTATTCGTCACTGTATGTTGAAATTTATAGTTAATTTTGTTGTACTCAAATGTATTATTTGAATTTTGTTCAGTCGATTATGCAGCCAGCTCACAACCATATTTGTTCGTAAATGTTTATTGCAGTGGCTTTTGAAGTGGCTTTTCAAAAAACCATGGAAAAATAGAAATGTCAAGTGTTGCAAATCAAGTCCTGTCAAATGCTGGAAGCATAATCTGAAGCAGATAAAGATAGTGAGATTCTTACCGCGGTATCTAGGTGGTGAGCCGATTAAAGTAGATAATTTGATGGTTATGCTTCAAGAAAAAGATTTTACACTTCCAAAAGGATATTATACACTCAAACTAGAATGGTGTGTTCCCGTACTTCATGACACGACTTGAGCTTTTCCCTATGCGTAGTCCAAGTAATTGTTGAAAAATACTTGAACGAGAAAATTTTGTGTAGGAAGCCTAAATTTTTTTTAAGTAATAGAATGAGTTCCTTGATAGAGTCGGTTATGATACATATTCTCACTCTTAGGTTGCATGTTTTGTTCAAGAGTCTATTGATTATCGTTCATTATTTATAATATGGAACATTTTATCAGTAAACTGGATATTGATCTACTTGTAATAGTACATGTTGGACAATTTACTTTATAAACATGGTATTGCGTCATAAAAGAAAACAAAATTCTGAAAAATTATCAATCCAATAACAAAGACTACAGAAGGACTATTTGAACCAGCAATTTTGGCTAAGATAGACTTGAAAATCTTCTACACTACAGAATCCCAGCAGTTTCATTGGCAACTGGCAGAGTACACAGAGATATTTGCTACCGTTTAGGGCTTTTTATGACATTCATCCGCGCAAAATTCTATTTTTCGTGCTTGGTGAATTGGCTTCAATGTGTGCACCACAACCCCATTTATAACTCCTAATAATTCATATGAATGGTGATAATAGAGTCCACCTTCCTTATAGCTCCTACAACAAGTGATAGTAAAGGCCATATTCCTTTTACTTCTCATTCGCTTCCAATATAAAACTCTCTGTGTCCTAAGTAATTTTCCTAAAATAAAAGATGCAAATAAAAATAACAAATTAAAAGGTCTTCCAATTCATATAGATTTCAATTTGGAAATTACAATTTAATAAGGACACAAGTTCAATATGGAAATTACAATTCAAAGGAAACAAATCGTAAATTATCATAAGATGCTAATTTAAATAAGACTACACTAGATTTTTCTCAAGAAATGTATAGCAGTTTTCTCTATCTAAAGGCCAAAACTGAATTTAAAAAAAATGTATAATTATGTACTACTTTTAAAATCCACAATACTTATAAAAATAAATTTCAAATACATTTAACTAATTCTCTTCGCATTTGATTATTTATGGTCACGACTAATAATTATTATTTTAAAAACTACAATATTACTAAACTGACACTTAATCTCCTTCATTAAAAAAAAAATTGATCTCTTGTTTTCAAGACAAGGATTTTACTATATTAATTACTCAATACTAAAAAAAATTAATTATTAAATAATAAATACTAAAAAATTCAATCTTTACCAATATTCTTTTTGGGCCAAATGGTGTTGGATTCTGGAAATTCAAGAATATAAAAGAAGGGAAAAAATAAAGGGAGTCAGCAGTGATTGATTGATTATTAATAAAAATTTTATCTTTAAAAGCTTAAGATTAGCTTAAAGTAAGATAGGATCGTAATTCAAAATGGCAAGCCCTTCTCTTTCCTAAACTGACAAGAAATCGTCATCTCATAAATTTTCAACAGTATTAATTGTAACATATGGACCTGAATTAAAAAAAAAGAAACAAGAAAAGTTTCTATTTAAGGAAAGAGTAGAGAGAGAAGCATTTTTTTCCTAAAATAGAAAGAGAGAGAGAGATAGAGAGAAGAAGTTGCTGCAGACACGGATTCGCGCGCCTGACCAGGCCAGATCTCGCTTTTTCGGCCACCCCACCGGTTGATCTTGGTACCGATCCAAAGCTTGAGAGCAGGCCAACGCATTTCCACTGTCATCGCCTCCAGAACGCAGGCAAACAAGCTCTAAAAATTCACGGCCAAACTCATTTCTCCTCGCCGCCGATCTACCCGGAATTAGGCTGTGCCACCACTTGGATCTTGTTCCTCAACTTCCCCTCCTCGTTTCCCGACCAACCATGTCACCTAAAACGGTCGGATTATCGTCGATCGACCGTCAAAAAGCTCAGGGTTTTAGGGAGCTCGATTTGCCCTCTCCACCGAGCGTGGGAGGTCACCGCCGACACCATTGGACTCATCGAGATCAGAACTAGTAGACCTGAGCTTCCCATCATCGTTGACTAAGTTCCGGTCACTGTTGACCGTTAAGGGTAATTCGATAATTTCACAAACTTTAAGGGTAATTCTATAATTTTAAAATTGGTGGACATTTTGGTGATTTCAAATCAGGGCAGTTAGGTAATTTGAGACTTTGGGGGTAATTTAGTAATTTACATCATTAGGGGCATTTTGGTAATTTTATATTTTTTCGGGGGTAATTTTATATTTTTTCGGGGGTAATTTTATAAATTTAAAACTTGTGGATATCTTTGTAATTGGAATTGAGGATACTTTGATAATATGTAATTCTGAGGATAATTTTGATGAATTTTGATGTCGAGGGTATTTTGGTAATTTTATGAATTCGAGAATATTTTATTGCGGATAAATGTCGTTTCGAACATATTAGTTATAATTCGTGATTATAATTAGTAATTATGTTATTTCTTTAAATTAGGAGGATCTGCGAACGAGAATCAACTCGCGGACGTTGTTGATTCCGAGTTCGGACATCGTCACTGTGAGTGGAATATATAAAACCTATTTTCATTGTAGTTTATTATGATTTTAGTTACCAATTTTGAATATGCATGATAATATTTTAAAGAAAAGAAAAGCAGCTTTAAGAGATGTTAAATGAAAAAGGAAATGAGGTTTCGAATGAGATTTTGGATGAGATTTCGAATGTGATTTTAATGAGTTTTCGGATGAGATTATATGTTTATGTATATGTGTACAAAGGTATATGAATATGAGCATAATGATCATTTTTTTAAAATCATTAGAGAGTACCCTTCCCCTTCAAATACAGTGATATAGATGAGATGACATATGTATGTGACATGATGAATACAAAGATACTAATATTGAGATACAGATGATACAGATGAGATACATGTTTTTTGGGCCCGTCTAAGTACACATAGAGGCTTTTGGCCGTGTACTTGGGTGACTTTGTCTTTTGGAGACCAGATTATGCATGCACAAATATGATGAGATATGTGATGATATTTTCCAATCTATCAGTGTATGTCCAGGGCGTGATTGTACTCAGATAGTACATCATTACCTGTCCGTTGAGGTCCGGATATGATGTAATATGGTATGGCTTTTCCCGATCTATTAATGTAGCTCTGGGGCATGATTGTACCTCGATAGTACTTCATTGCCCTTTCGTCGAGGTCCGGATATGATGAGATTATTTCCCTTGGGTACTTGTTTGGTGATAGTTTTCGGTATTTCAGTATTGATGTTATAAGTATTATGAATTTTCATTGATTTATACTGTATATTTGCGATATCGTTATTTGAGTACATGACTTAGATTTAATAAGTTATTTAATTTGTTACGATATTTCGATGAGATGATGTTGGACCAAATTAATTATTTTAGAGTAAAATTATGTTAAAAAACTACTATCCACTCACTGAGCTCAATGAGTTTTATACTCATTCTGTTTTATTATATTTTTTGCCCCCAACAGGTGATTCGCAGGTAAAACAGTCGACCCAACAACAATAGTTATGGCCACGTTATGATGTTAGGAGTTATCGATTGATTTATTGAGATATTTTGAGATTGTATAATTTATTACATTTCGGAGATTGCGGATAACATATGTATTTATTGATATTAGATATTGAATAATTTGGTATTTTGTTGAGGAGATTGGTTGTTCGGAGATAATTATATTTGAAATTCTTTTGGGAGTGCTTGATTTATAATTTTACAGATTTGGTTATATGATAAATATAGGAAAGACTTTGCCGAATTTTTCGGCAGAATCTTAATTAATCAAATTACGTCAGAAAGATTATATAGAATTAAGTCGATTCACCCCGGGAGTTCGAGGCGGGTCGTTCAAAGTTGGTAACAGAGCATGTTTTTAGATTCTGTAGACTTTACTATCGTAATTATAATAAGTTTTATAGTTATTAAGTGGAAATTATTATTTTGTAGGCATCATCATTCTCTGTCGTAGCAATAGATGTGGTCGAGGCCGTGGCCATGGTCATACTAGGCTAGTATCTGGGTTGATGCCAGGCGTTGTACCTGCAGGGGAAAATGAACCCGTGAATGAGGGCATAGTTGAGTCCTCAACTCATGAGATGGCATAACAGACACCAGAGAATGTGCTAAACATTGAGCAGTCATTTGATAGGCTAGCACAAATTATGACTGCAATGGTTCAGAATCAGACTCATGCGCATGCTGATCATGCTAATACTATTGAGTGCATGAGAAGTTTGGGGGAAAAAAGTTTTAATGGTTTTGGAGATCCATCCAAGGCAGAGTCGTGGTTCGTAAAGTTAGAACGTATTTTCGATGTAATAAAATGCTCGGAATAGGATAGACTTTCCTTTGCCACTTTTCTACTTGAGGATAAAGCCTACCATTGGTGGCAGACAGTGGAATGTCGATATCAAGGACATGATGCGATTACTTGGGTTATATTTTGTAAGGAATTTTACGATCATTATTTTCCAGTCATATACCAAGATATTAAACGCAGTGAATTCGTTCAGTTTGTTCAGGGATCCATGTTTGTCGAGGAGTATGAGAAGAAATTTATGGACCTCTCTAGATTTGCTATAGTGGGTGATGAGAGGGAGAGATGCAGGCAATTTGAAGAAGGTCTCCAATTTGAGATCCGCACGACCATGACTGCATCACGATATACTGAGTTTACAAAAGTAGTTGAGGCAGCAAAGAGAGTAGAACATAGTATCTCAAAAGGAGGCAGAATTCAAGCCTTGAAAAAAAAAACATAGTCAGAGTTTGATAGAGGGTGGCTCTAGTAGTAGGCCACCTAAGAGAGGAGGAACTTATGATAGTTACTCTGGCAACATTCAAAGAAGTCAGGGTACAAGTTTCAAGGGAGATTCGAGACAAACTGTCAATCACAGTTTAGTGCAGCAGTCCGTAGGGAGTAATGCAAGGACTCAGGGACAGTATGACAGGATTAACAGAGGACACTGTGGTGATCGTTCGAGAAATATACAACAGATTTCTTACCCTTCGTGTAGCAAGAATCATCAAAGCTAGTGTCGTGCTGGGAATAAGGTGTGTTATCTTTGTGAGCAGCCTGGTCATATTAAGAGATTCTGCTCTAATTTATCTTAGGGTGATAGTTCTACTCGAGGAACAGCTCCACAATATCACTCTCACTCTGGACCAACTCTAGGTCAGAGAGGTGCGCAGACTGAGGGTTCTACATCTACATTTCAGAGCCAGACAGTTGCCCTGAGTCAGAGAGGTCAACCTGGTCGACCTCATACCCAGGGTCGAGTTTTTGCATTGACACAGCAAGAGGCTCATGCTACCCCATAAATTATTATGGGTACGTTATCTATTTTTGGTCGTGAGGCCTATATTCTTATTGATCCTAGATTCATACATTCTTTTGTTTCCCGTATGTTTGCCACGCATGTAGAGCGAGAGCCTGAACCACTGGATTTGGGATTAGTTGTTAGTACACCTATTGGGGGTTCACTACTTGCTGAAAGTGTGTATCAAGATTTTATGATTAGTTTGGGTGAGCATGACTTTGAGGCAAATTTGATTATTTTAGACATTCGAGATTTTGATGCTATTTTGGGTATGGATTGGCTTGCATCTCACCATGCTACTGTAGATTGTTTCAAAAAGGAAGTTGTGTTTAAAAAGTCAAGAAAAACTGAGGTGAAATTCTGTAGAGAGCGTAAATTTTACCCTCATGTGTCATATCGGCTATTAGTGCAAGACGATTGTTACAAAAAGGATGCTCAGCTTATCTTGCATATGTGGTAGACACAGAAGCTAAATAGTTGAGATTAGAGGATATTCCAGTAGTCCAAGAGTTTCCAGATGTATTTCCAGATGAACTTCCAGAGATGCCACCTAACAGGAAAATTGAGTTTTCTATTGATTTAGTCCCTAGGACGGCTCCAGCTAAATTAAAGGAACTTAAAGTTCAACTACAAGAATTGATGGATAAAGGTTTATTAGACCTAATATATCTCCGTGGGGAGCTCCAGTTTTTTTTTGTTAAGAAAACGGATGGTACTCTTAGACTCTGCATTGATTACAGGCAGTTGAACAAAGTTACAGTATGCAATAAGTACCCCCTTCCACATATTGATGACTTGTTTGATCAACTTCAAGCAGCAAATGTGTTTTCTAAGATTGACTTGCTCTCGGGATATCATCAGCTTAAAATTAAAGTAGCTGATATTTCTAAAACGGTATTCAGGACTCGTTATGGACACTATAAGTTTCTAGTAATGCCATTCGGGCTGACTAATACTCCAACAGCTTTTATGGATCTCATGAATAGGGTATTTCGCCCTTATCTAGATCGGTTTGTGATTGTGTTCATTAATGATATTTTGGTGTATTCTCCGAGTCAGGAGGAACATGCGGAGCATTTGTAGACTGTTTTGCAGGCTTTAAGACAAAAGCAGCTTTATGCCAAGTTCAACAAGTGTGAGTTCTGGTTGGACAAAGTAGTATTTTTAGGCCATGTGATATTAGCTAAAGGCATTTATGTTGATCCTCAAAAGATCAAAGCAATTGTAAAATAGGAATAACCTACAAATGTCTTGAGGGTTAGGAGTTTTCTTGGATTAGCTGGGTATTATCATAGATTCGTAGAATGATCCTTTAAGATTGACGTTCCTTTGATATGGCTAACTAGGAAGAATGCTAAGTTCTAGTGGGATGACGATTGTGAAAGGAGTTTTCAAGAACTTAAGACACATCTAACATCGGCACCCGTTCTTAACCTTTCATCTGGGAATGAATGATTTGTGGTATACAGTGATGCCTCTAGGCAGGGATTGGGTTGTGTTTTAATACATCATGGAAAAGTGGTGGTTAATACATCTAGAAAACTTAAGAAGCATGAGCAAAACTACCCAACACATGATTTAGAGTTAGCCGCAGTAGTGTTTGCACTCAAAACTTGGAGACATTACTTATATGGGGTCACATGTTAGATTTTCACTTATCATAAGAGTTTAAAGTACTTGTTTACTCAGAAATAGCTAAATTTGAGATAGAGGAGGTGGATTGAGCTAATTAAGAATTAGGATTGCACTATTGATTATCATCCGGGTAAAGCGAATATGGTAGCTGATGTACTAAGTAGAAAATCCTCCATTTCTATAGCTCACTTACAAATGTCATATATGCCTTTGTTGATTGAGTTGAGATCCTTAGGAGCCAAGTTGAAAGCTAATAATTACAGAGCTTTGATAGCTAATTTTTAAGTTAGGCCAACCTTTATTAACAAAGTTCACCAAATGCAAGATCAGGACCCGCAGTTAATGAAGTTGAGAGAGGATATGCAAAAATGTCTACAAATTGGCTTTACAGTGAAAGATGATGGAGTCTTAATCATTGGAGATAGACTTTGTGTACCTGATATTAAGGAGTTGAAGAAGGAGATCATGAAGCTCATTGCTCAGCTTACGCGATGCATCCTGGTAGTACAATGATGTATCGTAATTTGAGAGATCATTATTGGTGGCAGTGCATGAAACAAGAGATAGCAGAATTTGTTTCTCGGTGTTTAGTTTGCCAGCAAATTAAGGCTGAACATCAGAGACCTGCAGGATGTTCTCAGCCGGTTCCTATTCCTAAGTGGAAATGTGAGCATATCACTATGGACTTTGTAACAGGACTTCCACGTACCCATAGTGGACATGATAGTGTTTGGGTGGTTGTTGATCGACTTACAAAATCTGCTCACTTTTTACCATTTAAGACCACCTATTCGATGGACAAGTTGGCGAGTATTTATGTGGTTGAGATAGTTCGACTTTATGGGGTACCAGTGTCTATTGTTTTAGATAGAGATTCTCGATTTACTTCTAAGTTATGGACCAGCTTGTAAAAGGTTTTAGGCAATAAGTTGAATTTTAGTACAGCTTTTCATCCACAGAATGATGGTCAGTCAAAGCATACTATTCAAACCCTAGAGGATATGCTGCGAGCTTGTGTTTTGGAGTTTAAGGGTAGTTGAGATGTTTATTTGCCCATGATGGAATTTGCTTACAATAATAGTTTCCAAGCTAGTATCGAGATGACACCATATGAGGCTTTATATGGCAAAAAATGCAGAACTCCAATATGTTGGGATGAGATTGGTGAACGGAGGTTATTTGGTCCCAAATTAGTTCAAGATACTAATGAGAAGGTACAACTTATTTGGGATAGATTAAAAGTGGCCCAAAATAGACAGAAGAGCTATGCAGATAAGCGTAGGTAGGAACTTGAGTTTGAAGTTGGTGATAGAGTTTTCGTACGGATTTCTCCTTGGAAATGAGTACTTCGATTTGGAAAGCGCAGGAAACTAAGCCCACGCTACATTAGACCGTATGAGATTGTAGACCGTATTGGTCTGTTGGCTTATCGATTAGCTCTACCATCCGAATTATCCAAAATTCATGATGTGTTTCATGTCTCGATGCTCCGAAAGTACATGTATGATCCGAGTCATGTGTTATCGAGACAACCAATTGAGTTGAAAAAAGATTTGACTTATGAGGAAGAACCGGTGTAGATATTGGAAAGGAAACACCAAGTCTTACGTTCCCAGAACTATTCTTTTAGTAAAAGTACTATGGAGGAATCACGCAAAGGAAAAGGCTACATGGGAACACGAGAACTTAACGAAAGCTTAGTATCCTCACCTATTCTCATCAAATGTGTAAATTTCGAGGATGAAATTTTTATAAGGAGGGAGGATTGTAACATCTGGACTTAGTTATGAAAAAAAGAAAAAGAAAAGTTTCTATTTAAGGAAAGAGTTTAGAGAGAAGCATTTTTTTTCTTTCTTAAAATAGAAAGAAAGAGAAGAAGTTGCCGCAGACTTAGATCCGCACGCCTGACCCAGCCGGATCTCGGGTTTTCGGCCACCCCACCAGACGATCTTGGTACCGATCCGAAGCTTGAGAGCCGCCAACACATTTTCACAGTCATCGCTGCCAGAAACCGACCAGAACGCCAGCGACCGAGCTCGAAAAGTCGTGGCCAAACCCGTTTCTCCCCGCCGCTGATCTAACTGGAATTAGGCCGTGCCACCACTTGGATCTTGTTCCTCAGCTTCCCTTCATCATTTTTTTACCAACCCCGTCACCTAAAACGGCCGGATTGCCGCTGATCGACTGCCGGAAAGCTCACGATTTTAGGGAGCTTGATCCGCCGTCGCCATCATCGTCACTCGTGGGAGGTCACCACCAACACTATTGGACTCACTGAGTTCCAAACTATCATACTTGAGCTTCCCGTTGCCGTTGACTAAGTTCCGGTCACCGTTGACCGTTGGGACAATTTAGTAATTTCATAAACTGTAGGAGTAGTTTTATAATTTTAAAATTAGTGGACATTTTGGTAATTTCATATCAAGGCAGTTCATTAATTTATGATTTCGAGGGTAACAACAGAATAACAATCCGAAAGAATTGCCTCTGAAAGCAAGCTTTGAGGATTTCTGAAAGCCTCACTAGTCTAAGATTTCATCTTCTAATCAAGTTGTCCGTTGACCTCCAAATCCAGAAAAACAGGGTTCAAAGAAACATCGTAGTTAAGCTCTACCGTTTCAAGAACATAAGTTTCCAGAGCACCAAAAGAGCACCCCATCTACTCCCTATAGAATGTGAGGCTTGGATATTGCCTTCACTTCTCGCATAATACATAAGTGACTCCTATTTCTTATACTCCTGAAAGTCATACGTTCTAGCAAGTGTGTTTTCACAAATGAGATTGGTGACTCATAAATTGAACCACAATCAACATATAACGATTTTGAGCTATAGGGCTCGCTAATGTTTTTGAGATGATTTTGACACCGTTTGGTAGAGCCGTAAGGTTTAAATCTTTGTCTTACCTGGTTCAACATAATCAGGCAATAAAGGTGGAAGAGAGACACCTGGAAGTGGAAAGTTTAAAAAAGGTGAAGAAGTGGATCGTTCCCCAGTCAGCAAGCTAAAGAAACCACGCGAAAAGGATGAAGTTGAGGCAACCGTGATTTGGAACTTGCAAATCTTACTGTTGTAGGCACCCTACAACACATGTGGCCCTTAAGAAGTATGGGAAGACTGGCATGCTTATCTATACATTTTCAGTTTCCATTAAATAAAAGGCAAAATAAAATCTTCTAGAAATTTTAGGACTTTGAATAATTACAAGCTGTATCGATGAAAAAAAACTCAAGACTTGACACTAAGTAGAGGTGAAAAACCCCATGCAAGATTGTATGTAAAAAATCCTTCGGAAAGTTTACAATCTACTTTCAAAAGCATAAGCTATCTGTCTGCTAAATTATGTATATTGATCGGCTCATAATCCTGGTCATACGGTCGAAAGTTCTCAATCTCTATGTCTATTAAATAATGTTGCCAACATTTGATGCGATGAGAGCTACAACACTTCACATTTCTATTCCATAATTATTCAAAAGGCAACAGCAATAATCACAAAAAAAATAATAATAATTCTATTTAAAAATTAAAATAAATATGATTGTGAACAAATTACATTGTCTTATTTCATATGAGCTTCGTATCAAAAATAGGCGTACTGGCTACAATCAAGAGATGTTTACAAAATGTCATTCAAATAAGTTTTGCCTAGTTCGTGAGAGAACTTTTGGCACACCAAACGACCAAAATTAAATTATGAATCCGGTACAATAGTATTATTCTTCTTTTCTTCGTTTCCCTCATCATTGTTAATTAAAGTTGTTAAATCGACAACAATGTGTTGAGTGAGAGAAATTAATTACAAAATCAAACATACCTCAACGAATTGGCGCCCATGTCATTTCCAGACTCCACACACAAGATCTTGGGATAACAAATCAAGAAAATAACATCCGACAAAATTTCCTAGTTAAATTCTGACACATGTATAGATATATAGCTTCATTTTCTCAACTAGAACAGGGAGGGACAGAAAATGTTTTCTGAAATTCTCTAAATTAGATGAAACCTAAAAAAATTACAAGAAAGAAGAAGGAAAATAAAATAAATCAGAAACTGTACTTATACTATTAAAAGTGAAAAAGATAAGGTGAACTTTATTACCAATAAATTATTTTGAACTTGTATACAAATGTAACTTGCTCCATTCCATGAGAAATGTGGTTCAACTTTCAATTTGATTTGATGCTCCAAGAAATTCTTTTAGCCTACTGTAGCAATGCTTGTCAAGTTTACCTCAACGATTATAGCTCACTTTCCATGGACATGGCGCATTCATTGATATAACAGGAATCGAATTGCAGTTGTAAGTGAAGGAAAGTACAACTTTTTCGAATGAGTAGACATAGGCATGTAAATTAACATTCGCTTAGCTGTTAAAGACTCAGAACAATAATTTCAATACCTTTAGAATGTTTATTTAGCCAGTGAGTCATAATTTTCATATTCTTTAGGTTGTGCGCTTAGGAGATGCTCAAATTCTTCAAACCTTACCAACAGTCAAAGTGTAAATCCTCAAGTGAAAGGCACTGACCACCAATAAGCTTTTTGGACCATGCATTCATTTATGTGAACTCAGCTTAGAGTAAGCTTTTTCAGAGAATTTAAGCTTATAGCAATCGAGGGTAGCTCCAACTGACAATATTAGAGCTCCAAAGCAGTTAAAAATTAGCAAAAAAGATTGTTTGAGGCAAGGTGTACTCAGTATTTAGACCTGGTACAACACCAATGTCTAATTCTTTTACCCCATTCCGTGCGGCCAAATCTGTCCATTTATCAACATGAGAATAACTGCCCTTCATAATTAGAAAGACTTACTTTTAGTTTCTAAAGGGGCTAGAATTTTTACCTTCACACGTATTTGTAGTTTGTAAAGAACTTGTCATGATTGTTGGCCTCAAATCCAATAGGGTGAGTGCCTGAAAAAGACACTCTGGTGCCCAAGTTAGTATTTGATCAAGGTTAAAGAAATAAAAATGGAGGACAAAATGAATTTTCTCTCTCTAGAATGAACAATATTTTTCGGAGACCAAAGACTCCTTTTCTATAGAGATGGGTCTCTATTTATAGATGATGGGTTAATGTGGATCTAGAGTTTTACTTTGAGCCCTCAACCTAATGACATGTGTCACCCATCATTTTTGTACACGTTAAGGTAAACTTAATCGCAAAGAATTATTCTATACGTTCATATTTCCATATCCTTATGACTTTTGAGTGTGGTTTCTTGAATTGATGGATCACGGAACTAATTCCCCTTTCTTGCCATCATTATGAGCTCCGAAAGAATTTTTCCTTTGATATTATTCCCCCGAATAGTTTGGGTGTTACTCCCTCGAAATAGCTTGGGTGCTACTCTCCCAGAATAACTTTAGTATTATTTTCCCATAATATAATCTTTTATCTAACAAGGTAGATATGTGACATGGTTTAGTGCCTTTTGGAATATGGCAGCTACAGTTTCAACTTCTACATACGTAACTTGATCTTGTCAAACTAAAGTAGAGAAGCATCAACAAATTTTATAAATTCCATGAAATAAATTATTCATGTGTTCTTTCAAAAAACAAACCCAAACTGAAAACGCATTGTAAAATTATTCCAAGAAATTCCTGAGCCTATGGTTAAGTTAATTTATTGCTAATAATTGCTTAAATGGCTAACCAAATTATCAATTGTATTATGCAGAGAAAGCAAATAATTTAGAAATATACAAATAGACTAGAGCTATTGTGACACAACCCATGAGTAACCCCAGGGCGAATCAGCCTGATTCTATTAAATCAATCTGAAAATAATCTAACTAATAAGAATTCTGTTAAAAATTCAATAGAGTCTTCCCTAAAATTATTACATAACCAAACATGCAATTTATAGAATAATCACTCCCAAAATAATTCCGAATACAACCAACTTTGTCAATCAATCTCCTCAACAAAATACCAAATCATTCAAATATCCAATATCAAATCAAATACATAGATTTGTCCACAATCACCGAAGTGTATTAAATTATACAATCCGATCTATCTCAATAAATACATGTACGACTCCTAACACCATCACATGACCATAATTTCGAAAATAACTATAGTTGTTGGGTCGACTGTTATACCTGCAAATCTCTTATGGGGGAAAAAATATAATAAAATGGGGTGAGTATAAAACTCAGTGAGCTTGGTGAGTGGAGAGTAGTTTTTTAACATAACTTTACTCTAAAATAGTTATATCATATCAAAATACAATTTCATTAAAATATCACAAGAACTTAAATAACTTATTAAATTCAAATCATGTACTCAAATAACAATATCACAACAGATTGCATAAAATCAATGAAATCATAATACTTATATCATCAATACTGAATATCGAAAACTATCACCAAACAAGTACCCAAGGAAAATAATCTCATCATATTTGGACCTCGACGAATGGGCAATGACGTACTATATGGGTACAATCACGCTCAGAAGCCACAGATAGACAGGGAAGTATCATCTTATATCTCATCATATCTGGACCTCAACGAACGGGCAATGACATATTATCTATGTACAATCACGCCCCAAAGCTAGACAGATAGATCAGAGAATATCATCACATATCTCATCATATTTGTGCATGCATAATCTGGTCCCCAAATGACAAAGTCACCCGAGTACACGACCCAAAACCTCCGTGTGTACTCATACGGGCCCCAAAAGTCTATATTTCATATGTATCATCTGTATCTCAATATTAGTGTCTCTGTATTTATCATACTACATGCATATGTCATCTCATCTGTATCACTGTATCTGGAGGGAAAGGGTACTGTCTAATGATTTGCAAACAACCATTTATATACATATACATAAACATATAATCTTATTTGAAATCTCATCCAAAGTCTCATCCGAAATCTCATTTCCTTTTTCGTTTAACATGCCTTAAATTTGGTTTTCTTTTCTTTAGACAAATATTATCATGCATAATCAAAATCGGTAACCAAAATCATTAATCAAACACATTTCTCGTAATAAATACCAAAACACAGATAAAATTCATTTCTATAAAATCATTAAATCGAAGCCTTTAAAACCAATCTCGTAAACATGTTTTACTATATTTTAAAATCATAATAAACTACAATGAAAATAGGTTTGGTATATTCCACTCACAGTGATGATGTTCGAACTCAGTCTCAACAACGTCTGCGAGATGATTCTCATTCGCGGATCCTCTTAATTTAAAAAAATAACATAATTACTATCCGTAATTGCAAATCGTAACTAATAAACTCGAAACGACATTTATCCACAATAAATATTCTCGAATTCATAAAATTACCAAAATGCTCTCGACATCAAAATTTACCAAATTATCCTCAGAATCACATACTACCAAATTATCCTCAATTCTGATTACAAAAATATCCATAATTTTTAAATTTACAAAATTACCCTGAAATATGTAAAATTATCAAAATTAACGACGTAAATTACCAAATTACCGCCGAAATCTCAAATTACCTAACTGTCCTAATCTGAAATTACCAAAATGTCCACCAATTCCAAAATTATAAAATTACCCCTAAAGTTTATGAAATTATCGAATTGCCCCTAACAATCAACATTTATCGGAACTCGATCAATGGTGATGGAAAGCTCAGGTCTAGTAGTTCTAACCTCGGTGAGTCCAATGGTACCAGCGGTAACCTCCCACGCGAGGCGGCGACGGTGAATCAAGCCCCCCAAAACCGTGAGCTTTCCAGCGGTCGATCAACGGCAATCCGGTCATTTCCGGTGACGAGGTTGGTCGGAAAATGATGAGGGGAAGTTAAGGAACAGGATCCAAGTGGTGACTCAGCCTAATTTCGGCTAGATCGATGGCGGGGAGAAACGGGTTTGGGCATGGATTTTCGAGCTCGATTGTAAGCGTTCTGGCAAATTTTCGATGACGAGGATGACAAGGATACAACCAGCGACTCACAAGCTTCAAATCGGTACCAAGATAGGCTGGTGGGGTGGCCGAAAACTCGAGATCCGGTCGGGTCAGACTACGGATCCGAGTCTGCAACTCTCTCTCTCTCTCTCCTTCTTTTCTATATTTGGAAAGAAAATGAAACGCTTCTCTCTCTCATTCTTTCCTTTTATAGAAACTTTTTTTTATAAGTTTAATAAAAAATAAGCTAATATCGGTTCCGAATGCCGAAATAAATCCAACTACGCGGCCATTGAATCGCGTCTGAATTGTCTCAATTTTTGTGTCACAACAAATTTAAATTATTCGAGCATAATTAATTTAATAATCGCGTCCGATTACTCGCAATGATTTGTAACAATTCCAACAACTTTAAAAAAATATGTGATGAAATTAAAAATAACATCACACTCAATTAAATAAATTTGGTGCATATATTACATATTGGCAACCCTCTTACATCCTATTAAAGCCCTGTTATTAAGTGTACACATTAAATAATATTAGAAAATTCATCATAACTATTAACACCCTCTTTAATTCCAAAAATACCATTATTTCAGTTGTTCTAAATGACTTTCTGCCTCCTAAAATCTCAAATACAGGTATCTTGTTTCTTGTCCTCTTCCCATCTGTCTTCTCATCTTTAATTTGAATCAAATGTGCATTTTAATTTAGAGTTTAAAACTAATCCTTAAGGAAATAATTGACTTATAAGAAAACTACTAAAAAAGAGAGAAAGCGAGAGACTGTTCTTGATGTTTATACACTAACAATTGGGTAATCATGATTCACGAGGTGTTGCAAATAAAAGATTGTTGCTTCTATGGCGGTTACTGTTGTGTAGACTAGGATAACCTACAAGTTCATAATTTTTAACTTCAATTGATGTGTTTCTTTCTTTCTTGATTCCTTTCTTTAAAAAAATAAAATAAAATAAAATTCAACGACTACAAAAAACAATAATGATAATAGGACAAATTCATCTCAAAATTCTTAAAGCCAAACTCTTATTTTTGGATGTCTATGAACCAATTTCCCAAGAGCGAATTGTAGATATCCTTACAAAATTTTGTGTGCATTCGACTTCAAAAAGCTTTTTGTTGGTTGCTAATTCTTAAGCTATTTGTATTCATCCGATCTTGAGATTAGCAAGAGATTATATTAATACATTAGCAGAACAGGATGGATGATGAATGCAAAGTGTTGGCCGAAAAAAGAAAAGGTAAATTACGCAGGAGTGGGTGTAAAGAATTGGAGGAAAGAGAAATAATGATAGGTTTAAATTATTTTTTTTTAATGTCCTTTAATGGAATTTTTATCTCAAAGGTGTTTTATTAAAACAATAATGGAGTGCTAATAGCTCAACTCATATAAACAAATTTATCTAATGGGAAGTTAAGTCATCACCAGGAGCGGCACCTACACAGTTTAAAATAAACAAATACTGTTGAAAATATTTTAAGGGGATGAATTATTGTCGGTTAAGAAAAGAGAAACGGTTTAGGGTTTTAAAGTTGTAACAACACGCTTACACTGTTACACATTAGTCCATGTACAAACGACAAGTCATCTAACATTTGGATGCAAGGCCTGCAAATCTCCAAAAACAACTCATACCTGATTTCAAATTGCAACACGATGTTCTTTTGTGTACAGCTTCCTCGTAATTCTTCCATTCGTTTCAACTCATGAAAATGTAATATTAATATTGTGATGTGTATACTCTGCAACGACAAATTTATAATATAAGATAAAATGACTTTTAAATCGCTGAATTTTACAATTATGACATTATTACTGCCCGTTCTTAACCGTTTTGGATCTATTAACGATGAATTGATTATATAATTAAGCACTTACGCTTTTGATTATGATCAGTGATAAACCTGAACTGCATGAGACTTGGGATGCAGAAGAGCTGAAAGATCGGACGTTTCCTAGGCCCATGATGGCAAGCATCCAATCCACGGAGATAACTTTGGGCCTTTCGCCTTTTAATAGAACAATTACGACCCATGAATATTCATAATTTGGGCTTAAAACTCGACTTACGATTGATTGCTGAGTGGAGCTTCTAAAACCCCATTTAAATTCCATTTTTATATTTTTTTTATGAAATTTAAAAAAAAAAAAGGGACATAAAATTGCAATAGAATTCAATTAAATCACTATCATTTAGAATTAAATTTGTAAACAAACATTTTCATAAAAATTATTTTTATTAGATAATTATTTCAAAATTATTTTATTTTTTCAAAAGAAATTATATCATATATTGGGATAAAAAAATAGTTAGGGTCTTTGATTTGTAAAGATATTTTAGCTAAATTAAATTTATATTTGGTTGTTTAATGCAATTGTCAACAATAATAGAATTATGATTACAAAAATTGAGTTGATATAAGGATATTACAGGGGTGTAAAAAGCATTACTCTTCATTGTTATGTTCATAAGCGAAGCGATGTCACAAAAAGTGAGATTGAAGAACCTACAAAACTCCTCATTTTCATGTATTTGAATTTTATGCTTAAGGGAATCAATTGTAGAACACAAATCGCGTGAAACTCGCTAAATAAAACAAAATGTGAAAATGATTCACATGTAAAAGAACAATATATTAGAAGGCAACTAACTCTTAGAATTAAAGCCCATTTGGCATAGCTGGCCAGCTGCGAGGCAACTGAGCTTTGACAGCTGGTCCAGTTTTTTTTTTTAAAAAAATAAACTTAATATTATTTGACTAAAAATGTCAATAATATCAAATTATTTTGATAAAAAAAGGTAGGAGATTGGTGGGTAAAGATTAAACCAATTCTATAAATAGGATTTATCCAATACTCTACAAAAAGTTCTTAGAATCAATAATAGATGTTATCATCGACCTCTTTCAGTTAGATTAATAAACAATGATAAGCAGTACATCAAATATTGAAATGTAAAACCAAAAATATTGATCTTGTTTAAGTTAAGATAATCTTGTAGAAAATTTTGGTCCATTTACATTCCACGAGTTGTTGTAACCTAAATTGCAGTTCTAACTACGCTGGAGTCCACAAGAGACCTAATTGAAACTTGAAAGCCTGATTGTGAGAACAGTGAGTGAAAGCCCAACAATTGTCCTTAATGATCCTGACCCAAAATAAGTTTAATTTAGGCCGAAGCCTATAAGTATCTCTACCCAACATTTTCTAATACCTCCCTATTGTTTTCTGCTCTCAATTCTCGTTTCTACAAAAAAAAAAAAAAAAAAAAGAAGTGTTTCTATTCTTCAAGTGAAAGCAGACGGAGAATTTACCGGTAATAATTTGATTTATCATTTTTAATTATGTCTTTGTTATTTTAAATTCTCAAAAATAGCCTGTCCAGCTTCCTTGAATCTCTGTAGTATTATTATGTCACTAGGTAAATTTTAGTACCTGAGCACGATGAATTACTTAGGGCTTAGCTACAAGGAAATAGAGTTCATTCAATATTCTTATTGGAACTTTCCTGGAATTTATTTAGCTGCTGCATGAATAGAGTTTTACCATTTACGGTTCTTTAGAGTTTTATTGGAGATGAATATTATGACTGAGTTGATGATTATGGATGAGACAGTTGAGGCCATGGATCGAATATCGGAGCTGCCTACATTTATCATTCATCATATTATGTCATACCTTTCTGCTAAAGAGGCTGCTCGAACTAGTGTTTTGTCAAAGAAATGGAATCAGTTGTATATTTCGTTTCCCATCTTGGATTTCGACCAAAATTACTTCTTTCCTGGGGCAAGCAGGTTGGATTATGGAAGCTTTTGTGTGAGGAAGCAAAATTATTCCTTCAGTGAAACTGTAAAGAAATTCATGGATTTTGTGGATTCTTCGCTGCTTAGGTTCTGCGAGCTAAAGTTTTGTATTCAGAAATTTAGGCTATTTCTAACTTTTCTGGATGTTGAAGGATCAGCTCCAATCGTCGATAGATGGATACACTTGGCTGTGGAAAATGGGGTTAAAGATTTAGATTTTGAGAACATAACAGATGAAAACAGAGTGTACACTTTGCCTCAGGCAATCTTTTCTGCCAATTCTGTGACTTCTTTAAGGCTAGTTTGGTGTAGGATGGAGCAGCCCTTTGATTCTATAATGTTGCGTTCTCTCAAAAAAGTAACCCTAGAGCGAGTCTGTTTAGATGAACAGATGGTTCAAAAGCTTGCTAGCGAGAGCCCATTACTTGAAGATTTGTGTTTTTCGAATTGTTGGGGTTTGAAGCATTTGTGTGTTTCTAAGGCTCCAAAGCTCAAGATTATGGAGATTCGCTCATTTTCTGAGGAAATTGAAATTGTTGAAATTTCTGTTCCAAGTCTTCAGCAGTTAACCCTTTTATTTTATGGGGCACGAAGGCCACTTGTAGTTGAGGTGGCTAGGTCTCCTCATTTGAAAAAGTTAGATTTAATTTCTGTATATTTTGCTGACAATGAGTTTAATCACCTTATCTCAAAATTTCCCTTGCTTGAGGATCTATTTGTGACGCGCTGTTGTTTTCCTGGAAAGATTAAGATTTCGAGTAAGCAACTTAAGAACTTACTGTTTCGTAGCTGCAAATATTTGAAGGCGATTGATGTTGATACTCCCAATTTACTTTTGTTTACTTACGAGTTTAATCCAATTCCCATTATATCAATAAATGTTCCTTGTCCATGGAAAGTCAGCTTTGTGTGTAAAGGTGTTCTCGACACTCATTGGTACCTCAAACTAAAGAAATTTCTTGGAGTATCCAAGCAAATTGAAAGTCTAAAGCTTTCTTTGTATTCAAGCAAGGTATGCTACAAAATTCATATTCTAGATTTTTAACATTTCACTTTATGTTGTCACTATTGTTTATGGTTACTAATTTTCTTTTTCTCTTCCTGTCTTTGTCCTTGCCATTTATCAAGGTCTTATATAATTTAGACGAACTCAGTGAACGTTCCCCTTCACTTCCTTTACAAGTTGAGAATCTGGAGCTGCATACGAATGTGCCACTATCAGATTATGAAACTTTATTGGATTGTGTTTTCTGGATTTGTCATCCTAGGACTTTGCGGGTGAATGTGATGTTTAAGGAAGATCGCAAATTAATTGCGGTATGTTGTGTCCTATTTAATCACCAATGTATTATAATAAGTACTGTACAAGTTCTTTGAACACTGATGTAGAGGATAGGAGGGAAAGAAGAGTTGAAATGTTGTTTTGTAAATTCATAAATTTTTCATCCTTGGTGAACTTGAACCTCTGTTAGAAAGGGCAGGATTTTTATTGCAATTAGAGAGTAATTTTAACATCTTAAGGTTGTTTGTAAGCTCTCAATTAAAAGACCGGGAATTTTTCATGCTTGGTGGAAGGCCTAATTTTTTGTTTTCTGATTTGGAGTTGTAGGCTGCAATTTGCTTTAACTCGACATCATTTTTCAAGTTGATAATCATTTTTATCTGGACTGATATATCTGTTGTTTGCTTGAATTACAGTGGCTTTCTGACAGACTATGGATTAGAGATGTGAACTGTTGCAATTCTCGTCAGATCAAGTGTTGGCGGCATTACTTAAACGATCTAAAGATTGAGAACTTCTTACTAGTCAATGATCAGATATTTCTTGACGTAGATAATTTGATGGACGGATGGACTACACGTACCAGAGGAGTTTCAGAGTTTCATCTTGATTGGTGTGTTCCTGTACTTGACGGGAAGGCTTGAGCTTGTTATATAACTTGTGATTCATAAAATTCATACAACTTACTGCACAAGTGTTGATTTTGCTTTATGTACCATTTTCTATCAGAGGATGATGTTATTGAAATTTACTTTTGTAGGATGATGTGAATTCGCTCTTTAGTACGGAACATCACATGGATTCAAGTGAATGTTGATTCATATCAAAACAGAGTACCGGACATGAATCTAATATGACATGGTTGATATTTTACATCGTAAACATGTCGTTACATGTTATGAGAGGAGAGAAGCAAAAAAACAAAAGAAAAAAAGAAAAAACACAACTTAGTGTTACTAGAAAAGGATTTAACAAGGGACCCAGGTTTACAATAATGGAACAAGCAATTTTGGCTAGAGGGGCATGAAAATTCACTGCAGAACCGAATTATTTTGACAAGTAAGGTGAAGCGCCAGATTACTTTTGGAGAAAAAGTACAGCATTTTTACTATGCTTCAAAGCCAAGAATAAATGGAAGTTATAATTCAACTACAGTGCTTCAACTTTTACCCCACATTAATTTCACCGATAATCATGAAACGAATGATCAAAATTCTATCTTCTGAAACAAGCATCTATTCTATTGTTCCACACAAAAACAAACCCAATAAAGAGCAAAACAACAAAGCACTGTCTTTCCTCGCAGCCAACATATCCTTCCTCCTAACATTTTTCTCGAACCAGTTGGTTAGCCACCCAGACCAATGGCTCCTTCCAAAACCACCCCACCTCTGCCACCAGCTACACCGTCACAGCCCCGCTACTACACAGTGTTACCACCTCAACCCGACGATGAAAACTACACCATTTTGCCTTACTATTACCTGCTAAATCCAAGGCGAAATTGGTATGTAATCATCACCGTTTCGCTCGTTCTCCTGGCTGCACTTGTCTACGTTTTCTGGCCATCTGAACCTGAGCTTAAGATTGAAAGACTTCACTTAACACACTTCCGCGTGCGCGCGAGGCCAGTAATATGCATTGATTTATCTTTGAACGTCACATTGAAGGTACACAATCTTGATGTTTACTCCATGAATTATAAAACCTTGGATGTTGCAATAGCGTACAGAGGGAGGAAGCTGGGGCACGTGAAGTCCCATCGTGGTCATGTGAGGGCTCTTGCATCTTCGTATATTGATGCTGAACTTGAGCTTGATTGTGTGAAGGTGTTGTCAGATGTTATGTACCTGCTCGAGGACTTGGCCAGAGGCATCGTGCCGTTTGACACTGTTACTAAAGTCACCGGTCATCTTGGGCTCTTGTTCTTGGAGTTTCCCTTGAAAGTAAAGTGAATTCAATTTTGATATACTTCTTGCTTTTTGGGTATCTTTTGCTGGTGAAAAAGTTTAGATTGCTTAAAATAAGTTTAAAGTTAGTACTAGTTACTAGGCTTAAGGTTGAAGTAAGAAGTAAGTCTAATTTAATGTTAATGTTTTTCAAGTGATGGTAACAAAAGATATGAAACTTCTTGGTGAAGCACTTTTTAATTAAGCACTTATTAGATAAGCGAGGGAAAAAAAAAACACGTGAGCCCTGTGGACTTATGCCTCCAGCTATGTCAAAGGATAGATTGAGAGACAAAACACAGTAACATGTGTTATAAGTTCATTGTGTTCTCATAAAAATTATAATCAGCAAACCATTTGTCCTCAACAATTTAAAAAATATAACAAGTCACCAACTCTGATTTTAAAATGACAATTTGATAATATTCGGAAGGCAAGAACGGTAAGTCTTCAACAGTTCTTGTTCTGCCTTTGCTCTTTTTTTTCCCATATTGAGTAATCACTAATTATATCTGATTTTAAAAGAGCCATATCGTATTATATCCTTCGTTTATAGCTTCATTGTAATTTTTTCATTGTTTCAACCTGTGGCAGTATAATCTTTATGTTGTGATGATATTGGTTTATGTTCTTTTAAATCCTTTTAACAGGCAGAAGTATCATGTGAGGTTTTGGTAAACACAACCAGTCAGACTATTGCCCGTCAAAATTGCTACCCTAAGGTGAGAAAGTCATTAAAGACGAATCATTCCTATCATTATACAGCATTAAAATGCAGCATGATCCTGAGTATTCATGACCTATTAAGGATGACTTATTACTAATTATCTTTTGATTACAATATCAGGGATGAACCTGAATGACAATGCAAGAGAATTGAGATGCAGCAGAGCTGAAAGATTCAGAGGTTTGTCCAGCACATTTGACCAAGTTCGGGAAAACGGACTATGCATGTATTCAACTGTTTACAAGATTGCTGTCCAAGTTTACTAGTTTATTTAAATCCGGAACAGGTTTGAGAATCTTGAATTTAAAACGTATGCTGCTATAAAATTTGCCTGTTTCTTGAATCGTCTGTAAATATAAGATGCAACTGTGACAGTGATGGTGTGCAATCAAATCAAGAATGTAATATACCTAAACTTATTAGGTAACCTTTTTATCATCTTTTCAATTAATGGTTTCCCATACATTAGTGCAATGGAAAAAAAGAAAAAACAAAAATGATATGTATGGTTTCTTCGTTTATGAATTAAATAGGGTTGAAAACAGATTCATATACTTATAAGCTTTCGGTTACATATATTTTTATGCCGTGAAATCTAGCTAGCTATTATTGGCCTTTTATCGACCGCCCCCATTTATATTCAGTTCTATGATATCTACACCTGAAGGACCCCGGATGGCTGGTGGGTGAACACACACATGTCTTGGTTGTTTTAGCGTCACCACCAACAGCTACCGTTTGCTGGCCAACGACCTCTCTTGCCTGCGCCGCTCTGAGCAGAAGAAACCGCCTTCGTTCTTGATTACTAGCACCAAGCAAAGGGTCAAAACTTGGGTGACACATTTTTTTTTTTTTGCACTTGTTCTTAATGTTTGGGGTCTGAAGAAGAAGTTCTCTAGGTTGTATTCTTATAGAAGAAGAAAGCAAGAAAAAGGAGTGTGAAGTGCAAAGTAAGAGAAGTTAAACCTTATAAGTTATAATATAACAAAAAAGTCTTGGCTTACTCATTGTGAAAGTTGTTGTCTTGTTAGCCTTTTATTGGGTGGTGGGCCACTGATGAGTTTTGTAACTGTGGAGTGACGCCAAAAGTTGATGAGGCTTATCTGCAGAGCATGCTCATTCTTATTGGCAAACGCTGGGCAGAGCATGGACTGTGCGAAGTGATAAACTCACAACTTGTTTATCAGTTGCTTGTGATGTATTTTAGCCTTTTTTTTCTCTGCATTTTAAAAATGGAAAAATTAATTGATTCCAAGTTCAATAAGATCAAAGTAAATTTATAAGTTAAATATATCACCACAATTTGATTACTCTTACTTCTTCTATGAATTGAAAGCTGAGTTGAAACATGTAACTCTGTCACGTAATTTGTTTAAGTTAATTAGAAAGAGATAATCACATAATAGGTTTGGTTTGAAAAAGATATTTTAGTTGGGCAGTTATAGTCTTAAAATTACAATACTAAAGTATTTGCTAAACATTTAGTTATGATTTAAAAGTAAAGTTAGTTTTATCTTACATTTGTACGATGAAAGTCTCACAATATTTTTACTATTTTTTCAAAATAATCTTTAGGGGTGCCTTTCAACATGACAATTCAACTTAATAGCAGTATAAAGAGCAATCCCACCTGAATGGCTTTGAATCTTTAAAGAGATGTATTCATCACATACTATATATATATATATAGATAGATACACGCGCATATACACATACATACTGAGCCCATGTTGCACATCAATACAAAATAAAGCTTTATTATACTGAATTATATTGAAACAAGAGGAAAAGTTATTAATTTTTATTTTTTCCAAACTGATTTCAGAAGGCGATTATCTTTAATTTATGTTTTTAATAAGGCACATGGTGGGTAAAGTGTGGTACGTAACAACATAAAAAATTATGTCTAGTTAGAAAGCGACTCCTGGCATGCTATCTTGTCTTCATAATTCAAGTTTCATTCTTTCATGATGTATTCATAATAGATGGATTAACTGTTGCATTTTGATTCAAAACATAATTTTTATGTGCTTTCCATATTTTCTGAGGAGGAATTTCCATAGCAAATAGTTTGGCTAATTGAAATTGTCTTGTTCCATATGGCATATACCATTGATGGGATTGTTCACTAATGGTTATCTGTAAAAAATTATTTGAGGATGCGCGGTATTATCTTAAGTATCCTTTTATTACTTAATCTCTTTTTCAAGATACTTTTGTAATCTCCTCTTTCAATTAATATATTTTTAGATTTATATAAAAAAAAGAATTAAAATTAAAATTAAATTAAATTAAAGGAGAGAGAGGCAGATGATATTTTACCAAAAACAGAGTAGACAAATTTTTAATGGTGCAAGGTGTGCGCATCAATAGATATTGTTCAAGCAACAAACCCATCTAACTTTATCAACCAAAATTCAATTTCAATTCATAGTCCCTTGAAACATTTAACATACCGTTTAATCCAACCTCAAAGTTCTAGAATAAACAAATGGGCACCAAAAAAAATAAAAAAAATAAAAAATAGAATCTAACATCACGTGCACAAAACTTCGAGGTCAGGCCAATAAATGCTGGCATTGCCCTCAGATTTTATCACATATAAAGTTAACCCCCATTATAGTAAATAATCAAAATTATTAACTTATATCACCCAATTGGATTACTTTTTAAAATAATCCTTCTATATATATTACTTTATAGGATATGACTTTTAAAACCTGTACACATTCTCTTATAGATAGCATAGTGAGTGCATGCACTTTCACTTTCTAACAAAACGTTCTGAAAACATCCACAACAACAGTTCTTATTGCTGCTCTCTGAGTATGGACCTCAACGGTTGGTGCAACTCTGGCAATCAAAACATGTGCTGCTGCCACAGCTATGTGAAAAGGGGCTACGATCTGGTTCTTTCATTTAACGGATTGATTACCGGATCAAAGACTGCGAGGTGGAGTTTACTATGGAGGAAGATCAAGAGAGAAAAGACGAGAATTTTTTATTGTTCGTCAGGCAGTACTAATGTACACGTGCCCTATGATCCTTACACATACTCACAGAACTTTGATCAGGGGTACATGTGGGCTGATCCGGATAACGCCTCGCGATCTTTTTCGGCTCGATTTGCTGTTCCTTTGAGGGTTTTTCAGAAGAGTGAATTGGTTGCTTGATATCGCATGACCAATATGTGAACAAGAAGATGGTGTGTTTCTTTTCTTTCTTTTTTTATCCCTTCTTTAAAATTTAGTCTGACAGTTGTTCTTGATGACTATTTGGCAGTAGTTTTGTAGTTTTAATTTTAATTTGATATACAGAATATCTCCTCATCGCCATCTTCTGCTTCTTCTTATTCTTCTCTTGGATTACAAGTAACTGAAGCCGCTTTAACAGTTACTTAAGCTTCTATAACAGTGGCTTGAAGTAATTAATTAATCTGTTGCAAGCTCAAGGGGATGTACATGAATTGATTTATTTTCTTAAGATTTAAACAGCATTAATTATGATAATAGTTTATAATGCCCAATGATGCTAAGTATTTCAATCTTCATACCGACAGTTTGTTATTCTTAGTATTATTTTGCAGCTTGAAGCAATGACTTATTAAAATGACCTTAGGCAGTTGAAAACTGATGCATTAGCTTCCTCGGGGCTTGATTAGGCAAAATTTTATTGGTACAATTAGATTAATGAACCTCACTGCTCTAGTTATGATGCTTAAAAAAATAATAAAAATTATATTGATCTAGTGGTCCAGAGCCTGCAATGTATCGGGCACTAACCCAGCTGGTCTTCCAGAAGTTACTATACATACAAGCATGTGCTGAACAATATTATAAGCACAAGTGCACAACTTCAAATCCAAATAATAAAAGGCAAACTTTTTTAATTCCTTGCAGTTAAATTCTTTTTATTGAGTCCTATATAAGCTTTAGCTCCTGCTCCTCGGGCTCTAAGAAGTAGTCAAACAATCTGATCGTGCTGAACAGTCATTTTTATAGCACTCATCTTTTACTCGCTCCCGATTTTTTTATTTTTTTTTTGGCGGGAGAAATGCAGCTTATCTTCATTGGATTCTTTTTCGTTAGTGGGGTCGCTGTATGTGATAAGTGATATATGAAAATGAATGTATTTATTTATTTTTCTGAAGGACCCATCGCTTTCCCCATTGAAAATTTTGAAATTCAACTAATAAATCAGAAATGTCTTTGAAATTTCACAGCCAGGAAATATGGTCCACTAAGCACTTTTTTAAAAACGTCAAAGATTCATCTAGCAAAATGCCTGTTAATTCCTTCCACTGCAAGTCTCACGAAAGTAGGTACACATTATATGATGGATAAAGTGGTGGCATAAATAAATCTAGCATAAAATTAAAAATTAAGAGAAAAAAGGGGGATTTTTGGGATCCAACCAACAACCAATAACAATTTCATTGACTCTGCCATTTAGTGGCTCATTGAATTTCAACATCATAAGGTAAAATGTCAGTTCCTTAGTAATGCTTGTAACTAGTTGTATTTCCACGAGCAGTTATGAAATTGATTGACTAGAGTGGGTAAATAATAATGCCCTATGAATTAAGTTATATGGGCAGATATGATGAAGTCTTAAGAAATGAACCCGCTTCAGAAAATGGTTTAGCAGAATACCTAGAAAAGAAAACAGTGAAAATATTCTCAAACACAAACAATGGTTGAGATTAGCTTCAAAACAATAAACATGCTTACCAAACTTCCTTTTTTCTGTTCTCAAGCCAATGTCACCTCAAGACAATCAATAATGGAATGCAGAGCACCTTCGGATTTCAAGTTACCATTAATTAGCTTCCCAAGTTTTTGATAAAGCATTTTTTGTAGAGCCCACATATCAGAATTCAGAAACAGGCAATATAAGCTTCTGGGCACTTGCAAGAGCCAGCCAACAAGATGTAGACACTTCTGCAGGTTTTCTAACTGTACTGAGTCCTTAGTTTTATGACTTCAACTACCTACTCAAGAGTTTCTCCATGATCTGCATAATACCAAGGCAACTAAAACGAACAACTTCACCTACTCTAACTAACAATTGAATGCAAATCATTGTCTGCCACAATATAAATGAAGAGGACAAAAGAACTACATTCATGAAGTAAAACTCTTCAATTCTGTTTTCTTGTACTAGTTCTGCCAAACTATCAGCTTTCACAATGATTAACACAAAATAGTTCGTTTCTCAAATGCATCACATGTACAAGGCTAATTAAACTGCACTAAATGTAACCGGCGGTGTAATTTTCTTTATAGAGTCTTCAAATTCTCACCCTTTCAAGCAAATGTCACATAAAGGACTCGTACAATTGAACCAAAAGGAAAGCTTGGCTCTCCAGCAGACATGTGCCTTATAAACATATGGTCCAACATTTCCTGCATTGGTTCCCCAACCAAAATAAATCATTCACCAATTTCCATCTACCATGCATAAGTTAAAAGGCACAAGGCTTTTGGCAATCAGATTGCTCTGAAGGACTTTCTACTCTTGAGTGGCTTTCATAAATAACGTAACCAACTTCCACATTATGATAAGTCACATTCTGGAAAATTTCATCTAATGCCATGTGATGATGTGAAACTTATGTCATAAGAAGAAAGCAGTTACTATACGAAATAACTTGTAAAATTCTCCGTACTAATTTTATTGTATAGGAGGTTGTCTTAGATTTCGCTGCAGTGACAGTCTAGTCTGCTAGCAGTTATGTAAATTTCTAGTTGCAATAGATATAACAAAATATCAATTAAACACACTATCGATTCAAATTTTGATATTGGTATCAGAAAAAGCCTTAGCTGGAAACTCATAAACCAAAACCTCCAGTGACATTTTACCTTATGATATGCACCCAATACCAGAAACTGAATGTTTTTTTAACATAGCATGGAATATCAAGCCCACAAATTCAGTGACAAATAAAAATCAATGGCTATTATTCATTGCCAGAAATTATCATGTTCTATTCCAAGTACTTTCTGCATAATTTAGGTAGCCAACTGCAGCCTCTCTGTTTGGTAACACACATTTGATTTCATGCATAAATAATGTGTGAGCAAAACAATTAACACATGTTTCATTCATACACAAAAAACAACATATGGCAAATCTATTGCTGCATTCGGATTACCTATGTGAAAAGAGAAAAAAAGAAGGATCTATTTAATATACCATGTTGCATGGTAATGCTACATCATTCACTTTATGTCATTACTGAAGCAAAAGAGGAGGCTTTTTATTTTCTATATAATCATAGAGAAGATGGAGACAATGGCAACTCCAACATTACAAATCCGAGCAGAATCTGGAACACAAAAAAAAAAAAAAAAGCATAATCAGAATTGAACAAAATTATTTCGTAGCAAATTGGGGGTGACTGGAATGAGTCAAAATTTGAAAATAATCATCTTACTACAAAGTCTAGGCTAAAGAGAGGCCACAGACGACAACCACAGTATAAATGCTGAAATCTATAAAAACTGCCCGGGCAGTCTGATACACCACCAAGCTTCTTTCCATTATTTGAATTGCTTGTGTCATGTTATTCCCATCTTCCTGAGGTTCCATATTTTCTTTCTCAGCTTCTTCAGAATGTTTTTGCTGCTTAAGAAACACTTGCGCAAGCACAATTGTTACATCAGTCAACAAGAGAATGTAAAGTGGCCTCAAGGCCTCAACACTTTCTGAGCTTACAATATTGATTCCAAGTAATGCATCATCAATATAAGACAGAACCACCAGTATTGCTATCATGAGAGCACAAAAACTGCGAGTACCCTGAGACGCGATAATGCAGGAGTTAATTTGCTTGCAAGAGAATAGATTAAGTTCATTCCTATTTGGTTTTGGTAGCAGCTCCGTGGCATTTGATGGCTTTTCAACTATTGGCGCTGTTGGCATTGGCTCTGGCTCTGGCTGTGACTTGGTGCTTTCATCCGCAGCGGCCACTTCGTTAACGCTTTTGGCTTCATATTTGGGCACTTGAGGATCGCCTCTTCTTTCAAATTTGGGCACTTGATGTTCAACTCGTCTTCCAATGTCATAAGTTTTTTCCCTTGGAACAACTAGACTACTATGTTTCAGCAATTGATGAGTACCAGAGGGAGTAATTGGACCCTCAGTGCCAGCTGCAGGACCAAAGAACCCAAAAGCAACGTTACAAACTTAAAATTCACAAAAGAATGCATCAATTCGGTTACTGCAAGTCCTAAGCAGAATCTAGAAGATAGCAATAGCCAATACTAAACAATTAACCAGAGTTCCTCTGTTAATCAGCATAGTCCATGACAACTTTCTTTACAGTAAAAAAAACAATGGGCATTTGCTTCCAAAATTAATTTGAACCATATACCAAACCCATCTAAAATGAAATTAGGTCAAACAATCAGCAAAAGAATAAAACTATGTCGCCGCTCAGGCCATTGGCTGGATGGTAAAGACAAGAATTCGAATATACATTGGGACTCATCCTACCTTGTATATATTTATTTTATGAATTGTAGGGTAGATCATTTATATTGGGTGCAAATTTTTTAATTATGCTCAATGGACTTGGGCTGCCGGAAGGTTGCCACGAGTAAGTCCCAGACTATGCTACAAATAAACTGTGTCAACAAGTGTATTACTATTATTTGCCCATTAAATTTGTTCATATAAAGATCTCTTTGCATGCGATAATCCTATCACAGTAACATTCTAAAAATTTCAGGAAAGATTTGAATCCCTACACCATAAAATGTCCAAAGGGTATGTAAAGGAAAATGATGACATGCATGTATGCATTATATTGTCACGTAATAGAAATGATATAAAGAATGGATGTGAGGTCACCGTTGCTTTGATTAGAGAGGAGGCTTTGAAGACGGTCATGATGATCGCGGGTGAAGACTAAAGATTGTGTTGATAAATGAGTGGTTGCAGCGCGATGATGATGAGGACTTGATATTGGAGATGAAGGGAGGCTCTGGATTCGGCCGCTGATGAGAGCTAGACGATCTGATCCTCTGTCCAATATTCTCTTTCTTCTTTCTTCTCTGCTACTGCTTGTTGCCATCTTTTCTCTCCTTCTCCCATGCAACTTACCACCAATATAATGCCTCTCTCTTTTTGCGCCTTTAGAAATGCCCCTTCAGTTATTCTATTGGATAATATTTCCGACTTGTGAATTTTTAGAAAGGTTAGGGCATTTTTGTAATCGCGTGGGTTTCTAAGCCTCTGTTAGGAGTAACATATTTCTAACTTGAAAAATAAAATAAAATTTGAGTTAAGAAGTTTCAGAAGAGCGAAGTCGTGCGGTTTAGAAGTGAGAGAGAGCGAGACGAGCGAGACTGAAGTTCTTCACCATCAACTTTCATTTTCATCGACAGTTCGTGGGTATCTCGCTGGTATAGACGAAACGAGCATCAAAACATAAGATTGAAGATTAGTTAATCAACGAGCTTTGAACTTTTTAGTTTTGATAATTTACCCAAAAAAACAAATTAGGACTTTTAAAATTCAAAGTTGAGGATGCTATTTTAGGATGATAAAGATTGTTGTTTTGCTCTTGATAACTTCGTTTATCTTAAAAACATGTGACAGGCTGACAGCAGCAAGAACATTAACAAAAGTAATTTCTATTGAAGTTTCAGACTTGAAGACATAGAGACTTGTCAAAAAGCTTGGAAATCGAGAACACGAACAGAACAATCTAACAAACTCTAATACCACAAGATCAAGCACAATGAATTTCACCACATACATGCAAGTGACCTGATACTTAGGTATAATTGATCATGTTTTACGAAACAAAAACTAAATCATAATACTCAACACCGTTGATTATTAGTAACATCAAAACTAATCGTATGATAAATATTAAAGATAATGCGGCTTCGTAAGAGAGCATGCAAGATTTACAAAGATTATCTTAGGACATTAGTTGAAGAAATATTGACGGTTGTTTGAATTTTGTGGAGAGAATAGGGTGATTTTGGTGAAGTAGTAGATAATTTTGTAGGAAGTATGCTTTTGATGAAGATGAGAGGGGTATTTTAGAATGAAGCCCACCTAAATGCCATAGACATTAAATCCTGTATAAAGTAAGTATAATTTGTCACATAAATATAAAATACCCCAGGACAGAATTCTCCACAGGGTTGAGGAACGACAAATGATAAACCTGTGGTGTGTTTAATTGATTTGGATATAGCTAAATCACTTTGTATTAAAAGATTACTTCCCATTAACAATACTCTTCAACAACTTTAACATGATGATAAACTATTCAAGAAAATATTGGACTACACTTTGCTGGCGCTGCACTCACAAGAGTACAACACCTCCAAAAATTTAAGTATGCCGCTGAAAGTGGCGCGCACACGGTATTCTTTAGTAAAAGGCGAAAGAATAGTTCGCTCTGTGCTCACCACACGGCTCCGTAACACCACCAAGTGAAACTAATCTATATTATATGCATCTGTTCTGGTAGCCGGCTTGATAACTTAACCATGTGGGACTGTATCGATAACTCTATCTCTTCACTTGTTAACTCTAGGATAAGCAGATGACATGACACCGCACAATGTTCTACTTGAACTCATAAATTACAGTCCATGAAATGTATTTATAATACTAAATTACCTTTTGTTTTTTTTTGCAGATTTTAGTAAGTTGTAATATATTTTTCAGCATATCCAATTCAAAATAATAATAACGATACCGGCAAATTGAAAGATCAAAATGACTGAAGAAATTTATTTCGGGAATCATGATTCCGCTTCTTATCTCTTGCCGGAAGGATCATAAACAATTCCTCAACAACATACTATGTGATATATGATTGTTGCAAAGCATGATTAATTTTTAGTCACTTCCTTCGATTAAACTTTAATTCATTACTTGTTATTTCGGAAATCATGATTCTGCTTCTTATCTCTTGCTGGAAGGATCATAAACAATTCCTCAATAACATAATATGTGATGTATGATTGTTGCAAAGCATAATTAATTTTCAATCACTTCCTTTGATTAAACTTTAATTCATTACTTGTTACAAGCTAATTAGCCAATCTTGCACTCTCCGCTAGAATCAAAGACATTAGATGTCTCCTATCAAAAAAAAAAAAAAAGGAAGACAACAGATATTTTGAAGTTTCTAATTTCAAAGAAAGTGCAGACAAAGTGCAAAACAGAGCACAAAGCAAAATAAAGCATTGAATTGAACACCAGCAAACGAGAAAAATTGGGACCTTTTGATAATCTAAATAAGTAATTATTGAGTTGGTTAAATTATGTTATAGAATTGGTAGGGGTGCGCTAGGCCCTTGCAATAGTGCAACGCACTAGAAAATATTAATTTAATATCGTGCGGACCGATGATCCACATATCACATTTTGAACTGATATGAACAGATACTACACTTGATCTTAGCCAAAAGGCCGAGAAAGGTACAAGTTATTTAATGGATGGTCTCTCCTTTAGCATAGGTCTGCTGGCATCTCGCTTCTGTTGTTCTATCGATGTGGAACACAAACAATTAACAACAGATCACTCGAACTTTCTGCATAGCAATGCAACGTATGATACTGGGGATTAAACAGTTTGTTAGTTCGAGTTCTAGAAATCAGTGATAGCATACTTATTAACAGAACTGTGTACTAAGTAAAAGTTTCAACAACAAACAGAGTAGCGTCGGGATCCTGAGTTCTATTGTTGACAAGTTACTGTCAATCGCCATTCAAAAAAGATAAAACATATCTTTATGCTGGTCTACGCAGCAATTTTCACGTAATCTTCTGTAACTAAAAGTTGCTTTCGCCTACAAGTTAAAGCCTTCCCAATCATACCTGTATAACAAACTTACAAATAGGCCCCAAGGGAAATTGTCTCGCATATGTCGAACAATTAAATGGACTCATCAAATAAAAAGCAATTTTGAAACTTAAGAATTGTAGGGCTTTACCCCGTAGGGAGCCCTTCCAGAAATTCTCGAAGGCCAAGGCTGAACCCAGGCCTAGGAGGGGGTTTGGAAATAGTTTTCAACCAGCAATAGACGCGCCTCGGTTAGAACCTCACTAGCTGCGTCATTGCCCCAAGCGCAAAGATGCTTTAATCTGCGGACTAACTCTCTTAATATAGTGCTTCCATCATAGTCTTTATTGCTATCTGGTCCATGTGGGACTTAGCTTATTATTTAAGGCTAAATTTTACTTCTTCAACTTCTGTCCTCATTCCCAGCTTGTGTTATTGTGAGTGGAGGGTATTAAAATTGACGATTCTTCTAAGCTAAGTTCTACATGTATCGCCTTTTTTTTTTAAATCCACTATAACCTAAAGTCTGATAAAATTTCTACCCTCAATTAGAAAGAGCATAGATTTAATTGATATTGAGGAAGAGATTCGAATTTATCGTTATGGCTGCATTATGCTAAGAAACAACTTATACAGTCTAGTGGGAAGAGGAAACGTCAATTTTGTGTAATTAGCATCATCTTCTAAATTGTTAATTTGTGAATAGGAGCTCCTGTTACTTTTCCAATGCAGCTGGAACAGATTCTGGCATTGGCAAAACTGGGTTCGTGGATCAGAATTCTTCTGCGTCTCGGGAAACTGAATAAAGGGAGTTCCTGGTTGTGAAGTATAGTCATCTAGTTTCAATCAGGATTAATTGAGCGGCACGCGTAGAAAAATTCTGCTTTCAGCCAAATTTGAAGTGGTAATCAGCATTATGCATTAATATCAAAAAAGCAAAAAGAGAAGAGAAAAAATTGTAGTAGTGAACATGAGTCTGAAAAACAATCTCCATAATAACAGAATGATTGTATCACATACAATGTGAGCAAAACTGAATGCTTTTGCGGAGTAACTTCATGAAATATGTTAAAGATTTGTTTTCATCGCACTATTTAAGCTCCTAACCTAATTTGTTAGGCATGAGTCCCTTGCCGCTAATCATCTCTATTTAGTAATAAAGATACACAATTTTACTTACAATAATATCTTATGAACATCGGTTTATAAACAAAAATTAAGAATATCGACTTGGTTGGGTGCGCCCGGCCCGTGCTATAGTGCAACGCATGGGCGACGCGCTGGGCTCACAGTAGCTAGCTACCGTCTTAAGCCCTCCCCTCTAAAAATTAATTTAATATCGTGTGAATCGATGATCCACATATCAGATATTAAACTGATAAGAACAGATACTACACTTGATCTTAGCCAAAAGGCCGAGAAAGGTATGACTTGTTTCATATCTCAGCTATGATTTTATACCTTTGCTCTGCGTCTTGCGCATGTTGCCCTGTCGATGTGGGACTGCATTAACTCCATGTCACACCTCGCTCAAAAAAAGAAGCTAATTCTCGAATCCATTCAATTAATTCACAAGTCTTAGTTTCATACAGATCTCGCTTGCACAATCAAGACTGAGCACTTGCCATTATAGTCTGTTAATGCAAGCAAATCTCCAAGAATACCAAGATCAGGAAATTCACTTCATTCTTTCAATCCTGAAGTCTCTGGTGGGGACTCCAAATTGTACTTCTTCCAACAATAATCAAATTAAATTCTTTCACCATCGATCTAATACTAATTGTTGTTTCAGGCCCATTATTCACAGCCCTCTCAACGACATTAAAACACCCATTAGTTTTAACACCCCTTAATGACAGAGAATCCAGTACTTTGCCCCAATCTTCAAACCCATCGTCTTTAACATTTGCAAAATGTACCACGGTGAGGCAAACCCTAGAGTCTTGTGCCATCCTTTTGCCCAAAGTTCAGGCTTCCCGGTCATCAGCACCACCCAAGAAGATCATAGCAACATCGTATGATGGTAATTCATTTGAAGATGTATCTTGTATTTGACGCCTTAAGTTGCCATGGTCAATGAAGATTCCTACCGAACAAGTAGCTTTTTCAAGGACCTTGGAATTTAAAATCCTGATGCTTTCATCCTCTGATTCTATTGAGCCATCATGCACCATCTACGATGAAATGGGAGGATTATAAGAGAAGCAAGCTTGTCCAATACAAGTGTGCATATATCATCTTGCATTAAATTTTAAAGATTTACAGCTGTAAACGTGTTAATGGATACGGCTCTCTAATTGTTCCCTTCAAATTTATCAAAAGAAACGATAACATTTTCCGAATAACACCAAGTAGACAGAGTATCTCTGTTCTTTTGGTGATGAATGAAGATTGGGGTTGCCTGGCCTCTAAGCTTGACAAGATGAAGCACATTAAGAGCCATGGGATCATCTTTTATAGGGCATGCGATGTCTAAAAAATTGATTACTGGCTTACTGCTCTCACATTGTCTGGAACATGAATAGAAGCATCGATTTGTAGCTCCAAATGGGGCATCAAATCAATGATGTTTCGTTTTTGATTGCCCGCATACTTTTTGAAGGATCATATAGCTTGATTACTAGCATAGGCACAATGCTTGACGATAAAATGCTTATAAGAAACATATAAGAGTACAACTCTCTATCCATAACCTGCATTTTAGTAAAAGAAAACAAAAATTAGAAATATGTTAGCAAAGAATTGGTCCAAACCTTTTTTCCCAAAGTTATTGGCTTAAATGTAATACCCCTTTGTCCTAGAGGAAGCTGAAGATGCCGAGCTCAAGAACATCTTTACAGCTCATTATAGAAGTGAGTGCAAGAGCATCTTTTGTGGCATCTTAGTATACAAAGGAGGCAACAAACACACAACAAATTTCACCACCGAAGCGATCATTACCGCTTGTTAATGCATTCTTCTTACCGAAGATATTAAATGTGCTTACTCTCATCCCACAAGCAGTCGCAAAAAATGGCAAGAGCAAGTTATTACCGTACCTTCGAGTTTCTCAACCAAAGCAGACCCAAATGGCGGTCCATGTGGCACAGCTAAGCCTAGAAAACGAGGCGCCAAGAGCATGTAGTGACTGAACCATTTGCCTATACAAACACTAAAGAGAAACAAATGGGTAATTATTGTGGTGAATATTGATTGCCGAGGTTTGCCTTCTGGTGTACATCTTATTACCAGTTTCACTGTGGGTCTAAAACGAAGAAAACAAAGGAAAGATGGACACTAACATAAAATAGTTCTCTCATAAATTTTCTAACGCCATCTAGTATTGCCATCCTCGCAAAAATGCTATCTATGACAAAAGTTAGGCTCAAAAGATCACTAATAATCGCTGAAGATAGGCCTATTCGTCCAAGTTCAGAATCTGTGATCCTTAAATTATTGATAAGACTGTGTAGACGGCTGGAAATGTAGTTGCATAACCTGGAGAAATGAATAAAGTTTTCCAGTGGTTGTCTTGGTCAAGGTCAAGATACGGAAGGATTAGTGGGCGACAACTAAAGGCGCCGCCACAGAAAGAAGGCCAACGTATAACGCTCTTTTGCTAACTCTAAATATCATCCTTGGATCCATTTTCACTCCCATTAAGAAGAGGAAGAAAGCAAAGCCAAATATGCCTATTGTTCCAAGAACTTGTACGCTACCGCCTGTCATCAAGCTCTCTGCTAGATCTGTTGAGAGTATCGCCGAAGCAAGAAGAAGGCCTGTGTAGTTCACAAAAATTATCACAATAGCTCAGTTAAATTGCCCATCTAATAACTAGAGCAAAAGCTTATTTTCATTAAAACACCATTTTTTATATTGGCTATAGGTTTGGCTGCACAAATTTTTCAAATTTTGTTTCTTAACAAAATAACACACGTTAAGATGTGATCCTTGTGGCTCAAAATTTAAAGAGAACAAACCATATTTTTTTAACTATATAATACTATTAACACTCACATAACACAAGATTTCTAAAAGTTCATAAGGGCTCACAGTACAGTTGATCTAAACTCTTATCAGGCATGAGACATGTTTTTACAACAAAAATTCTCTTTTTATCTGAACTGTTTGAACATTTAAAAAATTTTATGAAAAATCTCAAACAACGAGAGAATCGTATTACTGCTTTTCATATTTTATATATATAGATCTTAATACTTTGGGAAATTAGAATGATACAGACAGAAGAGAAGGAGACAAAAGGAAAGGAGCTCAGACAAGAAGCTGTGAGGTGAACAATGGAAATCCCGAGCGTTTCAGAATGAAATGAGAGGACTAAGTAATGGCAAAGATCAAAGCTATGCTCAGCTCAAATCATGACAATGAAAAATCCAGCCAACGATAATCTGACAATTTTGATAAAAAAAACTGCTTCCACAAGCCAGCCGATTGTACCTTTGGTGGAAATATTAGTCAAATTAACTTGCGTCTTATCCCCCATCGATGAGTGGTTCGTTTTTGCTGCGTTTCGTCAAAGGAGACAGAGACTGAATACAGAGGGAAGAAAATTTTGAAGAAAAGACAGAATTGATAATGGAAAAAAAATAAATTAAAAAAAAAATCAAAGATGCTTATTATAAATGCTATTGGTGATGATTATTGGTATATGGTGAAAGCTAGCTAGCAATGAAGGCTGGTTACTGTTTGATTTTCTTTTTCTGTTTTGTGTGATTATTAGTATATTATGTATTTGTTTATAAACATTTCCTTTTAAGACAACGCACCTGCCGATTACCTAATTAAAACCTCGGGCTTATAGATATAAACTCTAACCTTTCTAATTAAAACCTCGAGCTTATACTATTTTTTTACAGTCCCAATTATTCTCTTTTCATTTCGGAATTCTAAACAAGAGGGTATTCCTGGTACTGATTGAATTCGGGATTAAATCTCTTAAGTAAGACTAGGTTAGATAAAATAAAAAATAACAAATTAGAAAGAAGGAAACAATGCCTTAACTTAATCTGGGATATAAATTCTAACCTTTCTAATTTTGCAGTAAGATGAAACATTATCGATGATGATTTGTCACATTATTATTAGATCACCATATACACAGAAATTTTAGTATTCATAAACCGAGAATTAGGTATTGGCAGGGAATTTAAACTGAAGATGGTTGTAGCTACATACAGTTTTGTACAATACTATTTTCTTGGATATTTGATTCATTCTAATACTATTTTCTCAATCAAAATCCACTGCAGTATATGAATTGACATTGAACTTTCATTCTTTATAATAAAAGTCGAAAACATTGCCCAAATGTTCAAATATTTAAGATCACAAATTTTTTAGGGGTAAATCAGAATGTGATAATACCGTAATAAGACGCCGTGCAGATTAATACGAGTCCAATAGGTGACAACAAAACTTTGAACTAAATTGATAGGGAGCTTTACTCTTTACAAAGCTCCTCCAAAAATTGGAGTATGCCGCTGTATATGGCGAGCACACGGTATTCTTTAGTAAAAGGCGAAAGAATAGTTCGCTCTGTGCTCACCACACGGCTCCTTGAAAGGATTCAGACAATTACTGCATATTATATTAGCGTGTGGTAGGCGAGCGCTTGATCTTCTTAGCCGTGTGGGATTTTCTTCTAATTCTGCAGACAAATTAGAATGCCTGCTTAATTGTATAGTGCTGGTACTTGATGGCATCTGCATATAGTCTTGACTACCCTTTTGTGAAATTCAGCAGATGTTAGTTACTTACATCGTATTTCTTAACACATTCATGTCATCAAAATGCTAATAAATATGCCATGACATGACAAGCTGATGAAGAAATTGCTGCAGAAATAATCTTTAATCATAATTATACACTCCTGTGAGGAAGTCAAAAAATAGTGTTTCGACAACAGAAAACTGAAATGATTTATGATGGAGCAGAATATGGATAATGTTTGGTAGCTTGGACTTTCTATCCCAATTCCTGGTGTTGTTCCACAACACTTTGAACTTCCCAGTCACAGACTACACAGTCTTAGTTCAAAACACCTTATTCTATTAGGTACGCCGTTTTGTCCTGCATCCATCAGATCAAATCAATAAATGTGAACAGTTAAATGTTTGCACATTTGAAAATGTTTTTGGAATTTTCAAACTTAACCTTGAATTGTGAGTTGCATTAGGCTCGGGATTACCTGCTATTCTGCCTACTAATTGTTAAGAACCAACAATCACATGTACTTCTAATAAAAAAAAATTTAGTCTGATGAACAGAAATAAAAAATCGAAAGTTGCAAGTATTAAGTGCACGTTGGCCTGAAAGCAAAAGATAAAAGGTAACTGATTGAAAATTTTGATAAATATCATTAGGAGTGAGCCAGGCCTTTGGGCTACTCACAGGCCTTTATTTCAGTAGCAAGCTACCAAAATCGAGTGGATACATGACCCACGGATCAGATATTAAACTGACAACAACAGAAATAATGTACGAGAGAGTTTTAATATATAACTAATACTATAATAACAAGGAATTTTGAAACTCAGAATTATAGGGCTTTACCACAGAGGAAGCCCTTTCAGAAATTCTCAAAGGCCAGGGCCGAACCCAGGCCTAAGAGGGGGTTTGGAAATAGTTTTCAACCAGCAATAGACGCGCCTCGGTTAGAACCTCACCAGCTGCGTCATTGCCCCAAGCGCAAAGATACTTTCCTCTCCTGCTTAGCTCTCTTTAATATTTTTCTTTCGTCAGGGTCTGCACTGCTAACTTGTCGATGAGGGACTTAGCTACTATTGAAGGTTAGTTTTTATGTTGCAAGTGAAATAAAAGATCAAAGCTTGTGGTCCATGTTGAGTGGAGGGAAGTAATTGATGCTTCTTCCGAGCTAAGTTCTACATGTCTTATTTCTCCTTCCCCTTGTATTTTAGTTCCGTAACCCAATATCATATATACAGAAAAAACATTTTTTAGACAAATCAATGCTGATTCTACAGAAGTAAAGACAGAATTATAAAGCAAATTGGTTCTTTAAGAATAAAGTGGCATATGAAAAAGGTCTGTCCTAATGAAAACGTTAGTTTTTTTGTAGTTAAATAGCGTCATCTTCCATAATTGTTAGTTTATGAATACAAGCGACTGTTATTTCTGCCAGTGCAGCAGCAGCAGCAGATCCTGGCATTGACAAACACACTTTCGTGGATCAGAATTCTTCCTGCATCAAGGAAATTAAGAAATTTGCATATGTAGAGAAGTTCTACATATTCTTCTGCTTGTTGTAGTAAACACGAGTCTGAAAGTAACATAATGTTGATTGACTTAGAAACCAATCTCCATAATTACAGAACGAGCACATTAACAATGCGAGGGAAACTGAGTAAATCGGTAAATTCTTGCAGGAACGATCAATCAATCAGTGTACTCTTGCAGGAAGGATCTGGTGGTTGATGCAAAGTATGAATAATGTTTGAAGAATTGGTTTCACCACATTCTAACAAAATCCAATACACCCTTAAGCAGTGGCCAATCAATTAGTGAACTCTCGCAGGAAGGATCTGGTGGCTGGTGCAAAGTATGAATAATATTTGAAGAATTGGTTTCACCGCATTCTAAAAATCCAATACACCAATCAATTAGTGAACTCTCGCAGGAAGGATCTGGTGGCTGGTGCAAAGTTTGAATAATGTTTTGAAGAATGCGGTGGTGCAAAGTTTGAATAATGTTTGAAGAAGCAGGCCAATCAAAGCAAAACTATAATTTGAAGAAACACTTCAAACAATCCAACAAAATGATTTGTTTACTATAAAATTTGGACATGGAATTGGTGGGGATGCGCCCGGCCCGTGCAGTAGTGCAACGCACGGGCGACGCTCAGGGCTCACAGTAGCTAGCTACTGCATTGAGCCCTCCCCTCAAAAAAGTAATTTAATATCGTGTGGATCGATGATCCACATATCAGATATTAAACTGATAAGAACAGATACTACACTTGATCTTAGCCAAAAGGCCGAGAAAGGTATGCTTTGAGAAACGTCTTGATTCTGCTTTTATATCTTTGGTCTGCGTCTTGCTTACGTTGCCCTGTCGATGTGGGACAGAATTTGCTGCATGTATAAATTAAGGTGATCATGAGAATGGATTGTGTGACCTTTCGGCATTGAGCTGCATTGTTCGCCCACAGCAATTTTAATCAGTTATATAGGAGGCAATCAGTTACTTGTACATAAGGTATTATCATGAACTCATTCAGTTATTTTAGCATTTTTAGCCCATGAGTGAAAAGCCTTTCACTCAACCTTTCGTTGTTGTTGTAACTCACATTAAGACGAAGCATAGATGGATTGTCACCAGAAATTGTGTTTCCAAAACTGCAATTGATTTATCAGCAGGATTTTTAAGATCGCAGGACTATTATAGAAATCCAACCGTGATTTTAGAAGTTCTGCAGTGTGCTGAATGCTTTCATTACCCTCGAAGGAACTCATGTTTGCAGAATATTAACAGCAGCTCAGAAACATAATTTAAGCTTTCATGTAATTGAGTCTTCCATAAATTTTGCAGAAACAGGCATCATGTAAACAAATAGGATAAATTGCTTAGCTAGTGCAGATCATTGCTAAATTTAGAAACAAAACCGGGAAAATTTGTAATTTTCATTTTTCAATATACGTGTTAAACGTGGCAAACTTTGAGTGGTGAGTTCACATCAGTACTACACACATGCACACACAGGAGTACCACTATATAATGACAAGTTTAACGCTTCTGACTAAAACCCATTTGCGTCGTTGTCGTAGGGTTTAGATTTGTCGGAGAAGAATAATGGAGGAAGCAAAGAAGAAGAAGGTGCCAATCTTGCCATGGATGCGAAGCCCAGTTGATGTCAGTCTCTTTGAAGACTGTCCTCTTGATCACCTTCCTTGTCTTGACCCCAGGTACCCTCTTCAAACATAGTACGTATTGTTTTTTTTTTTTACTTTCGTAGGCATTAATTACTTTTAGCCCATTGTTAATGTATTGCAAAATAAGGTTGAAGGTGGCTTTGCCGAACATGGGCATCTCGTCACTCTTCCCAGTGCAAGTTGCAGTTTGGCAAGAGACAATAGGCCCAGGTCTATTTGAACGAGACCTTTGCATCAATTCACCAACAGGAAGTGGGAAAACTTTGTCGTATGCTTTGCCAATAGTTCAAGCATTGTCCAATCGTGCTGTTAGATGTCTACGTGCTTTGGTGGTGCTGCCTACACGTGATTTAGCTTTGCAGGTTAACTCTGCTCAATGCATATATTGTTGTAAAAGTGTTTTTGGATTGATTGTGGGTCATTGGATTGCTGAAATGTTTGTGCAATTTGATAGCCTTTTGTTTATTTCTTTGCCTCAGGTCAAGGAAGTTTTTGCTGCGATTGCACCTGCAGTAGGTTTATCTGTTGGTTTGGCTGTGGGTCAATCTTCTATTGCTGATGAAATTTCGGAGCTTATTAGGAGACCTAAGCTTGAGGCAGGAATCTGTTATGACCCTGAAGATCGTTTACAAGAGTTACAGAGTGCAGTAGATATATTGGTGGCAACTCCAGGAAGGCTAATGGACCATATCAATGCTACTAGGGGATTTACCCTCGAGCATCTCTGTTACCTTGTAAGTTGGCTACCCCTATAACTTACATGGATACACCACAATGCTAAAGATCTAGTTAAGTCTAAACTTACTAGATTCATTTGTTTCCAATTGCTCAACCAGGCCTACTTTGATGGTGTGCTTTGCAGATGCATTGACTCTACAAGTATTTTGAACATTGTTTATATTATGCTAACTTTATCAGAAGCCTTGGGAAATTCCACGTTATACGTACTGCATAGTTTGTTCTGATTAATTTTGTTATTAAGTTATTTTCATTGATTCACAATACCATGTGTTTATATATCTGGCCCATCCAGTTGGACATTTTTTTTATCCATTAATTGGTTGCCGCACCAAACAGACAATATGATTTATATTTCTTAGGTATACTTATTTAAGGACCATTCATCTGTGGAAAATCACATTCAATTATTGTGACCAGACCAAGCCCTAGAAAATTATCTTGGCGTACTTCAATATAGTTAATTTTGTTTGCAGTAAACCAGAATCTGATTATTTATGTTACTCAGGTTGTTGACGAAACTGATCGATTGCTTAGGGAGGCATATCAGGCTTGGCTGCCCACTGTGCTACAATTTACTCGATCTGATAATGAAAACCGCTTTTCTGATGCAAGTACTTTTCTGTCTTCAGCATTGGGTTCTTTACAAACCATAAGAAGATGGTGAGTGCTATGTTGATTTACTTCCCTTTCCTTTACCTATACTTTTAAACTTATACGTTCATGTGTATATGTATGTATATATATATTTTTTGGTAGCAACCTGCTGGTGGTTTCAAGTACCAAACTGTGTTGATGTTGGAACTTGGGACCAGTGCTGGTTACTCTGCAAAGACCTGTAAATGAAGTAACTAAATGACAAATCTGAATCATTAGTATTAATTAAAATTAGTATTCCCTGCTGATTGTTGAAGGCAAAGGGCTTTTTATGATAGATCTGATTATTCCAGTGATTTTTTATGCTTCCTAGAGTTTTTTGTTTTTTGGTTTTGTTTTGGTATTTTAACACATTATTGTGATTTGAAGGGCTTTATCTTATTTAGTTCTGTCAGTATAATTGTTTAGGGGCACAAAATATTGAGAGTTTCTTATTTTCCTAATGGAGTTATGTTTTGCATTTGTATTTTCCCAAAGTTTCCTTCATTAGAATGTTGAATTGCATTCCTTGAGATATTTGGCGTTGTTAGAATAATATTTCATGTTTGTTGCAGTGGCATTGAAAGGGGCTTTAAGGATAAACCTTATCCTAGGCTTGTGAAGATGGTTTTATCCGCCACATTAACCCAAGATCCAAATAAGCTCGCTCAGCTTGATCTGCATCACCCTTTATTCCTGACCACTGGTGAAACTCGTTATAAGCTCCCAGAAAGATTGGAGTCCTACAAACTGGTATGACATCATAACTGCACTGATTGAGCAAATTTCTTTCTGTCATCTATGTTTTGTTTTCTGTTATGGTATTGAAAATCGGGACTAAACTTTACCATTAAAAAACATGTGTACAAAGGATTCAAGTTCGTTGAATAATGAATATGATGAATATTCAATCTTGTCATATTCATAATTTGAATTTAAGAAACACCTAGGGTTTTCTATAAGACCACAAATAATCTGAGAGTTTAAATTGGAAGGCCAAACTATGGGTATTAACAAAACAAACTGAAAGCCTTTTCTTTTTCTTTGCACCATGGAGAGCTTAAAAATCACATATTCCTTTTTTGATGCATCACAATTCAATAGTGATCTTAATTTATATCCTGTGGCTTTCTTCCTTTCTAAGGAATTTTGACAATTTTATATACTCTCTCTATTTTAAGCTGTTTATATTTTTGTATTAGGATCATTATTGCTCATTTCCCCTTTTTTCTTTTTTGGTTATATACACCATTGAGATCTTATAAGCCTGATTCTTTTTCTTAAATGCAACTAGGATGTAAACAAATACTTAATAACTAGAAAGATCTTATGCATTCTGTTCAAAATCTTACTTTTACTGATACAATGGTCATAGCTAATAATATCTGATTGTGTTTCGGATATGTTTTTGCTTAAAGCTTCACATGTAATGTTGTATGTTCACCTATTGCATGTTAGGAATTATGCTTGTGCCTTTCTTCATACTTGTGCTCTCCCAACCCCTCTCTTTATATGTGTCTGTTAATCTCTATCTTATGCAGATTTGTGAGTCAAAGCTGAAGCCCCTATATTTGGTTGCCCTTCTTCAAAGTTTAGGAGGGGAGAAATGTATTGTCTTCACATCATCTGTGGAGTCAACTCACCGTCTCTGTACACTACTGAACCATTTTGGTGAATTGAGAATAAAGATAAAGGAGTATTCAGGTCTTCAACGCCAATCTGTAAGAAGGTAAATATCCGGATCTGTTTCTTTGTACTGATAATAGAAGTTGTTCAGCATTCATGATAAGCTGTTGCGGCCATCAACTAGGAAACAGGTTTGCTCACACAATTTTTCAACTAAATACAATTTTTTGCTTTAAACACTTGTTTCCTAATTCAAACTTTTTTCTCAATTTGACAACATTTGGATTCAAATGAAATGGAAATCCATGCTGCAGCAAGACGTTGAAGGCATTTCGGGAAGGGAAGATACAAGTGCTTGTTTCCTCAGATGCGATGACTCGTGGGATGGATGTTGAAGGGGTGAACAATGTCATTAATTATGATAAGCCTGCATATATCAAGACATATATTCACCGTGCTGGTCGAACTGCAAGAGCTGGCCAGATTGGGCGTTGCTTCACTTTGTTGCATAAGGATGAGGTATGTTTCCATCTTGATTCCTTTTGATTTCTACTTTTACTTTTCACCACTGCATGCATCTAAATCAATCCAATTTATTTTCCATCTTGTCAGTTATCTATTGTAGGGTCTAACTTAAAATGTTGTTTACAGTTGAGGTTGACTTGAACCTGAGACATAGGGACAGAGAACCCAGACCTAAAGAACCAATCGACTACATTTTCTTTCATTAATTGTTGGCTTTATGTTCAGAAAAAGGGGCCCATTGATAGGAGCCGGTTCCATTAGAGCATGGTTTTGGGAGTGGGGTGGTGGTGACTGTTTTTCCCTAAACCTACTGTCATGGCTTCTTTTAAATGTACAAATTCAAATGTAAGATATACTTCTGAAAATGCTAGACTTGGCCTGAGCATGATCATGTCATTGATCCCAACTTAGAGAGTATGACATGAGATCTGCCCAGATCCTCTGCTTTTCATTCAGCCTACTAATGGATGGGTTGGGTGGGGTTTGTTTCGCTATCTTGTTTCAGCTTGCACCGTAAGATCACTTGATTCAGTATCCAAATCATTTATGTATTCAAATTTTCTTTTGTGTTCTCTTTAGATCCTGCAAATTTTTCATGGTTGATTGTGCAGGTTTGTCTGGTGGGATGTTTGAACCCCTTGCTATTATGTACTCTGATATACTACAAAAGAAGACAAGATTGCAAAAAAGCAAGAGTAGATTAAGGCATAAGAATTATGCTTTGTAAATAACTCTGCACAAAGTTAACTCTTTCACATGTTTCAGGTGAAGCGTTTCAAGAAGCTGCTACAGAAAGCTGACAATGACTCCTGTCATGTTCACTCTATCCCTTCCAGTTTGATTGAGTCGCTCCGCCCAGTTTATAAATCTGGTAATTTCTTGGCGTTGACACCTTAATCTTAATCATGGGTGCAATTAACCTAATTTAGGAAATATTGGATCAGAAAGTCCTTCAATGTAATCTTGAAGGTTGATAATTTAAGCATCTTGTCCAAGTCATTTGCTAAGTTGCTCTAGGCTTGTTGTATGCCAGCAGATAAAAGGATTGAGCAACTCAGCTAGTGATTTGGCCTTTTGAAACTTGCATCTTTATGTATTTTACCTATTCATGGTGGAAGGGGTGGAGGATATATAACTGTTGGGTTCTCTCTATAAAGGGGATGTGTAGTTCAAGGAGACATTTCAGGTGAGACCTTTTGGAAAGTTGGTTGCATTTTGCATGGAGTGAACCATGTAAGAAGCAGCTTCTACCAAACAAATGGAGACCGAGTATTGGGGAAGGGGATGGTTGCATTTTGCTTGAATCATGGACAATGTCAAAAAACTAGTTTATCTTCTTTCTTGTGGAATGTTACTATGTTTTTCTCATCACTCAGTCAATATATTCTTTTTGGATGTCTCAGCTCTGGACAAGTTGAAAGAGACAGTTGAATCAGAAGCATACAGAAAACACACAATTGGGTTCAAGTTGTCGAGAATGAGCAAAGGCAAAGTAACAGCCCGTGCAAAGCAGTAATTTATCCATTGTTCTGACTATTAGGATAATTATGGGTGTGATACTACCAGGTGCAAGTGCAAACACTCATCTTTGAGCAAATTGCAAGAGTTGATCAATATGTCAGAGCTTAGGACTTGGGATCCTTTCCTGATCACACCTCCTATTTCTCATTCCAAGAGACTAATACTGGGCAGCATCCTTTAGCTTATCGGGGTTTTAGTAATATTAAAAAGCAAGCAGTTGCAAATGTATTACATTTTTGTACAACAGGGAGGAAAAGTAAGATTAGAGGTATTGTGATAGCTTGTGAACAAAATTTTGTTGTATCCTTGCGGCTCTGTAAAGTAACTAACAGTATATTGCAACTCCTAATCATTCAGATAGAAGACATTTCCAGATAGCTTGAAGAAAATTCTAGTGATTGAACATGCTGAAGTAAAATTGGTGCTTTTAATCCAAAATCACATGCAATTCTTATCATCTCTTCAAATCGATGCCGGTTGTTGCTTGTTGGGTGACTTGTTAAAATATCATTTTATTAATAGACAGTGCAAAAAGGGTTAAAAGATATTTGCTTTGTTTTTTTAACTTCTTCCTCGAGATATCAAAGGCACCGTGAAATTGTAATTATGAATCTTATGAACACCGATTCAATATCTTTTGTTCATCCACCATGTTCATGCCAGCAAGACGTAAATTATTAGGTGAAAATCAACAGGTAAAATAGCATTGTTTCTGAAAACTTTTTAACTCTGTACAACATAAAACAGAACAGCATACAACTACAGCCTCAACGACAACCCGGTCAATCAAGCCAAACCCTCTAGACTCCGTTAGTAAAACACCGAAAGATCAGGGAATACATCCCTAACAAGGCATTTCTAAGGCTTGTTAATTCTCAAAGATCGAAAATTTTGTTGAATTTGAACTCCTCGAAGAAAATACTTCGAATCAGAAGCAACAACAGCAGAAGCTGATGAAGGAGTAGAGCAGGAAGAAAAACTCCTTGGGGTTGAAGCAAGAGCATCACTTCCACTTACATCTTTCTCCTCTTCACTAATAGTATCCAACATTTTAGCTGCTCGGTGCCTCATGACACTCACAAACTGTGGTGGTGCAACCTCCATAACAAACTTTGCAACACGAGAATTTGCCATCTTTTTCTCCCTTATATGGTTTAGCTTAAGCACTTTTGCAAGGGCAAGAAGCAAGAAGCTTGTAACTCAAACCAGAAGAAGGATAAGTGCTCTTTTGCAGGTGGGTTTGGTTTTGTGATGAGCATGAGCACATGCTACAGGCACATATTTTATATATGGGTAAGAAAGACATGATTGGGCTGGTATTGAGTCAATAGTAACAATCAAAGAAGACACAAAGTCCTAGCAGCTTGTGCCGCCACTCGCTGATAATATTAATTGCAGGAGCTGGATGATTCTCAAATACTGTTCAGGAGATTACTTCTTTGATGATGTGTCAAAGCTTTGGTGGTAATTTGAGATATCTCTTAAGATATGCTTTTTGTTCTGTCCGGAGCTTCCAAATTTGCACCTTTCCAGCTTGACTGGGACGCTTCCGGTTGTATATGACACATGTCAGTTGATTTTCCTATGATCAAAATTAGGGTTATCAGCAGATGACAAACCCAAAAAGGTTGAAACTAAACTTGTGTGTGGATCAGTGAGGGGGTCACCAATCCTCTTTCCAATCTAATACCAGAATATTGTTTGAGAAACCAAGATTGTCACTGATTCTTAGAATGCTTGTAACAAAAACCAGGAGGAGGATAAGTTCTCTTTTGCGGGTGGGTTTGGTTTTGGATGAGCATAAACTCATGCTACAGGCACTCGTATTTTATAAGGATAAAGGAAGAAATGTTTAGGCTAGCGTTGAGTAATAGTTACAATCAAAGAAGACTCAAGAAAAGTCTTACCAGCTTGTGCCGCTACTCACTCTTGATATTAACTGCAGGATGCGGATGATTCTCAGACAAAGCTCCGAAGATTAATACATTGGTTGGCCCCATTTTTTTGGTAATGTTATTTATTTTTTTCTACTTTGCTATTCTCGGTATGTTAAAAATAACAATTAAATCCTAATAGCACACCTTCTTATTAACGCCGGTCATGCTAAGTTACGGTATATGTAACTTCTATCCAATCCAAGAGTTATACCTAGTTACTCGAGTATGGTTTAATTAAATGTATATCTTGAGTTATTGGATGTAAATTACTTCTTCGCAACACTCTATTAGTATATATTTTGAATGCGATTTTAAGGGTAACTTTAGTATGTAGGTTATTGATAAGATGGAAATGTGATGGAATAAGATGGAATGGAATGAGATATTTCAAAATTAGATTGGATTGTAACAATATTTTTTTAATTATTGAAATTATTTAAAAATAATTAAATATTTAGTTAATTATAGTTTATTGAACTAATACAAATAAAAATTCATTTAATATAAAATTAAAAACTTTTTTGGTCATAAAATGTTTTAATATTTTGATTTATAATAATTTATATTATAATATTACAATTCACAAGTTGTTATTGTTGTTGTTAACTAAAAATTTTGTATTATTAATTATACCAATCAATCTCAATGATGCTAATTAACTATAAATCATAATTTAAATATATTTTTATTTTTATTTATTAAATATATATTTATAATTTTATTTTATTGTCATAAAACAATCATTATTTTATCCAAAAGTTATATTTGAATACTAATTAAACAATTACTTTGATTATTAATATAATAATTTATTTAAAATATAATTTTGAAATTATAAAAATATTTAATAATTATATAAATTAAAATAGAATTATAATTTAATGTGAAATTAAAATGATATTTAGCATAATTTATTATTTACATTATTAAAATTTTATAATTTTTATTGCATTTATCACATATTAATGTAGTTTTAATTTTTATAAATTATTATTTTTAATTGAGTTAACAATATAATCCTAACCTAACTAATCCCATGGCCACCCTGAACAAATTCCGTTACAAAATTGAGATTATCATGTGGGCCTAAGATAAGGTAATCTCATATTCTTAAGAGCACCAAATATAAGATTACGATAAACTTTAAAAAAATAATTTAACTGAAATATGGTCTAACCAAATGCACTCTAAAGTTCAAAAAGAAATCCGATTTATTAACTTTGTATCGTGTTTATTGACACAGAAATATGGTCAATTGAAAAAAAAAAAAAAAAAAAAAAAAAAAAATAATGGAAGCAATATAATAAATGAGAAACAAAAAAATTTATGTGTTTCGGCACTTAATCGACGTGCATGGCTGAGACAATAAGTTCCACCATTAAACACTATTTACAATCAAGCCTCAATTTCCTCCCCCTTGGGGCTACCCTGTGTATAGTACTTTTTTCTTTTACAAAGAGGCACCCTATGTATGGTACTTTTAAATAACTCATAGCTTAAATAAAAACTTCTTTTGATATCCTTTATCATTTAGATTTACAAAATTATCTCTAATCATCACTCATCTCTTTTTGAATTTCTTCCTTTTCAAATTCACAACAAATATATATGGATTCTTGAATTCCAATGAGCTTAAACATCAGTCGTCGCAACGTCGCAACTGGACTTTTTGCTAGGCTTCAATACGGCTTTTAATAGTTGGACTTTTAGGGGTCATTCCGTACGATTTTGAGGAGTGTGATTTCATTTTCATTTTCATTTTCATTTTCATTTTCATTTTTAGACTACAGCTGTAATACTTGTCCAATTAATTAAATTAAAATAAAAACTATAAAATAAATAATTTAAATTTTCATTTGTAGTTATAAAAGTGAGACTGTGAGAGCATGCTTTAACACGTTCTCAAAGAATTTCAATATAAACTTTAAAATAAATTACAAAACAAAACCAACGCCTTATCTCATTTTTCGAATCTCAATTAACAGATCTCTCTCTCTCGTGAACACATCTCTTCTTCAGCCACAATTCATCGTCATAGCTCTCTCACTTCGTCGCAGTAACCAAAATCAACTATTGCTGTTACCGCCTCTCGACTTCGTCTCAACCGATGGTGGCACTACTGCTTCGTCTCTGCTCTGCTTCGGCCATGATGAATCAACCACTACTGCTACGTCTCTGTTGAGAAGGGCTTGGCGACCAGAGGCGGCAAGCGAATCACCGAGTGGAGTAAAGACTAGGAGAAAGAAGACAAGGACTAAGCCAAAGAATGTGGTGGAGACGATGTCTAGAAGTTTCCACTGTCGAGCGTTGCATTTTGATATGCGTAAATTCAGGTGACCCATACTGCAAGTGAAGGATCCACTTCACTTAAATACTTAATTGCATATTCGATAAACTACTCAAGCGTCAAAGCCCAAAGGAGACGGTTTATTGGTTTTGAGGAGATGATGATGAATTGATGATGGGGACTTGGGTCATGGAAATCTGGAATTGATCTGAGTGAGTATTGAGTCAATCATTTCAGTGGAGTAAAGGCAAGCATAGTAACTAAGAAGCAGATAAATTGCCACATGGCGATGACAAATTAATATTAATTCAAATAATAATTATATATACGTATTATACCGTGTGGATGTGTGGTGGGCAAATTTCTACTTTCTACTGTATGTATTTTTTTTTTTTTTTGTATTACGAAATTTAATAGTGTTTTAATAAATTAATGCAAATAAATAAGAAAGAAGAGAAAGGATAATTGAACTCTCCAAATAAATCTTATTATAAACAATAAAGAAACCATCGGATATTTCTAAATTGTCACCTTGAAATGCTCAAAATTTCTTCAACCGTAGACTATCAATATTCTTTTGGAATAACACATAATTCATATATGATTGTGTAAAAATAATATATTATTTAAAATACAGCAACTATGAAAATATTATTTTTATTTTTATTTTTGTTTTAAAAAGAATATAAATTCAGAGGCAATTCCGAATGGGTCCTTAGTAGTTGGACTTGGATACAGGTGGGCTAAAATAAAATTTCAAGCAGTTGAATTTTCAGCCGCTGGGCGTAGCTAAAGCTCCAAACTGAGCCTAAAAGGACTTCTACCGATTGGCCGTACTTAAAGCTCCTAGCTAAATGGCAAGGTCGTAACAGGACTCCTTGCTAAGCTTAAAATGCGAGTTCTAATAGTTGGACTTTTAGTAGTTGGACTTAGATACAACACCAGCAGCTGGGCTAAAATAAAATTTGAAGCAGTTTGATTTTCAGCCGCTGGGATTAGTTTTCAGCAGCTGGGCTTACCTAAAGCTCCAAACTGACCCGAAAAAGACTTCTACGGTTCTACCAATTTTTGCTTATCTAAAGCTCCCAACAGCTAGGCTAAACTAAACCTTCAAGCAGCTGGATTTGGACAAAGCTTGACCAAGACCCTCCTTCCTAGACTTTGATAACACCGTCCTTTTTTATCGTCTCCTCTTTCTGAATTTATACTTTCGTGTTTGGATAAAGCTTGACCAAAACCCTCTTTTTGGACTTTTAGGACTCCATTCTTTTTATTGTCTCCCGTTTTTTACTTTTGCGATACAACGTCACAAATTGCCTTCTTGAAAATACTTTTTATTTGGCGAGTGTTACTGTCCTATATCTATTTTCGTGCCCATTGCACGCGGTGAAGCGAAATATTTACACAATGGAAATTCAGGTAAAGGAGTCAACAATTGTACGGCCTGCTCAAGAAACGCCCAAACACTGCCTACAGAATTCTGACTTGGACTTGTTAGTGCCGTCAATTCACTACCCTGGTGTGTACTTTTATCGGCGGCCAAATGATTCACCCAATTTCTTTGAAGCTGGCTTGCTGAAGGAGGCTTTGAGCAATGTTCTTGTGCCATATTACCCCATGGCCGGACGATTTGGAAGGGATGAAAATGGCATAATTGGGATAAACTGTAATGGAGAGGGAGTTCTGTTTTTGGAGGCCGAAACAAGTTGTGCTATCGATGATTTGGGAGACTTTGAATCAAGCTTGAACCTTCTGAAACTTGTTCCCACAGTTGAATACACAGAAGATATAACTTCTTATCCATTGCTGGTGATACAGGTACAAGAAATCATCATAACCTGTGGTATCTCAATTAAACTTTTCAATGCATTCAAAACCCTTTTTTTCTTTTTCAATTTTTCATTTTGGGGTCCTCGTTTTATTAAAACGACAACGTCAGTAGTTGATACTAAATTGATTAACACGCATCCAAACGAGAAATTTTTTTTTTCTTCATCCCTTTAATGTGACATTTTTTATTTAACTGTATGTTATTCCAGAAGTAGCATCCCACGTAGAACTTTGTAATTCATTGGACATCCCAGACAAAGAACTAGATATCCTAACAACTAGAGTAGGAGGATTAAACATAAGGGGACCACCTATAGCACCTAGAATAGTAAATGTAAAACATATTATAGGAATAATTTAATAGTAAAAGCAAATATGTTTGTTGTATATAAAGTGCTCTTGAGTCACTATGAAGTGTTTGTTGTTTTTATTAAGTGTGTAAGAGCAAGAGTCACTCTGTATCAAAATTAATATCAATAAAAATCTCATTCTACTTAGCTAAGTTTGTAGACAACGACTAGCAGCATATAGTAAGTAAATAGTTTATTTTTTTTTATTTTTATTTAGTTTTCGGGATTAGAAGTCTAGTCAAGTTAACGAAAGTATGAATTATAGTTAAAGCATTAACAAAAGGCAATTCCTTGTTATCATTCAAGAGCAATGAATTTTGGAGGAAAAGTTTTTGAAAATTAAGGTCTTTGTTTTTAACAAAAATAATAACTTAATAAAAGTTTATGCTGATTTTCTGAAAGCTTCTTTTTAAACATGGTCTCCGTTGGCCCGTTTAGCCGTTAATGTGTTTAGAAAGCATTTTTGGGCATTAGTCAGGAGTTTAAAGTGAATAATAGCTTATACATTTACACAGATAAAACCAAACTATCAGTAGTAAATAGAAGAGAAGACAAGTTTAGTTTGTAGACAGCGACTAGCAGCATAAATTTGTCTAAGCATAAACCCATGGGAATAGATTATAAGTGAAGAAAATTAGTATTAACCCTACTTTACTATTAGATTATAAAGTACTAAGTTAAATAATATTCTTAAATCCAGACCAGACAAACCAATTTGGTAGAAAGACAACAATAGTCTTTTAAAACACTTTGGCAACATCCAATAATCTTTATTAGCAGTATCTATATATTGTAAACTACCTAAGTGGAATGAATCAGGACTTATACGAGCCCAACATAAGATAATATTAAGGTTGCATAAGTTTAGACCTCTTCTATTTGCAAAAGCATTTATTTGGCCATGCGAACATCTTAGTTCAAACGAGCAACTTAAACATTGGAGAAACTAGGTTATTAACACACTCTCCCAAAGCACCTTTATAACTAAGACCAAAAGAGGGAGGTTAGTTGAGCATTATACCAAAGATTCAAAGAATAAATAAGAGCTCAATGAGAAGAGAAAGACTTGGCTCGTCAGGAAGGAGAATGGTGGGACCAATTGGAATATAAAGAAAGAGATAATATTGACTAAATGCTAAATAAAGTCTCAAGTGGTCAACGTTTTTTTCTTTTAAATTTTAACTTTACAAAAGTCTCTTTTTTTAACCCACCACCCGATTAAAAAAAATTGTGAAGACATCTTTTTAGTTTTTATCTTTTTTTACCGATGCTTAGTCACCAATAATTTACCGTAATCAGTCAAGTCTTTTTACTTTTTATCTTTGGTTGGCTCATTTGCATAAAGCCAGCTGTACATGTAATCTCATTTTATCTCTGTTACTTAGAAAATAGTTAAGATGTACATTTGATTGATTTTCTATATCTATATATGTGAAAGAAGAGAGAGCTTTCAAGGGACATGAAAAAAATACCTTTGTATTCATACAATAAGCAATAGAATCTCCTTTTCATACTTAGTAGATTTAGACATCAACTAGAAAATGATCAACGAGTAAGTCGTTTTCATTTTCTTTTATTTTATTTATTTATCTTTCAAGCTAAAAAGTCTACTTGATTAATGATTATATAATTTATATTTAAACATCAACAAAATATTGTTCCTTATTATTATTTAAGGAAAAAGAGTTTTTGAAAATAAGTTTTTTTTTTTAAAAAAAATATTAAGAACTCAATAAAAATTTTTGCTAAATTTCTAAAACTTTCTTTTAAATACGATCTCCATTGGCTTCGTTTTTTCAATATAAGTTATTTTGGGAAAAGGTGTTTTGGGTATGAGTCAACGTTTGAAATGTGTTTTTACAAGAATGTTTTTAGAATTAGTTTTAATAAAACTTTAAAAGGTCAGCTTTGCTTCAGCGTCCTCCCTCACTTCAAATTTCATTCTTTTCTCTTATTGGTATTATATTAATAATTTCAAGTGGAGTGAATTCTTTAAAAAGTCGACATTCATGCAACCAAAATTTGAAACACATGTTTTACCATATGAAAAGAAGTCATCGAGAAGAGAAAAGTGAGTAGATATACACTTCTTTGCAGGTAACTCATTTCAAGTGTGGAGGAGTTTGTCTTGGCCTAGGGTTGCACCATACGTTGGCAGATGCAACTTCAACATTCCACTTCATCAGCGCATGGGCTGAAATGACACGTGGCTTTCCCATTCGCAATCTCCCGTTCATTGATAGGAATATACTAGCAGTTGGGGTCCCAACTTCTCCCAAATTCCACCACACAGAATTCGACCCGCCTTATTCCATAAATGCCCCTGCTCAAAATCCGAAATTCCAATCAAATACTAAACCCGTTTCTTCTGCCATTCTTAATTTATCAGTTGATCAAATCAACACACTTAAGGCAAAATCAAACAAAGATCACGAACCTACCACCATCAAGTTTACTAGGTTTGAGATCCTAGCTGCACATATATGGCGCTGCTTGTGCAAAGCACGTGGATTGTCAGATGATCAAGTCAGCAAGTTATACATCCCCGTAAATGGACGTTCTAAATTGATTCCGCCGCTCCCATCCAGGTATATTGGCAACATAATTTTTATCTGTACATTAAACGCCTCTTCCGGTGATATCCAATTGGAACCGTTGAATATTACCGCAGAAAGAATTCATAAAGCACTAATGCGAATGGACGATGAGTATTTGAAGTCAGCTCTTGCTTACTTGAGACAACAACCTGATGTAACGGTTCTAAAACGAGGCTCACGCATGTTTAAGTGTCCTAACCTCAATATATCAAATTTACTTCGTATGCCTATTTATGATGCAGATTTTGGGTGGGGGAGGCCAATATTTTTTATGCCGGTTACTGCTTCGGATGGGGTAACATATATTTTGCCAAATCCAACAAGCAATGATGGGAGCTTATATTTGGTTATAAACTTGGAAACCCAGCACATCGAGCTTTTCAAGAAGTTATTTTATGAGATCTAGCATTGATACTTTAAACTATTTATCTGTAACTTGAAACGGTCTGTGTGGTGCCGATATGGAATTATGTTGAGAACAGGGTCGAGAGTAAGTGTCTTCATTGAAATTTTGTTTTGTAATTTTGTCTAAATCAAAGTCTTGATTTTGCTACTGGTTTTATGATTTTCTAATATTTTTGAAAGTACTACCCAATGTGTTTTGCCATAGTGATCACCTTAGAATAAATAGTGCACCTTGTTCGTGCATGGTTAACTAATATTAAGTTCATCTATTTCATTAGATGCTATGAGCCAAGTAGCTATGAAAGTTTACTCATAATAAATGCATATGCATTATCTAACTTTACCCAAATATGAAGAAAAAGGTAATTGATCATGTAATCAATTCCATTTGAGCGGATAAATTAAAACTCTGCTTAATTGTATCATTTTGCTCAACATTCTGGGTGATCATTGATGGCATCGGCTTATATTTCTTAACTACCCTTTTATTGGTTAATGCAAATATTAATTGCATGCATTTTATTTCTTAACACATTCACATGAGTAAATGGACATGCCGATCAAGGCCACTGAAGAAAATCTTTATCAGAAATTTTTAACTTTGCACTTTTATAGTGTTTTGATCAAAGAATATTTTGATGAAAATGAGGCAAGGGATTAGGTATGCCAATCTGATGTCAGCTTTTGAACTTAGTTGGAAGATTATTTCGAGCTAGTGGGCCTGTGTGATAAACAAATCTAGCTAAGGGGGCTTGTCTGATAACAATTATTAAAACCGTTGAAACAAACCCTGATTTCTCTGTCAAATACTGAGCGATCGACCAGCCCAAATTGAGGGAATCGTGTGAAGTCATTTGTGAGTCAAATTGAGTAATTCTTGTTTCATTGAAGAAATCATAATCTCCTCTCCAATTTTTTTTTTTGTTCTGAGTGAATTAATAACAAGAATCTACTGATTTTCCTGCCTCATTTGGATTTTTTCGCTTTGTGTGTGTTCATCTATTTCAATATAATATTGATCCTATTTTGCTCAGTTGTTTGTATTTGTTTCTAATCTTGATATCATATCAAGATTCATCAACCCTGACATTAATATTTGGTGACTTTTGGTCTTTCAATAAAATTCTTGGTGTTTAGTTCACACTGTTTTGATTTTCCCAGAAATTCACTACAAGTCTTATCTCAAAAGTCTTCATAGTATCATTCGGTACAAGTTAATTTGTCCTGCATCCAATCTCCAAATCTGATCATTGAAAATGCTCACTAAAAGCTATCAAACTCGTAACTCGGCACAGGACATCGTTTGAACAACTTGATTTTGAAATCAAGTTGCACCCAGCCCGTTGATGATTGAAAAAATGGTGTGAAAATTTTTGGGTACCCCCCTTCCAAGGTTTTTTTTTTTTTTTCAGAAAACTGAACTGAAAATTATAGACACCTATTTCCTCACATGAGCCTTACAATATCTTAATTCTGGAAGTTAAAATATTAAAAAAAATGCAGAAAATATTAAAAAAAAATTGCAGCTGATATGAAACCTGAGAGACTCGTGTTCATATGAGTCGGAGAATTTTGTCCAATGCTCTGAATATTATGATAATTATGGCTGCGATACTATCTGATGCAAATGCAAACACTCTTCACTGTCGAGCAAATTGATTTTGCTGTAAAAAGGGACACGTGATATTCCCCCCCCCCCATTTTTTTTTCCTTTTTCCTCAAGATATCAAAGGCTCAGTGATATTGTAATTATGAATCTTTTGAACATTGATTCAATTTCCTTTGTTAATCCACCATGTTCATACCAGCAAGACACAAAAAATCAGCAGGTAAAGTTGCATTGTTACTGAAAACTTTCTGTACAACACAGTATTGTGCGTGGAATGAAGAATCAAGTGCACCAAATAATTACAGAAAAATAAAAGATACAGGAATTTAATGTGGTTCAAGAATTACGCCACGTCACGGGAGCGAGAAAAATAATGTATTCTTAACAATTATTTGAGACAATATTTCGAAAGAATAAATCTCACTCTCCAAAACCCAAATACACCCAAGTCTTTCACATACACTCTGAAAAAAATCTTAATTGCTCACACTCTCCAATTGCTCTCTCTCAACAATTCACTTAAATTGCTTCTAAGCTTTGAAATGCTTCTCACAAATGTTTTTGGGATGCTCCAGCTCTTGATTTGCACTTCTATTTATAGCAAAATAATGGTCAAGAAAATCAAAAATTTCAGCCCTTAAATTGTGGCTTCAATTTGTCAATCAACTTTTGTCAATCTCAAGTGCCAAAAGTTGTGGGCTATTGTTTTCATTTTCTTCAATTTGTTACCAAAAGTCTTCAAATTGCTAGCACCAAAGTCAAGCACCAAATTCAGTGCTGACTTTTCAACAATTCTCCACCTCGGCGAAGATTTATCAAAATCTGAGCGAACTACCAATGAACCATCATCCCCAAAGTGGCTGCATCTTTATGACTGCCTACGTACCCAAAATCTGAGATCAAGCCAACCGTAGTTCACAATTCTCCAAACTCAACACATTTGAAGAATTTGAATTAATTCCAAGCAATGTTGAAACTTAATTCCAGAAATCACCTTCGTCAACATATCAGATGGGTTATCCTTAGTATTGACCTTTTTCAATAACACATCACCACCCTCGATAATCTCTCTGACATAATGGTATTTCACATCTATGTGTTTCGTCCGAGCATAATAAGTTTGATTCTTAGCAAGGAATATTGCACTCTGATTGTCACAGAACACCTTAATGTTCTCCTGAATTATTCCCAAATCACCTAACAAGCCTTTCAACTAAATAGCTTCCTTTACAGCCTCAGTTGCTGCTATATACTCTGCCTCCGTAGTGGACAGAGCAATTGTCGATTGTAGAATCGACCTCCAGCTGATCGGACCTCCACCCAATGTGAATACATAGCCCGTTGTTGATCTTCGCTTATCTAGGTCTCCAGCGAAATCAGAATCACAATACCCGACACATTGTTGACCACAATCTTTTTTATACAATAACCCAACATTAACTGTCCCATACAAATATCGAAGAATCCACTTCACCGTAAGCCAATGGTCTTTACCCAGATTATGCATGTATCTGCTAACCATACTAACGGCTTGAGAAATATCGAGCCTTGTACACACCATAGCATACATAAGACTACCCACAGCACTTGCATATGGAACGCGAGCCATGTAGTCGCGCTCCTCTTAGGAGGAAGGACATGAAGAAAAGCTTAATTTGAAATGAGGAGCTAGAGGAGTACATACCGATTTAGTTTTGTCATTCATGCCAAACTTCTCTATCACCTTCCTCAAATAAGACCTTTGAGTTAACCACACGCTTCCATTCTTCTTGTCTCTATAAATCTCCATCCCGAGTATTCTCTGTGTATTTTCCAAGTCTTTCATCTCGAACTCAGAAGCCAACTGCTTCTTTAGTATCTCAATCTCACCTCTATTCTTCGAAGCTATAAGCATATCGTCGACATAGAGTAACAAATAGATGAAAGCTCCATCTTGTAGTCTTTTAAAGTAAACACTGTGATCATGTTCACTTCTGATGAATTTCTGCCCTTGTATGAATTGATCAAACCTCTTGTACCACTGTCTTGGTGATTGTTTTAATCCGTACAAAGATTTAATTAATCTACACACATGATTCTCCTTTCCAGCAACTTTGAAACCGCTAGGCTGAGTCATATAGATTTTTTCCTCCAAATCTCCATGTAAGAATGCCGTCTTCACATCTAATTGAGCCAACTTTAACTCATATTCAGCTACCAATGCAAGTAGGATACGAATGGAAGTATGTTTCACAACTGGAGAGAATACTTCATTGTAATCAATACCTTCCTTTTGAGCATAACCTTTTGTCACAAGTCTTGCCTTGTATCGAAGAGTTGATTGATTTGGAGATCCTTGCTTCTTAGTGTAGACCCATTTATTACCAATAGCCCTTTTTCCCTTAAGTGACTCCACGAGTTCCCAAGTCTGATTTTGATGAAGAGATTTTATCTCTTCTTCCATGGCTAACTTCCACTGATCACTTTCACTACTGCGTAATGCTTCACCGAAAGTGTTGGGGATGTCATCATCAATAACTGGAAGTGCATAGGCTACCAACATATCTTTAGTAAGCCACCCGGGTTTCTTTATCACTCGTTTTGGCCTCCTTGTTGCTATAGACTCATTTTCATCTTCTACATCTTCTTCGGTTGTTTCCTCATCTTATGGGACATCAACAGAAACAACTTCTTCTTCAACTCTTGGGGCCACCTCCAAAGTTGAATTCTTCTCTGATGTAGAACTAACTGGTACATATGGAGTTGCATCAAACTCCACCCGTTGCAATACCTCTTTGGTCGTGTTCTCCACCTGCTGAGAACTTGAAGCCTTCAACATACAAGCTTTATCAAAAGTAACATCTCTGCTATACACAAACTTTTTATCTTCGAGATCCCAAAGCTTGTAGCCTTTAATTCCACCTTTGAATCCTACAAAGATAGCTTTTGTTGCACGAGGATCGAGCTTATCATTCTTTACATGATAATAAGCTAGACACCCAAACACACGAATGGAATCATAATCTTGTGCATGCTTTCCAGACCACATTTTCATAGGAGTTTTACCTCCAATTGCTGCAGAAGGCAACCGATTTATTAAGTGACTTGCGTAGCTTACAACCTCAGCCCAAAACTTTTTATCTAAACCAGCATTAGATAACATACATCGTACTTTCTCCAGTAAAGTACGGTTCAAACGCTCAGCCACACCATTCTGTTGCGGAGTATGTCTCACCGTAAAATGTCTTTTTATACCCTCATTCTGGCATACTTGCAAGAATGGATCAGAAGTATATTCACCCCCATTATCAGACCGTAATACTTTGATCTTTCTGTCAGTTTAAGTCTCCACCAGTTTCTTCCATTTCACGAAAATCTCTAGAACCTCATCCTTTGCTCGCATGGTGTACACCCACACACATCTAGAGAAATCATCAACAAATGAAATAAAATAATGGCTTCCACTAATTAATGCAGTCTTGGTTGGTCCCCATACATCACTGTGAACATATTCAAGGATCTCACGAGTATCGTGATTAGCCGTACCAAACTTGACCCTTGTTTTCTTGCCTACTACACAATGCTCACAGAAATTTAATTTACAGGTTTTGATACCTTTTAAAAGTCTATGCCTCATTAGAGTTTGCAAAGACTTCTCTCTAGCATGTCTCAGTCGTGCATGCCATAGCTTGATGGTGTCACTATGCGCCTCAGCAACATTAGCTTCATTAGTTGTACCTCCCTTTAAATAGTACAAATTATGACGCCGGACTCCTTGCAAAATCACAATAGCTCTATATGTGAATTTCATTTTGCCATCTTCAATGGTAACTTTGTAGCCTTTAGCTTCAAGAGCACCCACAGAAATTAGATTTTTCTTTAGAGTTGTAACATATCTAACCTCTTTTAACTCTCTGATCATTCCATCAAACATCTTTAGCCGAATTGTCCCTATCTCCATTGTGCGACAAGGTTGATCATTTCCCATCACAACTGCACCGGATTCTAAATTACGAAAATCTGTAAACCATTCCTTTACAGGACATAAATGATAGGTTGCTCCGGTATCAAGTATCCACTCATTCGAACTAGCCGCATACGCTGTAGGTGTAATATTTAGTGAATAATCAAAGTTTTGCATCTTTGTATGCCATGTTCGCTGCTACTGGTTTTTTTTCATCTTTCTTCTGAGCCTTCGGACAATCTTTCCTCCAATGACCCTTTTCATGACAAAAGACACACTCATCTCGAGCTATATTTTTGCTTCTTGACTTAGACCGAGAGCTCTTTCCACCATGCTTCTTTTTTTTCTCCATCGTCCTTCCTTTGGCTAACAAAGCTTCAGACGATGTTCTTTCGGAATGTTTATCATTATTCCAAATTTCCAAATTGGTCAATGCTGTGTAGACATCTTTAAAAACAATCACGCTTTTTCCATATAACAAGGTAGTCACAAAATGGCTATATTCTTCTAGAAGTGAGTGCAGCAGAATCATAGCCTTGACTTCATCCTTTATATCTTCATCAAGATTCTTTAAATCAGCAAGTAACTTTTCAAATCTTGAGACATGGTCGTGCATTGACACCCCAGGCTTCATTCGAAAGCCATATACCTGGCTCATTGCATGGAGGCGATTTTCGGGACTTTTTAGCAAGTACTTTTCTTCTAATGTATGCCACAGAGTTATCGCACACTCCTCATCTTTCACCAGATATTTCACTTCCTTGGTCAAACAAGATCTGATCTAACCACAGGCTTTTTCATTCATACGATCCCAAGTTTCTTCGTCATACAAGTGTCTTTTATTTTTTAGAACAATGTCGAAATCAATTTGAATAAGGGCATCCATAACTTCGCGTCTTCACATGCCGAAGTTGATTTTCCTGTCAAACTTTTCAACATCGATCTTTTGGCCTCAAATAACAGGTGCTGAAAGGCGATTTAACAATTCCCTCCTTCCACCTGAACTGTCTCCCGGAATAGTCTGGGTAGATCTCTCTCCACTTCTGAAAGTTTCACCTTCTACTATTTTCCCAACGAACTATTCCTACTTGAAAAACAATCTCTATGATGTTTATTTCGTGCGAATAAATGCACCAGGAAAGTTCCCAGGAAAATGGAGAGGTCACAACGGTTCCACTTAAAACCCAGACTCCTTAGACTCTAATCGTCTTGTTGACAAAACTTTCCTAGACATGCAAAAAATACACACTACTTACAATAGATTGTCTCCCAAGTACAAATGGCCGTCTTTATCGTATTCGTGAACAGTACTGTATTTATAAATAGTACCGTATATGAACAGTACCGTATTCCCCAAGTACGAACCTTCGGCTCTGATACCAATTGTTGTGCATGGAATGCAGAATCAAGTGCACCAAATAATTACAGAAAAATAAAAGACACAGAAATTTAACGTGGTTCGGCAATTATGCCTACGTCCACGGGAGCAAGAGAAAAATAATTGTATTACTAACAATTATTTGAGTACAATATTTGAGTAGCAAATCTCACTCTCCAGAACCCAAATACACCTAGTACTCTCACATACACTTGAAAGGAAATGCCTCTCAATTGCTCACACTCTCCGATTGCTCTCTCTCAACAATTCACTTGAATTGCTTCTAAGCTTTGAAATGCTTCTCACAAATGTTTTTGGGATGCTCCAGCTCTTGATTTGCACTTCTATTTATAGCAAAATAATGGTCAAGAAAATCAACAATTTCAGCCCTTAAATTGTGGCTTCAATTTGTCAATCAACTTTTGTCAATCTCAAGTGTCAAAAGTTGTGGGCTATTGTTTTCATTTTCTTCAATTTGCTACCAAAAGTTTTCAAATTGCTAGCACCAAAGTCAAGCACCAAATTTGGTGCTGACTTTTCAACAAACATAACAAAACTCCATACAACTAGAGCCTCCGCAACAATCTTAGTAGGTTTTGGTCAATCAAGCCAAACCCTCTAGACTACATTAGCAAAACTACAAAAGATCAGGAAATACATCCCTAACAAGCCATTTATAGGGCTCGTTAATTCTCAAAGATCGAAAAATTCTATTGAATTTGAACTCCTTGAAGAAAATACTTCGAATCAGAAGCAATAGAAGTAGAAGTAGAAGTAGATGAGGGAGAAGAGCAAGAAGAAAAACTCCTTGGAGTTAAGGCACGAGCTTCACTTCCATTTATATCTTTCCCCTCTTCACTGATGGTATCCGAGATTTTAGGAGTTCTATGCCTCATGACACCAACGTACTGTAGTGGTGCAACCTTCATAAAAAGCCTTGTCATACGTGAATTGGCCATCTTTCTCTACTCCTTGTATGGTTATCTTGAGCACTTTTGCAAGAAGCTTGTCACATAAACCAGAAGAAGGATAAGTACTCTTTGGCAGATGAGTTTGGCTCCGGACGAGCATGTTGGAAAAAGGACTATAAAAAAGGAGAAAAAACCGAGAAGGCAGATAAGGCATGCTAAAGCACTGTCCTTAAGATCAAATTTCGCGCCTCAAGAATACAATATCCCGATGCAAGAAGGACGAATGAAAGCTGTTTGATCTCCAAGATACAATGACTACTACCGCGATGCTACACCCAACGCAATAGTTTAGAACAGCAAACACAAAGACCAAGAGAATAAGAGCGATCAATGAATGAATTCTGGTGATGCCCTCAGCCTCCTTAAATAGAGGCGTCAAGCCTTAGCCCTTATAAATCCAAATCCAAATAATAATCATCTAAGAATTCAATAAAAATTAAATCCTAATTTGAATAGCAATCAAATTCTTAAAATGATTTGAATTAAAATTAAAATAATTAAAGTAAAGGACAAAATCGAAAAAAGAGGCCAAACCCATGTGGGGGAGGGGGTCCCCCTTTGCGCTTGAGATATTGGGTGCCAACGCCCCGTTAATAAATTCCCGGAATGAGTCCTTTTTTGGGCTTGTTTTCATGCGCGTGGACCTTTTCTTTATGGGCTTGTTACCATCCCATATTTGGTTTCTATATATAAACCAATTATAACTCCATTATCTAAGCAATGTGAGATATTGGCATTTTGAAATACGAACTCAATTTCTAACAGTCTCCAAGATACAATGACTATTACTGCGATGTCATTTCTTTTTAATAATAGGTTTTTTTGAGTTATTAAGGTGTCTATTATTAGGGTTGTTTTGCTTTTTATTAGTTTGAGGAGTATTTTCAATTACATTTGCATTGGAACGTCAGTGCGCGCGCTTCACTTTCAATCCCGCGTTTCATGCAGAAGCCCGCTCAAAAAGGGTACACACACATATATTAACCGAATTTGATTGTGAATAGCACCACTTATTTTTTTATTATTTTAATACTATCCTATGATCCTCCTAGCATTATAATTTTAGAGTATTATTTTTATTTTCAATACTCTTTTATTCATATTTATTACAAGTTAAAAATTATCTAAATTGAAATTAAAATAAAAATAAATAAATATTAAAACTGGGAAAAATACTTATTTTTTAATTATAAGATATTTTTCTTGTATTTTTTGTTAAAAGATCAAATACTAAGTAAATAATTCATTTACTCCTCTTTTTCTTTTTCTTTTTTTTGATATTGGGGAGACTTTTGAGTATTATAAAAATAATAAAGAAATAAATAATATATATTAATTTCAATAAAGAAAAAAAATTGACGGTGTTCTTACAAATGGCCATGTTTCGTGCTAGCGTAGTATATGGGTGTAGTTTTTGTTTTGATCTCAGACAAGCATGAAATATACAACTTCGGTTATAACGGATTCGCCAACGGCATTTAATTGGTCTTCATAAGTTTTGATCCGTTCGTTCTCATACGCCTAATATGATTTGTTTTACAAGAAGAAAGTTATTCCTTAATTCATGTACTTAATAATTGATTTTAGCTAACTTCGAAGCGTTAACTATTTACCAGGAATAAATTAAAAAAAAAAAAAAAACTAAATGGGGCCGAAAGGAATTTACATCAATATACCTATGCCGATTCATAATTCAAACACATTCTCAATCAATAAAGACCATTTTACACACAGTTGTGTCACTATCGCAGGCAGGTTTCACTCTCGATCTATATAGTTCATGACCAGCAGACATAGATGCCCCGAGGTCGGCATTGCCAATTGAGAAAACAGCTACATGTGACTAATCTATGTATGTCATCTGTCATTACAACAAGCTTTTGAAGAATTTCGATAAGACTGCACGTTTTACAAAAAGCCCTTTCGCTATTTCAAAGTCACGAAAAGGACAGTGCAATCCTGTTGTCTGCTCATTTGCTTCGGATAAAATTATTTGAAAGTCCCATACACACTCTAATTTTAATAAAAACTTTATTATAAAAATACTTATCATATAATTTATTAGTAAACTAGTAAAGATAACTTATTATAAACTAATATTATATAATTACCTTAAACACCCATATAATATATTCATTATTCAGTGTACATAATTCTCATACTTTAAACTTTAAGATTTTTAATAATACTTAAACAAATAATGATGAAATCAGTATTTTTATTTTTATTTTTTCATAAATAAAATAAAATTTGCACCCAATATTTTTTACCTTTTAAAAAATAAAGTAAATAAAAATACTGTAAATTATTTTGCCACAAACAAAGCAATGTCATTTCTTTTTAATAATAGGTTTTTTTGAGTTATTAAGGTGTCTATTATTAGGGTTGTTTTGCTTTTTATTAGTTTGAGGAGTATTTTCAATTACATTTGTATTGGAACGAAATTCCTATTCTTTATCAGATGCATCTCTATTTCTATTTTTCTCCTCAATCCTAATATGTATAATAGCATATTCAAGACTCACTTGTTTGTTCTTAGCTTTGAGCTTTTAATATAATCTTGCCAGGATTCTAGTAGTTTCTCAATCAAACACCTAGTCAAAAATCGCTCAAGAAGGATGAGTGACATTCATGAATCTAGTCAGACCTAGATTTCTCTTCTACTATCCGATAATATTTAAAGGGTAAAATCATAAAAAGGGGCTAAACCTGTGTCGCCCCCCAGCACTTGAATTATTGAGCGCGAATACCCAGTTAATAGATTCTCGGGATGAGTCCTCTTTTGGGCTTATTTTTCTGTACGTGAGTCTTCTCTTTATGGGTTTGTTATCACCCCATATTTGCTTTCTATATATAAATTAATTATAACTCTATTTTCTAAGTAATATGAGATATTAGTATTTTGAAATAATAATTCAATTTCTAACAAGGCATATATAAACACTAGATACAGGCACATGTTTTATAAGGATAAAAAAAGAAAAATGCTTAGGCTGGCATTGAGTCAGTACTTACAATCAAAGAACACTAAATAAAAGGTCGTAGCAACTTGTGCCCCCACTCACTTATGCTATTAATTGCACGATCTTGATGATTCTCAGATAACGTTCACGAGATTACTTTAAATGTGGGTCCCGCTGCTGGTAATGTGTCAAATTGGGTGGAAATTCAAGATATTCTTAAGATATGGTTTTTGGCGTTTATCAGTAGCTTCCAAATTGGTACTTTTCCAACTTAACTAAGTGCCTACACTTGTATGACACATGTCGGCTGATTTTTCTATTATGAAAATTAGGTTTATTAATTAAGAGTGTATTTAAAATTAAAGTTGAATAATTATAGTTTAAAAATTATAATATTAAAATATTTAATAAATATGAGTTATGATATTTTAAAAATTATATTAATATAATTTTTTATTTATATAATAAAAATTTATTATATTTTTAATAATTTTATTAAAATTTTTTATTTATTATATATTATTAATTTTTATTTTATAATTATATTTTTTTTAAAAATAATTATATTTTAAAAATTACACCACCTCAATATTAAACACACTCTTAATATCAAATGATTACTTTGCTTATATGCTGATGATGATGATTCGTCAACAAAAGTTGCGCAACAAGATCGTGTATGGATAGTAGTAAAATGCATGACCATGTGATTGAAATGTCAACACAACATTTTAATGATTTTTCAACCCAATGAACTGCAATAAAGGATGTAATTCTGTAAAGTTAATTCATGTAACACGTGGTTTCTGCAATACCTTAAACATTAATAATTCGCATGTTTTCCTTTTGTTTCGATTATGCCAATATTAATCAGCTATACTATATTTGTGAACAGATTCACATCAAAATATTAATGAACATACTACAGAGAGAGCCTTCTCTTTATGGGCTTGTTACCATTCCATATTTATTTTTTATATATAAACTAATTATAACTCTATTTTCTAAATAATGTGTGATATTAATATTTTAAAATATTAATTCAATTTCTACCAGAGCATGTATAAATACTAGCTACAGGCACATATTTTATTTATAAGGATAAGAAAGAAAAATGTTTAGGCTGGTATTGAGTAAATAAAAGTTCGTAGCAGCTTGTGCCCCCACTCACTTATGATATTAATTGCATGGTCCAGATGATTCTCAGACAACGTTCAGGAAATTATTTCAAATGTGGGTTCCATTGCTGGTAATGTGCCAAAGCTTGGGTGGAAATTAGAGATATTCTTAAGATATGGTTTTTGTATTTATCAGTAGCTTCCAAATTGGTATTTTTCCAACTTAACCAAGTGCCTACGCTTGTATGACACATGTCAGTTGATTTTTCTATTATGAAAATTAGGGTTATTAATTAAGGGTGTATTTAGAATTGAAGTTGAACAACTATAGTTTAAAAATTATAATATTAAAATATTTAATAAATACTAGTTATGATATCTTAAAAATTATGTTAATATAATTTTTTATTTATATAATAAAAATTTATTATATCTTTAATAATTTTATTAAAATTATTATTTAAATTTTATACTTATTATATATTATTAATTTTTATTTCATAATTACGTTTTTTAAAAAAATAATTGTATTTTAAAAATTACACCACCTCAATATTAAACACACTCTTATTATCAAATGATTACTTCACTTTCACTTATATATGATGATGATGATGATGATTCGTCAACAAAAGTTGCGCAACAGGATCGTGTATGGATAGTAGTGAAATGCATGAGCATGTGATTAAAGTGTCGGCACAGCATTTTAATGATTTTTCAACCCAATGAACTGCAATAAAGGATGTAATTCGGTAAAATTAATTCATGTTACACATGATTTTTGCAATACCTTAAACATTAATAATTCGCACGTTTTCCTTTTATTTCGATTATGCGAATGTTAATCAGCTATACTATATTCGTGAAAACATTCACATCAAAATGTAAATGAACATGATGCAGATAGAGACAAAAGCCACCGAAAGAGATTTTTTGCGGCGTTGCCAGTGCAAGGCACGTGATTTCTCAAATGATCGAGTGACTGTTGAGTACTAGAAAGTGTATATTTATAATGGAGAAAATCATCATTTTACACTCTAAGTCTCACTAACATCCCTATTTTTATGTCTTTAAGTCCCTTGTAATTTAATTATGTATGTTTTATTTTAATTAAGTATTTTATGTATTTTAGGGGATATCATGGTCATTTCACAATAAACGAGAGATCAGATGGAAAAACGGACAAAGACTTTTTCAACTGGGACAAATCGAAAAAACTTAGGAGGGAAAGATAAAAGAAAAATGGTATTGTTGCTCACATATACTACGGTCTTGTTCACATATACGATCGCTTCACATATACTGATCGTTCACATATAGTGATCGTTTCACACATACTGGTGACGGTTGATATACGATCAAGATCGACATTTACATTCGTTTCACGTGATTTGTGTCACCTATATCAGATCTTTGATGTGGCAAGACATGATCACGATGGCGTGGCGGCATTTGATTGGGCGAATGATGTGGCGTTGACCGCTGACATGGCGTTATGATGATGTGGCGTTGATGATGATGTGGCGTTGATCGATGGCGTGTCGTGATCCTATGGGAGCAAAAATGTTGGCCGGTGGCGTGGCGGAATATATTAGTGGATCGAAAAAAAAGCGTGTACGGTACATGCATATACACAGAATAATGGCGCGATGATGGTTGCCCATCCATAGGACTCGCACGCGTGTTGCAATCTGATCTGGCCCAAATTGTTTTAATCCAGATAATGTGATTTACTCAACAGTATCTATAAAAAGGGGCCCCCCTAATTTGACACCCCGAATCCATTTTTGGACTCCATTTTTCGTAATTCCATCTCCATCTTGTATTTTCTACGTATTTTAATAAAATTCCCATTTTACCCCTAGTTCAAATATGAGTGGCTAATTTCCTTTTGCTTGGGTTGAAGGTAAAGTCTCAACACGCTTTCCATGGGCTTAATTTGGTAAATTTATTTTTTCTTCCCTTTAATTTATGTGGTTGTTTTGACTTTTCGTAGACAGGATAGTAATAATCTTTGTCGGATATCTATTTGGAATAACCGCCTCCCAGCAAAGTTATTCTTATTTTAAGAAGCCTTAAAGACCATATCTATTAGAGTGTGGTTCATGATGAGTGGAAGTTAAAAGCCGTGACGATTTAATTTGACTAATAATGAATATTAAGCGGAGTAGTGCGTGTTGAAGTCGATCCAGGAGATCAAGCAAGCATTTCATTTTAATAGTTTATTCCTACCACTTTAATTTAAATTAATTGATAGTCTATATCATTTTCATTATAAATCCAACCACCAACTCAGAAAATTAATTCTACACATAATTAAAATCCACCTCCTCGTGGGATCGACACTCGTCACCATTAATCTATTCTACAATAGATTAGTGCACTTGCGAGTTCAATAAAATTTGCACAACAGTGACCAGGTTATGAATAGTACCAGTTGGACGGTTTAGATTGAATCATGCACTCTCACTTGGGGGTATTTTACGAATCTCACCCCAACTCACGAACCTTACCTTCTTCTAATCTTCTTTAAAGCTCTCCTGTGACCATCCTGAGCTGCTTCAATCCCGTGCTCAACCCCTCTTAATTGGTCCTCGACTTCGCAGTCGGATATCGTAACTTCAAGTTCTCTTTAAGGTATTTTGAACTCTCTTCAACCTATAGCATTGCTTTAGAAATGTTTCTGTCTATTATTTTTGTTTTATCCCATAATATTATTTTTGTTTTATCGTAGGGATGTGAAGTGACACGTTGACACAATGGAAGTTCACGTAAAGGAGTCAACAATTATACGGCCTGCTCATGAAACACCGAAACACTGTTTGAAAAATTCTGAATTGGACCTGTTAGTGCCATCAATTCACTTCCCCGGTGTGTATCTCTATCGGCGGCCAAATAATTCTTCCAATTTTTTTGAAGCTGGCTTGTTGAAGGAGGCTTTGAGCAAAGTTCTTGTGCCATATTACCCCATGGCTGGAAGATTGGGAAGGGCTGAGAATGGCAAATTTATTGACATAAATTGTAATGGAGAGGGGGTTTTATTCAAGGAGGCCGAAACAAGTTGTGTTATTGATGATCTTGGTGATTTTGAATCAAACACGAACCTTCTCAAGCTTGTTCCCAATGTTGATTCTACAGAAGATATATCTTCTTGCCCATTGGTGGCGACGCAGGTAAAAAGAAATCATAATCTATCCATTTTCAATACATTGAAAAGTGCATTTATTTTCTTGTCCGTTGAATGTGATGGTTAATTTTATTATATGCATGCATTCATTTATTGAGTAGGTAACTCATTTCAAATGTGGAGGAGCTAGTCTTGGAATAGGGGTGCATCATACATTGGCAGATGCAACTTCAGTATTTCATTTCATCAATGCTTGGGCTGAAATGACGCATGGCATTTCAATTAGCAACTTTCCATTCATTGATCCGACAGTACTAGGAATTGGAGTCCCAACTTGTGCTAAATTCCATCACATAGAATATGACCCACCTCCATCCATAAATAATGCCCCCATTGATCAAAATCTTAAGCCCATTTCCACTGCTATACTTAATATGTCAGTTAATCAAATCGACACCCTAAAGGCCAAATCAAAAGAAGATCATGGACCCACCAATGCTCTCAAGTTTACCAGATTTGAGATTCTGGCTGCGCATATATGGCGTTGCCTGTGCAAAGCACGTGGATTGCCTAATGATCAAGTTAGTAAGTTATATTTTCCTATAAATGGGCGGTCTAGATTGAATCCACCGCTTCCACTAGGATATTTTGGTAATGCGATTTTTCCTGGTACATCACTCGCCTTATCAGGTGATATTCTATCCGAACCGTTGAGTTCTACTTCTGAAAGGATTCATAAAGCATTAATACGAATGGATGATGAGTATTTGAAATCAGCTCTTGCTTACCTAAAACAACTCCCCGATGTAACGGTCCTAAGACGAGGATCACACACTTTTAAGTGCCCTAATCTCACTGTATCCAATTTGTGTCATATGCGTGTTTATGATGCAAATTTTGGGTGGGGGAGGCCAATGTTTTTTAGGCCGATTGCCGTTGCAGATGGATTTACATTTATTTTACCAAGTGCTAGCAATGATGGGAGCTTATATTTAGTTATAAGCTTGGAAACCCAACAGATCCAGCTCTTCAGGAATTTTTTTTATGAGAATCTTCTATGATAATGGTACGAAAAGTGTACGTGTTGAGGACTCTTAAAGATAAGTACTTGTCAACGTGGTCTACAACTCTATGTGTATTAATGCTTTATATCAGCAAAGTGTTATCATGTATAATGATGAGATGTGCCTGATCTGCTTCTTTAGCTAACAACTGTTTTCATTTCCATACTTGAATAATATCCTTTCAATTAGATACACATAGCCCTAATTATGTCCCACATCGATAGATCAATAGAAGCGAGAAACCAAGCAGAGGCTATTCCGGCAGCAAAGTATACCTTTCTCGGCCTTTTGGCTAAGATCAAGTGTAGTATCTGTTCTTATCAGTTTAATATCTGATATGTGGGTCATTGATCCACACGATATTAAATTAATTTTTTCAGGGGAGGGCTCATCGCAGTAGCTAGTTACTGTGAGCCCTGCGCGTCGCCCATGCGTTGCACTACTGCACGGGCCTGGCGCACACCACCAAAATTATATTAAAATATTGCTGAGTCTTAGCTCGATTCAGCCATCAAAATATTGCCTGATTCTTAGCTCGATTCAACCATTAAAACGAGATTGTTTGAAGTTGAAAGAGTAACAAGAAACGTTTTGTCCTGTAACTAAGCCCTTGTATTTGACTAAAGGCTCTAAACTTTTATAGTAAATGTGCTTTCAAACTAAGGCCTTGTATTTGTCTTTTCGGTTTCCAAGTCAATGTGCTGGGAAATCTATTACATAGACTTATGACCAGCAGAAGCAGAAAAAGGGAAAAAAAAAGTGCAAGTTAGGAGTACATTGCATGGGATCTAAAACTTCTGATTTACCTACTTTGAAAGCAAAAATAAGATACAACACGGCAAAAATGAGAGGATATGCACTGCCACACATCGCCGTGAAAATAAAAATCTTCATGGCATTTATTATATGCTGCAACACTTGATATGGACTGCGGAGGGAACTATTCATTTGCCTTTGACTAGCTCCCTACAGTATCTAAGTGAACAATCTTTTTTTATTCTTATTCATTTCCATGCTTTTTAATTAATTGACAAGGATTGATAATGTTTCAAATTTCAGTCATATCCATCCCCCTCCCCCCCCCCCCCCGGGCCCCAAAAAAAATATATTAGTCAAATTACTTTTTCCATACATTATGATTTAATTTAATTCTATAATTTTCTCAAGGTAGGAGTGAAGAATCCCAGTTTTTGATATCATGGTTGGAAATCTAATTAGAATTTTGTAGCAGTCCCGTCGTGCTAAATCCTGCGTGTAAATCAAATTGCAATAATAGAAGCTTTATTTCTGGTGATGATGTATGGACCAAACTTTGGGCCACCAAAAAGAATAACCTAAGGCCCAACAGAAAGTCTTACGATTAATAAAAGGCCCAACTCAAGACCCAAAAAAAGTCTATTTGAGTTTCACCCAAAATGAAACGCTCAAGAGTTTCCCAAAATGGTGCAAGGGCTCTCGCTTGAGCATTCCCACAAAACGAAAAAACTTTAACATAAATGTTAATACATATCTTGATTCGTTGGTATACTTTGTTTTGGTTTATGCTATGTGATGAAGATGCTGGAGTTGGTAGGCAATTTCACTGTAGCTGGTTGTGCATTCCTGTTTAGTTGGAAGAACAAAAAAAAAAAAAAAAGGAGGAATTTCTTATTGGGTCTTCTCAACTAAATATTGTATTAAAAGAAAACCATTACATTAATTTAATCATAAGTGAAGACAAAAATCGCGATTCCTACCAAGGCTGTTCAGTTAGAGGAATCGAGATTTCAATAGAATATTCCTACCTAATTTGTCAACCAAATATCAGCTCTATGATTTTTAATACTTTTCATTAAAGATTATCCTAGCAGGCATGTCATAAAAGAAAACGGTTATAGCCATCAACGAAGGCATGATTCGTGATTGGTGACAATGTTTGGGAATCAAGATTGCAGTGAAATCCTTGTTGCTCCCTAAGTTTCCCAACAAAACGCCACATTCCCTATTCCTTTCGGGTACGAATAACCCCCAACCAAACATTCCATAACATAAACTGAGGGTATTACAGACAATTCTCACATCAAATTAGCCCCCCCCAAAAAAAAAAAAATTGATTGTTTTTGTGTTTTGTGCAACTGATCGCTTAGTGAAGCATAATTAAATAATAAAAGACCCTTTTATTAAGGGCTAATGTGATCTCTTATAGACTAAATTTTTCAACAGTTCTGAATGGTATAGGTATCTATGGGTATTTGTTTTCTTATTAAAAAAAAAAATTCTTTCGGGTCTAGGCATGCTGAATTCACGGGGTTGAAGTGAATAAAACTAACACTTGAATGAAACATGCAATTCAAAAATTAGTTTAACCTATACGCGTTGCAATCCATGCCTTTGCTTTTCAACTATTCTTGAATTGCATGCCTCTGCCCTAAGCCCCTAACATTTCTGAATTGACCAACTTTTTTCAAACTATTTTTTGAACTATTTTGTTTGCTCACGTTAAACCAAAACTAAATTATTAAGTTGCCTAATTACCTTCCGAAAAGTTCAATTTTTAAAACATGCTCATGGTGAGTTGCATTGTTCTTCTTTTATTTTATTTATTTCTGAAATAGAATTGCACTGTAATTTGGCTGTTATTTTACAGATACGGACAAAAATTGAACCAACATTTGGATTTAGATTCTCAAGGGATTTTGAGATAATTAAGGACTGGAAAGTTGGCCTGCATAAGGGGGAAAAATTGTACAACCAGAAAAAATAAATTCTGATTTTGATACTATCTTTAGGTCTCCCTCTTAATTAATGTAATGCAAATTTATTTCTATTGCTTCAATTCGCATTTATGGCTTCAAAACTTCCGCAAAAGCTACCCTCCATTTAATTGTATTCTTTATGATTTGATTTACAAAAAATATAAAAATAAAAAATCTTCCACCGACTTACATCACCAACAAAAACGTTTGCAAACATTTACTTGTTTTACATGTTACTTACGTGCGCTTGTTTATTTATAAACCCACTTCGCATCTTCAAAAGTTCGAACTCAAAACACATCTTAAGTGAACCAAGATAAAATGCCAAAGCACCTTCCAAAATCTCTCCAAGATTACCTTTCCAAGATCAAAAAACACACCCAGCATAATATTCAACATTCCTCTTCATTTCCTCCTTCAAAAGAGTGGATTCTTTCGGGTTGCAAGCACCCGAAAACCCTATCGTTCGCGATTGCTCGTGACCAAAACAACAACAACAATAATAATGATGCGGCGGCAACACTTTCGGATATTGACCGTTTCTTGTTCGAGAATTTTAGGTCTCTTTATCTGAAGGAAGATAATGAAGATAATAATAATAACGGCAACAAGAAGACAGGATCCGGAGACCAAGATGACCATCAAGCGAACTTCAGTCCAAGTCCAAGGGTGGTATTATTTGGGTCACCCCGGTTTGTTGAACCCCCACCGGACCTTTGTGGGTCCCACAGGTTCTTCGTGTCCCCGGGGTCATCCGGCTCGATCATCGAGGAAGCCCGGAACAGTCTGACGGCCACCTCCGAGGACGTCGGCTCGACGTCAACCTCAACCACCACCCTAAATAATGATCACTCCTCCACAATTTCCAATGGTTCAACTGATGTCAAGCTTCCCGAAGAATGCATTGCCGTGCTGAAGTATTCTCCGAGTCCTTACGAGGATTTTCGACGTTCCATGCAAGAAATGGTGAAGGCAAGAGTGCAACATGACGCAAAAGTTGACTGGGATTTCATGGAGGAGCTTTTGTTTTGTTACTTGAACTTGAATGAGAAAAAATCATACAAGTTCATACTAAGTGCTTTTGTTGATTTGATTGTCGTTTTGCGGGCAAATTCAAATAAGGTTCCGGGAAGATCACGGAATTTTCGAGTCGCTAGAGAAAGGAGGAGGAGAATGAGAAAGGTAACGTAAGATTGTGGCAATAGGTTTTTGCACTAAAGAAATATATACGAATGGTGGTACCAAAAAAATGTAGGGCTTCAAATTAATTACTGGTTTTGGCATTATTCATCTTAGTCCTCACATGCAAGATGAATATTAATATGTTTGTCACGAAGAATGACACTTTGATTATGATTTAAGTTTTTGTATTCTTGTGGTTTTTTGTGAGATTCGGCACACATACATTGGCCTTGTCGGTTGCATGTTCCCCGGTGTTTTAGTTGAATTTGCAATTTGCATATTCCACTAATTCTAAGAACAGTTTGATTCGGTTTAGGGAAAAGGGAAACATGAATTTCATTCATGCCAATGGGATTTGCACGGTTCCAAATGCACCAATTGTGTTGATTTAATCAACTGAAATATACAAGTATTGAACTCCTGAATAGAATCTCACAACAGTAATAATCTGATTGGCATCGCTTATTTAGAAAGCACTTGTGTTCAAAAGTGTTTCTTACAAAAATGTTTGGCACTGCTTTCTCGTATACGTGACTACTAACTTACGTGTAGGTGTTAATCCCTTTCAGCTCAGGCTTTCGCCTGAATTTGTTTATTGAGAAGGGCATTGAATATAATTCGCCAGTCATGTTTGCAGAGGGAATCTGCTTATAATTTATGAATTGATTCCCCGTCTCTTTTGCCAGTGACAATAACAATAGATTTTCACTGAGAATCATCTAAATTTCACGACGGTATCCATATAATAATAGATGCGGCGACAATTATAGTTACAATTTTCTGAAATAATTTCTTTTACACTTGAACCACATAAATTTAACCAACTTCTTCTATCTCTTGCACCATGGAAGCCGCAAATAGATAGGAAGGTATGATAGAGGGATCTTTACATTTTTGAGTTATCAGATCTTTTGAGAGAAAAATCGTTAACATTTCGGACAAAATATCACTGTGCAAGCAGCATATATACAGTTACATCTATTGAAGTGTCTGGCAGGCTCCAGAGTCATAGCCTCTATAATATACAGGGAAGAGATTCATTAACCTCCGGGGCATCACAGTAATACCAGTATTCCTCCATTCCACGTGTCAAAAAGTAGCTGCTTAAAAATCATGGTACGCCCACAAATATCCCTGCAGTTCAGAATGTACAAAATTAAGAGGGAATGAAAACAGTTACCAAGCTACTCAATTAATTTAAGAAGCATTGTACACCAGAAATTTGGAAATTTCTAGCCTATATGTACCGTCCTCAGTTTTGTTAAAAAACAAATCTTTCATGTAAATTAGAGAGTGGAATTTTATTTTGAATCTCATAATGGTAATAGTGTAATAAGAAAACAGTTATTCCAAGAATAACAGAGGTAAAAGTGACTGGTTTCTCAAATGCGAGTTTCTAGAAAAACAAAAGAAAAGCTTTGCATATCTTCAGATCTTGTTTTAAAAATACAGAACATCATTTACTTATTTTGGTTTAGAACTAATTTTAAGAATATGAAATTTGTGTTTTCAAAAGATAATGGAGAAAGCAATTTTACTGCTCTTGTATTTGGAAAACATAAAAATAGGCTTCAAAGTTAATTCTATTAATTCTAAATACACCTTTCTTTTGGCTGTAATGCCAACTGTTATTTAACCATTCTAATCGATATTTTAAAACTCTTTATATCACAACTTGACTTTCCATATATAATATATCCATCATGCACATTTTTTAAAAGGAAAGAATATATTTTGTAGCTGTGTTTTTCTTTTCTCGAATCATAGTGGTAGAAACAGTCAAATATATGGCATACTGTCAGTATCTGAGTATTACTACTACAAGAGTATAGTTCCTTACTTTATAGAGCACTCAGCTGTTGGTCATAAGGTATTGCTCATACAAAGGATGGTACTTTGCAGGAACATAATCCTTGAATCTGTAAATGACAACAACAGACAGTGGGTGAGATCCTGGAACAAGGTCACAAGCAAAAAGAGATCACTGCAATGTTATTAATTTTCGAACATAGAAAAGGAAAATAAATGAAGATGAGAAAATTTAAATCTAACAAACAAGGAAAGAAGGCTAAAGAACAACCTGTAATATTTGTGAGCATTTAGAACAACAAGAGGAAGATTAATCTCAGAAGCTTAAAAGCTCCAATCCTAACCCACCAAAATATTCATTTCTACATGTGATTCAATGGATACACAAGCAGTTATTACTGAGACATTCATTGCATGCTCATTGCATAGTGCAAGCATTGCATGGTCATTCTGAGATATGCATGAAAGAAGTAAATGATAGAATTGACCTCACAGGTCATTACTGAGACAAAATTAATCTACATAACAGCAAATTTAAGCTTGAGAAAGTCATCGGTGCCAGAAACTTAATAGTATCAATTCCGAAGATACATAATCCAAGCTTTAAAACATACTCCTGATAATTGAAAGGCTATCATCCTAAGTAAATAAATTGAAAAACAGAAACTGAATTTAAGGACATCCAGCCTAGGTCAAAATTTTAAAGCTAAAGGCAAACACAGGAACACCTATGGTATGGAACTTAATACCTTCTAAGAAGAGGAAGCCGCTCAGGTCCAGCGAACAATTTTGCAATTGATTGTAGAACATGACTAATTTTCATTGCCTTGGACTTCATTGCTTTCATAAACCCAACAAATTCTTTGTATTCTGTAGCACTAAGTTTTTCTTGAACCTGTAGCACATCAAGTTTCGAAATCAGAACTTGTACCTAGGAGACAATAGTATCAGCATCCATGTACATAGCTCACATATAAAACCATAGCACGTGTTGATGGAACTGAATTATTAGTAGCGCAACAGATATGTTTCTCATAATGAAATGAATAAATTACCTGAATCAGAAAAGCAGATCCTTTTGTTTCGTCACCACCACAAGGTGGAGTGCTAGAATGAGAACCTTTGCTTTTCTCACTCTGAATTTCAGCTTCTGTCCTATATGTTGTCCCATCAACTTTACTGGGTGCTGAATCTTGAGCGATTATCCTGCTTCCACTATCAGAAATCCGAGGTTTTTCATGCTTCTCTTTATTAGTAATGGGAATGAAGCCGCTTGGTTGTGAACTTTCAGCATCTGGTGCAATGTCAGAAAAGCTTTTAATACATTGCATTTTATCAGACTCAGTACTTAATACCTTACGCTTCTTTGTAGAACAAGGTGCTATCAGTTCCTCTTTCCTTGGTTTTGCATCCAATGAAGAATTACTAGTTAAATCTATGAATTCATGATCTCGATATTGTACACTTTTCCTCCCAGACAGTAGTAATTTTTTCTCAAACTGGATAAGGTCACTTGAATTCTTCAACTTAGAAGCCCCAATTGCCTTGTAAGGACTGAGAGATGATCGGTTAGCAGGAAGTATTTCTCCTGAGTGGCTTGAGGTGTTTCTGTTTTTCACTTCATGTAGGGAATAGCAAGCTTGATCCACTGCCAGAGTCTACTATTTCACATCACAGAGGAAAACAGTCCAGACACATGCGAAGGAAAAAGGAAAAATTAAAAACTCAGACAGATCAAAAAGACAAGCTCATAGTGAGGAAACAGTAAAAAATTACCGAAGAAGGAACCTCTTCCAGAGAAATTTTATCCAAAAGATTCACGGGTTTCAATTCTCTTGCATCTCCTATACAATTGAATTTACCATAAGCTGCTGAATGATTGACAGATAATGTAAAGTACAAATTAGGATTAAGAAAACCATGAAACAGACAAGATTATTGCTCCAAAAGATACTTTACCAGAGTCTTCAGTTTTTATTAACTTGAGGTTTGTACAGCCATGAATTCTTCTATCTCGGAAAAAACGGGTCAATGTATAAACCACGTCTCCAAATTTTGAGTAACACTGCAAGCAAAAATGAGTAAGTATGAAACATGCACAAAGAATAGATTATTCTTTTACCCACATAACGTACCTGTATATGAGGCTGTATCCAAAGTGATATTTGGGACTTGCGACTTGAATGTGCAAACCTATTAGCCCAGAAAATAAAAGAAGAGCAATACAAGTTAAATGCATGACAAGGTTCTAAAATGAGGATTGTATCAAGAATGATACCTGGATCAAAACTAGAAAACTATAATAAAAATAATATCTATCCATGGAAAAATTCTTGACCAGTGAAGTTCCGCATTCTTTAATTCAACAATATTGATAATGATTCAGTTCAGAAATGGTGATAAAATAGAAAGCAGATAATTTAAGGTTAAGCATCTCCTCTATACTTATATATCTTCCATAGTTTTCTACTAAAAATCAAATTGCAGAATTTATTTTATATCTGGCCCCTATGGTTCAGAAATAAATCGACACAGTCAAAATGGCAAATTAAGAACCAACACTTAGATGCTTTATATTTAAAAATAGAATGGTAGAGGGAATGAAATAACCTAAACAATACAAAAAATAAATTATATACTAGATAATCTGTTTAATATTGCATTAAAATGTAAAAAGCAATTGGGTGAAACTTTAGATAGGGCTAATTGTAAATAAAACCTCTCATCACAAAAGATAATTGCCCCATAATCATGGCGATGACGAATAACACGCCCAACAGCCTGATTTACAGCCCGGGATGCTTGTTGATTGTACCAGTCTTCACCAGATAGAAATGACAATTTTGTCTCCTAATAAAGTAATAAAATATTTTTAAAAACAGAATTGAAAGAAAAGAATTAGAATTTTAGCATGATATCCACCTAGTTGCCATTCAAAGTACCTTATATCCTTCCCCTTGAGATTGTGCTTGTAGATCCAAATACTCACGTTTAAGGCGAACCTGTTTTATAGTAAAGGCCAAAAAGATGAAGAGAAGACTGAGACAGAATGCTAAACCATATAGTATATAGGTTCCAACTAATTGATATAGATAACAATGTAAGTCTGCAAAGTACAATTATCCGAATTGAAATGTAACTCCTTCTAACAATAGTGATAATCTTCACTTCGATTGAAGCTTAACATGATTTCCTTATGTACTCCCTGACTCCCTCAACCCCACCCAAGAATGTGATGTGAGGGAGATTGTTCCCTGGACCTTTACTCCAACACAAGGAGAACTGGCTGTCAAAATAATCAAACATACAGAAATAATTGTGGAAAGAAGATTTTCCTTAAGTTTATAACAAGATATCAAACAAATTCATCTGGATAAACTTAGATTTTTAAAATCTATGATCATTGAACAAAATTGACAAGACAGCTAGTCAGATTTAAATATGTGATGCTTTATTCAATTATCACAGGTCCCACATCAAAATCTTGAGAGCTAAAGCTTGAAAACAGCTTACTACAATAATGATAAACATACAGAGATTAACAAAATCATAAGAAGGGGAAAAAGGGCTGGAATATTATGATACCTTAGGATCAGTCATTGTAGCAAACGGCATACCAGTAATGACTACAGCTCTTCCAGCATGATCAGCAAAATCTAGCCCTTCACTCACCTGACAAGTCAAAGATATGAAGCAGAAATGTTTATGTATAGTTTCAGAGAAATTTCTTTTGTTTTCACTGATCACATACCACACACAAATGACTACTGGATTGCAACAAAGGTTACTTAAAAGCCCAATGAAATGCACCTTCCCACGACAAACAGCAAAAAATACCGCACCAGAAGTTGAGGTGTCCTTCAGTTTGGCCATATAGTCCTGTCAGAAAAGAAAAAATAAAAAACAGACAACCTAAGATCGAGACAGCACATAGGATCACAAATGAAAAAAACAGAGATTATGTCTTTAGTTTGATTTAGGCACCTCAATTGCCGAAGGAAACAATGAAGATTGTCTGGGTTCCACAACAGGTTTCTTATGTTTGCAGATTCTTTCCCATATTGTCGTTAAATTTCCAAGACTCTGCAAAAGTAAAACATAATTTGTACAACAGCAAAGTCAATGAATTCACTTCCTCAATGGTAAAAGCAAGGGCTGTGAGCTGGTCTACAAATGGATTTGGCAGAAATGAAAAAGTGCTAATACAGAAAGACTCTGAAGTAGTGGTGAAGTTATTAGCAGGAATGGTAAAGGCCCATGACAAATCTGGAGTTTGGTTACTTGCTTTCTCTTCAGAAAGACAAGTTCTTGGAGGCAATTTGTAATTTAAAAAGATAACAACAGCCAAATTTATTTTTTAATAAACTGTGTTTGATGTCTTACTGTATTTTTCCAGCACGCAATGCATTGGTCCATAAGGTAGTATGATGGAAAAAATATAAGTAGTCCGTCAGGTACAATGCGAGCAATATTGACTGGAACATCAAATTGAAGAAAGTTGACAATTAATCAAAATGTTATTATAATGACAATTAATCAAATAATTATCTATAACAAATTTTGTGTACTGAGGAAAGTTAAAACTTATTGCCGAGTGCTTCAACTAAATTTCAGCATAATGCATCAGATATGTGAAAGTCCTTAACATCTTTTTCAATTTAGGAACCAAATAAAACTTTTAGTAAGAAAATTATTCTGCCCTTTAAATTATGTAGACATTAGCTGATAGCCAGTTTTGACTCATTTAGTTTTGCATATATTAAAATCATTTCTGCTCCCTGATTATGTTTACATTTCCTTTCACCTCTCTCATAGCTCAATCTAGCAAGTACAAAAATTCTCTCAACGTATGTAGCAAGAGGTCATTGACTGTATCTTTATTCACCAAGAACTCTCAAGATTTGCCCTTCATTGCAATGCTCAACGAGTTGTAACTAAGCAAGAACCTTTTTGCCACCAAAAGGATCTCTGACCCCCTTATGTATATTGAAATTGGCATCTAGATCAATGACCTAATAATGACAAGCAGAGTATCAGCCTATCAAATTAACCATCAGCATGCCTATGCTACATACCAATAGTATTCCCGAGCTCTTGCTTGTATTCTAGAGAGTCACGGTTCCTGTAAGAGGAATTTAATAAGTAACCAGAGGGACCAACAGGTACAATTCCAGCCCATATCTGATTCGAAGATATGACATGAGGATTTTCCAATCGCACAGGAAAATTCCTGAGAAGGACAGCAAGGAGTTCTCGATTCAACATTTATGAAAGTTACAGCATCATAATTGAAAAATACAATATGCATGACTGATACTTACAATTTCAACTCCTGCACAAACGAATCCATGGGTGATAATGTGCCAGAAGTCAATATGATAGACCCCACTTCCAACCTAGGGAACTCTTGCATGGCAATTCCTGGATTAAAACACCACCAGCTGAGTGTCCTGGATGCCTTACCTACACTTTCAAAACAATGGAGATATAGAATTATCATGACTAAAGAATGGTAATCTGGATCGATAACATTACCAAAAATGAAGGTAAGGCATAAGAGTAGTAGTTAAGCATTGCACATTTGTTTCAATAGATATTTTAAATGACTCAAGGAATTAGGTAACTACATAACCCAAAGGATTTGTGAGGAAATGCATGGCTAACCAAATTCAGGTTCATTCTTTTCTTTCATTCCATTTGGTACAAGAGCAATAGGCCTGGAGGGTTTTGCATCTCCATCTCTAATATTTTTCTCTTTCTCCATCTTTGTGCCTCCTCATCAATTGAATTATTGGGGAAATGGAAGAATGCTTCAAACACACTCCTCAACCTTTACTTTCTCTATTTTTCCCCTTCCCACTTATTTATTCTTTTGTATCACAATGTCATTTTTATATTGGACTATAATACAAATTACATCACTATACAAATTACATCACTTAAGTTTACTTCTGATAATACCTAGCTCATCAAACAAATAAATGATAGCACGTCAATTATTTTAGCAGAGACAGATTGTTAAATCCTAAATAGTAAATAGTATTGTTAGGCATTTTACCTGTATATAAGCAAAAATTTTCAGTCAACTAGTTAATAACACGTTATCAAAGCTGGCATTACCAAGTTTTTTGTTCGAATCTCCCCCATCATAATAATTAAATTACACTAAGTTGTTGTGCTTGTATTATTTGTTACGTTTGCAGTTTGGGTTGTGGAGACATGCAAGAGATTAAAATATTATTGTTGGGCCCTTCCCCTTAATTCTTTGTCTAACTTGCAAAGATTCTAATCCAATGAATTTTATATTGCAAACACAATCAGAAACCTTACAACAAAAAATCAGAAAAGGTGTAGCATAAAAACATAAAATATAAATTAAGAACACGTGAAAATATTCTGCCAATTAGCAAAATAAGCTTCTCCTTGAATAACCTTTTAAAACATCTGCAGCATTTGCATCAGCTTCCCGCACATGAACCTAAAATGACAAGCAAAGGTTTAGAATTCAGATTTCTACTTATAGTACAAGATCAATGAAACGTAGAAAAGAAAAATCTCACTTGGTAATAACATGAATACACATTGTTAGTTTAAGGCTTACACGATAATATGATGAATGAGCAGTGCCTTTATCTCTAAAGATAATTTTAAGGATGTTGCTAATGCTTTCTATCCTGCAGGTAGAGGTGCTCTTTTTGTTCTGCAGCTTATCCTCCTGAAGAAGCTCAGCAGCTACTTCAACTATATCAATAAGCTTATAGGCAGTTTCTTGAGTGATATTAAGGTCGGCAAGCAGTTCATAGATGTATGGCCCTGGCTTAGTAAATCCCAGCTCCTTAGAATTAATGGGCACTTCAGCTATTCGTTTCTCAAGCTTTAGAAGAAGTGCTGCAAGATATATGTAACTTGTAAAGAAATATTACTACGTAAAGTACAATAAAGATGAACATGAGTTTTAAATGAGAGAAAGTATTTCTACATTCATATTATACTGAATGTTATAGAGCAACAAAATCTCATACGAATTGGGTTGACTGCCTTACCCGCAGGGTAAACAATATACTCTGGTTTCAAATTGTTCTAGTTGCCCATAACAGTATATCACGAGAGCAAAAAATATATGACAGTAAATAGCTACCTCTAAGAATAGCGAAATCATCTGGATTCAACGTTTTGTCACTTGACTGCTCCCTTCTGGATACAGAAATGTCAATACAATTCTTTGCTTCAGAGATGCATGCTGTCAGAAGCCCAGATGACAAATCAAAGGAGGCGGCATCTGCACATAAACCTTCCTGCATGGTATCTATCATGTAAACAGCCATACTATGCACACACTGATTTGTTGGATTGGCAAAGAATACTATATTATCCAGAGTGGATAAGCAGAAAAGTGAAATGAAAAAATTCAAAAATAAGCCTCGATGGTCTCAGCAGTGTCACATGCAAATTCTCCAAGTCAAGAATTTGAGTATTTCCTTCTTACCAAGTTGTGAGCTTCGTCAAATATAAGTATGCTGTTTTTCCACATGACCCCAAGACCTTTTCTAAACCAAGGATCAATAAGATAGTTATAGGGTGCAAAGACAATATCCACAGTCTTTTGGAGCTCTCGTGTCATGAAATAAGGGCACCTACAAGAAAGACATTCCAAATAAAATAGCAAGCAAATCAGTCCATGCCACAGACAGTGGTAATCACTTTTAATGAGAAATCTGAGTTTGAGAAGCGAACCAACTAAACACACTTGCATGAATATAGAAGATTATTATAAGAACGTACGGTCCAAATGTTCGTCCGATATTGACTAAATCCTCGATATCAATAGGTTCATCGCCAAGATGAGGATTGTTCTTCACATAGTCTACAACAGAAGCACAGACATATACAATAATTATTTGCAAATATTAGAAAGTAATTTCAGTGCATAAATAATTCACAAATATAATTTGCAAATGCATTGAAATATTGAACGTTCATGATATCCCTATAAGCCATACATCAAAACATGTGAAAAAATATTTCCCTTGGTAAATTAATCCCATTGTCATTTTCATCTACATGCTGAAAATCAAATTTAGGTGGTTAAAAAAGAGAGAGCCTTGTGGTGTAAATAGAGACATTGACTGAAAGAAAACAGTGAAGAAGAAATTTACCCACTTCAAATCAACCATCCTAACTCTTAAAAATAGTAAGTTTGGGATCTATATAACTGACTGACAATGAAGATGCTGTGTCTCACAAACAAATCCATATTTAGCAGAAGTTCAGTGCATCAACAGTCACACAACAATGACTAACTGGTATGCATAGTGTCATTAAAACTACTATAATAAAAGCATACCCATTCGGCTACAATCACGAATGCTCCACTGGACTCACATAATCTAACTATCAAAACCTTCAAATTAGATCATCACCATCTAGATCCATAAGTTTTTCTTATCAGATAAATCGTGCCTTTTTGCATGACTTGCACCAAATGGATAGCATACGGGACTCATTTTTCTTTGAGATAAAGTTTTACGAAGATTTCAGTTAGTAACAAAAGGATTCACGGTCAGATGTTTTATCTATTAATGGTACAAAACAGAAGAAAGAAAAGAAGTGATAAATGCTCGCAAGTAAACCCTGTGAGATTACCAGAAACACGAGAATGGTGATTGCAGCGACGATTTGTACCCTTTTTGCAAAGGAATCTACAGGCATTATTTTGTGCACTTCCACGAAGCAAACTGACTTCATGATGAATGCACAGTTGCTCTCGAGATCCTAATAATACCATTTTGGGCCTGCAAAATCTCTAAAGTTTAGCTAGTTAACATAATTCAATGAGGCTGTCAAAATATAAAAACCAATTTTATTGCAAGACCTTCAAAGATTCTTTCAATGAAAAATCATTTCCCACGTTTTCCTGACATGTTACTACAGTCATAACCATTACTTGACAGAAAAGCTAAAATCCTTGACAAAGTATAACAATGAAGAAGGAAATATGAAATAACTAGATTTTATTGTAATTGTATGCTATTTCAAAAAATTAATGTAAAATTGAAATCATGCATCTAGAAATCTTCATAATCAAAAAATAAAAGAACAATAATGGGATTTTAAAGTCTTTGCATAACTGCAGTCATGAAGATTGAAACTAGTCTAGAGCAAACACTTGAGGAATAATATCTAACCTATAGTTACTTGTTTTCAACTCTTTAATCACTTGCCGGAGTTGACTATGAGTGCGAGAGGTATATAGTATTGTAGGAAGTTTAGAATCACCGGATTGTGATGAATTCTCAGATGACTGGCTCCCAGAAATCTGATTATTCACTTGATTCCCAAGAGTTGAGAAACCGCCCAAACTCTTCCTCCAAGCCAATGTGGCACATAGAAGACACAAGGTTTTCCCAGTTCCAGTGGGACTCTCCAAAAGTGCATTACATTTCTGCCACGCCATAAATGCACGAGTACAAAGCATAGTTAGGCATTTGTGGTAATAACAATGTCACTCCACAATGTGGACAGCACAACAACAATGTGACTCTAAACTTAAAATGCGAATACAGCCTGCTATAATCATTCGCAATCAGCAATCATCAGCAAAACTGAGAGATTTATTACTTGATATTAGACCATATAACTTAAAGGCACATATTTGTGGTCATCCAGTAACAACTTTCTGTCACGCCAAAATGAATCAGAAACTATTAAATAGCCTCTTGATCATACACCCATCTCATTAAGATTATCAAACTAATAGAGCATGTTACATATTCATTTGCACTAAAATCCATTCAATTAATTACTTACTGTCGCGAAATTAAACTCAACAAAAGTAAATTATGAAAAGCAATCGGTTGAAAACGGCCATACGTAATTTCAAAAACGAAGAACTTGTGTGATCAAACCAGACGACGTCGCTACCCCTCCTTAATATAAAAAATGATACTGAAAAGAAAAAATGAATTTTCATGATCGAAACGAAACCGCAGCGTTTTGGAAGACTCACATTTTGAAGAGACTGAATGACTTTTTCCATGTACACGAGCTGGCAATCGTAGGCCTCGAACGGAAATTCCACATCGATACCTCTGATTTTGTAAGTCGGCATTTTGTTTTTCCTCTCACTTTCTCTGTTTGGACTCCGAGAAAGTGAAGGAAAATTTTCAAGTCCAGCAATAAACCCTAACGGGAGTTTCATTTATTTATTTATTGTACCGTTTTCCCGCCACTGGCTCGTTAAAGAGCGCAACGGCGTCGTATCCTTCCTTTTTTATATATATATTTTCATTGTTTATCATTTTTTCAAAAATAATAATTTTATGATAAATTTCTAATCAATGCTATGACTTTTTGTTAAAATAAGTCATGGTACCGTATGACATTTTCTTTCTTTAATAAGAAATTCCTTATTTCTTACAATTTAATTAAGATTTATTATTTCATTCAATATGAATGAATTCAAAAAAAAAAAAAACCGTCTCTATTGTTTTTTTGGCTGGTCAATTGGACTGCTATTGTATGTATACAAATTTGAATTGTCAAAGTTGAAAGCTCGGGTCAATCGATTTGTAAAAGACCAGTGCATAATTGACCATAAAAATTTGTATAACAAGTGATATGATACTTAACCTGTCATAAATTTATAGGTGTTTTAAAATTTAAACCAGCAAATTAATGATGAAAATAACTAATCGTTAAATTAATATAGAAAAATTGTTAATCTTGTTCAACATAACTATTTATTGATTTGTTTGATTGCCTCCACATATTTTCTTATAGAATCATTTTAAATTATTGTTAATCTATCTAAAACTTACATAAATATTTTTGAGATATCCCATTAAGATCAATATGTGTGTGCAACCAAATATTTAAGCTTTTTAACAGAATATGCATAATATGTTATAAAAACATTATATTACAGTAATTTTCTTCAACTATTTTATTTATTTAGGGTCCGTTTGGGATTGCTTTTAGGAAACTTAAAAGTGATTCTGAAAATCTAAAAGCTAATTTTAATGTTTGGTAAAAAAAATTAAAATCACTTTTGTCAAAATCAACTCCTTTTACAGTTGATTTTAAAAAGAAGAAAATGAATAACTTTTAGATTCTGATTTTGAGAATCAATTTTATCCTTTAATACAATTTCATAAATATCCTTAAAATTATTACCTAAACCCAAAATTATCTTTATTCAAATTGGAAACAAAATTAATATTTTAATAAAATTTTATTATAATTCATCAATATAAATTTATTAATATCAATTTGTTGGTCAAATATATTATTAAATTTGATTCACAATATTATAAATTTAATTATCAATTATTTTAAGATAAAAAAATAAAATCAATATATTATAAAATTTATTTTTAGTTGAAATTATTATAATATACGGTTAAAAATATTGTGTATATATGTTTTTATATGTATAAGTAAATTTTATCATGCATTATGTACATTTTAGTCATTTATTTTTCTCAGTAATTTAACAGTAAAATTTACCAAATGTTCATAATTGCTTTCAAAACTCATAGTACTTCTGAAAATAAAATTTACCAAACACTTAACTGATTCTCTTTATAGCTGATTATTTTTACAGCACAGCTAACAGCAATTATTTTAAAAGTTACAGCATTCTCAAACTGACCCTTAATATTATATGGTACAAACAAAATTAAGAATCTCGTAAATTTCTGATTAATGTATGACTTTATAAAAATCTTGGAACTCATACTATTTAGTTAAGGCTTTGCAATACAGTTTTGAATTTATTAAGAAATAAATAATTTTGAAAATGTTTTTGATATCGGATCTTCTTGAAAATTTTATGTGAGATACCCATGGATGTCCAGACTGGTTTTGTAAAATATTGTGTCATTCTAATTTCTACATTAAGAGTTAAAATTCAAAGAAACAGACCTATATGGGTATGAATTAAAAAAATCAAGAGGTTGGAATAAATTGTTAATAGGATTTTCTTGTAATTTTTAACGTGTTTGAGGCTGTTGGAGACCTAAAGGAGTTTAGATCATTGCTTTTGTCAAGGTAAATAACTTCATTCTTAATGTATTAAATAAGTATGATTATTTTGATACTATTATAAGTACATATGTTATTATAGTTTTTTGAAATCAATTATTTTTCATAACAAAATTAGTTTGTGTAGATGTTGTCAAATATGAAAATTATGTTATTTTTATGGTTTTAGCAAAATATTATAAGTGCTTTTAGATACATAATTTATTTTATTACATGATTACTTTTTATGATTTTATTTATAAGATAACTTGCAAGTCTAAATTATTATTATGAACATTTATAAATTTGATATTAATGTTTTGTGACCATATATGATTTAAATTAGTTATGATTGTACGGGATCCACCTCTTGAGACTATATGGGGGCCACTTCTTGAGGGTCAGAGTGCCACAAAGTGCCACATATAATGTAAAGTGCCACGTACAAATCATTATACATGAAAGACTGATTTGAACGTTTTGGCTCATTATTTGTAGTTATTCTGATTCTGATTCTAATCGTATAATACAATACATATCTCGGTTTCTGTTCTGAGTGTGCACACGATATTCTAATTCTGTTTCTAGCCGAGTCACTGGGAGTATAGGTGACACTATGTGACATGAGCTAACTTTGGTGTTTCTGTGCATATGTAGTAAATGATATATTTTCTTCTATAAATTATGAGCTTTTGATATTTTGAATTATTTAGCGAATTTTTGTGTTTCTGTTATAATATATATGTTTTGATAAAAAAGAGGCTTGTAATATTTTTTGTATGTAATAGGCCTAGTATGTTAAGAATAATTTTACTTACCGAGTTGACGGCTCACCCCTCGTCATTAATTTTTGCAGATTAAGTTTCTTGTTAAGAGGTTTGCTATCATTGAAGTTAAAGATTCGTTTCCTGTTTCTAATTAGAAGAGAAAGATAGACTTTTGTTCCTTTTAAACTTATTTGTTTATGAACTTGTAATTGAGAAGTTTTTTTGAAACTTTTATTATATCTATGTCTTTGAGAGAGACATTATTTAGAGTTGGACACCATGAATTTTTGGATTTATTAATTAAAATATTTGAGGTATTTCAGTTTGAGATTTTTTTGTGTAAAACTTTTGATTAGTAAGTAACATCTTTTTTCACATGCTTCATATGTGTTGGGTAATGCACCTGAAGTCCACTAGATAAACAATTACTTCAAAAAATCTGACTAAAGCCTAGCATGATAAAAAATTCCCTATATTTACGGAAAGACTGGAACTATTTATCTTAGAATTAAAAGGAAGAGATGGCTACCAATTCAGCTGAAACAAAAAAAAATATATTAGTAATATTCTTTAAATCCTTAATAGAGTAATAATTAAAACATAAAGTCCATAATATGAAGTGAAGGCCTATAGAAATTGTAAGGCTACAAGGAGGAAGGATGAAATTCTAAAATGATGATGTACGAGGGATACAAGTTCACCTTGGATTTATAGGTACTAATTAATTTAATCAGGAAACATATTGGATAGAATGAACAGATCTAGAGTTTGAATCTTGCCTATCGTGTGGAGAAGGCATTGACTTATCGTTAGGCTACAACTAAGCCAAAAGAAAATTGTCCATGTTGACTTTTCTGCTTAGTTTTCCAAAGAATGGGCTTATTAAAAATAAATATAAACAAAAAGGACGTCAGTGAAAAGTTTTCTCTTTCCATATAAAAGGATGCGTCTTGTAAAACCCCGGCCCATTGTTAGCCCACAAAAGTTTCAAAATCCGCCACCAATTTGACCGTGTGACCATTTCCCACACGTATCTCATAGATCTTTCTGGAACAAATAGGGTCTAGACTTCTCGAGGACCACTCCGACTCAACAACAGCAACTTAAAACGTTGTATATCATTTTTTTTTTAAGAGGAAAAAAAAAATTCCAGTTTCCCGTACAAACCCTTAAAGCCCTTTGCCTCTAATAAAAGGCCCCGTCCTCTCTCCTCACAGCTCTCGTAGTTTCGTTTCTTTACGTGTTTTTGGGTTTCTCGCACGACCGAAAGCAAAAAATACTAAGAAGAAATTTCCAGAACACATCAAATCCCGTCCCTTCTTTAAGTCTCAGGTACGATCGTTTTAAACCTAGAACTCTGAACTTCGAGATTTGAGTTCGAATTCTCTCTCTCTCCCTCTCTCTCTGTAATCGTTAGATCTGTGACTTTCTCTCTTTAGATTCGACTTGTATGTGAGCAATTTAATCTTTTCTTTGTGGATGATAGATTCAACTTGTTGCGCAGTTAATTCTTGGCTTTTATTGTTGCTTTCTAATTATAGCTTCATTCGCCTTGTTTTTTTATTATCGGTTCTTTTCTTTTCTTTTCTTTTTCTCTTCTGGATGTGATTTGTTGCCTGGATTCAAATTTGATATATTTTTATTTGGGTTATTATTGTTCCTAATTTTTTCTGTTTTATTCGTATCTAGGCTGTGTGATTTAAGAGTGTATACTTGTAGACTTATGTAGTTCATGCACATTGGTTACTTCTTTGATGCAATCGTTTTCTCGGATGTTTGCATGTGATTGGTTTCGCAATAATTAGCATGATGAATCAACTCGGGTTTTGTTATTCATTGATTAGTTGATTTTGTTCAACCGTTTTATTGTGTGCATTGCCTTTGACTCAGGGTGAATTCTTTTAACATGTATAAATTTCTTGTAATTTATATATTTATATTCATGTTTGCTTGCTGTTTCAATTATTTTCGAGTAATTAGGATTCGATATGTTTTGTTGATAATATTTCTCATCAAATTTGTTATTGTTTAATCCCGTCATTGTTTTCTTTTCCAGGAGCCGACCAATTTAATTTAATAAATTGGTTAATTGTTGGTAAAGATGAGCGTGGTTGGTTTTGATTTGGGCAATGAGAGCTGCATTGTCGCCGTTGCCAGGCAAAGGGGCATTGATGTTGTGCTTAACGATGAATCTAAGCGCGAGACTCCAGCAATTGTCTGTTTTGGTGACAAGCAGCGGTTCATTGGCACTGCTGGGGCTGCATCATCTACAATGAACCCCAAAAACTCAATCTCCCAGATAAAACGGCTGCTTGGGCGACAATTCTCTGATCCTGAGTTGCAAAGGGATCTTAAGTCGCTGCCTTTTGCTGTAACTGAAGGTCCTGATAGTTACCCTTTAATACATGCACGATATTTGGGCGAAACAAGATTGTTTACTCCAACCCAAGTTTTGGGTATGTTGCTCTCAAATTTAAAAGCCATAGCTGAGAAGAATTTAAATGCAGCAGTTGTGGACTGCTGCATTGGAATTCCTGTTTATTTCACTGATCTCCAAAGAAGAGCTGTCATAGATGCAGCCACAATTGCGGGATTGCATCCGCTTCGTTTGATTCATGAAACTACGGCCACAGCATTGGCTTATGGTATTTATAAGACAGATCTACCAGAAAATGACCAATTAAATGTTGCCTTTGTTGACATTGGGCATGCAAGCTTGCAAGTATGCATAGCTGGGTTCAAGAAGGGTCAACTTAAGATATTGGGTCATTCCTTCGATCGATCCCTGGGTGGTAGAGATTTTGATGAAGTTCTATTCCAGCATTTTGCAACCAAGTTCAAGGAAGAGTACAAGATTGATGTCTCCCAAAATGCTAGGGCTTCCCTCAGGCTAAGGGTTGCTTGTGAGAAGCTGAAGAAGGTTCTCAGTGCTAATCCTGAGGCACCTTTGAATATTGAATGCTTAATGGAAGAGAAGGATGTCAGGGGTTTCATTAAGAGGGATGAGTTTGAGCAAATTAGTGCTTCAATCCTGGAACGTGTAAAGAGGCCTTTGGAAAAGGCGCTTGCTGAGGCCGGGCTTTCAGTTGAGAATGTTCACATGGTTGAGGTTGTTGGCTCTTCGTCTCGGATTCCATCAATAATTAAGATCCTTACTGAATTCTTTGGAAAAGAACCCAGGCGTACAATGAATGCAAGTGAGTGTGTGGCAAGAGGATGCGCTTTACAATGTGCGATTCTTAGTCCTACATTCAAAGTGCGGGAGTTTCAGGTGAAAACTTCACTAAATCTTTGTTTCTCTGTGAGCTACATTGTGTTTATTTTTTACTTTTTTAATTATGTTGCTGTAAACTTCACCTACACCTCTTATGACAGCACTTGCTACCTACTTTTATTTTTGTATGCTATGCTGCTCGTGTATAAAAGTCTTCACTAAAGGATTTTTTTCCTCTCCTGTATGTGAAGGTCAATGAGAGTTTCCCGTTCTCAATTTCTTTGTCATGGAAAGGCTCTGCTCCGGAAGCTCAAAATGAAGCAGGGGACAATCAGCAAAGCACTATTGTATTCCCCAAGGGAAATCCAATACCTAGTGTGAAGGCGCTGACATTTTACAGGTCTGGTACATTCACTGTTGATGTGCAGTGTGTTGATGTGAGTGAATTGCAGACACCTGCCAAAATCAGTACTTACACGGTTAGTGATACAATAGATTAAGAGTTTTTTCTCTAGTTTTGTTTCTATGCTCTGTTGTATATTATTTCCTTTCTATTGTAGTGACAATTTGTGTTAACTTTTTGTTGGGCAGATTGGTCCTTTCCAATCTACAAAAAGTGAGCGGGCTAAAGTGAAAGTCAAAGTTCGTCTGAATATGCATGGGATTGTGTCTATTGAGTCAGCAACAGTAAGTTTATGGAAACTTCTATAACTGCAAATGTGGTCTTCTAAAATCCTTATATATGTGATTGTACATCTGTCTTTAGCTCTTGGAGGAAGAAGAAGTTGAAGTACCAGTTACAAAGGAGCCTGAAAAAGAAGCCGCTAAGATGGAAACTGATGAGGTTCCCAGTGATGCTGCTCCCCCTGGTTCCAGTGAGACTGATGTAAACATGCAAGATGCTAAGGGTACCGCTGATGCTTCAGGGGCCGAAAATGGTGTTCCTGAGTCAGGTGACAAGCCTACCCAAATGGAAACTGACAAGGTAGGTGTTACTGCATTGAATGATTTCATATTGAGAGTCCTCTTGTTTGTGCTGATTAACTATTTCTATCAAGTCATGTTGTGTGTACGAATTTTTTGTTGCATGTGCTTCTGCATTCACATGGCTAGAGTAACTTTCTGTTTTTACGTGCTATATGCATATAAAATGTAAGATAGCGTGCTGGGTTTAATTTTGTACTGATTTGGGAGTTTCTGTTCTTGGTCTTGCAATGTTATAAGTTTCCTTTTGGGTGCAGACTCCGAAGAAAAAGGTGAAGAAAACAAATATTCCTGTGTCAGAGTTGGTTTATGGTGGAATGCTACCAGTTGATGTTCAAAAGGCTGTGGAGAAGGAGTTTGAAATGGCTTTGCAAGATCGAGTTATGGAAGAAACTAAAGACAGGAAAAATGCTGTTGAAGCCTATGTCTATGACATGAGGAATAAGGTAAAAGTGATGCTGATTTTATATTACCATGAAAGTGCACTCTTAGTCCTATCCTGCTAGAGTTAATGCTCTTTCTGTATCTCCAGCTGTGTGACAAATATCAAGATTTTGTTACCGACTCAGAGAGGGAGCTGTTCACTTCCAAACTTCAGGAAACAGAAGATTGGTTGTATGAGGATGGTGAGGATGAAACTAAAGGTGTTTATGTAGCAAAGCTTGAGGAGCTCAAAAAGGTAATTTTTTAATTGACTGTTGTCTACTTGTTCTTTCTCTGATTCTGCTCAAAAAGGATGTGGCATATGAGCAGTGTGCTAAACTTTGTGTTGGATTATTTCAGCAAGGTGATCCCATTGAGGAGCGTTACAAGGAGTTTGCAGATAGGAGTTCTGTTATTGATCAACTTGCTTATTGTATCAACAGCTACCGAGAGGCAGCTTTGTCAAGTGATTCTAAATTTGATCACATTGACATAGCTGAAAAACAGAAGGTACCAACTTGTTCTACTTGTCTCTGTTTGCCTCTCTATCTCATAAACACTTTATCTCTCTCGCTATCTTGCTCTCTTTTTAATGTTGCAATGTTCTCCCTTGATATTTTCTAGGTTCTGAATGAGTGTGCTGATGCTGAAGCCTGGTTGAGAGAGAAAAAGCAGCAGCAGGATGCTCTCCCCAAATATGCTGCTCCTGTACTTCTTTTAGGTGACGTGAGAAGAAAGGCGGAAGCTCTTGACAGGTATTTTTTCCAGAGTTTTTATTCCATCTTTTAGAATGAATGTTACATTCTTTCCTTTTCTGGATTTGCATAAAGTTCAAGGTGTTGAAAAGTAGAAATTTCTCCTCACAGGTTTTGCAGGCCAATAATGACGAAACCAAAGCCAGCCAAACCAGCGGCTCCTGAGACACCTGCAACCCCACCTCCTGAGGGAGGTGAATCTCAACCTAATTCTGGGGATGCCAGTGCCAGCCCGACCGAAAATGCAGAGAATGCTGCTGGTGAGGCACCTCCGGCTTCTGAGGAGCCAATGGAGACAGACAAGACGGAGAGCACTGCTTAGGTTGGGTGGGTTTATTTTAATGATTTATGCAGGCCAAACAGGTTCAGTATGTATAAGAACTATTCTTATGAACGCGACACAAACTCGGTGGGACGGCTGTGGGGAGGCTGGACTGTTCTCTTTCTTTCAATCTATTCTGTAATTTCTTTTTAGTTGGTTTGGTCTTGTTGCGAAAAGAGTTGAGTCATTAGAATCTAAAAGTCTTTTTAAAAGAAAATTAAATTGGTGGTGAGCTTTTCTCTCCCTGCCCCAGTCTTATCTTGGGAGGGGTGTAAGACTTGTTTCAAAAAATTGTCTTACTATTTTTAACCACAGTAAGCGAATGCCTCGGTCCATTGTTTCATGTCTTTGGATTTTGTCAATCAGAAATTTTAAGCTCGTTTTGAGTTTCTATTTTTGTGTGCTTTTGAAATTTCTCTCGTCCCGCTGGAATCTGGTTTGTGGATGTCATTGAAAATTTTTACATGAGCTCTCTCGTCTCTCCAGCAATTTTCTGCATTTCAGGATTTTGGGTTTTAAAGTTTCTGTGCTTCGGTTTTCGATTGGGTTGTTTGGAAAAGTGGAGATCCATGTGCGCGGGGAAAAGCACATGCCATGTGTAAGGAATGACTAGTGATTCATGTAAACTAACAATGCCAATGTATGTAACAAAACGACTAGCTATTCTTCCAAACTCGCTGTCTTATTCTCCTCGCCGTTCTTGTAGACATGTTTCAAGTTATCGTGGTTTATGGTTTTAGTAATAGCTGACCGCTCACGTCGGAGCAAGAATTTGGGTGTTGCAGCTAATTTTTTTATTTCTTGGGTTCCAAACAATTTATGACACAAAGCTCATGAATTGGTAACAAAAATCTTGTAAATGCCTTATAATATTGGAAATCCGCACTCTTACAGTCTTACATATCCGCGTTTGGGAAATTGGATGCAGCAAGGTTGTTTGATGGGCGAGAGTAATGAATATTTGAACGGAGAAATTACAGATTTTTCTCATACTAATATTCAGACCTTTATTCTTTTAATACCAACTAATAATTTCTTAGCAACATAATTTTACATTATTACTCTTATATTCAAATGTATCTTTATTCATATTTATTATAAATTAAAGTGATCGTGTCAGTGAAATTAAAGTAAAAGAAATTTAAGTATTAAAATAAGAAAAAATATTATTCTATGTGAATAAGAAATTAATAATAAGATATTTTTATAAAATATTCTTCTTATGATAAATATATATATTTCATATTGTCAATTTAAAATAGGAATAAATAACTTATTTATTCTTATTTTCTTTAAATTTTTTACGATATTATAAGAAATTTACGGTGAATGGTATATATTGATTTCAATTCGACAATCTCTGCATTTGAACCTTCAATTTATCTTAATAATTTTCACTTCTCAATTATTTCTGTTTATTTATAAAAGTGCTATTATTCATTCTTTTTTTTTAAATCAACAATTCATGTTCAGTCTCATCTTCTTATGTTGCTATGCCCACGAATTTTTCCAAAAAATTTGTTCTATTAATCCTCAAACATTTGTAACTACAACTTATTTGGATGAAGAAGCCGTTTCTTTTGGTTGGAATTGTTCATGTCAATACAGTATTTAAAAGTATTAACTCATTAAAATAAATAAATGAAATCAATACGAGAGAGAGAGAGAGAGAGAGAGAGAGAGAGAGAGAGAGAGAGAGAGAGAGAGAGAGAATTTTGTATTCCTTGGAGGAGGGTTCCATAATTAAAGTTATAGTATTAATATCGTAATTAAACATAAATTATATAAATGAAATATCAACATTAATTGTAAAAATAAAACATAAACCTTAGAAATTAAATATAAAATTTGTAAATGAAAGACAAAATAAGTAAATTAATATAAAACTAGTAAATTAATGTATTATTAGTAAATAAAACAAAACTTGCAAATATAATATAAAACTCATAAATCAATATTAAATGTAAAATAAAACATAAATTTTAGAAATTAAACATAAGATTTGTAAATGGAAGATAAAACAAGTAAATTGAAGTATTACTAGCAAACAAAACAAAACTTGCAAATGTGACTTAAAACTAGTAAATCAACATTAAGCACAAAATAAAACGTAAATTTTGGAAATAGAACATAAGAATTGTAAGTGAAAGGTAAAATAAGTAAATTAATGTATTACTAATAAACAAAATAAAAACTTGTAAATATAACATAAAAGTAATAAATCAACACTAACTGTAAAATAAAACACAAATTTTGAAAATAGAACATAAGACTTATAAAGGAAAGGTAAAACAAATAAATTACTATACATATGGTAAATTGATGTATTATTAATAAATAAAATCAAAACTTATAAATATAACATAAAACAAGTAAAGAAACATTGAGTGCAAAATAAAACATAAATTTTGTAGATTATGCCTAAAAATTATGAATAAAAAGAAAAATAAGTAAATTAATGTAAGAGCTACTGTAAAAAAAAAGTACACAATTATAAAATAAAAACTAATAATAATGTTTAATACCTTATATATTTATTGGGTTTTTTTATTTAAATTGAATAATGCTAGTTTTACATTTATATAATACATATGATGTTTTATTAATGATGAAATTTATTCTCAAAATCATATTTTAAAAAAAAATTATTTTAATATCTTTCATCATTTTTGTAAGATGAAGTTATTTTGCATCTTTATATACTTCCTCAAGAACAACCCTAAATAGTTTTTAAACATGAGTAAAAACTTTAAAACAACATGAAGTATGCATAAAGTTCAAAATTAAATCTAATTTTATTGATGTATCATATATGTGTTGAGTAATATAAGAATTTTTATTTTATTTTGTTTTATTTTTGCTGGATCCATATTGAGATAAATAATTGCACTTAATTAACTTATGTAATAAATAGATATCATTATAGAAAATGTGAAAAGAGGTACACAAATGTCCTAAAATAAATATAGAATTTATGGTTAAACCAATTCAATAAAATCTATTCTACTTTTTTTAGTATAATTTTTTTGTTTAATTAATGAGTAATTTTTTTCTCTGTTTAATTAAAAAAAATCTTTTGTAAGTGAATAAAATATTTTTCACTTAATTCTAAAGAAATAATGTTAATTTTTAAAAATAATTAATAATCTTGCATGAATTTTCTAGTTTTACTTTACACGCATTAGTTATATGTATAATTTATAATATTTATATCTATCATGATATTTATCGATCTCATTCTTTTCATCACAGCATTATAAAATTTTTCCCAATGTTTAATCCAAAACATAAGTTGTTCTTGTGATGAGTGCCTTGCAAGGAAGAAAATAAAGGAGAGTGAGGAAGAACGAGAGAGGAGAGAGAAAGAAAACGGTAAAGTTTTGAAATTTAAGTTATTTCAATAGGAATTTTAGACATTTCAAGTTAAAATGAAAAAAAAAAAATGGGGGTTAAAGAGATAGGTTTGGGGGGTCAAGTATCACTAGTCGAATGAGAAAGGCTTACCGCCCACTGCAAAGACTTATATAGCCTTAGAACCAAGTCTAGTCCGGGAGATGAAAGAGAAGGGTTTTACCCTAATAGCCCCTGACTGTCTGTACTTAAACGGAATTGATAACAGGGCTTGGTAGAGCTGGCAGGGTTGAAGATGCGCACATGTTTGTTTATGATCATGCTGAAGAAGGCGGTAAGCCTGATGTTGTGCTCATAGACAATCTGATTAAACTCGTCAACAAAACATATAACAACGTAACCGAGGCTTGATTCAAGTCCAAAGCTCCAGCCTCTGAGGCGCCTACATGGTTTGAGAAGATGAAGGCAATTGGTGATCTTCTTAATGAAATGAGGATGCTTATAATGCGCTTACGTCTGGAATGGTTAAGGGCTCGCATGATTAATGACGCTTATTTCTCTCTTAGGAGCATGGATGAAGATGGCCGTGCTCAAGGCAAAAGCTTGCTTAATACTATAATAAATTGCTTGGTTAAGACATGTACAGCAGGTCGAAAGCGAGCTATTGAAATTTTTTTAAAGGCATTGCAGCACTTATCTGAGATAAAGCCGGGTGGGGTAGTTATACCAAAAGATTTCTCAAGCATGTTGATAATGGAAAATGCAAAATATGTGATAAAAAGAAAAAACTCCACTTATTATATGAATTATCGAAATTCTTTTTAGAGGAAAAAAGATGCCCTCAACATCTATTTAAGTGATAAACAAATATAAAACTGTAGAAGTCACCCACACATATTATATATATATATATAACTTATCGACTTAACTCGTAATTAAAAATTAGTTCAAGAGTTAAGAATTATCTAAGAGTTATATTATAAACTGCTCTCAATTAAAATTGTAGCATATTTTCATTATCAATGCAAACAAGTGAAATATAAGCGAACAACATTGCATTACTCAATGTTGTCAAGAACATTTAACACAAATTTGATAGAGTTTCGGTCAGTTTTAGCATTTTTGTTTTTGAAGAGAATTTATGGAATTTTTTTTAATACCTGTTAAGTAATCACAATGGTAGAGCAATGAAGATCTCATTCACCTCAACATTATATCACAACACAGCCGAGACATTATTATAGCATACAAAAGGCTACATGGAGCAAAATAAGTACTCAAAGTTCGCATAGTAACGAAGAAGTTACATGAGAGGAACTTTCTCAACTAAGAATAGGACATACTCATCCAAAACCGACCAATCTGACCCAACCGAATTTGTTCAAAATTTTATGAATTAGTCTCAAAAACCGAATTCATCAATATCATCTCTTAGGAATAGTTTTTCATAGCCCGCCAAAGTGCCAATGCTTAATAAGTGTTAAAAGACTACTTTACCCTTTAGAAAAAAGATAGTGAGATGAACTTTTTGCCAACATTTGTTTACATTTTACATGATAACCCTCTTAGGGGATTGCATCTTGGCCCAAGCCTTTCTACAGCCGGGGTGAGGCATTAAACGGATTGGGCTTTTGGTCCGGTCACAAAAGGTCTAGATTTTTGTTATAAGGATATTATTATTTTACTACCAAAGATATTTTGATATATCATATCAATAGTATAGTTTGTTGAAAAATAGATTTTACTACCACACATTTGCACCGTTATTAATTTATCACAATTATGTTAGAAAAACGTTAATATTTAATAAAAAAATGAGTTAAAAGTTGATTTTACCCCAGAAGAATAAAAGATAATTTTACCCTTTGAAAAGAAAGAAATAATGAACAAAAATAAGATTTAGAAAACAACTAAAAATTGTAATTAATAAAAAATAATGAACAATATGCAGAATTATGACAAACGGCCAAGAAAACAATTAATAAAAAATTCTTCTTCAAAATTAATATATAACCTATGAAATTCAAATACTAATCACAATTAAAAATAATAACAATTTATAACAATAGTAACAATTAATAAGATTTAGAAAACAACTGAAAATTGTAATTAATAAAAAATAATGAATAATATGCAGAATTACGACAAATGACAAAGAAAATAATTAATAAAAAATTATGCTTCAAAATTAATATTATAATCTATGAAATTCAAGAATAAATCACAACTAAAAATAATAACAATTCAATTAAGGAAAAAAAATTAATGAGAGAGAGGGGCCGATTTTAGGGTTATCAATTTCCTAATTCTTTAATTATTTCCCTTGAAATTTTTTGCTTTGTTTTATTGTTTATTTTGCATTTGCAAAGTTGCGTTTTGACTTTAATAGGAAATATCTTTGATGCCCTTATGATATCAGTAAAATATCAACAAATTTTAACATTTTCAACAAAGAGTGGTAAATTGATAATAGCGCAAACGTTTGGTGGTAAAATGTATTTTTCAACAAACTATGGTACTAACATGATATGTCAAAATAACTTTAGTAGTAAAATGATAATATCTCTTGTTATAATATCTCTTTTTTTAATTAAAAAAAAAAAGCTCAGTTGAGGTGCCTAGTTGAGAATGGGCAGAATTTAAAATTATTTGAAGTTTTGAACCCACTAATTTTTTTCACCATGTTCAAACCGACTAATTTCATTGCACCATTTTTTTATTATAATTTTTATTATTAAAAAATTCAACAAATTATTTATTTGACCTTGTTTGACACTTAACAAATAAAAGTATTGCATAAATTATCAAATTCCTTATTGTAATCTATTACAGATTGATAGGAACATTGTCCTTACGTGGAAGTGAATAGTAGAAATCTTTTTTACCACTTTTAATCTATATAATTTTTTTTCGTTGGATTTTGAAATAGATAAGAACGTGATATTATTAATAGTGATAAAGAGAAAGAAGATCTGTGATTTAGTTAGAAAGAATGAAGAATTTAGGGGAAAAAAAAAGAATAAAGAAAATGAAAAGAGAGGGTGAAGTTTAGGATTGGAAAATTGTTATTGTTGCATAGACCATTGCTATATTGAAATTTGAGAAACTAAGAAAGTGGTTAATTAAGGGCAATTTCGTGGTTTTGAAAAAATATGTAATTAAAAAATTACTTTATAAATTGATAATTATTTTTATTAAAGATAAGTGGATGCAAAGATGATTTAGTGTTGTCTGGTACTAGCACTATTGTGGGAAAAAGTTAATAAAGATTTTAATATAAAAAAAGTAAACATATTGTTTGCTTTTTATGATGCCTTTTTTTAGGGATTATCGCAAAAAAGGATTAATATTAATACTTATTCTATTCTTTAGTAATAACGGAAGAGTTCAATTCCTTAAAAAAATAGAACTAGATCTATTCTATATTCAATAAGTAGCAAGACGCAATGGGGTTGATTCCCTTTCCTATGAGTGAATGTATCCATTTTTTGTCATCATTCAAAAGACTTATTTGTAAGAGTTTCTTTTTTTTTATTTTATAAACGTCGTCAATCTATGTATAAATTATAGGTCCAGCTATGTTGGAACCGCTTTAAGATAGAATACTCCTTCATAATCACACATGATTAAAGTTATAATGAATTTTTTATTATTTATCACTTTGCGTTTGTAGCTGTGATTCGTGCTCTACCTTATAGCAACTCCAAGGCAGCCATAACCATAAATTATTTCTCATCATTCAAAAGACTTATTTGTAAGAGTTTTCCTTTATTTTATAAACTTTGTCAATCTATATATAAATGAAGTAACAGCCACTGGTATTAAGACAAAGAGTCTATTATTACGCTTCCACATGAAAGCCAACAAGAATACATAATTTTTTTTCCTTTTATTTTATTTTATGAACTTCTACATCAAGTGAGATAAAATTTACTTAACAATTAAACTACAGCAACAAATGTTTATCATACACTTTAGTTTGCAACTTTTAAACTATACCAAACAAGACCTTAGTAGGTTCAAATGGCTTATTTCTCTATAAATGAGTGTTCGAAAAAAAAATTCGAATGCAAAAAAGATGTGAAAAAAAAAATCATTATGGTTAAGAGAGAGAAACATCGAGTATTGTCCTTAATTACTCAGTTTTCATGAACCTCATTGGAAGTAAAATCATTAAGAAAATTTTGAATTTTCTTCATCTTTTTGAGCCTCTGTTATGCAATGTTAGATACTCAGTTCATTAAACTAAATGGCTGGGATGTGTTGCATTTATCTTTACAAGTAGTTCAGTGGCTTGGAGGCATGATTGTAGCTTTACTTAATGTTGAACAGAGTAGCTAAAAATTTTACATGATAAAGGCGATAATACCCCAAATTTCTATATATCCATATCTGTGTCTTTTTTACAGAAGGCCCCAGAAAATTTTATTAATTTACCTAATTATTAGTAAGCATTAACATATATACTTAATTGAACATTAATGTTAAAAATAATAAGAATTTTGACAATCCTTGTACAATTCTCTGTCCTTAAAAGTATCAAAGTTGTTCAGAAGACAAATGTTGTCCTAATACAACTTCTATATTGCTTTAGTTCATTTGCTCTTGCAATGGAAACTTTGACTTCTAAAAAATGTCCACTGGGGGTCTCAATACTGAAGATAGTCTTCTTACTAATACTCTACATTTTTATAAATTTAGCTTATAGACAATTGAATTAAAATTGTAAGTTAGCATTTCAAAATTAAATTCAAATTAGGAGTTTCTTTAAATTTGACTAGCATTTTGAAGGTGAATAAATGCTGTACTTGCACCATGAAGGTTACGACTTATCATAAAAAGAGGAAGAACCGAAATATGATCCACAATCTCAACATCTATCTTTGTCAACTTTGTAATAAAATTAAAATCCATATATACTTGCATCATAATTTAAAGAATTGAATGCTGTGTATGCCAAAAACTGTATGAACACTAAAAAATGATAAACTACCAACAAAATTTCTTAAAAAAATGTATATATACAAAATTACTAATAGTTAGTATGGGTGTTTAAAATCCAATCTGATCTGTTCAATCCGTTTGATCCGTAAAAATCCGATATGTAGATTGATAGATTGGATTAGATTGAAAATTTAAAAATCCGTAATCGATGAATTGGATATGGATTTATTTTTGTAAATCCACAAAAATCAGGGAATCCGAAAAAAAAAATAAAAAAATTATTTAATTAAAAAATTAAATTTGTAAATATGACATTAGTACTTAATAATAAATAATTAAGTTAAAATATAGTTACATTAATACCATATTATATCTTATTAGATAATAATATAAAATAAAAAATAATTAAATAAACAAATATAGCTTCCTAAACAGTTAATTTTTATATAATGATTTAAACAAACGAGATTTTTTTTTGAGTGTTATACTTTAAAACTTTGAATGTATTTTCTACTTTTATTCAAACAATTAATTTATTTAAATCTTATTTAATTTTAAATTTGATTGGTAGTAAAATTATTTTTATATTAATTTTTTATTTAGTTAGTTCATAGATTGGAAATAATTAAAAAAATTTAATCTTTAAAAAAATTCCATAAAATGGTGAATTAGATTTGGATTGAGTTTCATTGATCCGTGAATTTGATCGGATTAAAAATTTATAATCCGCAAAATTGTGGATAAAATATGGATTGATGCATAATACGCAAAATCCGATCCATAAACACCCTTAATAGTTAAAAATAAATGATGAAGTATAATTCCAAGAGACTGAAACAACTAGGTTATATGAATACCAATCAATAGTAGGTTAGCAGAGTATTTTTGATGAAAAATGCTATCTAGGACAATGCAGAACCCCCTAGTAACAATGCATCTCTTAAGTTGTTAGGAACTTAAGATAGCGTTTACTTTTTAGATTAGATTGGAATCTCGAGAAGTGAAAATCTTATGATTAAGAGTGTAGAGTGAAAGTGGAAGTAGGCTATTTACTTACAGTAAAATGAGAGTGTGAAATAGGAATTAGAATCTTATTTATGTGTTTACATTATCTTAGAATGGAAGTGAATTATTTCAAATTACAATTTTACCTTTATTTAAAGAATTGTGGTTTTTAATTGCAAAATGAATAAAAAATAAATTTGTAAAATAAACTATTATTATTATTATGATGTAAATCATAATTTTTTTTATTAATGTTAATTTTAGTTACGTAAATTAAAAATTATTAATAAGAGCAACACAAATGAAATATTTTATTAATAATATAGTATAAAATTAACATTTTCTTAGAATAAACTATTTATTACTAATATTAATATTAAATAAATATAATAATATTATATTTAAACAAGTTTAAATGTAATATTATCAAATAATATAATAATATTAATTAAATAAATATAATATTATTATTTTAATAAATGTAAATTATATTATATTTAATAAATAAAGAGTAAAAAAGAAAAAGGTGAGAGTAGATTACTGTTATCATTCTCTTTATGGGAGTGAGAATCCCAGCTCTGACTCAGAAAATGAGTGAACTCATGGAGTGAGACTTTCACTTCCCATCTTAAAAATGAGTAAGTAAATATTGAAACACAGTGGAAGGAATCCACACTCTCCAATCGCACTCCAGGATATAAACACCATACAAGAGGGCACGTTTGCAAACACAATGACCAATAATTCCACACAACTCAGAACCAGCATCAACAGTACTTAAACGACCGCCAACAAACTCCATCGCCTCCGTCACGGCCCGTTCTGGATGCAAATAGCCCATATCACCAAACTTACGCCTCTCTAAACTACATGATTACCCATAAAAATAAAAGTTTTAGGAGAAAATAAAAAGTGCGGAAAATAAATAAGAATAACATGAAAAAACTAAAATAATATAATTATTTTATTGAAAAACAGAGGAAATGAAGAACAGAACAATTTCTTTTTTTATATCTCTATTAAACATAAAGTAGAGGGGGCGAAACTCAAATTAATTTTTTATTACTTTATCTTCGTAGATTCGAATTTAGGTACTTAAAAGTCATTCGGCCAATCTAATTAAAAAGCAAACAGTGCGTGAGGGAGAGTCACCTTTATACAAAGTAATTAAATTTGATGACAAAGATCTCATTCATAAACTGCGACAACCAGGGGTGGTGGATTATTATTAGAATTGACAAGGTTTTATTTGTTTATATAATCCTAAACAAAATCTTCGTGCAAGTGAAAACAGCCTTCCAAAGTCATATGCCGCTGCTATCGCTTACTGTCACTGGTCGTTAACCCCCAGGACAAGCTCCAGTTGAATGTAAAATGGACGACTGAGTGGATTGACTCTGAAACTAGTACATTTTAATTCATAAATGACCAAAATTTATTCCTTAATTATGTATACTTGCATCCATTAACTACTAATTACTCAAAGATTAAAATAACTGACCAAATTTTATTCCATAATTATATATACTCGCATCCATTGGCTACTAATTAGATGGGGTCGTGGTCCATCATATATGCCCTATATTCCCATTTACATTTCGAATTTCAAGCAACAGCACGTTTGACCGGACAAAAGTTGCCTTACCAGCCACCAACTAGAGCCTAGAATGTCCCTGAGCGCTCTCTAAACTAAGAAATTAAAAGTAACAAACTTAATAGAACTTGATGGCGACTGATGGTGATAAATGCAGAATATAGATTAATGGTAAAATAGTTACCACAAGAAGTCAAGAATTACAGAGGAAAGAGGAAACAATCATCCTCTCTAAATTTGATATTTCTTCAAGTATCAACTGATACAACATCTCCCAATTTTTTTTTTATTGCCGCGCGATTTAAAGCAGGACAACAGAAAAGGTCCCCTCAGTTATAAAACAGCAGCCATTGTTTGACATGCTAATCGACATTACACATACGTAATCAGGTCTTAGATGCATTACCCACTGGCATTCTCAACAGAGACATCGTTCTCATCATCAAGACCCTGTCGTATTTTTGCAATCTCGGCCTGTGCTCTCTCCATAATCTGCCTCTTCTGCAATTCCAGGTCCCTGTGGAAATCCATCCTCATCTTCTCTAGTTCTAACATCTGCTGCCTCTTACTATTCTCAATCTTCTCATATATCTCACTAAATTTGTGAATAGAATCCGCAAGCAATCTAAACGAGGACCTATCATCAGATTCCCTTCCAATCTTCCTTTTCTTCGGAGGAAGTCCATCTGAATCATCCTCCTCACCAGCAGTAGATTCAGAATGCCCTGGACTATCCCTCATCTCATCCACCCCATTTGCACGGTTCAAATAAGCCCTAGGATTCATAAAGACATACTCTCCTGAGTCCATCCCACAAGACAGTCCACCTTGTTGCTGGGGCGAAGACATTAGCATATCCATTTTCTTGAAATAAACCCATTTGCTGCTAGTGTCACCAGTCTCTGCCATCCTAAGCTTCTCCTTCTTATATTTCTTCTTTAATGTATCCAAACGGTTCCGACACTGTGTGTCTGTCCTTTCAATCTTGGACACCTCTGATACCTTCTCTGCAACTTCTTGCCATTCCTCAGATCGAAGACTCTTCCTCCCACGTTGCAGAAACCGGTCACCCCAAGCATCTAATAAAACAAATGTTTCATGCTCATTCCAATCTGTAAGTGCATTCCGCCCACCAGATGAGGGCCTTGGTGCTGGAGTAGCCACAACCGGGGTTGGCACTCGAGGAGCAAATTCATAACTTGAAACCAAACTCTTCAACTTCCTTTTTTTTGGGTGCCTTTCGACATCATCAAGGTCATCTGCCTTCCAGTTGTAATTTCCTTGGTTCCCATCATCATCCTCGTTATACTCATCATCGTTATCGTGATCTTCAACCTCATCATCTTCATCATCATCATCATCATCCACATCTTTCTCCACATATGGACCAATGCCGTTATTTTGATTATTGTTTTCTTCTTCCACACCAAACTCTGCTTCATCTTCATCATCATCTACATCAGTCTCATCCTCATCATTAACATACTGATTGTCAACTTCCCGAGAATATGTCATGCCTCGAACGGGAAGCTTTTGGCGACGTGAGGAACCATAACCCTGCTGGTGATTGCCACCATATGGGTTTGGTGGATACCTCGCATCATCATCAGTGTCATCCATTTTAAACAAAACTCAGGCTCAACAATAAGAAACGACGAAAATGTACACTAGTACTTTCACTATCCAATTTTAAAACAAGATGAAAAGACCAAATATAAAAACCCTAAGCAAAAAAAAAAACCCTACCTCTCAAGACATTGAGCCCCAGTATATCCACCAATATCTTCAATTGCACAGCATAAGACATCAGAAACAACAAACCCCCACATACTTTCTACTAAAATAACCTAATTTTTCACTTCAAACATTGGAAACCATGTTTCGGTTAATTGAAAAAAAATTCAAGTTCAAAGTTTACTTTTCAACAGATCAAATGCCCAAAACTTAAAAGCCCCACAAATCTGGACTGTCAAACAACCTAATTTCTTGAGTTCCAACAAATATTCTGTCTTCTTATTAATCAGATCAAGAAACAATCGTAATTCATAAACCTCAAAGTTCGCTACTTTTACATTAGATTAAAACTTACTATTACTTACTAAACCAAAAAAAAAAAATACCCAGAATTTATTATCCTGAAAAAAGAAATCCCTCCTTTTGAGCTACGAAAAGAATCCAAATTCAAAAAAAAAAACAAAACCCACAATTCTTACCTCAAAACTAGCTCAAATTTTGAATCTTTTCTCCAGAAACAAACCCCAACTCAGGGTTCTCAAAAAATTGCAAAAGGAGAAAATAAAAAACAAAAAACCCTAGCTCAGAAATTTGTCAGAAATAGAATATGAATTTTCAAGAAAATAGAAAATGTTTTGTGGAGAGAGGTGTTAAAAGTACATTTGGGGTTAAAACAGATGACTGCTAATGTGCGCCACGGGTGCTCATCTTGGAATCAAAAAAGACTCTGGGACAATGGCCTTGGGCTTTACGCTATTGGGCTTAGCTTCTAGCCCTGGAATTTGAGACAATAACAAACAAATGAAATTAACAATACTAATAACTTACAATAAGAAGAAGAAGAAGAAATTTTAGATTAATAGAAGTTTGAAGACATATTGTAATTTGATCAATAATTTAGGCGTTTGCTAAACATCTATTTTTACTTTATAGTTCATACCTTTTTTAATTCTCTACGAGTAGTAAGGAGTTGTATAACTCCAAATCTTTTATGTTATCCTATAGGTTTTATTAGTTAAGTATAGTAGTTATATTCAAAAAAAGATATATTAGAAAATGGTAAAATCTTATTTTAAACAAAACATTCATTGATAATTTGCCAATATCTAATTTTTTCAATTATTAGCATTAATTGGTTTACTTTCTACATTTCTACTACAATATATCTAAGTTTTAAATTAAAGACAAGTACTAGAGAGTGCTGAGAGGATTTAATTTTTATTTTGTACCACATTTTGATTTTTCATTTTAAAAAAATAAAAAATAGAAATGTTGTACCTTATTATGACTGCGCTATTGTTTTCACCCTATAATAACTAATATATTTTATGTATAAGAAAAAAGTGAGTATCATTGCAAGATATAAAGATTTATGCCAAACATTACATAAAAGAAAACTTTTTTTGCAAAAATAAAAGTACAAATAATGAAATAAAGGGTATAATTTTCTAATGTATGAATATATTATTTATAGCAACGATAGATATGTTAACAGTCATAGCTAAGTTTTAATTTAAATACTAATTAATGTGGTCACTAAATGATGATTAAATAATTTAATTTTATAAATTATAAAATTTATCGTCTGATAAATAAATAAATAATATATAAACCAAGATTTAAGTTCAGACTCATACGGTGAAATCCCTTGCATCATTGAAGAATATAAGAAAGAAACAGAAACTGAAAAATATATATAAAGCTTTAAGCAGTCCCACACCAACCGAACACAAACTCCTCATCCGTCACTGGCAAACAGAAGCACTTATGTTTCACTGACACAAATGTCTTAAACGTGTGGTGGGTCCCACAAACCCAGGCAGCAATTCTTTCCCTCTTGAGCCGTTAGATCGCCGACCTTTCCCATGGAATCTATCTCTGGTGCCGTCGGATTATACGAGATTGGCACGGCTAAACCTAACACGTGAGAGTCAATTTTTTAAAACTATTTTATTTTTAGTTTTTCTTGGGTCGCGCAAAACGACGAAACAAAACTGTAAAAGTGTGAATAAAGAAACCGTATCGGAATCATCACTGAAGACTCCAAGAGCCTTTTGCTATGTTTTGTGGGGCCGAATGTGGAACCCACTGAATCATGGAGTTGCTGGTCAAATCTTGACGTCGTTTCTTGACGGTTTTTGAGTTCTCCACTTGTCAATGACGGACGTGGCAGGGACTTGTGGTTCCAATTTACCTCCTGTAATTTCGCATTTACTCAATTACCCTTCAAATTTTGATCTTTTTTAAATTATTATTTTCCAATTCTGTGATGCTTACAATAAAATATTTGTCGATATGTTGTTTGGATTTAAAGGAGAACCAACAAGTAACAACTTGAATTCTCAACTTTTGAGCGGTTAAATAATTATAAAGCATGTGTTTGAAGTGATGATCTTCTTTAAAATGTGAGAACCTAAAGAGATTTATTACATGATTAAAAATAAGGTGGTAAAATGAATAATCAAATCAATTTCAAATCAAATCCTAAATGAATTGGGTCAAAATTTTATGGATTTGGATTCGATTCATTTGTTTGACAAATTGAAATTATATGATTCAGATTCGATTTTTTTATTAAACAAATTGAAATCTCAGGATTCAGTTCATTTGTTTAATTCATTTTATAAAATTAATAAGGGAACCGAATAGAATCCAAATTCGTTTATTATTTATTTATCCTAATAATAAACGAATCCATAACGAATCAAGTTGAATGTGAATTTGTTTAAAAAAATAAATAATGCAAACCATAAGATTAAAAGGGTTTTTTATTTAAATATACCCCATTTGCCCTTAAATATCAAATTTATACCCTATTACATATATATACCTCATGAAAGTGAAAAAAGTCAAAAATATTCTTAAAAAAACTATTTATCTACATTTTCAATAAGAAGTCGAGTACAAAGTCGAGTATGAAGTCGAGTACAAAGTCGAGTACGAAGTCGAGTACAAAGTCGAGTACGAAGTCGAGTACAAAGTTGAGTACGAAGTCGAGTATTTAGTCGAGCAAAAGATAAAGTGAGAGAGTTGAGTAAGTCGAGTATCTAGTCGAGCGGGAAGTCAAGTAAAAAAGTGAAGTAAGTCGAGTAAGTTATAATGTAAGTCGAGTAAGTTATAATATAAGTCGAGTATTGAGTCGAGTAAAAGTAAGTCAAGTAGAGCAAAAAATGAAGTGAGAAAGTTGAATAAGTCGAGTATTTAGTCGAGCGAGAAGTCAAGTAAAAAAGTGAAGTAAGTCGAGTAAGTTATAATGTAAGTTAAGTAAGTTATAATGTAAGTCGAGTAAGTTAAATGTAAGTCGAGTATTAAGTCGAGTAAGTTATAATGTAAGTCGAGAAATATGTCGAGTAAGAGTAAATCTAATCAAGTAAAAAATGAAGTCGAGTATTCTCGACTATTTATCCGATTTTGAGGATATGATTAGTTTTATAAGAATTTAATTGGAGTTATTTTTGTACTTTCTCTCATTTTTTTAAGTATATATGTGTAAAATTTAAGAGTGTTATAATTTAAGGTATATATTAGATATTTTTGAAGAAAATGGTATATTCCACACAATTCTCCCAGATTAAAATGTTTACAAAAATTAAGTAAATAATCCATTGTAGACAGGGATAAACTAAGAAGCCATCATAGACACGAACAAAATATAAAAAGTTTCAAAAGGGAAAGGAAAAGAAAAGAGCAAAATGGAGTGATGATGGGAACGGGATCATTAGCAGGAGATGCAAATTTGTGCAATAGGGCCTTCAGTGAGAGATAAGGATTTATATAGCAGGATCATCATCAGCTATCAGCATGGGATGGCAGTAGGTAAAGAGGATGATGACAGGAACTAGATTAGATGGAGATAAAAGCAGTAGTGAGATTGTCAGTGGTTGCTATTATTGCCTAACTTTAGCCATTCAATCTTCGATCTAGCAGCGATGGCAGCTGATTAATGGGCTTGGATGGTAGTGGCTTGTTGTCGATGATGGAGGCTTCGATTCAGAAAAGTGCCGAAAACAAAACCAAAACCAAAAATAAAGGTGGCAGAAAACTTCAATATTACCTCAAATTTAGTTGTGATCCAAATAACAATAACAATTGAGCTAACATAGCTTGAGATCATCAGAAACTGCAAAAAGAAATTGCCATGAGAATTGAGAAGACTGTAAAGGGGTTGAGAGAAATCAAAGGGAAAGAAATTAGGGCCGGCTGCCCTAATTTTTCATCTCATATATATATATATATATATATATGTTGTCTTATTATTATTTATAATTACTAGATTAACCTTTAAAATTTTAAAATTTTTCATAAACATTTAAGGATAATAAGTAATTTAATAAAATGAATAGATTGTATTCGGCTCGTTTATAACTAATTTATTAAACGAATCCTAAATGAATAAACGAATTATTATCTTCAAATCCGGATTCAGATTTGTTTAATTAACAAATAGAATAAAATTCACCTATTTATTAAATAAGTCAATTTTTTTCAAACCCAAACCTATTTAATTTTTTTTAAAGGAAAGGGGGGGGCAAGCCTAATCAATTTTTACCCCCTCCCCACCTCCAAGACTAACCAACCCAGTCCACATGAGGGCGGACAGTTTTGTTCGTCAATCAACTCGACTACACCCTTGGGGGCAACCCAAACCTATTTAATTCGCTCTAAATCGAATCGAATAAACGAATCATGACCCAAATTACCACCCCTAATTAAAAATTAATTCTCAATTTTAATATTTAAATTTAATAATACTTTTAAGTCTAAATAATAGATTAGATGTATAAATCATAGAAGGTTTTATAAACACTAACTAGTTACTAAAAATGTGACGTGTATAAATAATTAAGATAAAAATTGTTAGTCACTTTATTTACCTCAGTAAAGTTAATAAATATACTTAATAGAAGTGGTCATATTACACAACAATAAATTTTTCACAAATTTTCAGTTCATTAAAACTAAAAAATTACATAATAAGCGAAAAATAAATTTAAGATTGATTGAATAAATATGAGGTGGCAAGCCGTCTAAAACTCCTAAAAATGGTAAATAATTTTTTTTTTTTTTTTTTGAATTAAGAAATGGGAAGAAACGGAATGCCTATCTAATTTTGTTTTATAATGGTTTTAAATTGGTCAGGACTTGCGTAGTGCAGTAGACTCCACTTACCTGCATGGAACAACCACCATTCGGTTCCTTTCGTTAACGCGAATCATTCAAAAAAGTCAATGAAGAAGAGAATTCTTTCACGTCCGTCCTTCTCGATGAGGCCACGCCCAAGTCCCAACCCTAGTGGTATGGTCTCGTCCGATCGTACGAAACCTTTTTTTAACCATGAAACTACCATCTCAACGCCTGCAACAGAGAATCAGAACTTTCCATTTATCTGATTCTTCCCCATGGGAAAACATGGCTCCTTCGGGATTTCGATCCCCAAAAGGATTTTTTTGTTCCCAAACAAATAAATTGATTTTGAAGGTTGATGAACCAAACGTGACCTTATGGCTAGCGGTGATCGTCGTTGAGCAACCGAAAACGTCGCCGTTGGAAAGGACGACGACGACGTTTGGTCACTTTACGATTAAGCTCGAACTCCACCAGTCAACTTTGTCGTTTAGTGCTGACTCCCTCAATAAAAGCTAAATAAAAACAATTCTTTCATAAGCTTCATTTTTAAGTTAAGAATTATTTTGGTCTATAATATAAGCACCGTTTTATGGTCTGAATACAAGACATTTATCCACAAATCCACTAATTTTAGACTAATTTCAGGGTTAGGATCTTATCAAAAGCGAATAAAAGGGTTTAGGATTTTAATTTTCTCTAATGATTTAATTTTTTCAATATAAAAATTAGATATTTAGATGTATTTTGTTTATTTGTTGAGCTTTCATATTAAGTAAGAAGGAAAAATAAATTTGGAATCGAGATTATCTAGATAAAATACCATTAAATGTCCTTCTTATCAATATATTATTTATTTATTTATTATTGTGACTTGTGAGTGTTGGTTACTGTAACTAATTATATGTTTTTTATACTTAGTAATCGTTTGATGTGATTTTTGAGTGATAATATAACAACAAAATCTTATATAAATTTATTTTGTACAAATTAATTTGACATTAACTCATTGGTTGAATAAAAATATAAAATAATAAAAACAAATCATATAGATTAAAGAGATATTTAATTAAACCAATTTAATCATGCTACATCAATTTGTACAAAAGAAATTGTACAAGAGTTTGTAGATATGTTATTGCTCATAATTTTCATTTACAATTAAAAATTTTATTCTAAATCTTCATTGAACATAAATTTAATTGGAGCCTAAATTAGCCAAGAAACGAAATTAAAACAAGCTGTACATATTGTGACTTCTTATCAATATATTATTTCTTTATTTATTATTGTGACTTGCGAGTGTTGGTTTATGTTACTAATTATATGTATTTTATACTCGAGAATCAGTTTGATGTGATTTTTGAGTGATGGTATAACCACAAATTCTTATATAAATTTATTTTGTATAAATTGATTTGATATTAACTCATTGGTTGAATGAAAATATAAAATAATCAAAATAAATCATATATATTAAGAAATATTTAATCCAACTAATTTAATCATGCTACATTAGTTTATATATATAAAAAATTTATATAAGAGTTTGTAGTTATATTATTATTCATGATTTTTATTTAAGATTAAAATTTTTATTCTAAATCTTCACTGAACATAAATTTAATTGGAGCCTAAATTAGTCAAGAAATGAAATTAAAACAAGCCGTACATATTGTATAGTAAGCGTGTGTGCACACATTTATATATTTTAAAGCAAGCATGTACACAAAGAACATAAGTTTCCACCACCGAAAAACGGTGAATTTTCACTAAAATCATGTATCTCGGTTATAAACTATCATAAATATATTGTCGTAGTCTAAGTCTGCAACTTTGTATCTTGTAAGATACGACAAAATTTTTTATGTACGCAATGAAAGATAATTAACTTTATATATATATATATATATATATATATATAAATACCAACAAACTAAGTTGAATTTGTTAATTTTGTATCCTTCCCTTATGCTAAATAATTATTGTGTTTATAACAACCATTCTTATAGGAAAAATGCTGGCCATGAGCTTGGAAATAAATAATATTCACTTTTTGTAATGCGCTGACGGCCGGCCGGCCAGATTTGCATGATGCCACAACTTAGATGGTCTTAATTACCCGCGCGGAGTTGTTAATCGTTTGTCTTTTAACATGGAATATACGTAGTTTTATACCGTAGCTTATACAAAAATACGTATTGCTTAATTAATTAACAGAGAGAGAGAGAGAGAGAGAGAGAAAGAGTGGGAGTAGTAGTATATCAGAAGCCTCTGTGCTTCACTGTTTCTCTGATTTTGAAGCATGCAGGAGACGCAAAAACAAAAAAATTAAATAATACATAAAAAAATTTAAAAAGATATTTTGAAAGTGAAAGAGAGAGAGAGAGAGAGAGAGAGAGAGAGAGAGAGAGAGAGAGAGAGAGAGAGAGAGAGAGAGTGGGAGAGTTTGTGAGCTCTGAAAGCTTCTTCACTTTGTCAATGGTCATCTCTCTCTGCTGCATTTGTGATTTTGAGGCTTTCTAGAGAAGAAAACCAGGTGTGCTTTTGTTATTATTTTTTTTTTAATTTTTTTTTTCTTGTTTAGTTTGATGCATTTTTCTTTTTTGCTTTTTATGGTTGTCAGCGGTCAAAACTGGGTCTTGATTGGGAATCAGATTGATTTATTTAAATTTTAATTGTTGGTTGATGATTTTGAGGTTCATTTGATGCATTTGATGAACATCTAACAAGTTCTTTGCATCTGGGTCTGATCCTCCTGCAGCTCATTTGATTCATAATTTATCTCCATTATTGTTTTGATTTAAAGTTTTGTTTTTATTTTGGATTAGTCATATGACCATGCTTCTGTTTTATGCATGATGTAGTAGAGTTGGTTCTTTTCTGCAATCAATGCACTGAGGATTTTGCGGGGTTGTTTGGGGTTTTGTTGATTTTTAATCAATAAGGGATTTATCTAATTTGATTGTGTATGTATTGCAAAGAATTTTCAATTGGCTCTTGGAATTTATGATCAGTGTTTTGATTCAGTTGATCATGGAATAAGGTTCTGGAAAAATTGCAGTCTCCATTGGTTTTTAGTCTTGATGTAACACTTTCTGTAGATTGTTTTCGGGTGAAATTTTTGAGCGGATTTCCTTTTGTTCAACAATCTGGATCATCAGTTTCTGTACCCTTTAAAGCTAAAACCATCATTGAAAATTTTGTCAATTGGGTTACTCAATAAGCTATCATTGCTTTCTTCATTTTGCCAGTCATAGATTGCTTCTTTCTCCCTTTGTTTTCACTAATTAACAATGAGTTCTATCAAACTCATTGCAGTAATTAGTTGCTGGTTTTCTTTCAAGAGGATTGAGGTTTTCTGATAATCCCCAGGAAACATCTATTCATGTTAATGTGATGGCTGATTCTGCTTCAGAGTTCAATATTCATTCTGATAGTTTTGGCATAAGGCAAATAAGCAGCTCGCTTTCTGGGTTCCTAGTAGGACTTAGTTCTAAAGGTTCATCTGACTCCGACACTGTTTGGAGTCCTACATCTCCCTTAGATTTCAGAGCTTTTGTGAACCTGAGCAATCCATTTAGTGTTAAGTCTCCAAGATCGCCTCCCCAAAATGGCTATCAGAAGAAGTGGGATGGTAGTGAGGTAGGCCTTGGAATCATAAACTCCCTTGCTGAGGAAAAAGAATCAACCGGTGATGTTTGTAATTCATTAAAGAGGAAGAATATTGTTTTTGGACCACAGGTGAAGAATAACTTTCCTTATTCCTCAAGGCATTTCAATGAATCGGTTAGTTCTTTTACAAAGTCCAATTCTTTGCCTCGAAACTACATGATTTCATCACTTCCACAAACCAAAAATCCCAAGTTCCCATTCGATAGCTCAAATAGTGTTGTACGAAACAGAGAATTCCCATCACAATCTGGGTCATTTTCCTCATCTCTAATCAGCTCGGCCCAAAACCAGGATTTGAGATCCAAAATGTTCTATTCAGCAGATAGCACTGTCACACCTAGTGCACCTCTGGTTACTGACAGAGATTTGCTTCTTAAAACAAGTTCGCTTCCAATACCCATTGGTTCTGGCCATAGGCATGCAGGTTCTCTCTCTGCACGCGATATAGAGCTTTCTGAGGATTATACTTGTATAATATCTCATGGTCCGAATCCTAAAACAACTCGTATATTTGGTGACTGTATTTTAGATAGTCAAGCTCATGAGTTGACAAATTTTGATAAAAAAATAGATCAAGAGGTTGAATTGACTCAGGTGTCTGAGCACCCAAATGATTTAAGCCATTATTCATCTGATGAGTTTTTGAGCTTCTGTTACTCATGTAAGAAAAAGTTGGAAAAGGGAGAAGACATTTACATGTACAGGTTTGTCTCAAACATCTGTTTTCACACATTGTTTTTTATCATACCATTTCTAGCACTGGCACTTACCCAATATGCTCTTTTTTTTTCCTCTCCTTGCAGAGGTGAGAAAGCATTTTGCAGTTTTGATTGCTGCTCTGATGAGATTTTTGCTGAGGAGGAAATGGATAAAGCATATGAATCTGCCAAAAGCTCTCGTGAATCAAGTTACCATGAAGATATCTTCCTGTTGGGTATGCCCGCCACATAATCAGATGTCTTTGTTTCCCATGCTCTCATGTCCATTAGTGATGAAGTTGTCACCAAGTGCCCTTATCTAAAGAGCTGTGTATGTGAATCTGTCTGCAGCCATAGATGATCCCTTTGGAATCTGTTTGTTGAATGTGTTTTGACTTTCACTGGAGTGTTGAGTTGTGGATGGCAACAGCCTAGAATTTCCTTCTGTAATCAGGATATAGAAATAATTTCGACTATTGTTTACTTTCTAATTTTGATTAGATGAGTTAGAAGAGGCCAGAAGCCCCGGCTCATCAGTTTTCTTTCCAAATTTTCATGTTTTTGCCCAATGAAAGATCATGTAGGATCCTTTGGTGCTATTGAACTCATTATTCAATGTATGAAGCTATCTCTTGCTCCAGTTGTTTGCAGCCACATATTTGCTTTGAGTTTCTCTCTTTAGCTTTCAATTACACTTTGGATTTCATATTAACTGAAGTGAACATTCATTGATTAGATAGTATGTTTTCAGTTTTCTCGATTTGTTGAAGTTCTTTGAATTTGATTGTCAAAATCTTGCATTAGTGCAAGTGCTTGCCGCTTCAACATGACAGCCTGGTATGATTATGCTTTGAAAATTGCAAATGGCAATTTGGAAGCATTGAAATTGGCCGCCTTGCTCGTGAATTTTTAGTTAATTTTACCTTTATTTTGTGTCAACACTAACTGAATTATCAGCCATTCTTTTGAATAGGAACAACGTTAGTGTTGCATCTTACTCATAAAGAGCTTTAAAAATTAGAACCCACATGATTGCAAGTCAATGGCCAAGAAACCAACAAAATCGACCAGTCATTTTATCTCGACTAGTCATAGCGGGCATATTTTCAATGAATTGAAGATAAGAAGAATAGGTTATGGAATGAGAAAGAAATGTCCCAAGATATTATCACATAAAATAGTAGTACCCAAGGGGAAAGGAGAAAAATATAATATCAAGTTTGATGGAAAGAAATTTAAATGAACGTTTCCAAATTTCAATTTTTACTCTTCTTTTATTATGAGAGTATCCACTCAGAAAGCAACATAATGTTATATTACTACAAATTCAAAATTGTCGATGTATTTAGCGAATACTTGTTTTATTATCTTATTGTCACATAAAAATTTTATTCAAAGAACACTTATCTTATTACCTCCTTACCACTTAATGATTCGTATACAGGTCACATAAATGTTCATCAACTAAAGTAGAAAATTTATAAGTGTAGCATTCTTCTTCTTCTTCTTCTCTGTTTTTTTTTTTTTTTTTGAAATGAAGTGTAACATTATTCATTTGAAAAAATGTTTCGGCATGTTAAATGTAACATACAAAACGATTTTCCTCCTAATGTGTAGTATTTGATTGAAAATGGAATAGATAAAACTCATTCGATTGCTGGGAATATTTTTTTATGCATCAAAAGTGCTTTCTGATTTGAAAATATTAGCTTCATTTATTTATTTATTTAACAAGGAATTTATTGGTCCCCAATCCCCAAAGGACAGGTTGAAGCGAGATGAACTAGAGCACAGATTTGGTTGAAGTGGCACTAAATTTTCTCTTGAGCATATTATTGTACACGAAAAAAGTAATTAATTACACAAGCCCGTCACGTGTCAACGTATCTCAGAGGTGGATTGAGGATAAAGGTATTTTTTCCTTACATGGCAAATTTCTATTGGTGGTACGCTAGAGAAAAAAGGTCCTTCTTCCGGCTCTTGTAGTCCCCTTCATGAAAGATACCTAACAATGTCGGGATATTTACAAAACTAACCACAATATTTTCATAATTTTCATAACTAACCCTCCAACTTTTTTTCTATCATAAGTAGCCAATATTTGAAAAAATTCCGATTTTACCCCTCTCATTCTCCCAACTTCCTCTCCCGAATTGCTCAACGGATTTCTCTCCTCCAAGTGAAATTGTTGTCGGCGGCGGCTTCCCACCACGTCGGAGTCCATCCACGGCAGCCAACACCACCCACATTACGGTTAAAATAAACAAATAGAAGGTTAGTTTCAAAACCCTAAATTATTAGAAAAAATTATTGTGGATTATGTTTGAAAGTTTTTGTGTTGGTGATGGAAGTGATTGTAATTGTGGAGTGGGTGATGTTGATCTTGGGATGATGGTGTGGGTGAGGGTGGAATGTGTGGGAGAAAAAGGGCAACCGGGCGCGCTCACGTTGCGAGAAGAAGAGTGCAAAACGGTGGCGGCGCGCAAGATCGCGCGCTGTCGCAAGTCTCGGCGCGACAGCGCGCGCTGTCGCCGCCGCAGCGCGCTGTCGCGCGTCTCGCGCGACAAGCGGAAGCGCTGGGCAAGATCGCGCTGTCGCCGTCTCACGTCTCAAGCGACAAGCGCGCGATCATGCGTCGGCGACAGTAGCGTGAACGCAAGCATGCGCAAGATCGCGCTTTGTCGCACGCCGTAGCGCTGTCGACGTCTCGCGCGACAAGCGCGGCGCTTAGAAGCGCGGCTCAGATCGCTGTCGCTTTGTCGTCTCGGGCGTCGGGCGGCGCCTTTATCATAAGCCAGCTAGCGCTGTCGACGTCTCTCGCGACAAGCGCGAAGCGTAGCGCGAAGATCGCGCATCGCCGCACGTCTCGCGCGACAAGCGCGCGATCATGCGTGCACGGCAGTAGCGGGGGCGGCTTTGTCGCGCGATATAGCGTCGCGGCTGCGCGCGATCTTGCGCGCGCCAGCGCGCTTGTCGCCGTGACGGCTGGGCGTGCGGCGGCGTGCGTGCTGTCGCACTTGTTGTGTGCGGCAAAGGCTGGCTGTCGCCCAAAATTACTGATTTTGGAATTTTTTCCTTTTATGTTATTAAATTGTTATAAATTTCCTTTAACATGATAATGTAATAAATGTAATGAGATACATGGCGAGTGAGCGATCGTGAGAATGTAGAAATGAACAGGGCATTTTGAAGTTTGCTTATATCGATCACTTTCGGTCGTATCTAGTATGTGTAAATTCGATAAAGTGGTGAAAGCGATCCATGAGAAAGTTGACAAAACAGCGATTTGCAACTATTTAAGAATGACGTATTTGGGCATTTCTTGGAGTGTCGAGCTTTCCATTTAGTGGCGTCATTTTGCACAATTTGTTCTTTGAGGCAAGTGGTGGATAAAGGCGGAAGAACAAAAATCAATTATGGTTTCAAATTGGTGACCCAGCGATACGATTATCGGTTGGAGAGTGGTGCTTAGATTCTTGGACTTACCTATTGTGTAGGTCTGTCTTTGAAACTTGATCAAAAACAATTCATCGATTTTTTAGTACGTACTTTATGATTTGTTTCGCAACATTAATCTTAAGGAATTGACGCAAGATTTGAAGAGTTGGATTTCGAGGTAATGGACGACATTGATGCGATTAAGATCGCACTCTTTTATTTTGCGGATGAGTTCGGATGGTCGAAAAGACCTTTGTCAAATAAATTTCTCGCTTAATGAAGTAGGCGACATCGATCACTTAAAGCATCCATGGGGTTATTTGTCCTGGCAATCGATATACCACGATCTGGACAATGCATTAGGCGGCAAGGATGAGAAATTTAAGGAGACTACTTTGACAAATCCAAGGCACAAAATTGAAAAGTACAATATGTATGGTTTCACGTGCGGGGTTCAAGTGAGTTCCCAAAATTTTTCTTGATAACTTAGTTTTAAAATGAATTAGTTTTGTAATATTGAAAATTTAACTCTAAGTTTTATGGATTTTGTACTTGGTTGTTGCGGGCTTGGATTTACTGAAGCGATTGGAGGCCTTCCTGTGTGTGGGTCGTCAAGACGAAAACAAAGATTCCGCGAATCGTGCAATGGAAACCCATGGCTTCTTCAAAAATAAACTTTTGAAGTTTATTCATTTCTTAATGACAATTCTCGTCTTGTAAGTATTATTTATTCTTTGGATGTATATTATTACTTTCCGTATTATTAAATACTATCATCGGATGAAGTGAAAATTTTTGGCTGATTTTATAGGAAGGGAACATTCGGCAAACCCTTGATCCGGATAAGATCGAAAGGGAAAAAATATGGCAGACCGTCAAGGATTACGTGCGCGTATTCCAAGATGGGTCCGTAATGTGAGTATCAATAGTGCATTAAACCACTATTATTTATTTGTTAATGGAAACTCGAAATGGTTAAACTTATTATTTTCTCAATTTAATTGTTACTTTCACATCAACCTTCAATCAACGCGCCACCCGTTACAAGACAAACAAAGAAGTCACACATTTCCCGAGCCGAACACTTGAGCAGCAAAATGTTGAGGACCGGATACTGCGATGAGAATGAGGATCACATCTAAGGCGGTGATTATGAGGAAGATACTGCGGCCCGATTGTGAGGAGCAAACACCGGAATCACGACACACGTTATTCGAGGTTATAAATCATTTAATTTCCTCGTATATAAATCATTGGTTGTGAAATTAAATTTATATTTTTGTAATAGTCGAGGACAAAGCATCATCATGATTACGTCGGGAGCGACGGATGGATAAGATAGATCGTAACATCCTTGAATTGAAGACGGCGTTTGAGGCGGAGCGGAGAGAACATAAAGAATTTAGAGAAGCGATGATGGGATTTATGGGTTCATTTAGTAAACGCTCATCCGCAAATCTCCGAGCGGGCGGTCATATACTGTAAGCAAATATAAAATTTACCTATTGCATTCTTTTATATTCATGCGAGAATATTTGTTTAACATGTTCATCCTATTAAATTAACAGTCCCGGATGACTATGAAGTATATCCACGATGTTGGCAATCGAATGTTTCTTCACCTATGTCATTGTATACATTTTATGGAGATCAAGCGGGAAAGCGTGCGAGTCTTCAGGCGCCTCCGGGCATTAGTAAGTTTGGACGACCATATAAACAATCATATGTTTTGAATAGTCCATACTTGATTCCTCCATTCAAGCGAGGAAAGAATGTCATGCCTCTGCCTGCACCACAAATAATCGATCATGACATTGACCGCCGAACAAGTGTGGACATAAATCCACTCAGAGGATTGAACGATCCAACAGTATATGATGAGTTCGACCGATGGTTCGCTGGCGATATCATAGTGGATCGGATAGTCCACCGTCTCATTCATTCTTCGAAACACTTTTGGGCCATGCGGAGCTGGGGTGGCTAGATGACGAGGTAATTTCGACCTTTTCCACGCAATAGTGTTGATATCTTTACATATATATATATATATAGTGAATTGACATATAGTTGTTCTCGCACAGCATATTCATGAGTATCTTCGTCTGATAAGCGAGAAACGGCAAAGCGATATCCCATTTCCTTATCCCAACGGGTAACACATCTGAGACACCTTTTTTGGGTAATGTTCATTTTATAAAACTTTTAATTATAAAATAAATATATTTTTTATAATGTAGTAAATCATTAATAAATTTAAGCTTTCATGTTATTTGTGTACTAGGTGTTCTTGAATCAGTTGTGGAACCACGGGGATTGTGCGCTCGATTCATTAACATTTAACGATAGCTTGAATAGCTATATTGGTGGGCGGCAGCACATCCAGTCAAAGCCATTCACGGAGGTCGATATGGTATGCATAATGTTGTGGTTTATACATAGAGTTGTTTGGTAATTTAGGCCAGTGTTATACACATCACTGATGACACATTTTCCACCATTTTTCTATGCGATTATTCATTCATTGTTAATGGGCAAAGCAATTTGGGTCTTAGCGAGCGGACTTTCGGACCAAAAAATCTGGATTTATGACTCGTTAATGTCGATTCGCGACAATAAGACCTACAAGCATCAATTCAAGCCATTGAAGTTATATTCCCTGTGTGGCTTCAATTTGTCGGATTCTATAACATCAGGCAAGAGCAGAAATGATCTTTGACCCATGGAAAGTCATAATGAGTAAAAGGTGTCAACAAGATCCTGGTAGTGGCGATTGCGGAGTTTTTATGTTGATGTTTATTATGTATTTAATGTTTGGTCATAAATTTGATTTTGACGCTAGTCATGCGAGAATACTTTAGGAAGAAGATTGCGGTGGATATATTTCATGGCGATATTGTACTATAAGCCATTGTACGTAAAAATTTTGATGTATGGATAAATTTTGTGATGGACGTCTGATTTCATTACATACTTTTTCATATTACATATCTATATTTTTTTAAGTTCATTATAAATAAATGCCTAATAAACTTAAGTACAATTTACACTTTGCCCAAATTCATTATTCGTTGTCTCCAAATTTTTTGGCAAAGTGCTGTCGCACCAAATTACGTGGTATTTGTGAATCGAAACTTGGTGCGACAGGCGACTGTCGCCCAAATTTTGGCGACAGTACTGTCGCTCCAAATTACGATCGCTTTGAATCGTAATTTTAGTGCGGCAGACGACTGTCGCCTTAATTTGAAGCGACAGTACTGTCGCACCAAATTCGATGCTGTGAATCTGTAATTTGGTGCGACAGCAACTTCTTCATGAAATTTTAGCGACAGTACTGTCGCACAAAGTTTGATGACTATGAACATAAAGAATTTGGTGCGACAGGCGACTGTCATTTCAATTTTTGGCGACAGTCACTGTCGTCGCACCAAATTCTGATCTTTGGTGAATCTGTATATATACAACATTGCATTCCAACATTTTGTCTATTGACATATTTGACTTCTCACGAGGTGGAAATAACGTAAAAATCTTCAAAAATATAATGAAATAAAATTATCTAATACAAGCGGTTCAATAACAATTCATAAAACTTCATTAACAATACAACTAGCCCGATCGGATGGTGCGGGATTTTTACATCGCTTACGGTTATGTCCCGATTCATTGCATCGTCCGCATCGGCGATCCTCCTCCTATTGACATCCTCACCGCGGAAGGTATTCTCGACTCCTTTGCGGCGACCTGGTTGTCGTGCTTACATAGGTGGATTAACGTTCATCTCCCGAATTTCGGTGGGAACTTCCCGATCGGCCACATTGCCAACCGGCTCCACAGGTTGTGCATAAGCCTCAAGCAATGCTTCCTTGGTGTAGAAATTAGAACAAAGGCGTATGTAATCCACTCGGACGAAGAAGACAAGCAAAGAATTGCATGAGCACAAACAAGCGATCAAGTTGGAATACTCTGCAAGAGCAAGTCTTGTTGTCTATGTCAACTAACCCTTCCTTAATACCACCTCCAATACTTGGAATCGATGCCTAGACACGGGACGAACAATCATTCTTTCGGCTAAAGTTCTTCTCTCGGTGACTATTTCGCCCCCGCCACGTCGTTAGGCAGTACTCATTGATTGACCACCATTGTCCGATCATAAAACCATTCTTTGCGGTGTTTTTCTGAAGTGATACACAAGATGAGTTATTGGGAATTTTCGTGGTTCCCTCATAAACGAATTCACACTCTCCGCAATGTTCGTGGTAAGAATACTATATCTCCTACCATCGAACTCAGACCTTGCCCAATTACACGTACCAACATGATTCTCAAGTAATCGGCCCGCCCGAATGTAGCATCCACAACCCCTCCAGGTTGTTTTTAAATTCTTCGTGCCCATATGCTTTTCTTTGCGTTTATGAAGATAGGCTCAAAGTCATCCCAAACGACTTTACACATCTTAAACTTTGACTTGCGTTGCCTTTTACATGGTAAAAACAAACCCCATGTGTAGCATTCGAAATACTTTATAAATGACTCTCTTTATAGCGGTGCATCGGTCGGAGATAATTACTAAGTCCGGTCTATCACCAATCAGTCCATGTAACTTCGTCATAAACCATTCCCAAGCTTCATTGTTTTCCGAATCCACGATCCCGATGGCCAACGGATACAATTGATTGTTTTAATCCAAACATGTTGCCACAAACATGGTTCCCGATATACTCCTTTCGGATGAGTGCCATCAACAAAGCAATAAGCGGCACGATAAAGCGCAAGAAACCCGATGGAAGATCCAAGAGCTACAAAGTAGTATAAGAAATTACCATTTGTATCCAATTCAAGATGGGTAAGCTGTACCATCATTTCTTTGTGGTCAAGACATGAGAGTACTTTGGAAGCAAGTTGTATGATTCTGCAGGATTCCTCGAACAATTTCTAGACCAACTCTCTGCGCACGATATGCTTCTTTGGTATGTTAAGTGAACACCGTATTCTTCTTTGCATATCCGCTCGGATGTCATTCGGAGTGTATATCCTTTTCTCTTGAATATATTTGTCCGCGATAAGGTGACCTACAACTCGGCTCCTTACTTGACGACGACCATCGACAAAACTTCGTTATGACAAGTGTGCACATTGTCGTCGCCTTACCACCCAAGGAACATTTTGCTCATTGAACATCTCGTTGCTCGAAGACGCCATTTACATGATTAGAACAACGGTGGGCCTCGAAACGTGTGGTTGTAGACCGTGCAATCTTGAAATCAAACTTATCCCTTAAGGCAACCTTAGCGATTCTAATATTAACTCATTCTTCTCAACGAAAAGCTTACCCACACTAATATCATCCGAGTGACAATTGCTAACAAAATTTGGAGCAACTATATCCGAGGCCAAAATTGGAGCGGCTTGGTTGTGAGAGGTCAATTGTCCTTCCGAATTCGATCGTTGCGGGAATAGATCGGTTGTCTCTATTATTGATAGGAATATCATCTTCACGCTCGTCAACATCATTAATCGGAATATTGGAATGACCAACGCCCCTGTCATCAAATTCATTATTGAAGTGAGTGCCCCTCGTACTACAAGACGGTTCTGTAAAGATATTATTGGCTTCTGTGTTCCTAATGTGATTAATCAGATCATAATTGTCACGGAACTCATTATTGTGATATGGAGAGTAACGTTGGTCTAATAACGTCGTTTGTGGTAACACCTCGTGTCCAACATCCGCTAACGTAATGCCATTATCGTCAATGTTGTCATTGAATGGAGAGTAATGTTGTTGCAACGACACCGTCCTTGGGAACACATCTTCTTCAATACCAGGGACATACATGTTTGCTCGGAAGGAAGTTTCAGTTTCAACTGGTGGCTCAACATCTTGTCTCTGAACTCGAGGAGATTTGGTCACAAATATAGGGACACATCCATAGTTGGCCACATCGAGGCCATATGTAATACAACCTTCACCATTTCATCATTACATATGTCCATGGGCGGTGAACATGCACGATACTGAGTGTGTTTACTAGACCTTAAAGTTGTTTTTCATCGTGATACTATATTCATGAGGAGGATTTATTTCCAACACATCGTACACCCTTGCCAAAAAGCGATCAAACAGGTGCAATTTTTACGAACCAAAAAAGTTGTATTCTTAGCATTCACATACTCCAATCGCCATCGGCCAAAGTATCCCAACAACCATCATAACACAATTGAAGACAACATAATCCATTAAGTTTGAAATTAAAAAAACAAATATTATAATTAAAAACTATAAAACATTAAAAGAGAAGAATATGAAGCACATTTTATATAATATTATTATATTAAATGAAATAATATTTTAAAATTTTGAGAAATTGAAACTGTTTTTTGGTGCGACAGTCATTGCTGTCGAAAAATTGGTGCGGCGGGAACCTGTCGCCGCACATACTTCGCAACAGCTTTGCGCATCATCAAATAATTTGGCGGACAGGTAGCACATCGCACATAGTTAATGCGCGATGCGCGCACATCGCGAAAATATTTGGCGACATGCCATACTGTCGCACCTGTAGCAGACATTGCGCAAAGAACCAACAATGGCGCCAATTACAGAATTGGCACACCAAATCAAACTTCAAATATATTTTTAAGTTAACACACGCCTCATAAACACTTAATTATTACAAAATAAAGCATAAACAAACAATCTAAGAAATATTTTTTGAACTTATGTACAATAGTTCAATTATTTTACCTAGGTTTTGGATTAAACTTGAATTTCGGTGTATTTGGTCGGAAATACTGTTTCTGTTGTTGCTGGCCGTTGCCAAATTCCGTCGTCGATGCTGAGTTCGAAGAGAAAACAACTTACGGTTTCGTTTGGTGATGATACAAAGCAACTTACAATTTCAAATTTTGGAGGAGAGTGTAAACGAGTGTGCAATTTGTCTTAAATAACAAGGGTATTTTGGGACAATACCTATATGGTTGGCTAGTTATGATAGAAAAAATGTTGGAGGGTTAGTTATGAAAATTATGAAAATTTTATGGTTAGTTTTGTAAATTTCCCAACAATGTCACGTAAAAACATTTATTGGCGTGGGCCACCAGTCTTATCGCCACTCAACTCACTCAATTTGTGAAGACATATAATCAATTAATGCCACGTAAATCTCAATTTAATCAAAACTCCGTCGTCGGATTAATTGTGGGATAAATTAGGGGTGTTACTTATTCAAAAAATGAGGATACAAATTTTATATAAAATTAAAATAATTAGAAAAACAAATAAATTAATTAAAACATTTAGAAATACAACAAAAAAAATAATTATATATTATTCTTTAATTTTACACGTGATTTTCAAAGTGGCTAGATCCATTGTCCTAATATGGATTGTGATTAATAATAATTATTTTTAATAGAATTATTCTTAGATAAATGAGATGTATAATTATATTTTGAGTAATGTGGTAACATATTTTTTACTATTATTTTCCCTTATTAATATGATAATTTATATGAGTAATGCGGTAAACATTTTTTCCCTTTTATATTTCCCGATTAATATGAAAATTTTTCTGGCCTATCAGTAAATGCCATGTCGCTTGAAAAAAAAGTACGTGTAAGCAAGGTATCGCATAACGCAATCTTTTTAAATCTTTTCTAAGTGTCCTCAACAATCAACACTATTCCTTCCTCGTCGACCGATCAACTAGCATCTAGGAAAGGCCATTTTGGTAATTTAAGCATCAACTGAAAAGAATCACAAACAGAAACGGAGAGATCGAGGACTGAAACAAAACTAGACCTCTTTCTTCATTTCATATCATCTCTTATTTATCTGAATCCAAAACACAAGAAAATCATGAACCTTTTAGTGGGGAGCTCCTCATTCTTACAGCCTCCCCTTCACTTTCCCTCTTCTTCTTCTTCTTCTTCTTTCTATTCCCAATCTTCACTACTTCTCTGTACCAAGAATGCAAGGACCAAGAGAAGAAACAGAGTGTCGGCAATGGCTTCTATGAGACCAGGAGACCCAAAAGACAACATTTTTATCAGGAGGAAAACGATTCTGCTTGTGGGTATTTCAGTTCTTCCGTTATTGAACCTCAGAGCCAGAGCTATTGATGGTTTAGCGCCAAGTGAGTGCAGTGTTTCATTGGGTTTCTCTAGATATATATGTACATATATATTTTTGGTTTTTGCTATAATTTTAGAGTATCTCATTTTGTGAAATGATTTTTTTCAACGTTTTCATGAACATGCATATGTTTAGGGAGTAGATTGTTTCTGGGTTGCCAATTTGGAGTTTTGTTCATTGCTGCTTGTATTTTTTTGCAAGTTTTCTTTTTTGTGTTTTTATTATTAAGCAAATGGATTGAACCAAAATTAGTTTTGGATTGGTTTTACTGTGTTTAGTTCATGAATTTTGTTGGTAGTTATCCTGTTATATAGTTGAGAAAATGAAAAGATATTGGGGTTGATTGAGAAGAAAATTCTGAATCATGTTGATATATTTGAACTTACAATGTGTCATTCTTAACTGGTTTATTGTTTGCAACAATGGGATAGGAAAACTAGCTGTATATTTGAGACTAGCTGACAATCATCTTCATAACTACGACAAAATTAAGGAATTTCTGTTAAAATAAAAACCTATATGGTAAGTGCAAAAGATGGACCTGAATATTATTGGCTAGGTGGGAGAGGGAGAGGGAACTTATGGGGGGTTGTTTCAGTGCGAGGGTGTTGAAGAAGCTATGTTTATGTTCTGCTTCTCTATCATATCTAGTGGATAAGCAAGCAATGTTTTTGAGATAAAGACAAATGCACTAAACTTACATTTTAGAAAATTTTCCTAAAATCTTCCCTGTAAGGCTTTAACTACGGCACTCTTATTGCATGGCAAATGATTTAGCTCCCATATGCAAGAAATAGAAGAGCTTCGTGAAGACTGGCCAGGAAGTAGTTTCTGTAGATTTATTTGAGGTGTAAGCTTATTTATATCATTTGGATGCATAATGAAGTGAATCACGTGAAGATATCTGTTTAGGGAAGAAATGTTTTTAGTAGATTTTGGGTGTGTGAATGAAGGCCACAAAACCAAACTAAGAACAATATCTATGGCTCTGCTTCCGTAGTTGACCATTTTTCTAATAATCTACATCTCTAGTGGAAGTTCTGAATGTTTTAGGTCTGTTTCATGTTGTGATCTGCACTAATTTCCTTTCCATGTTTGTGGACATTTGAGTCCCATCTCAATCTCCTAATTTATGATTGTTAACATACTTGTTTATGCAATTTTAGGGAAAGGTGAGCTAAATGCAACAGATGAAAGCCAAAACGCAAAGGTCTTAATTTATTTGGATCTTTGGTCATATACAATTGAACCATGAATACTGAATTCTATCTTTTTTAGTTATTGTTAATTTTTGAAATGGTCTAAATAGAGTAGCTTTCTTGGCAGCAGGGACTTCAACCATCAAATCCCTTTTTGTCTGTGCTTAATGGACTTGGAATTTTAGGAAGTGGTGTGCTCGGTGCACTCTTTGCTTTGATTCAAAATGAGAAAAAAGCCACAGATGCAACACTTGAATCTGTAAGTTGCTCTTCACCGTTATTGTTGAGCTTTTGACACAAATCATTTATGAGGATAATTTTGGGCATTCAAGGATGAGTCCATTTAGAGGAAAGTTTTCCTTGGTTAAGTTTTGAATGAAAAATGTTCTTGATTCTCATTGGCTGTAAAAATGCTTCCATTGTGGTAATAGCATCCGTGTCCTCCCTGTTCTACATCTGGTAGTCAGTTTGGACATCAGTTTCTAAACCACTCATACACTGGTTGAAATGCACAGATGGAAGCCAGGCTCAAAGACAAGGAAGCAGCCATTGTTTCAATGGAGAAAGATTTTGAATCAAAATTACAGAATGAACAAGAAAAACGAACGAAGCAACTCAAGTCAGCAAGGGAAGAACAGCAGTTGTTGATGAACAAATTAAACTCAGCTAATACTACAATTTCTGGGTTGGGAAAGGAGCTACAAAATGAAAAAAGAGTTATTGAGGAACTCAGAATTCAAATTGATAGTCTTCAAACCAGCCTCTTGAAATCTGGGGAAGATAAAAGGGCTCTTGAAGAAGAACTCAAGCAAAAGCTCGACACAATAGAAGGTTTACAAGATAAGATTAACTTACTCAGTTTAGAGCTCAGAGAAAAGGATGATAGTGTTCAAAAACTGAGCTCTTCTCTCCAGCAGAAGGAAATGGAGTTGAAGAACTTGAATTCTGTCTACAAGCAGACTAAGGATGAACTAGCCAAAGCAGAATCTGAAATCAAAGCATTGATAGATAAATTCCAGAACAATAAAAAGGAACTAGAATTGAAGAATTCTTTGGTAGATGAATTTCATGCAAGAGTAAGTTCTTTATTAGTTGAGAGAGATGTTTCCAAGCAGAAACTTGATGCAGTTCAAAAGGAGTACAAAGAGCTGAAGTTATCTTCTGAGAACAAGACAGCTTCAGATGCAAAGCTTTTGAGAGAGAAGAAAGAAGAACTTCACCAACTGAAGGAAAAGCTTGAGCTTGCTCTGAATGAAGCTTGTGAAAGTCGAGCAACCATTGCTAAGTTGACCCAAGAAAGGGATGACCTGAGGAAAATGCTGAATAATGAATTGGGCAATGTAAAGAATCTGAAATATGAACTTCAAATTACTCAGGAAACTCTTGGGAAGACAAGGAATGAGGCTTCTGATCTGGAAAAGCAACTACAGCAATCGAAAGATTCTTGTGCAGACCTTGAGACTGAAATTTCTAGAATTTGGGCTGAGTTTGCTGAAGTTAAGCATACCTTTGAAAACAGCCTTGATGAGGCAAAAGAAGTGGTGAAGTGCTAGCCAGCGAGCTCTCTGCAGCAAAGGAGGTTCTGAAGAAAACTAGTGAGGAGCTGCAAAATGTGTCCCGTGAACTGGAAGCTACAGCAGAAAATCGTGATAGCCTACGAAAGGAATTGGTAAATGTCTATAAGAAAGCAGAAGCTACAGCCAATGATTTAAAAGAACAAAAGGAGATAGTTTCTTCTTTGAACAAAGAGTTACAAGCTTTGGAGAAGCAAACCTCCAAGGACAAGGAGGCACGCAAGTCCCTGGAAACAGACTTGGAAGAGGCTACCAAATCACTCGATGAGATGAACCGAAATGCATTGGAACTTTCTAATAATTTAGAGAAGGCTAATTCTCAGATCTCTAGCCTTGAAGATGAGAAGGCAGTGCTTTACAAGTCCCTAACAGAACAGAAGAGCATTGCCAATGATTCCCGAGAAAACCTGGAAGATGCTCATAATCTTGTCATGAGGCTTGGCCAGGAAAGGGAGAGTCTGGGCAAGAGAACAAAGAAACTTGAAGAGGAATTGGCATCTGCAAAAGGTGAAATACTGCGGCTAAGGAGTCAAATAAATTCATCAAAAACTCTTGTAAATGATGAGAATCGTCTGAAAGTTGAAGATGGCAACAAGGTCACTGTCACTGCAAAGAAAACTACTAGGAGGAGAAAGAGTAACTCACAATGAGAATGCAAACTAATTTTTTGTTCTTCATATTCCTAATGTTCCTATATTATCCATTGCCGTTTGACGCTGAGACTTTGAATTCTCAGATTAATTTTTGGTGACACATATGTACGATTACTGTATAAATGCATAAATGCGGAGGCATGAGATTAGGGAAATGGCTCTTTGTATGTAATGATATAGTCTTCATTTCATTGTCTTCACTTCTCATGAATGTATAATGTCAAGTTGAGGTGCCTACTCAGTGTATTTTCTCTTTATTCTTCCTTTTTCTGGGGTGAAGTATAGATTGTTGGTTTACTGCAAATATTGTTCACGTCGTTTGTTTTCAACATCGTGAAGTGTTGTGATTTCACATGCTCACAAATTACTCTTACTAAAAGGGGCATCACTGTCAAGTTTTCGTTTTCGAGAAGTCCTTAATTTGTCAGATTAATAAGTTTATCATCTATAAATGTAAAACTTTTTTGAAATCTAGGAAAATTTACTGTCTATTTTTATTTAATATTGGCATTAAAAAAAACCAAAAAAAAAAACGATAAAACCCTTTGGCTGTACTCGAACTCGCAATCTTGAGAAAAGAAAGTCAATCACGCTAACCCCCTTGCCCGCGTTGTAGCTGCTTGGTAATTTGTACTATACAATTATTAAAGTAAAATCAATTTACTAATTTGACCAACATGCAACGCGATTGTCATTTGTTAACATAAAAAAATGGACCAAATTTTCAAGAAATTATAGTACCAAGCTCTTCACTAATTGCCCCGTCCGTATGTTTTTGGTAAAGTATTTGTTTAATTACCAAAAGCATAAGCTTCCTTTGAAGAAACCCTCCTCATGGTCAGTCTCTCTCTCTCTCGCTCTGAATTTTGGCAATTTAGCGCAAGTCTGCTCCATACATATATGTACTTTCAATTTTTTGTTTGAATTTACTAATTTCTCACAATAATCTGTTCTTTTGTTGCCTCCAGATTTGGCTCGGGTTCTTCTCCGTTCAGTCGTCAATTTCCCAGATCCAAGGAAACCTGGGTTTCAATTTGGGTGCCAAGAAAATTGGCATTTAAGTTTCATTCTTGTTATTTGATTTTTTATTTGTTTAGGTTTAATTTGAGAATTGGGTTCCTTTGAATGGGTGACTGGCGTTTCCTCGGCTTTTGGTGATCTGGATATTGAGGGTATTGGTTTAATTGTTCGAAAGAAGTTTCTTTTTTTGGTTTGGAGAATTGGTTTGTGGCCTTTTTGTCACTTTTGGTGATCTGGGTATTGAAGAAATTTAGTCTGAGGTAATACAGTAGTTGTAGAAGAAATGTTCTATGGTTCAGTAGTATGGGACCCCTGGCTTATTGTTGCCCAAATTGTTTGTCTGCAATGCTTGTACTACCTCACACTTGGTGTATTTGTATCCATTTTTGTTGGCACTCGGGTTTCTCATATGAGTCTGGTGTACTTCTTTGATTATGCTACAGTCACTGCCACTACGGTCACTGGGTGGTGTGTTATTGCTTCGATCCTGCTCACCTCAGTTGCAGGGTGAGGATACAAGTCCCTTTGCTTTAATTTACGTGTAATTTATCGTTTTTGTTATGTGATATGTTAGGGGACTGTGAGTTAATTCGAATAGGTCCGTAGATTGTGTTATTTGAATACTTTGCGATGTTTTATGCAGTCCCAAAATGGGGTCCAACTTACTTAAGCTTATGCATGGTAATGGTATGGTGCAGACTGATGGTTGAAGTTATTATGGCTGTAATAAATGGGATTTACATTGGTGATATCACTATTGTTATTAAGCTTCAACATAGCCATGTCATTGTTAATGAATTATTCATTATGTCTTCCGTTGTGTCCTTCCTAGAGTCCATTTGCTTACTAGCTCTATATTTCTTCATTTTTCTTTCCATTCATGTGCACCTGTGATTTGGGATTATTTTGTACTAGTAGACAATCAGACACATATCTTTGATCTATGTAATATCATCTTCAATTCATTTCATGGTATTCATTCACTTGTAAATTATATTAATTTCATAGATTCATATTTATTTGTTCTGTCATAACCTGTATGGGTGCTTGCTTTGGTTAACTTTGAATGCCATTGTTCTTTGTGCAGAGCTGGCTACATGTTTCATTTAATAGAGAGAGCAAAGAAGTGCTTAGACTTTTCAGCCACTGTGTACATCATCCATCTTTTTATATGCATTGTATATGGAGGTTGGCCCTCCTCAATAACGTGGTGGGTTGTGAATGGTACTGGACTTGCACTGATGGCTTTGCTAGGTGAATATCTGTGCATCAGACGTGAATTGCGAGAGATTCCTATAACACGTTACAGATCAAGTAAGAACGTTTTCCAGTATATGCTGTACGTAAAGAATATTATTTCATTTATTTGTGTCTATTTCATGTTGTATTTTATTTTTCCTATTAACATGTTTCATAATTCATATCAAAATATTTGCTTTGGACTTGTCTTCTTTCCTAATTTGAAAGCTTTTGTCCTGGAGTCACTCTTAGTTTAGGGAGGCATAGAACTTTTTTTTATTTGTGTCAGGCTGTCTGTGCTTATTCTCTATGTACTGTGGGGTAATGGTTTTGCCCTGTAAAATGTTCATGTCCTCTGCTGTTTATGCTGAAATGTTGGTGTTGTTAATCCGAACGAAAATTCTCATTTGGATGGGATTCCTGGGATATGAAAACAGTTTCTAGAAAAATGAATCTGGATTTCAGTTAATAGAAGAGTTTAATTATTGATAGGCCTAGATTTTTATTGGATTACTCTTTCATTGTGTTGCTGTTTTTGTTTATGTTCATAGGTGATCTCTTGCATGCTAAACAGTTTAATGGGTTGCACCGGCATTTCACTAGATTAGAATTTATGCCATGCTAATTACTTGCAGATTTCTTTTTCTTGTTTACTCATTTAAATCGAATACTTGCTGTCATGTCATCTGAATTAATTGGACCTTTGCCATGCAGATGTTTAAATGAACAGGAGAAGCTCAACAGACAGAAATTAGTTTTCTTGTTCGATTTTTATGATTATTTCTTCACTGTTATGGTGGAGTCCAGGGACTGCTTATTAATTAACAGATCTACTCTGACGGAAAAGAATTGTTTATATCTTTGCCTGTGGCTGCAATGGAGAGCAAATAGGTTCGAGATGGTTGTCAAACGTGTGAAGATTGAGCACATTGGACTAGTTATGTGTCTCAGGAAACTCTAAATGTTATGTACAATTGTAGGAGCTCTTGAGAAAGATGATGCATTACTTTTCATATCATTTCTTATGGTGGCAAAAAGTGATGCGTGTAGTTTATTAGGTTTCTACATTTTGATATCACCATTGCTGAGTTTTCAGATATGTGAATGAGTTGGGCAAAGTTTTGTCATTTGAGTTGGGAGAATATTTTGCAAGGTTGTTAAGCTGAAACATTATTACAGATTGTTTATTAGTTTTCATAACTCTTGAGATGAATCAATTATTGGCATCGCAATTTGGGCCTGGTTAGTTGGGCTAGTATGCTATTTATAGTTTCTCCCTTTTTTGCCTCAATTTGCCCTGCTAATTGTTACAAATTCAGTGGATAACACGAATGAGGAAATACGTTCATGTAGAACACGCAACAGAAAACTCATTCATGTTGAACTCACAGCTTACATTTCAAGGAATCATGAAGAAGAATTACAAATTATTTTTATGATCCTGGGGAGTTTTTTTTTTAATTATTTTTTTGTGCCATTTGTAGCTGTTTCGTTGGATTATACTGATGCCTCTGTTTGAGGACATCATTTCTGTCCCTCCTTTCTCTCTCTTGGAGTCTCATTGCTTTCCTTGAAGGCATGCTATGAAAGATGTTGGTTTGATTCCATATGTGAATTGTGAAGCAAACTAATGCTATCATGGTTCTGGTCTTTTAATTGCGTGGCATCGAGCTTTGAAGTCCATAGATTGCTCAAGTGTGTTATTTCACAATGACAAATGGAAAGAAGAAACTTCTTCAATATGTTTCATTGAAATTAAGTTACGTTCGTGGCTGAGCTTTCCGTACACATAATTGTAATGCGAACAATTCTTCTCTTGCAGACAAGAATACATAAAGTTAACAATTGAGATACAATTGGAACTTTCAAAATCTCTCCTTAGAAGAGTATGCGTAGCCGCCTTCTTTTTATGTAAAAAGAAAATGCTTCACTGCCTCCTACTTTTCGGGGGGGTTGGTTAGGGTTGGTGTTGGGGAAGTTAAGGAAAAACTAAGTACTCTGCTCACAAGCATTCTTCCTAGCCTGCCAAGATATTGGATTTGTTAGTGTTCTCTTCATTTTTCTCTTTTTCATCCCACAGCTCTGTGGAATTCATGGTTGAGACTTCCACAAAGCTGAAATGTCTGTTATGGCTTCTCCGACTGTGAGATACAGTCCATTTAGTACAAAGGACTCCAAGACTTTTGACTGATGCAACTTTTCTGTCACACTTCCGACAGGATTTGCCAATACAAGCTGTGCATAGAAAACACCAAGATTAGTTAAATACTGTCCCACTGAAGAATATCTGTGAGATGGATACGATATGATTTGCAATCCTTACCTGCAATGATCGTTTCTCAAGAATTTTTCTGAGTTCACGCACCATGTCGATACCGCTTGTGTCAATGGCTGTCACAGCTGAGATTAGAAGAGTACATATGTTAGCCAATTGGACTTTCTAGTGGAAATAATTTCACAAGATTGGGGATCAATTTTCTGAATAACGTACCAGTCATATCAAGAATTATGCATTTTAGTGTACTCTCATTGTTTGCTTTTATCCATTCTTCCTCCTCCCGAATCCATCGTAAAATCCTGCATTAAGATAGTATAGAGTTAAGCCTGCCTGTTGTGAATTGCATAATCTGGAACTATGAAATCCAACTGCTAGTGAATGCTGTGAACTGACCTTTCTTGTAGGTAAGTTGAATTTGCGAAGTAAATGGGAGATTCAACAGCTAGAATGAGAAACGAAGAGACTCTTAAAGCTTCTCTGTAACGGTTGAGGCTTTGATATATATGAGTTCCGGGTATGTTACCCAAGACTAAAGTGTTTGGCCGGGTGACATGCAAGAGAATCTTGAACACTGAAACTCCAACCTGAGTTTTCCAGCAAAAGGTATCGCCAAAGATTATGGTTATTTATATGTAACAAGATATAAGCATGGTAAAACAAGATATGAGCATGTTACCGCGTAACTAAAACAGAAGAGGGGAAGAAAATTAGTATTAAGAAGCTCAGAAACTTACCGCAATGGCAAGACCAAGTGGCACAGAAATGAAAAGAACGCCAAAGAAGGAACATGAACAAGACAGGAAATCAAGCTTGTCAACTTTCCATAACTGGAATGCAGCTTGATAATCAATAAGTCCTATCACTGCAGTGATGATGATGGCTGCTAAGATGACATTGGGAGTATAATAAAACAGTGGCATGAGAAAAAGCAGAGTCACTAGCACAGCTGAGGCCATTACTATGTTAGAAACTGCTGATTGTGCTCCAGCGTTGTAGTTTACAGCAGAGCGAGAAAATGACCCTGAAAGATTAGGTTAAAAGGACAAATTTATAAATTCTGAGTATCATTTTGCTAATACATTTAGAACTGACAAAATGAAAAGTGGAGCATCACCTGTGGTAACATAGCATGAGGTACATGAACCAGCCATGTTCATGAAACCAATAGCCATCATTTCTTTATTGCCATCAACTTGGTAGTTCTTTAGAGCAGCAAATGTCCTTCCCACTGCGATTCCTTCCTATAGCCAGAAAGAAATAAGATCAACATGATTAGATAGAGTAATTGTCATACAAAAAGAGAATTATAAGTTTCATAATTACAAGTAACATCGTAATGATATATTTCAAACATGACAACAAAGTCAAAACTTAGAAGGCAAAAAGAATGCACCAAATAGAAATGGCAAGTTTCTGTTGGCATAATGTTTTTTACTACACATGTTCTTGTGAATACTCTGATGGTAGGAAATTAATTTTCATTCAATATCAGGTGAGTTGCCTATAGGAGATGGATAAAAGATTGGTTAAGCCACCCATCAAAATGGTTGGAATTTTACTGATGTAATATAAATAAATGCAACATAACCAGAAACCATATACGATGAAACTACCTAAAAAACTTTTACTGCTAGTTTTGGTAACTTACAGTGAGAGATAGGATCCCGGTTACAAGGCCAGTTTTGATAGCAATGGCTAGAAAAGGGCCATTGAAATTTAGCATGTTTGATGAAGGTGGATTCAAACCCTTTGGCAAGTGGCCAATCTGTAGATGAAAAAAGGTAAAAATTTCAATAGTTGCTACTAGGAAGAATTTTCTTATGGATGCCTAAGTTATGCGTGTAAGAGTGGATGTATATATTGGGTTCTTACATTTGAGATCCCGTGAGCCTTTGATTTGAGGCAAAAGAGTATTAGAGTTGAAAGAATAACTGATGTCAACGGGGCAGCAGCTGACACCCAGAAAAGTTTTGGTTTTCTCATGCCCTGTCAATTCATCAGAAGTTAGTGACTTTAGCTAGCTTGAACAAGGGATTGAATTATATAGACATGCAAAACAACAAGTCTTACAATTTGCCTTGTTGTCAGCAGAAAAACTAGGAAGCTGAAACCCATTACAACAGTTTTCCAGGACCACTGCACATCAAAATCATAATAAATTTCTAATTACAACTTGACGGTGACTACTGTTGCAAAACTAGTCTCTCAAACAAAATTCAGAAAGCAAGCATGCTTTACATATCATATGTTCACAAAATTATACCTTAGCCTTTTGGTATCTTTTGATGTGCAACTAATTTATAATTATGAAAAAATCTTTCATCAAAAGATGAGAAAAACATTTTTAAGATGCTAACAACAGTGAACTAATAGACATTCCATGACAATGCTTTACTATTAAAAAGGAAAAGAAAGAGCATATTGCTTGCTCACAGTGGGCCACTAACCTCATCTCTCTGGTTGAAAACAGAGGACATAACAGGAATAAATTGCATCTTGCTAGTGAAGTGAACGATTCCAAGCAATCCTTTAAGCTGTTGCAATGATACAATAATCGCTGCACCGGCCATGAAACCAACAAGTGTGGCCTTTGATAGAAAATCAATTATAAAGCCTAACCTGTCAACCATTTATCTAGAATCAATTATGCCATAAAATGGTACATAAGAACTGAAAATGAACCCAAAAAAAAAAATAATTGTTATGGCTTTTAGTACCTGAGTAGGCCTAAAGAAGCCTGAAAGAGGCCAGCAAAGAAGGTGGCAGTGAAGGCCAATTTGAGATAAAGAATTGGTTCTTGGCTGTATGAAACAGCCTCTCCCAGCATTGATCCCATAACCAATGAAGCTATGGAGACTGGACCAACTCCGAGGTGTCGAGAACTTCCCAGAATAGAGTAAATCAATGGAGGCACAAAACTTGAATCTGCAAGCAACCCAAAAAGCAATTGATTGATATTTTCTAAAACATAATAAGACTCCAGTAATTGAGGAGTGCTCGTAAGGGATTGATACGTACAGAGGCCAACAATTGGTGGTAAATTTGCAAGCTTTGCATAGCTAATTCCCTGCCGTATAAAGAAAATTATAAACCATATCAGATTACCCAGAAAAGAAAAAGAAAGTGATGTATTTTAATTTTTATCTGTTTCAATCTAAATTCAGTGTGAACATATAAATTTCCACAAAAATATATTTTATATTGATGGTAATGCATAATGCATAGCATATTGTCTGATTCTAGAAGAATAAAAACTTGCGAAAGTAAGAAAAGAAACATTAAATAAAACTTGTGTAGTGATTGAGAACAAAAATCTTGTTGAAATCCTTATCAAATTAGACATATAATTAAGTGAAAAAACAAATTTCTTGAGAGTAAAAAAATATTAAACGAACTTCTTCCAAGCCAATTTTCCACCAAAGTTCAAAATTGCCACTCTAATGATCCAAAACGAATGGAATATATCAGAGTAACCCAACTCAGTCCTTAGTCCACTAATTCCACTAATATTTATTAATGCATGATGCATGCACATGCATGCATGTATATATGTATGCATGTGTGTATTCTTGTGTTACCTGAGGGATTGCAAGGCTAGCAATGGTGAGACCAGAAATGATGTCGGACCTAAAGAGCTTGAGATTGTAGTCAGGGCCCCAGTGGAGAATGGGGAACAAGAACTGAAGAGCCAAGATGAGTTTCTTGCACCATTGTTGGTTCTTGAATCTGTAGAGAGGGTCATCAGGGAAGAAGATTTCGGAAAGCCTGTGCTTGAGTTTTTGGAGAGTTGTTTTCTTGGGTGGCAAACAAACACTGTGTATTTCCATTGGTGGGCTCATTGTGTTTGTTGATGGGATTCTAATGGAGGTTTCATGGCTTGAGAAATCTTCAACTCTGTTTGAGTTCACACCCATTTTTCTTGAAAACAAGAACAAAAAAGCAATAATTTAAGAAAGAATTTATGAATGCAGAGAGTTGATTTTTTTCTGGAGGAATAAGTTAGCATTGGCTTGCAATTTATAGAGAGCAACATTTGTCCACTGGTGATGTGGTAGTTACTGGGCAGTTGCAGCAATTTCATTGACAAGGGCAAATTTGTCATTTTATATTTTGGGTGGTTATTTGCTTATATGACTTTGATTACATAACTAAATTAGGGGGAATAAAGGGTGAAATTACAGTAGTCAGTTGATTGTGGTGGGGCCGACGGAACACTTCGTTTTTAATATAGATTGTTTTTGCGTATTTTTTATTGCATTTTTTTTTTTTTTTAAGATTGTGGAGATTGCACAATGTTATAGAATCTGGTGGAGCCCTTATCATTTTTCATGGACTCTAGACTAGAAATATCGCAAATTTGGGTTTATTGTTAATTTTGGAAATGTAATTTTCTTAATATGTTTATTGAAGAACTAGTGTATCAATTGACACTAGACAACTTATATGGTTATTACCATATCATTTATAATTATTCTATAAACTTAAATTAAATCAATTTGAATACCAGATTATGCTCAATTGATTGTTTTACCTTTTATTTTTTTTTTAATATTCGAACTTAAGTACCCAACAAAATAAATTGTTTGAAAACCACTCAATCATGCTCATGTTATGATAATTATTCAATTTAACAATTTTCTGTTTAATGTTACTACTGTCAATATTGATCTTGAATCCCACTGCAAATATTAGTTATGTGAATATTTATATTTTACACTAGTGTACGTTTAAAATTTTATTTTGAAAGTTACAGTTAAGATTTAAGTTCCCACATATTTTTATCCTATAACTACCAATTATAATTTTTTAAAAAATCAGCATAAAAATCAGATTATCACTTAATATTATTGCTTTTACTTTCTTTTATAGCTTATAGTATAAAAAGTTTTATTTGGTATTAAAATTTGAAATATTCTTATTGAATCCACATGTGACTGTCACTGATATGTTTTTTAAAAAAACTTGGGGTTAAGAAAATAGTCAATAAAATCAACTCAAAAGCTTGATTGAAATATCCCCGTATCATCAAATGAAATTCACAATAACTTTTGGGCACAGTAGATAAAAGAATTATTGGCAATGAATGGAGTATCTGAAGGTTCCAATTTCAACTTCTGTTTAACAAAAAAATGACCATTCGATTTCAGTCGTCCATTTATGCTACTGCTACCTTTAGCACCAACTAAAAAATGATGCTGCTTTTCCTTCTGCCTTCCCCACTTTTTTCCTCATTTGTATGCAAAAAATAAAAAATAAAAAGTAAAAATTAATCCCTTTTGAATTTCAACAATCTTTTGATCTTATGTATTGTGCTTGGGAGAGGAATAAAATTGGAACATTTCTATTGTGCTCTTTTCTTTCAATTTTCAAGTGGTTGCTAACGTACTTACAGTGCTTTTGGACATTATTAAAGTGCTTTTTAATAATTACGCATTTTTTACATATTTTATAATATGATAACATTTAATTAAAAATTGACTACAAAAAATAAAGAAAGCAAAGAATTACATGAAATAATACTTCATTCTCCAACAATTGGTGTCGAGTGTTTTATGGAAAACCATTTTTTTCTTTTTGGGACAAAAGCAATTCTTAGACTTTGCTTGTAATTTTTAATTAAAAAAATAAAAAATAAATAAAAATTGTTGGTTGTTTGGTTAACGATCGTAACAGTGTTGTAATTAAGGTGTTGTTTAGGTCAATTTAAAGTTCAGAATACAGGCTAATAAAAAGAGCTCATCTTAGAAGCTGAAATATTACAAAAGCACTTTCCAAAGTTTAGTCACACAACTAAAATTAAATTAAATTATAATTTTTTTTTTTTTAAAAAAGAAAAACTCTTTAGCTTATTCCAGAAACCATTCGAAACACAATTGCAGGAGCACTTTTCAATCATATTCTGCATGGTTAAGGGCTAAAATAAACAATATATATGTAAAGGAATAATTTATTTCTTTACTCATCACCCCTTCTAAGCAGGTAAAAGCCAAGAATCAATTTTTCCAAAGTACTTTGTCGAAGCTTTCTCTAGGAAAACTAGCTCTACACCATAAAGTCTTCAACAATAACCATCATCCCATTATGGAATGAAAATTTTTCCCAAGTCCTTGAAAACAATAGAAATTAGAGCATAAAATATAATTAACTTTTAATCAATTTTTAAATGTACAATTTTGGTAACTTAATCATATTGTGTTTCTAGTTAATTTATTATTGTTTAATCATATTGTTTTTATTTTTCTGTAACTGGTTATATTATGGAGTCTATACCAAGGCATACACATTAGTTGTATAATTTTTCTAACATTATATTAAATCTAAGCTCAAGTGCTCAATTCTTCCTACATTAAAGCTCTTGTCTCTCAGTCATTAACTTATTTAAGAGCTCTTGTTTCCGTCCATGCTTTGCATAAGGCGTTTGTTCAATCTTATCTTTAATTTTATTAATTGTTAAACACTTATATATTGGTTTAAAAACTTTCGAATAAACTGATAATGTGGTATATCTAATAAATTAGTTTTACAATGGTTTAAGCTATTTAGAAAGGCCATTAATTGCTTCCAAAATAAATTAAAGTATCTTAGTGCTTCCTTAGTAGGATTGGAGCAACCAACATTAGCGTTCATCAATTTGACAATTTGATTGCAATGGGTCCAAAATCTGACCTAACACAGGCCAAGATACGATATTCTTTCAAGTTCTCCTGATCCTCATTTATTCTGTAGGGACAAGCTCAATAAGCAAATTTATCTTACGAAAATTAAAACAATTGAAAGTTAATTTTAATGATAGGTTTTGTAAGAAAAACTTGTCTCTTGTTAATCATCAATTGGTCATACCCACATGGGTTATTGTGCATAATATTGAAGATCTACCCTTCTCGGGGGAAAAAAAAAGGACTACCCACTTAATTGATATCACAATCTCACCCTTCAAGTTTGCTTTGATACGTGCCAATTGGGTATATTTCTAAGACCATGAAGTGATTAATACATAGTTGCTTTACGGAAAGTGCTTATTTTTAAAGTGTTTTTGAGCAGGGAATGTGCTTAGTGAAAATGGCATATCGCGCCTCTCTTATTTCTTAATTTATGTCAGGCTTAAGGGCAAGTGTAGAATGACGATAAATAAAGTTTGAGATTTGATAGGTTAGTGCCTAATTGTTAAGTTCATTTTCTGAGACACATCACATCATCATGTAAATGTTGAGAATGATAATGCAGAATAATACAATTTTCTTTTTATATGTATATACAATAAATTTACTTTTACAACTTTGACCGGAGTCTTAGATACATGTAGTTATTGAAAATTTTTGAAATGTTTACTACTTGGCACGTACCTCAAAATTGTAATTAATTGATTTAGCTAGTTTAATTAAAGATTAGCATAACAACCCTATGATCGTGCACCGATTCGAAAGATGATGCTGCTACTCATGATATTCATAAAGCATTAAGGGTTACATCAAATAATGAGAAATTATAAATTATAAGAAAAAGGTAAAATGATATATGCCTTCGAATGTTACTTTTCAGACTCGCCTTAAATTTTGAACTAATTACATGAATTGTATATACAAATTTTTACGTTCTCCTATATTTAAAGGGAGAATTCTATTTTGGAATTATTGAATAACTTAAATCTTGCTTAATTGGTCATGTATGTAGCAACTAGCAGGGGAAGGAAGTAAGTTTTCAAGGAAAAATATTATTGCAATTATAGAAAAATTGTCAGTTTTGTCCTTACAAAAATCAGTATATATGCCATTTATCTCACATTAATTTTATAATAGCCAATTGTCTCATTGATGTTAAAATAGAAATGGAAAGTAAGGGTAAAAAGATAATTTTGTCTGCACATATCATAAAAGAAAAATTTTAACAGGTTTGTCATTAGAAACATAACTTGAAAAAAAAAAGTTTTTAGTAAATTAACTCAGAAATTAAAAGTTATCGTTCTTCTCACGCTTATTTTTAGCGAGTCAGAAAGAGAGTTTCACTCTCAATTTTTTCTAACTTTGCCCATATTCGTCAGAGCATTTGTATTCAGCCCGAGATGACTCCATTACATCAAGGTTGGTGAATGGTTAGAATCACACATTTAATAAAAGAGAAGGCTTTAATTTAATTTATTGCAGTTCGTTAATGTAATAATGAAAACGCTATGGGCATGACCGAAATCCAAATGGATATTTTGAGGAAAATTTTGTGATAAACATATTTGGGGAAAAAAAAATAACACAAAGCCTGCAAATATTCTGAATGGTAGTGGTACGTGTAATGGAGTCGCAAAGTGTAGAACTTCATGTGTGTTTGAAGCAAAAAAATTGAAACATTGAAAAATTGAAATGGGTATTCTATGATTTTTTTAATAGTAATATTTAAATATTTTTTTTAAGTATAGGGATTTGTATCAAATTGGGGAAAAGAAAAAAATAAATTTTGTTTATGTTTAAAACTTTAGGGGAGGTTTGCAATAATTACCTTTCTTTTCTGGAAAACTTACGATAAGTTATTGCAAGAGGATACTTGGATAAATTCAAAATATGCATATTTTAAATGATTTTTTAAGTTTCTTTAATTACTCTTATACATTTGAGTTTTTATTTTTTCCCGAATTTTTGTTAGTGTATTCAATTTTCTATTTTCACCGACTTAATTGTTGTCACTTGCTGCAATGCCGATATGAATATTTGTTGCTCTTAGACCTTTCGCAAAATTGTGTGGCTAGACTCCAACTAATTTGGGAGTTTGCTACGCAGACTTCCCTACCTTTGGATGCTATGAAATTTCTTTCAAATGATGCCAAAGATTTTCTACGATACAATTTTAGTTAATTGTTTTTTTCCTTGATTTGTATCCATTTTATTTTGTCACTGTTGAATTTTGATCTTTTTTATTTTACCGTTGTGAATTTTATGAGAATATGCTAAGGCTCACTGCGTCCCTTTTGATGAGTTGTCATTTTTTCTATTGTTTAACACGTATCCCCAGGTATCAATAGGGTTACTTAAAAAAAATCTCATTTTCTATTTTCATGCTTAAAAAGAAAAAAGTTCTATGATTTTGACTAATGAGAGGTAAAATTCAAATAACGCGCACTCCCTTTTTTTTTTTTTTTCCTTAAGGTTATTCTTTTCTCTTTTCATTTGAAAAAGTTCATCACTTAACATGGAGCAAAATACTAATCACAAAAAATGGAAGATTGCCAATTTTTTTTTTCCTACTATAATCAATATATACCATTTGCCCATGTTATTTTTATAATAGCCAATAATTCCTTTAATAGCATAAGTTTATAATATTAACCTTATTTTTAAATCCATTTTTATTCATATTTATTATAGATTAAATAAATTACATGAATGGAAATTAAAATAAAAAAATTAAGTGTTAAAAATAAGAAATATATATTTTGATGTGAAAAAATTAATAATAAAATATTATTCTTGTACTTTTTTTTATTTTACATACATTTTCTTATAATAAATATATAAAAAAATTATTATAAAATGATAAAAAATTATTATAAGATAAATTGAATGATAAATAAAAAAACATTATAAAATAAATAATAAAATATTTTTCTTATACTTTTTACATTTAATTTTAAAATATTACAAAATTTTTATTAGAAGAAAATGTTTACAAAATAAAAAAGTACAAGAAAAATATTTTATTATTAATTTTTTTGTTCACATCAAAACCTATATTTCTTGTTTTTAATACTTATTTTTTATTTAGTTTCTATTTATATGATTCATTTAATTTATAATGAATATAAATAAAAATTTATTTGAAAATAGGGGTAATATTGTAAACTAATACTGTTAAAGAGAGTTATTAACTATTATAAAAATTACAAGAAAATAAATGATGTAAAATTAATTACAATTAGAAAAAAATTGACAATCTCCCCACAAAAAATATATCGTACGTACTGTTAATTTTAACATTGCTCTCATGCTACGAAGACGGTCCCAAGACCTATTGTTCATTATTATTTTTCTAAGTAGCAACAATATACAGTTGACTTGTTGATTTAACTGGCCTTTCCCTTTTCATCAAATTTTCTTGGATATTATTCTCCATCTCTTTCTCATTCTTTTTCCTGCAGTAATTTGGTGTGTTTCAATTTTCAGATGCAAATGACTGAAAGTGTTAGATCTTAAAATTTTCTTTCTTTTCTCTTTTTTCGACTTTTATTCTTGTGCGAGCACATCTGTTATGAAGTAATAGATCCGAGAATTTGTTTTCTGCTCTTCTTTCTTTTTTTTCCCCTTAAAAGATACTTTAATTGATGTAAACGCCCACGTGTGAAGAATTTGATCCAGCATTTTTCCACCTATTTTTACTAATTTATTCATTGGATTTTTAGTTCTTTCTTTCTTATTTTTCGTTTTTGGTGTGTTAAACATGCATAATGCATTTATCAACATTATATGCATTTCATCACGAGCTTACTGAGCATTTGTACTAGTACGTACGTTTTAATTACAATTAATCAATGCGCTAGAAAAGCTGTTTACCATTTTAGATACTTAAATTCCTAAAGATTGCGCATTTGCTTTCAAAATTCTCTAGAAAGTTCCATTTCAGCTGCTGTGTCTGCTTTGTTTACTTATGATTTTACCCTCATTTTTAATTTTTGATCCTGTGATTAATGTGTTTTGTTAATTTGCTTAAATTATTCAGCATACTCGGATTTAGTATAAGTAAATTCTCCAAGATTATTATTACCACTATTTTTTCTGATTTGATAAACGATTATTTAAAAAAGTAAAAAATGGAAGTAATTTACGTGGTCTAAAAAACTCATACTTATAAATTTATGGGGTAAATGATCCTTTTGAATTTCTTTCTTTCTTTTTATTTTTTACTTTTGGAATAAATCCTTTACGTTGCAATTAGTTTCCCAATGCAATATTTGATTTTGTTAAAGCCCTTGTATCTATAAAAATTACTCAAAACACCTTCGCCTTCAGGGGTGGAGCCAAGAATTTTCCGTGGTGAGGCAAAATGATACAATATTATTTCCATACATCTATGTAATGAAATCACAATTATTACAATTCTGTAGTAATTTACAGTAGAATTGTGTCTGACTACAAAGTTTAGAATCATATTCCATATAAATTCCGTTGCCCAACTTTTTACGGCTTTACAAAACGCTTCCAATTTTTGGGTGTTTTTTCTTATATTGCCTTAATATAAGAGATGAAATAGGGTGTCAAAATCTCCCAGGATCTGAGTGATAAAAATAAAATCTAATTAGATCGGATTTGAGTCCATGTAAAATAGATTTAGATTAAATTTAGATATTAATACATGGATCTAAGGTATATTTGGAGCTGATTTAGATTTATCTTAATATATAGATCTAGATTCAGATCCACTTACCATTTAATTTAATTTTAAAAATTTCTTAATAATTGTGTAATTATAAATGATAATAAAACTTATTCATAGCATATTAGTAGTATTTAGCATGTATTTAAGAATCTTAAAACTTATAGGTTAGTTTTATAAATTTTAATGATAATAAGACAAAAATAATTAAGTGTAAAGTAAAATTAAGGCAACCAACCATATATATATATATATATTTCACTCTTCAATTCAACCTCTTTCTTTCTCTTCGGTCTATACTCTTGCTTCTCCACTTGATTTTAAAATGCTTGGATTAGTCTTTTAATTGTCAGGTAAATCTCTAGATTTGAGTTTCCTTTTATGTTATTTTCTCATAATTTTATTCATGTTGTGTAATAACTAATTAGTGGTAGCTATTTACCATAAAATAATTATGTTATTCCCATTATGTAGCCATAACAAAGATAATTAAGCATTGGCACTGAATAATGAATATAAATCATATTTAACTTATGTGTCATTATTTAATATTGGGAGATAGCCAATTTCCCCCCTAGTGTAATCAATATGTACCACTTACCCCCTTGCTGTTTTTGTAATAACCAATTACCCCTATGACAACATAAGTTTATAATATTACCCCTATTTTCAAATATACTTTTATTTATATTTATTATAAATTAAATAAATTATATGAATATAAACTAAATAAAAAAATTAAGTATTAAAAATAAGAAATATATGTTTTGATGTAAAAAAATTAACAATAAAATTTTTTTCTTTTACTTTTTTATGTTATAAACATTTTCTTATAATAAATATTTTATAATATTTTACAATTAAATGTAAAAAGTACAAGATAAATATTTTATTATTTATTTTATAATAGTTTTTTTTATTTATCATTCAATTTTTTTATAATAATTTTTTGTTATTTTATAATAATTTCTTGTACATTTATTACAAGAAAATGTTTATAGCATAAAAAAGTACAAGAAAAAAATTTTATTGTTAATTTTTTTACATCAAAACATTTATTTCTTATTTTTAATACTTAATTTTTTTATTTAGTTTATATTCATATAATTTATTTAGTTTATAATAAATATAAATAAAAGTATATTTAAAAATATGGGTAATATTGTAAACTTATGTTGTCATTGGGGTAATTGGCTATTACAAAAACAGCATGGGGGTAAGTGGTACATTTTGATTACACTAAGGGGAAAATTGGCTATCTTAATATTATAGGAATGATAATGGTGTGCTTGGATATCAGGTTGGTGAATGGGACATTAGAATATTTCATTAATCTTATTCCAATAATTACTTATAATGGATATTTTATTATCTTTTTTATTTGTTTGTTTTGGTGTAAAAGAATAAGCTACAATATTTATTATATTTTAAGAGAAGTTATATAATTTAATTATTATCAATACATTTTAGTCTTTAATTTTCTTTCTAAAAATTATTGCTCTTTTATTATTAAGTTTTAGAATTCATGATAGATCTAAAGTAAATTTGGATTTTAGTTTTTTTTTTGGATTTGGAGCAAATATAAATCTTAATTTTTTTTAAGATCTAGATATAGAGTAAAAAAACATGGATCCATAACGGATCAGAAGCAAATACGAATTTCAATTTTTATTATGTATTTAGAGTAGAGTAAATTCAACATATATCTACTACATTGCCATCCCTATTGACATTCCCCTAAAATAAAATAACTTGTAAACCCTAATTAATTTTATTTTGTTTCTTTAAAATGATAACGGTATATAAACCTAAATGAATTTTTTTTAGCACCTACATCACTGAGATTTCAACTCAACTGACCCCAAATAAAATTGCTTGAGAACCACAAATACTTGGGGGCACTTGAAACACTAATTTGCAATCTCTTTACATCACTATTCAATAAAATCATGTAGTGATGATAATTTTTTTTTAATTACATGAAATTAATGCTCAAATATTTACAATTAGACAATTTCAAGGGATGTCTATTTCACTCTCATTATTATGCACAATTGGGAAGGAATTTAAGCAAACTAGAACCATTGCCTTCACAATTGTGGGCAAAGGTCAAGTGGATGATGATAAAGTTGCAATCTCTAGTATAAACTTTTTTACTACAAACTGATATAATATAAATTTATGAGTTTGATGAAAATATAAAATAATAAAAATAAATCATTTGGACAAAAAAGTATTCAATTCAACCAATATAATCTTACCACATGAATTTATTAAAAAAAATTATCTCCATTATTATTACTCTTAAATCATATTTCTTCGGAACTTTGTTTCGCCGTCGCGAGTCGTCAAAGATTATGCCAAAACTACACGAGCATGGCCTTTCCTACCCAACCTACTTCGACTATTTAAAAGAAAGTGGAATAATTCTTGTCAGCAATCAGTATCCCATCAATCTTCAATCCTGTTGGACAGCACATATTTAAGAATCACGGCCGGTCAAAAGCTTCTGCGTACATGCTGTTGAAACAACATTTGATTTGCTCTATTTGCTTCATAAAAATATCACCAACCAGAACCACCAAATTTTACAGGCATGCAATAAGAGAGAATATTATGCTTATTGCTATTTATCATTATTTTTTTTTTATTATTTTGACTACATTGGCAGCACACAAAATGCAAATCATAAAAATGGAAGAGACATAGACACATTCATTGTCCTTAAGCGGCGAGAGGTAGGCGTTTTTTCGGCTTTAATTTCTTTTCCTTACAAAATTGTAAAGCCTATAAAAGGTTCAAAACAATTCGTTAAGCAAGTGTCTTTATATATTGTATCGTATATTGCCCACCATTAATTAATGAACCTTGTTTGCTGAGAAGAATATTTATCTTTACGAAAGAAGAGAATTTATTTTTGTTTTAGCTTTTTCGCTGCCAATTGGTTTGATGAGAATATGCTGGATTTTGGCAGTAAGATTTGATGGGTGTGTTGTGGTGTACACATGGTGTGATCCCACTGGAAATCTTGTGTTGATATTTGATTATGGGGATTCTATGCCATTCTTTGAGGGCCTTATTTCAACACCTCAATGCCCTAGGTCTAAGAAGGTAGTTAAAGAATTTTTTAAAATAAATGATTTATGATAGTGTCAAATTTTGCATACTTAAAGTATCTTTGTATCGTTGATTTATGTCAAATTTATTAATTTTTAGTTAGTATTTAAATTAGGGCACTTATGGGTATGTTTGACCCGATTTATAATGTATTTAGATGCTCCTCCAATCTACTTAATCAAATTCTATCTTTAGGTGATTTTATCTTTAATATGTATTAGATGAAGAGAAATTCCTTCTCCTATTAATAACTCCTTTTTTGTTTGTGTGCATAGATTTATTGCCATCAATTTTAGCAATATATCTATAGTATGAATCTTTCAAATTAACAACAAAAATGGCCGAGGGAGTAATCTTTTTTTTTTTTTAAAGTATATCTTTAGATTACTTCAATTATGATATATCAAAGCAGGTATTGATAGGCATTAAACTGGACCTAGGTCCAGACAAGACTTTCTGAATGCATAATTTTATAAATCATTTTTAAACTCAAATTAACACTAGATCCAATTTTTTCATATACCTACCTGTTCGATGTTGAAGCTTTTGGATATTTTTGAGACTTTCAGTGCTGCGGGGTGTGAGTGCCAATTCGGGTTATCCCAATATAAAATTCAGATCCGATCCTAAGAATGTCTAATATAATCGAGCTTTATCGAAGTCAAGCATGCTTATCAATCCACTTCGGCTTGTTCTCGACTTCTCGCTTCCAAGAACCAACTAATTAATTAAGTGCTAAATATAAATCATGCAGTCTTTTATGTATGATAAATTGTTGATGTTTCCATTTAAACCACAATTAACACACGGTCAAATAAGGGATTCTATAGAGGCACTATTACTTCACAAATCCAAGTATTAAGTTGTTAGCGGTCAACGCAGACAGATGTGCGAATGCAATGGATGGAAAACGTTTAGAATAGGAAAATAAAATGCTCGCCCCACAATCTGCTTCGTTAAAAGCACTTGCGTACAATCAGCTTTTTGAGTGCCAACTTTGATTAACTTCCAGAGCCCCAACGTGCTGCTGTCTGCACAATAGTTCACTTTCACTGGTTTAGGTAATGACTTTCTTTCGGATATGTTGTCTCAAAGGTTCATATCCAAAAGTTTAAGGTCATGGACGAGAAAAATGATAAAAAGATATAGAGCTGATAAGATGATCCCAATAGAAAATTAAAAGTATAATATTGGGCGGAGTTACTTTGTTGTAAATTAAGTAAATCCGACTAGATTTATAGTTTTTTTTTTTATTTTAAAAGAAAGGAGGGCGGGCAAGCTCAAATAAATTTTTATCCCCTCCCCACCCCCAAGGCTCAAACTCGAGTCCACACAAGTGAGCGGTAATAGATTGCACTACCAACTAACTCCGCTACACTCTTGGGGGCAGATTTATAGTTGCTTTTATCATTATTTTTTCTAACTTTTTGGTCCAAACATCAGTACTTGATAGACGATGGATTGCAGTTGAGCTGATGCAAAATAGTCAGAAGAGCGAATCATGAGATGATGAGTTATGTCAAAGAGCTGAGGCACAAGTTCAAATCTATCATCTAAATCTATTGTAAAGGGATTTAGAATGCTTTCCTAGCTAATTACAGATGCGGTTTTAAACAAGCCAATGATGAAAAACTAAATGCACCAAATTCTAAGCTCATTCGGTTTTCCAATTGCCCATAAAAATGTGAAGAAAGAACACCGCAAAAACTTATCAAATGTGAAATTAAAAAAAAATATATAGTTTTGTAGTCAAGTGAGACTTCCAAATTTGTGCAATGGGCATTAAGAAACATGCAATGAGTTGACATGCTTTTGGTTAAAATATATAGGTACCTAGGTGTCAATTAAGCCCTCTTGAATTAGATGAATGTAAGGAAATTGAGAATGGTGATGAGTGGACAAGTTTATTCTAGGAATATGCCATTCCATTCTCTTTGGTCTTAGCTACATTTTTTTTTCAATTTTACTTTCACGAGACATTCCTATGGTAATGATCATGATTAAATTGACTTTAGTTTATGTTCTTTTCTATATATGTACTTTAGTGTTCTTCCATTGAAGCCAACTTCATTGGTTTTGATTTGGCTAAAATTGTGTGTTTGTGGATGTGCGAGTTTGATAGTGGGGAATGCACTCAAGTGCTGAAAACTCGATCAGAAACTGTGCTGTTTTTGTAGATTTTCTGAGAAAAAGTTAAGGATTTTGTGCTCGATCATGGAGGCTAGCCACCTATATCTTGGCTATGGCCTGTGGACTGTATATAATAGATAAAAGATTTTTCTTAAAAATGACACCACCCAGTGAAATCTTAATTTTAGTCTAAAAGATTAAGGGTTTGCTAGAAGCCATGTGTATGCAATCCTGAAAATGAAGAATGATTGTTATATATATATGTATAAATTTGTCCTTAAGGGCGTAGTTGAGTTGGTTGGCAATGTAGTTGTCACCCTTTATACTCGTGTGGACTCGTGTTCGATTCTTAGAAGTGGTAAGGAGGGTAAAAATTAATTTGGGCTTGCCAACCCTCTTATCTTTTAAAAAAGAAAAGAATATATATATATATTTCTTTTGGTCTTAATAAATATTTTATATTTCACTTGTTTATACGTTAAAAACATGGGGATTCATTATAGTTATATGACTGGCGTTGTATTAAGTGGCCGAAAGTACTGCTTTGTTTCATTAGATTCACACTCTCGCTCATTAATTCGTTCAACTTTTTCATAATGTGTTCAAGCACGATCTCATTGGTTGATAATATTATTGCTCTTTTCATTTTGCTTTATCATTTTTAGTAATCTTATTATACTTTTCATACTTCTAATTCATTAAAAAAAATGAACCTCGAAGGGCAATATAAGTGAAAATTTTTAACGATCATTTTGATTATTCTGGGATATTTTAATCTCTTTTTTATGCTCGAAGCTTTATCAATCATGAATCAAAATGTTGGAAATGAAATCAATTTATCTCTCTTAAAAACCAATAATAATAAAAATCGGTTACACAAAAAAATAGGCATTGACTTCTATTCATGCTACTCAAATTTTGAATTTCCAAATGGTATAGCCATCTTTGGAATGACCTGTTGCTCGATATTATCTTATTTGATAGCCTTATTAATTCCATTTAATTTTTCATGCATTTCTTGGAACTCAAAACAATTATTCTCAGCAACATGCTAAAATTATCCTTATCTGTTTCGGTAAATCAAAATTCAAGTACGGGGCATGCATACTACACCAAAAGATTTGTGCCCATGAAACCAAGAAGAATATGCCTCTATATGACTATACCACAATGCTAAATTCATCTTCACAAGAAATAATTCTCTTTATGAAAAAATATGGACACAGATATGATTGATTCTGATGACACGGGCTTCGGTAACAGGTTCAAAATATTTATCAACTATAGAGCTTCGTAACAAATTTAATTTGATTCAATATCAAGAATGCAGCAATTTTTTCATCTAAAAGCAAGCACATTCACTGAAAGGGTGTGTGCGCCGCAGAATTAGAAGTCGTTGAAGGCTAATAGGTCCAATCATGGAAGCATATAATGTGAGAAGGCACGAGGATATATAAATGGATAGCAGATATCAATTGCATGTGGTATTATCAGCACCGCCGGCCATTCACTTCAGTTGACTTGTGGATTGCATCGGGGCAACAGATTGCGATATTTTTCTCATGGAGTTATTTGTTCTAAATCATAGAGGCTGCCTGTAACTTGCCTATGGACCACAGCTTGTATTTGTCGCGTAAATACCATCGAGAGATGATAGTTCTTGTCTTCTTGATGGAATTGTGTATGCTTGAGAATCGAATGACAATTGTCCAATTGCTAGACTTTTGCGATTTCTTTTGAATTGCGGTGATGTGACCTTTTTAATTCACAGTCGTTATGAAGTCGTGTTATATATGTGCTAAGTTGAAATAATTTAGAGTTAAAAGCGATTGAGAAGGATAACGTCGTCGTCTTTGATATTCTTAAGAGTATTGTTCTATGAGACTATCTATATTATTATGATTATTTGAAATGTACACATGATAAAAAATAAATTAATGGAAAAGAAGCTGTCCTCATCTAGAATATTTAGGATTCTATCATTGAGAATAAATTATTTAAAAAGTAAAGTTATATATACTAGCAGTATATACATAATCTATAAAATTCTTACCACATATATTTCTCAACCAATCAAGTAAGAATAAATATGAATGTATGAACCAATGGGCCTTTTTTCAGTTTTAAGCCTCTTGACTTACAACGGAACAAGGGTTGAGCCTCCATAAGGATATTATGGAGATTAATTTAAAAATAACTGCTCGAAGCTTCGTGGCAGGTTGGTTGGCAGTGTAATCTGTCGCCCCTCACTTGTGTGGACTCGGGTTCGAGCCTTGGGAGTGGGGAGGGGGGTAAAAATTGATTTAGGCTTGCCCACCCCTTTTTCCTTTTAAAAAAAAAAATATGAATGTATGAAGAATGGAACAAATGATAGGATATAAGGAGACATTTCATATTTTAATAATAAGGTGAAGCCCGTAAGTTGCAATAAGAAAAAAATAAAAATAAATAAGCAGCGGATCTGTAGGATTATGATTTTTTAGATGAAGTAAAGAATCAAGACATCTGACGTTTTCCTTGAATAAAATTATCACTTTGTTTATTTTGGATTAATATGTGAAACAGATCGATTAACAGGCCAGGTGATGACTAACAGCCCAAACAAATAATAACGTTAGGCTTGAGGCCCTTCTTGTGGCAGCAGAGACCCTCGATACAGCCTCTTGGACTCAATTAGGATAATTTCAAACCCAACAACGATTAATACAACAGTGATGGATGAAATTATTTTGGCGGATGAAAAACCTTGGAAAAAGCAGCAAGTTCATAATAATTTGTTCGATAATACTCAACACAGTTATCGTTTTCAGGGTAAAAATATAAAAAATAAAAAATAAAAACAAAGTTACCACAAAAAATACAAGATTCAAAATAAATAATGGAATCTAGCAATGTTCTTTCGAGTATTTGTTCAAATTTCCAATCAACTATAGGCATACCTATAATTGTTGGATTACAGCTATTGTTCTGACATTATATTTTCCTTTTTTGAAATTACTAAATTACATAAAAATGGCAAAAAATGACCAACACCTAATAGTGAAAAATGAGATAAAATAATTAGTAAAATACTTAATGGTGAACCCTGAGTTAGAACAATGCCTAGAAAAACAAAACACAAATACGTTCATTATGAATTTTTCAAGAAAATTGGCAGCCCTCAATTGAACCTGTAGAATTCCATTATAAACGCAATTCAGCACATTCATTATCCTTCTGCTTGCCAAAATGTCTCTAGTTCCAGTCAAGGTCTCCTCAACTAAAATTCAACTAGTACAATTAGGAATGTAAAACAAAAGTGAAAAAGCACTAACCAATTTACATGGAACTTATAAACACACATTGCTGATATCTTTATTAGCGGTGTTCAGAATCTAATACGATCCGTTCAATCTGTCTGATCTGTAGAAATCCGATCTGTAAAAATTCAATTTGCGGATTAGTGAATTGACTTGGATTAAAAATTTAAAAATCTACAGTTTAGTAGATTGGATATGAATTTACTTCTGTAAATCCGCAAAAAGCCACAAATCTACAAAAAAATATTTATTTAATTAAAAATTCAACTTTTAAATATGGAAATAGTACTTACTAATAAATAAATAAGTTAAAATATATTTACATTAATATATTTTACATTAATACCATATTATATCTTATCACATAGTAATATAAAATAAAAAATAATTAAATAAACAAATATAGCTTTCTAAACAGTTAATTTTCATATACTGATTTAAATAAGTGAGATTTTTTTTCTTTTTGGTGTGTTATATTTTGAAAATTTTAATGTATTTTCTAGCTTTATTTAAACAATTAATTTATTTAAATATTATTTAATTTTCAATTTGATTGGTCGTAAAATTAAATTTATATGAAATTATTTTATTTAGTTAGTTCATGGATTGGACAGAATTAAAAATTTTTAATCCTCAAAAAAATCTATAAAATGATAGATTAAATATGGATTGAGTTAAATTCGCATCCGATCTATAGACGTATGGATTGAATTTGAATTAAGTTTCACTAATATATGGATTGGATTTGATTGAAAATTTATAATCTACAAAATTGTGGATTGATTATGAATTAATGCTCAATCGGTAAAATCTAATCCACGAACACCTTTAATTTTTATACAGAGTTATGACTTTTTTTTTTTTTGTTTTTATTAACAATATGACTAGATTGTGTAAAAAAATTCTTTTAGCTTAAGGTACCAACTGTCAATGTCACCTTGAAGCTCAAACTGCACTTTCCATGGACATAACTGAGACGTATTAATTGATTGCGAATTTGAATACTCTCAAAAGTAAAAGAAATTAAATTGGGGGAGTAGCAAGACCCACTGCTTTCAAAATTTTTGCATAACTCAAATAGTAAGAGGTTGAGCAAACCGCTTGAAATTTTTAACCTTTCGATGGAAAACGACATCCCCAGAAATTTTTAAATAAGTCCATGAAACTCTTGGTCTTTGAGAACTAACCCATCTAGACTTGACTTTTTCAAATTTGGAGACAGCAAATGTGCAATGACAATTGACAGCGCTGATCCTCAGGGTTAACAGTTGAAGAATCCGAGCAACAACACTCTCAAGTTCACTTGACCCCGAAAACCCTCAATCGTCACATTCTTGAGTTTGTGTGCTTCGGAGACAATAAAAATCTTCAAACCAAAACTCTCGGAACGGTAAAAATCTTACAAGGTAATGGCATTCATCAATAAGCTTATTGACCATATCCTCATTTATATAGACATGAGGTAGAAAGAAACTCTATCCAGACGCTTAAAAATTAGAGACACATTGTTGGCGAATATTGAAATCGTCCGAACCTAAGTCGAATGAGTTGTAATATTTCGTTCCCAATTGATTGTGCATTTTAATCCCTATTACTTTGATTGTGTGTTTCAATTCCGTATGTAATGAGTACCCATTAACAATAATTAATAAAAGTATGTTTTTCTTGTTTTCATTTGAGCAATTAATTATTTCGTCTCTGTTTTCTTAACAGAGATAGCCTTCTACCGATTAGTCTCTTTCTTTCCTGATCTTTTATTAATCTGCATTCGTTATTTTCAAATGATCTGCATTCAAACCTCCATCCCTTTTAATTTATGTTATTAGTGTGTATAGAGTTTGAGGTTCATAAAAGATTCAATTTCGGATACACCTCGTTGGCTCTAGCCGGTAATTTTTGAATTTGGTTTAATCAGCAATATTGCTTTAATGGGAGTTTTTGCTCCTCCACACGAACCATTCCTTTTTAACTTGAGAATCTAGGCAAGTGAACAGATCATGCATAATCGCATATTATTGGTCATGTATCTATTAAAATTCTTTATTTTTTTTTATTAGTTTGTAAGTTACTTTTCTTTTCTTTTCTTTTTTTAGCAAAAAAGGAATTATAAGTTGACTTAACTACGCAATCAACACCTTGAATCAAGATAAGCAGACATGTGAACAGATCATGCCCATGCATCATGGTTAAATATCTATTAATTTTTTTAATTCAATTATAAGTTGACTTTTTTAAGGAATTATGAGTTCACCTGAGAACCTAATAAACTCCGAGAAACTTAACATGTGTGCAAATGATCGATAGTTATTATTTTTTCAACATTATAATACAAATTTATTGATAGTAATTGATGTATCAAAAAGTTGAAGCCCAGCCTAAAAATTAGATTAAGATTTTAAAAATAAGCCTAAACTTTAGTTGAAGGGTTTTTAATGATGGATGAAACAAACTAAATTTAGGTTTTATTTGGAGTTAAGATATTGTAACTTTTAAATTATAGTTGTTGTTGGAAAAAAAATTATAACTATGAAATAAAAGAGTACATAAAAAATGTAATTTTTAAATAATAATCTTATTAAAATTTATAAAGATTTAATAAATTTTTCATCATACAAATATAAAATCAAATCAATTTACTTTTCAAGCTACAATAACTAATATTTATCAAATATTTTGATACTGTAACTTTTGAGCTGCCCAATCTCAAATCCAAAAAAATCCTTAGTTTGATAATAATACATTATTTAAATTTTTAAAAAAATTTCTTAAATTTCCTAAGCTCGTCAATTCATCAATCACAGTTCCTTCCTCGAAAGTTCATTTCACTTTCTCACTTTCTCAGTTGTTTACTTTGTTGACTTTAAGTCTATAACTTCTCACAGATTGGAAAGTTGGAAAGAAAGAAAAATGCAAAAGAGTGCGACAAGAAATGCCTGCTCTTTTGAGGAGAAATGCCTGCTCTTTTGCTTTTTAATCAGGAATTGTATTGGCCTCGAACTGTATCAAGTCTATAATACAGTCGTATTTATGTTAACTTAATTGAATTATTTGATTTTTGGGTGCGTTGAGATGGCTTTATGACTGCCTGCTAGATCCAGATATGAAATGTTGCAATTCTGATGGTATCAAAAGGTGGCGGCATTATTTAAAGAATGCGGAGATCGAGTGCTTCAAACACTTTTGGGTCGTATGCTAAACGCAGATGAATCGAATCAAGGATGAATGGAGTAATTTTTTCGATGGATTTTTGCGGTAACATCTAGCTCGTGTGATGGACACTTTCAAGATTGTACAAGTTCACAAAGTCTTATAACTTCTTCAACATTATACAATTTCAATTAATTCTTCCTTACATCAATTATTTTATTTTTATTTGATGAAATCTTTTATTACGAAATATACTTAATTAAGTGAACTAATTTTCCTCACTTCTCTCCAGTTATTACAAATTCTTTTTATTAAATATTTTTTCTCCAGCTTTTCAATATTTAAATTCAATGAAGATAGTTTCACTCCTCTAAAGTTTAAGGAAAATAAAAATCAAGGGATTAGGCTGAGACTAAGCATGTTTGGGTCCGGTTTGAATTTTTCTCTTTTCAGGGGTTATTTTTTTGGGGATTTTCTGTGTATTTTTCAATTTTGATTTAGTCTTTTTTAAAATATAAATAAATTCTAACAGAACCAAGAAACGATTATTTCTTAAAATATAGAAGAAATTGGAATGGGAGATTATTTTCTTAACAGTAATATTTGAAATGTTTCTTAATAGAATTTCAATTTGTTATGTCTGGACGCACACGTCAATGAGATTGGATTCATAATACAAGATCATGCAATAAAATTTTAAGCACGGAAAAAAAAAGTACCGACATTGATTTTGAAGTTTGAAGAGTATGTTTAAGTTAAAAATTTGGATTCAAACCGTAACATAAATATGCTAAGAGTATAAAAGTGCAAAACCATAAGTGCATATAATAAAATCGACAAAAAAAATTCCACTAAAATCTATTAGGGTTAATTTTTCAAAAGAAATTGTATAATGTTTTAAAAGAAAAAATATTATGTAACATATCCCAAGTTTAGATATATTGATGTAGGAAAAATTTTAGAATACATTAAAGATACTATATCAACCATACAACAAATAAATGAAGTTATGACATGTATGCATTTAATTTTGAAAAATCATAATGCAAGTGGTAGATATATTAAATACAATTACACATTAATTAGTAGTATCATCTCTTATATATTCTAAAATTTCTCGTTGATGTATAATGGATTTAATTTTTTATCATTACTATTTTACTTGAAAAGATAAACCTCTTTGGAAAGTACATTATACACTTTTGACTTTCACTTATACACTCTATTGCAAATGAAGAAAGAATAGAACTTTGAGGATTGTTTAAGTCCTTAAGAGTGAAATTCAAATTTGTTCACAAAAATCCTTTTGGCTTGGTTAATCCGGAATCCATATTTACGATGTAAGGGTGTTGCTTTCTTACACCTAAAAAGCTTAAAAGCCAAGAAGAAAAAATCAAATCTCCTAAATTAACTTTATTATAGTGCAATCTAAATATCTAAATTCAGAACATATTGAATTTATTTTTAAAAATTGAAAAGAATTTAACTTTTAAAATACGCATGGGAGAACTTGAATCATCGAATCTCAAGAGCGATAAAATAGAAGATATTCAGATATCCACTGTTGGGCTAAATATTGGATTGCTATATATCCTTTAATTATTTACTCACGTAAGTGATTTAATTGATAAATTGGAAATTAAAGTTTTTGTAACTTTTCCATAAGCGACGGGGACTTTTCCATAATGTAGCCACCATCCATCATTCATCACAACACACACATACACATATATTAAATCAAAGGAGAAGTAAGTAACCAACAAATACCATTCACAACTATTAGAGTGGAAAAAAAACACACTAAAGCATCGAAATCTACTTCATAATGCTCAATGAAAACTATATTATAGTACACAAAATATTTATATTAGCCTTAATGCAAGTGCGCCCACTAGGGCTGGACATTCGGTTCGAGTTAATTCTAAAATCCAAACAATTTGAATTATAAAACCCGATTAGATTGTAATTCTGTTTGGATTAAACTCGAATCGAATTTAAAACCCAATTAAGTTTAATATATTTATATATATATATATATATAAACTTCAATTTTATTATCTTTTCTTCAGTCCTTCGACCCCTTATTTTTCACCAACTGCTCACCTCTCTCACTCAAATCAAACTCATCACACCCACTCAAATCAAATACTACCTGTCAACCGCAAGCATGACCGTCATCGCGCCACCATCACAGCCAGTCGCAGTCAGCACGTCAATCGTCGCTCTTCTGTGATCTGTTATCCTCGGGCCTCATCTTCATCACCATCTCAGCTTTGCTCCCGATTTCTTCAACCTAGCCCCTTTGAGATGTTTGATTTTGTCACTGATCTGGTCCAGATCGACGAAACGCCACCTGTTGCTCAGTGAGATAGTCAACGGACGGGATTGAGGGAGGTGCGGCTGTCAAATCTGGGTATTTTGATTTCTGTTTATTCAAATCAAAGTTTCAATTTTTGGTTAAAAATGGTGTATGGTAAGTTGAGGATTGGAATGAGATTTTAGGTTTCTGTGTGTTTGTTAGTTTCTTGATGATTGTTTGTTTGGAAAAATGGAACAATTGTATGGTTCATTGAGATGTATTAGAAATATGTGGCGGAAGCACATGATTAGTTGTTCAATTTGTGTTTTGAGTAGTAGTTGCAAATTCATAGATTGAGTACTGGGTTTGCAAATGAATTCTATTTTAAAGTTTTTGTTTTGTGTGAGGCACTTTTTACGGTATGCATTTGTTATCTATAGCCTTGCATTACCCGAAATTCTAACCCAAACCGAATTTTGGTTCGAGTTTACCATTCGAACTCAATTAGGTTGAATCCTCCAAATCGAGTCAAAAATCCGAATCGAAACCGATTTGTCCACCCCTAGCGTCCACTATGGCAAGTCTAGATTCAGGACTCAGAAAACCTAACTCAAGAAGACGAACCATAAAACTAGAACGTTAATATCAAATCACATCATCTTCTAATGAAGGCTGTCCCTAAGTATACAAGAAAAAGACTGATAAAATATATCTTATGCTAACCCTAACCCTAAAACTGAATCTTAAACTAAATTGAAAATTGCCAATACCTTTCACTTGTATTAGAGAGAAAAAAATGAAACACCTAAATCTACTTTATAATGCTAAATGAAAATTATATTATATTACACAAAATATTTACATTAGACTTAATGCAAGTGCACCCGCTATGATAAGTTTATATTCAAGACTCAAGAAATCTTGTTCAAGTTGACTAAACATAATGTTAATATCACATCACATCATCTTCTAATGAAGGCTATCCCTAACAATATAATAAAAAGATTGATAAAATACATCCAATAACCCGAACCCTAAAACTGAATCGGAAACTAAATTAAAAAGTTTTCATATCATTCACAACTATTAGAGAGAGAAAAAAAAAAACACACTGAAACACCTAAATATACTTTATAATGCTAAATGAAAACTACATTATAGTACACAAAAATATTTACATCAATCTTAATGCAAGTGTACCCACTATGATAAGACCAAATTTAAGACTTAAGAAACCATAAAACCATAATCTTAATTAGAGGCGGCAAACGAGTCTGACAGCATGAGACATGACACGTGTCCGTACAGCACGGAACGGCACGAGCACGTTTCAGTAGGGCACACAACACGGCACGGCACGACACGTACATGGACCGGGCTAGGCCCAGAATTTTAGGCACGTGGGCCTTAAAAGCACAATACGATTAGCGGTGAGCCAAAGTATATCAAGGTAAATTTTTTTTAAGAAAAAGGAAAAATAAAATATTATGAACTTATGATTTTACAAATATTTTAAAATTAAATTTTTTAATCTATTTTATTGAATTAATTTAAGTCTTAGTTTAAAAAAATTCTTAATTTTTTATGTTTATCATTTATCATTTGTTTTTAATAAATTCTAATTGTGAAATAAAATATTTAAATATGTATTTATGAAATTATGATAAATTGATAACAAAATATTAATTGTTCTCTTAACAGTTAATAAAAATTATTATTGTTGTTGTTGTTGTTGTTATATGAGTTGATGAGCTTGAAAAAGCACGCGGGCTTAAAAAAGCACATGAACTTGAGGGAAAAAAAAGTTTATGTGCCTTTTTTGGACACGACCCGAGCATAGCACAAGTGGGCTCATGGCGTGGGCCGTGTTGGGCTTAAAAAAAATTGGGCACAATACGGTCCACCAATTTCCTAATAGATCTTCGTTTCACAGGCTGTGTCGACCTAGCACGACCCGTTAGCATCATTAATCTTAATATCACATCACATCATCTTTTAATGAAGGCTATCCTTAACCATATAAGAAAAAGACTTATAAAATACGTCTCTTGCTAACCCTAACCAAAAAATTGAATCGTAATCCAAATTGAAAAGTCTTCATACCATTCAAAATTATTAGAGAGAAAAAAAACACTGAAACACTTAAGTCTACTTCATAATGCTAAATGAAAACTACATTATAGTACACAAAATATTTACATCAGTCTTAATGTAGGTGTCTCCACTACGATAAATCCATATTTAAGACTTAAAAAGCCTAATTCAAGAAGACTAACCATAAAATTATAATGTTAATATCACATCACATCATCTTCTATTGAAGGATATCCCTAACCATACAAGAAAAAGATTGATAAAATACATCTCACGTTAACCCTAACACTAAAATTGAATCATAAATCAAATTGAAAACTATTAGAAAGGAAAAAAAAAAAAAAAAACACACTGAAACACCTAAATCTATTTCATAATGCTAAATGAAAACTACATTATTGTACACAAAAAAATTTACATCATCCTTAATGCAAGTGCACCCACTATGATAAGTCCAAATTCAAGACTCAAGAAGCCTAACTCAAGAAGACTAATTATAAAACCATGACGTTAATATCACATCACATCACATCATCTTCTAATGAAGGCTATCCCAAATCATACAAGAAAATGACTAACAAAATACATCCCCTGCTAATTCTAACCCTAAAACTGAATCGTAAACCAAATTGAAAAGTGTTAGAAAAACTGACCGTATGATTCGCCTCCTAGTTCATTGAAACACCCATAAAACCAGCAGATGCAATACTCGCACAAGAGCAGATAAACTGCATAAACTATATAGAATACCAACAAAACAACTCATAAATGAAAATGAAAGTGACTGTTTTATTTTCAAAAAGCAATTCACAGGAGATTAAAGGTCGTGCTTTCGTCCCCTTAGTAATGGGAAAAACTTTTAGTGCATTTGGTTCTTTCAAACTTGACCACCACAAAATATTTGTGTGCTCCTACGGGGCAGTTTTGGTTACCCTTTCCCATTATTTTTGCTTTTTCAGTTCTTCGAATTTGAAAAGAAACGAAGATATTTTTCTTGGACTTGACTTTTACTTTTTTCACTTTTCGGGGTTGCTATGAAAGTGATATGCTGCTTCGAAATCAGGTTTTCTTAGACTTATATATTATTAATTTATATACCGAGCTCACCGATCTTTCTTTTACTCTTTTTATACAAATTTTATATTATTATATTTATTGTTGATTGAATATTTTTAGGGTTCCAGCTATTTTACCATTGTGGTAACATACCCAATTATTTGTCTTTTTCTAATCCACCACTAAGATCAAACCTAAAATTATTTCAATGGTTAAGATATTTCCATTGGGTTATCAATATTATAATCCTTAATGTTTGGTACAAAATTACAAAACCAAAGAAGTTCAAAATTTTGACACATAAGACTATAATATTTTAATTTTTTTCGCTTAGGTGTATTGACCTAGTTAATTTTACCAATAAAATGACTTATCTTGTATTTGAATTAATATATTCAACTTAATACTCTTTCTTAGTAATTAATTAATTAATTTTATATATAGTGAAATCATGTATCAATTACAAATCATATTTTATGATGAATGTGAATATGAATTTAATCTCTTATATTCTTAATTTGTAGTTAATAAATTTTTCACAATACTTATTCAATATGCAATCAATAATTTCAATATGTAAAAAATATATATTAATTTATCAATTAATAATTTTTTTAATTGTTTAATAAGAATGTGTCCAAAAGTGGGGTAAAAAATAATAATAATAATAATAACTTGCTCTTCATTTATTCTTAAATCTAGGAGCATGATGAACAAGCTTAGAAGTTCTTTAACAAGGATTTGGAGCCAAAGCTATTTTGTGCTCCACACTTATTTAGAAATTTTTTCCACATCTAATGTTTGATAACTTTGAGTCAGTGGTAGAATTCAATTGTTAATTGCTAGAGACATGGAATTGAAATTATTAGGCATGTAAACAATTAAACCAATTCTTTATATTATTTTAATCAATTTATTTAGTAAAAATAAAAAAAATTGATTTAAGCAATGATATATTTGACATTTAGGTATGTGTATGGAAAATTTTTTTTTTTAAACTTTGATAATGGGTGTGGATTAATAATTAAAAAATAGCCCATCCTCTAATTTAAGTTCAAAAAATTAAAATAAGTAGGACTAATGAGTCAAAATTTAGAAATATCTAATTTTATTTACTTTTTATAGTAAAATAGGGATTGTAGTGTAATTAAGCCAGAAAAAACAACAGCAGAGGTTTGTTACCACTAACATAGCTGGACCTATATATAGGATGAAACTATCTTTCTTTCCTTGAATGAAAATACTATCGATTATTATCACATTTTGTAATAATATTTTAACCCATTCATACAATGTTATGCTTATTCATTTCTTATCCCAATTTCTTTGGAAGAAAGGAGAGAAAAATATTAATTTAATGTTAATCTTTAACAATAAAATACAATGATTAAATTTGAAAATTTTGATGAGTGGTTTTTACATAATTCATTATCTAGGTTTATTTTTTATAAAAAAGAAAATACTAATCAAAAGGTCGATTTAGGCATTGTTGGTCATCTTGCCCTTATTTGAAAAAAATAATAAAATATTATAAATCATTCGTTAAAATGAAATGACCATATTGTTAAAGAAAGGAAAGGGCGAAATGACCTTGTTGCTATGTATTTACGACTAAAATCTGAAAAAAAATGTAAAAGTACTAAAGAACCAGCAATTAATACTCTAGTTCGTGGACCATCTGCCGTACTGGCTCGCGGCATTGGGAATTAAAAATATATATTCAATATGATGTGTTGAAGTGTGAAGCTCAAATCTGGGTTCATGACTGTGGCGGACAAGTCGGTTATGGGATCAAATTGTGTATTAAACGTCGATTGCTGTGTATCTGAGAGACGTATGACATCTACTTACTGTCGGTTGGGTGAATAAGTAAAACACGTGACTTTGCTCGTGCATCACTTACCCTAGACAATAACCTTGATTGTCGTTTTACTCAACAGATTGATTTGAAGCCCTACACGTGTCCTTTGTTCGTTTAAATGGCCGTTAAAGCCGTTAACTGAAGCGGGAAGTTTCTGGGTTTAGCTAACAAGCCCAGAAACGATTGACTGGAAAGGGTTTCTGGGCTGGAAAGGGCATTATGATCGATTATGTGAATCTTCTTATTCAGTTACACATGCTCTGCAACAATGTATCTTGTAAAACTTGAAAATAGTGAAATCTTACTCCTTTCACAGCGGATGTAGGTTCTTTGTCAACCGAACCACTTAAATCCTTTTGTGCTGAATCTTTGATTCTTATCGCTTTATGTATTTAATTCTTGTTGCTTTGCGTTAAAACATATCGGAGACACTTTAATTAGGGCATTAGCTTTGGGATTTGGGGATCTAAAGTTTGAGATTGGATCTCGGGGTTGACTTAAATGAGCGGCTTGCTAGTTTAAGCACAACATGATGTATAGCACGGCACAGAGTCACTGATATCATTACTTGTCAGAGTAAGACTCGCGCTATTGGCAGAGCACTTGAGACAACACGATTTTTAATTTGAGCTTTTGCGCTCTTCCAAAATGTGCTTTCTAAACTTTGTGAAATAAAAAAATAAAAAAGAAAAAATCACTTTTATACATATCATCAAGTGTCATATAATATTGCCATTTAAAAATAATTATAATAATGCCCAAAAGCACTGTTAAACATGACACTTCACTCTTCGCATACCCCTTTTATCTACTATACACTGCATCATTATCTTATCCACTAAAAATTATTTTAAAATATCATTTTTTTAAAAACCCACCACAAAAAACCTATACATGTGCAAACCTTTTGGAACCCGCCGCATTTTGCTCTTGCATTAAAAAGAAGAGAGTAAGAAAATGGAGAAGAGAAATGTAGTCTCTTTACATGAAATGTTTGATTCTGGGGATTTTATTAGGCAGGCAAAAGCTTCATTCAAGGATTGCTTTATCATTTGTTTATTGTTGTAAATTGTGAGGTATTTCAAAATACTTATTAATAATGCATATATAGCTTTCACACATGAGCTCACAGGCTTGGCCCATTTCTTGGCCACTTGATGAAAACTGATATATTAATTATTTTGGATAGAAAAATTAATTTTAAACTGATTTGAATTGGTCAATCAGGCATATCTTCATGTCAGAGGCTGGGGCTTGTTTTTGGCATTGTAGTTGCTTGATATCCGGTTTTTAAAATCAGTTTCATGCACTGATTCGTGGCAAAAATCAAGGGGATGACAATTGTAATTCAAGGTTATAAAAACCAGCTGCAGTGAATAATTGGAGGATATATATATATAATTCTTATCTTCTTCTCCATCTTCATCAAGCTATACACTTTATACCTGGAAAATAAATTAAATTAGTTGTTTGAATCAACTGTAGTTTGGAGTGCGCCATTACAGTTGGAACGCCATTGAATCATGGAAGATCAGACTGTCTTTGATTCCTTTATGCACCCGAAAATTATTCGAGAAGGGGCAGAATCTGTTCTTTAAGGACAATGCTTTATTGGCATGCCTTGGCTTCTTAATTTCGTCACGCTCTGTGTTTGGGTTTATTAATTCTTGTTTTGCAGCTCCTATATTTATCAGTTGGATCAGTTGAAGAGTTGCTGAACCGAGAACAAGTAAAGCTGTTGGGTAATTGAGTAAACTTAATATGCTGCAGATTATAGTCAAACTTGGTGGCTTGAATTTTGAGTTCAATTCAGCTTTAATTTATTAGTAGTGGGCCTTCCTCACAAAGTCATTTTCATTAATCTTATTTGTTATTGTGGCTGTGGAAAGAGTTCTTAGTGACAGGAGAGTTTTAGTTTCTGGGCTTTTTACTTGCTGAAATTTTATAACTATCAAAATTCTTTATTTGTGTAACATTTATGACAACAAGGAATAGTCTTGGTTGATGTACAACTAAGTGCCTAAAGGTTGCATTTTCCCACAAACTTTACATTTACACATGCCAAATATTTTTGCAATCTTGGTTGTGCTACTTCCTTGTGCACCAATCTGAGCACCGAGGAGAATCCTGGCAATTATTGATGCGACCTTAATCCCTCTTGCTCTCTCCTTACTCCTTTTTCCTTCACAAACATGTACAGGATTATTTCAGGCACTCATAATTTGCTTGGTCTGTTATCATCAATTGGATTGAAAGTGAAGGCTGTGTGGATTCCTGTTTAAAGACCTGCAACAAGAAGTGACATCACCATCGTAAACCAACTATTCAATCTGTGATAGTGTGATTATTACTGAAATGTTGTATGTATCCCTGTCTGAATGGATTCCAATTTGTCATGTTTCTTTCGCATACCCATATGTCTAGGCTGATTTGAAATTAAAAAAGTGAACTGATATTTCAAGAATTATATTGTACCAATTTGTCTTAGACAATGCTTCCACTCATTAGTGATTATTTATGCATATTGTTTTAAATGAACATGGTTCAGAGCCCATGGATTCATTATATATATACAATAAGTAATGTAAAGTCATTCAAATGTAATCATGGACACGAATGGTGCCTTGAACTTAAGGGGTTCCTGCATGGTTTCCCGATGTCATTGTGGTTCGACTGTTGAGACTGTCAAGCATTTATTTTTGGATTGCTTGTTCGTTAGGCAGGTTTGGCAGCGATTTTATTCAATGATTTGTCTTTGATTCCTTGTTTTTCTATCTCCTCATGCGTTGCTTGTTCACTGGCAATGTTGTGCCCAATCTTCAACACATATTCAAGTTCTTCTCCCGTGCTTAATCTTGCGGTATGTTTGAAAGTTTGAAATGCTTTTAGATTCAATTCTAATTCCTTTCAATGTGGACACTATTACTTTTTGATGATTTTTTGGCCTAAGACTCGCTAGTGTTGAAAGCTATGATGAGTCAAAGGTTGACCAAGAGGCCTTGTTGGCAAGCCACATGAGCCATTATATTCAGCAGCCAGCTGATTGTTGTTGTATAGGTTTAATCTCTTATAATATGGGTGTTAATGCACAAGTGTACACAACAAGTAATATAATAATGAGTATTCGATATCGTCTCTACAGGAATTGATGCTATCAGAAGTGCTTCAGCAATAAATATGGTGCAAATTCAATCTAATTAAATTAAACTCTTTTGTTAACTAAATTAAACTAAGTAATTTAAATGAAAAAAAATGTAATAAATTAAATTGACACGTCTCACACAAGAATATAACCACTAAGAATAATGTAGTTGAGTGAATCAACTCACTTAATGTCATTGACTGTTTTTCTGTTACAGTATCATTGCTACAACAATTACTACAGCACTTGACAGAACTCTAATGCATCCTCAGTTGTCGCCTATTGGATGTTTTATATCTCTATGCAACTTAACAATGACCATTTGTTATGCCAACACAAGATATAATATTATATGCTCAATGTTCCTAATATCCTACAAGATGAATCCCTATTTCTATCTTATTACTAGTTTTAGATTAAGTATGACCCTTTTAAAATTGAGTTTAACCCAACTTGAGAAACCTAATCTAAAACCAAGTATTGTTCTGATATATTCCACTAAAGGGGGCATTTTTTATGCTCTCCCTTAGCTAATATCACTAAATGGGTGGTCAGCCGAAAAAGTAAATTGAAATAAGTATTACCAAAACAAAATGCTATAGCAATCATATAGTAACATATAAAATCAGTCAATTAATCATCAAGCTCATTTATCACTCAATCAAAAATGAATTTAGTTTATGATTTGTGACAAAACAGAATCAAAAATAGTGTTAGCCATCATATAAATCATCACAAATCAAAGAAAACAAGTATAATAAAGCTAGAAGCGAGTGACCCTTCTAGATTCTTGATTTCTTCTTCCTCTCGCCTATAATCTTCTGTTCAGCCTTAGAATTTTTCTTTTCCTCCCTGTTTTCTTTTTCTTTTCTTGGTTATTTCTTGTGGTTGACGCCCCCCCCCTCTCCCATTGTTTTGTTTGAAAATTAAGGTGCTTATCTTATAGAAAGTCTTTTGATGAAATCTCCCAAATTTTTCTCTTTTGATGGCAATCGATTTCTTGGTTATTTCTTGTGGTTGACGCCCCCCCCCTCTCCCATTGTTTATGTGCTTCTTTTATAGTTGAAAATTAAGGCAATCGAAGTCTAGAGCGTGTATATTCCAGATTTAGAAACTGTAGACTGCATCTTTTGTTATGAAATTCTCGCAAATTTTTCTCTTTTGATGTTCTAGGATTGCTATAGCAACGTCTACAACATCTGCACTGTTTCTAACTCGTTTCCACTCTTTTGTAGCCAAGTTCTTTCCTTATTTTTGCAAGGCTATTTCACAACATTCATTCCTTAAAATTTACAATTTCGATTGCCTACAATTAATCATATGATCTAAGCACATAATTTATTCTAAAACAATATAATTTATTGAAAATAACTAGAGTAGTTCTTCATGCAAAATATAACTAAAATGTAATAAAACATGTCATTTACTCTTTAAAAATTCATGATTTAAGTCTAAAAGTGCTATGATAACTCTCATTTCATAAAGTTATCATTGATGTAGACAATAAGTTGTATTTGATGAGCTGGCAAAACTATTATGCAGAGGAATATTTGCACATGAGCATGGAATGGCGAAACTTCTAGAAATTAATCAATGATTGGCTAACACTAGCTACAAATGCAAAACAAATTTTATCTATTTCCATGTACTGCCCCTTAAGCTAGTTATCCATGTATAAGTGAATGATTTGTATTTTTTAATTCATTCAAGTTATTGTTTATAATGAAAATATGCGTTGATTGAAGTTTTGCTTCCATGTTTAATCAATTCTTATGAATTCAAGTGCTAACTTTGTTTTTGATTTTAACCATCCCAACTGAGGGGTGTTTTGGATACTTAGATTGGGGAAGGTTTGAGGATTGTTATACCTCATTGTAGACCGATTCACTTGGTTTCTTAGTTGAGGCCGCCACCTAAGGTGATGAAGTTGCGTGTGGATGGTTGTTCTAGGGGTAAGCCCGGTATGTCTAGTGCTGAAGATGCTTTGCCTGATCATTGAGGGGTAGCTTTAGCTGCTCTTGGCTCTTTTTTGGGACCCCAATCAATATTGTTTACTAAGCCGATGACTGTGCTTAAAGGATTGGATCTTACTACTCAACTTGGGATTACTGTTTTGGAAGTGGAATATGACTCGACCATTGTGGTTTTATAACTTCTTCCCATGGTTCAATGTAATGGGATTTTGCTTATCTTCTTTGCCAAATTTATGCTTTATTTTCTAGACCTTTTATTATTATCAGACATGTCTTTTGAGAAGCTACTTTAGCCGCTAACTTCATAGCCAATCGGGCATGTGCTCATCAAACTCGTTAGTGTTTCTTTAGTTCTAGGGATCTTCCATTTGGTCTATCTGGCATTCTTTATTTGGATGCCCTCGAGTCCCCACATGTTCGATGTTGATTTCGCTTTACTGCTTTCTTTTATTGTCTATTTTTCTTGCTTTTTCTGGGAGATTTTAATTTATGTCCCCCTCCTCATATTTCTTCATTATTTGATTTATATTAGGGGTTAGGCGCCTAACTGCCCACCTTCATGGTAGTTTTAATTAAAATAATATATATAATCACATATTATAGCCAAGACAAGCTAATTGTGTCACACGATAAAAAAAAATGAAAATTCCAAGAATATGAAACATTAATAATCTATTCATATATTTTAATTACCTGATATACACAAATAATCTAAAGAAGGCAATATGTAAAATTGGGGTGTGGACAGCTAGAGTTTTTTACTCCAACATTTTCCAAAATATGTATTTTGAAGTAACTTGTACAGAAAGTGAGGAAGCATATAGCACATAACTCATGAATACAACGCCAAATTACATAATTTTCAAAGTATTAAAAAAACCCACCATGTGTCGTTAAAGAATTCTATTAGTATTTTACCATCAACATATGAATAATAGCGAGAAAAAAAAATTGGTTTCTTGCAAATAGTTATTAAAAAAAATGATGATTAAAAAAATGAATTTTTGTTAATTAATACGTAGATAAATGTATCTAATTAATAGGTAAAGATTAAGTGAAATTTAAAACAAATAAGTTCAATATCTTCTTTTCTTAATTTATTTTCTTCTGAAACTTCTTCCCGAAGCTAGAGTGATGGCAAGATTGCTTGGCCCGAGCCTCTTGATTAAAATTACTAAAAGGATAAAAATTACAATAGTGTTAACTAATTACATAGTTCATATCTTCACAGCCTAAAAATTATTGTGAGTTTACAAAAGAAAATAATTATTATATCATTGATTAGGATATAAAGATGGGAGAGTTTATGATTCGTAGGTATAAATATTTTAATTTAGTAATTAAATTCATATTTGTCGTTTTATGTCATTTCCTTTAGTAATATAACTATGATTAAGGCTTTTAAGAAAAAAAAATATTACAAAAGTACGGTTTACGAGCAAAAAATATATTTTAAAAAAAAACTCTTCTCAAATAGGGAACAAGACTGTGAAACCAGTCTTTGAAAAGGCAAAAAGATGATAGATTATTTTAAATTTTTTACTCAGTGTCACAACCCGTCATTTATTAAATTTAAAATTTACTTCATTTTGCTGTATTTTTTTATTTTATCAAATTTTTTACTGAGTTAGACATGAGCTAGTGGATAAAGTAAACTAACTGATGGGTTTAATTTCTATTTCCATTTTCCGTGTAAGTAATGATGTTCGGTCTATCAAAGTACCTCACCAACTACTGTTTTTTAATTCGTGCCCAAGCCTGATTAGTAGGAATGGTAAAAAAGTTTGGGTTCGTCCAATCTATTTCCACGGCCTTTGGTTCGATTTTCCCACATGAGAGTTTAGATAATAACTTAGGAGAAAGTCTGAGTTAAGCCCAATTCCTTTGTTTTTTTTTTTTTTTTTTAAATTTTTATAAATTAGAATAATAAATTAAAATTAAAAAATAAAAAAAACTTAAATCCCTAATTCATATAATAATAAGGAATAAAAAAATTTAAAATTATAATATTAAACTTTCTTTTAAGTGTTAAGTAATTAAGAAAATGTTTGAAATGAGAATGCAGAAGTAAAAAAATTAAATCTTTAAGCTTTTATTTGCTCATTTTCTTTATTTATTATTTTATTTTGAAATATTTATTCTTTTTAATTTATTGTTGATTATAACAACTTTCATTTCAAGTTTATAATAATTTTATAAAATTAAAAAATAAGTGAAAGTCCAAGTCCGACCCAAGCCCAGCTCAAGCCCGGCTGTTACACTTCTACTCTAAGAGGCGTAAGCCTAAACTTGAAAAATCCCGGCTCAAGGCCGGATTTTGCCATCCTACTAACCAAGCATATCACAATCCCTATTTAGTTAGGGTAACAAAATTATGTTGGCCCCGGGTGCACTGTACCCCATTTTTTGGCTTAGTTCAAATATACTATAGTCTTAGGTATTTTGAATGAAATATTATAATGCGTCACAAAATATGAATAAGAGCGAAAAGATGAACTCAAGAAGACATGGCTTACTGCAAAAAACTCAACATGCAAGAATAAAATAGAAACGTTAAATATTGAAAAAGAATTCTAATATTATAGGGTTTGACTTAATAGTTAGTATTATATTCTCTTACTATTATTAGTTTATTATTATTGAATATAAACTTTAGTTTTAAACTTTTAATTCTATTGAAATTAACTAAAAGTACATGGACTCAAAAAAAGTACATAGAATTAAAAAAGATATGACAACAATTTAATATGTCCTCTTAAAAATAAATTTAAAAAATAAACAAAAAACTTGTCATACTTTTTTTTATTAAGCAGCATGAAATATCCACCGGGGGGTAGACAAACTTGAAAAAATTTATTTTGCCATCCTACTAACCAAGCATATCAAACATTTAGCACAATTGTGCCTTCTTCCTGCTGACCTGGCCCATTGGCATTCCCTAGTTTCAATAGCTTTGTGACTACCCGCAAAGTCCAGATACAATGTGTTGTAATTCTGGCGGCATTAAAAGCCGGCGGCATGTTATTTAAATAATAGAAAAATTGAGAGCTTCAAGAGCATGCAAGATCACACATATAATGTAGATGAATTCAGTTAATTGACGTATGAATAGCCTAAGCTTCCCAGAGGATATTTGCAGTTACCTCTAAACTGGAGCTTAGAGTAATTGTGATATGCATTGTTGCTATTCCTTTATGACTGCCCGCAAAATCAGATACGACATGTTGCAATTGTGATAGAAACAAAAGCCGGCGGGATTATTTAAAAGATGCGAAGATTGAGAGCTTCAAACACTTCCAAAGTCGCATGCTTGGTCCGACTGAATATAATCAATTTATGGATGAATGGCCTAATTTCCGGATGGATTTTTGTGGATACATCCGGATTGGTTCTTTAAGTTCCACCACCAACAAGGCTTGGTTTGGTAAATCTTTTCAGATAGATCTCATTTAAATAGAGTTTTTATAAGTACTAAAAATATTTAAATTGTTTGATCATCAACAAAAATTTTTATTAAAAATTATAAAATTATTTTAACAGACAAATTTTTAATCTTATGTTATGAAATGAATGAAATAAGATTATAAAATAAATTAAGGATAATTTAGATAATTTAACTCTTAAAAAGGCTCTACAATCTCCACACAACTAAGGTATCATTTTTATCTTAGGGTAATCCATTCCAAACAGTAACTGGCAATAAACGGTGTTCAATTTTTACAGTCTGAGTGGGTGAGGGTACGTGTACAAGTAGGAATTTGTTCTCCATTTAGTTAATGGGTAGTACAATTTTCAATTATCTGCTTAGTATTCGAACCTGATCTCTTTTGAGTATAAAAATAAATTTTTTACGTTTATACTTGTACCACATTCATTATAATTTGAAACTAAGAAATTGTTTTTAATTTAATCAATTAAACCAATTAAGCTAACATGCTTTCACTTATTTTAATGTAATAGAAATTTGTATTAAGTATTATATTATAGAATAACTATTAAAGCTAATAAATCTGTTTGAAAACTCAATTTGAGGAATGAAACCACAAGAGATGAAATATTGATCTCTGAAAATAAACACGTATAGTCTGCACAATTTTATGAGAGGTTTTTCAAAGAGATTTTTCTTATTTTCTCGTGACGTGTCATGTGTAATCGTGAGCTAACATTACATAGATAATTTATGCGTAATTGATGTTAGTTTAATTATTTTTATGCATGTGATTTAAATAATGTGAAATAGTCAAATTTATTTGATTGAATTGGTTATATATTTTGTGTATATTTGGTTAGACATTATAAATGATGCGGAAATTTGTACAATAAATTTGGAGAGGTGGGCATCGAGAATTACCCTTAAAATCCGTTAAATACGCGTACCTAATGGATATTTAACGAGTAATTAATAGATATGGGTATCCAAAAAATTAGCAGATACCAATTTAAAAATACCGTATCTGTTATAACCAATTTAAAAATATGAGATTATGCAAACAGTATTAACAGAATTATAATTGTTAGTCCTCGCTTTCAGATTCAGCTTCCCCTTCTCAGCTACTTTGCTGGTGTCCTCTGAAACTTTCTTCTAACTAGAAGCTAGTGATCTACCATACGGGCAATGGCTGAAAGCCCCCATTTTGGAGTGTTCACAATTGAAGGCTATCTTTTGAGTTCTATGTAAGAGCATCAGGTCAAATTTTCAACCATGACAAGTCATCCATATTCTTCAGTGGGAGTACAAATGCTGGACAGATATCACAAATCCAAGACATTTTTCAGCTTAATGTTGTCTCTCAAAATGAAAAATATCTTGGATTACCACCAATGGTTGGAAGGAGGAAAAAGAGCTCCTTTAATCATATGGAACTCAGGGTTCTTTGAAAAATGCTAAACAATGGTGGCAAAGTCAAGTCCTTATTAAACAATCTGAAAGCCTATGCAATGAGTGTTTTGAAGCTATCTTTGGAGGGCCCCAGGGTTAGTCATGATGTTAAAATGCAGCCAAGATGGAGAATTTGGGATGTCCAGGGACAAAAGGTAAGATCTATAAAGGAGGAATGGTGTTTAGAGACTTTCCCTTTAATCAAGACCATTACAAAACAAGATTTTCAAACTGATTTTATAAATTTCAAGTCCTTCTTACATCTGGAAAGCATAATGTGGGGGACCCAAGTCATTGTAAAATGCCCAAGATGGAGAATTTGGGATAGGGAGAAAGGTAAGATCTATAAAAGCAATTGGATTCCCAGACCTACAACTTTCAAACCAATCTCAGTATTAAATCTGCCAGTGGATGATACTGTGGCCATGCTGATAAATTCTTAGAATGAATGGAATGACATAATGATTTATGAACATTTTGACCAGGAAGATGCCAAGAAAATAGGGCAGATTCCACTTCAAAGAAGCTCTGAAGAAGATTATCTGCTATGGCATTATGATAAGAAAAGTAACTACTCGGTTAAGAGTGGATACCAAGTGGCATTGAAGATGAAATTTTTGACAATGGAGTTGCCAAAAAAGCTTAGAATATTCATGTTGAGGGCTACAAAAAAGAATCTCCTACCAACAATAGAAAATTTATCGAAGAAGAAGATGTTGCAGAACTCTGTATATCAACCCCAGTAGAAGTATGAAAAACATCTCCCATGCTCTGATAGAGCGTAAAAGGGCTAGGAAAACATGGTGACTTTCTATTTTTGCTGCAGATATTGGATTACTTGAAAAGAAAGACATGTTGAGTGTCTTGCATGACCTGGATAAAAAGAGAAGTGAAAAGATGAGCTGGAGTTGATCTTCATGTTGAGTGTCAATATGAAGATCAAGAAATCTGTTCGTTTTTTAAAGAAAAGAAGGAAGCTTCCTAGGTAGTTAAATGGCAAGAGCTAAAGCTGTAGATGAATCATATAAAAGAGTCAAAATGCCTAGAGTTGTTAATTTGTTCTGAAAAGAAAATTGACAAGCAACTAGCATGGAGACCTCCCTAGAAGGAGTTTTCAAAGTTAATGCAAATACAACAATTAAAGTAGCCAAACAAATTGTAAGACAGGGAATTGTGATTCGAAACTCAAAAGGGGATTTTGTAGCTGCAACTACTAGAAGAATAACCAATTATGCTGATATAGATTAAGCAGAAGCTGAAGCAGCGAGTTTGGGGATCCAAATTGCACAAGAGGCAAACATGCTACCAGTAGCGGTAGAAATAAATTCTTATAAGGTAGTGGACCTAATGACAAAGAAGAAGACTAGCAAAACTGAAATTCACCAGATCATTTTTGAGATTCAATATAGAATGCAGATTGCAAAGGCTAATTGTTGTGAAAATCCAACGAACTCCTCGAGCTTGAAAATTTATAGCTCACCCTCTAGCTTAAATAGCTCTGGAAAACTGGGTACTGTTGTTTGACTGGAACCTTTTCCAGCTAAAATTTTGAATGCATTTAATATGCTGAGTTAATTAGAGTATTTTTTTCTCCAGAAAAAAAAAAAAAAAAAGAACTAGAAGCTAGTAATAGTCTCAATAGGCTCAGCTGTAGTTGGTGTGACAGTGGCTCTATTCTAGGTTCGGTCAAGCAGATTCAAGCAAAAGAATTAGATGATGGGGCAGATGTCGTGTGACTGTGATGGACTTTGACATTCATTGAAGAAAGCCAATGATCTAAAACTCAAAACTCTGCCAACTGAACTATGAGATTTACATTCTCATATAACAAATAAAGTACCACAGAATATCATGCCCAATTAAAAAATTAGGCGAACAAAGGCTCAGAAACCTATTTATAGCATCATACACAATTCAAAATAAGATGGAATTAGAGCTGACCAACGGACTGGGCCGGCAAGCCCATGCATGCTCATGCTCGTGCCATGCCGTGTCCAAACAAAAAAACTTACTAAACTTTTTTCGTCTTCTTTTTATTTTTATAAGAGTGCATACCAAATTATTAACGTGTTTTTTTAAGTTTATGTACCTTTTTAGCCATCTCTTGATGGAATATAGCAATACAAACACATTGGAACCCAATGTGCTTTCACAAATTGATTTGCAATTGTTGAAACTTTAGAACGAACCAAGGCTTAGAAATTTATCTACAATTTTTGACACTTCATAGGATACCGAAGCTCAAAAATGTATCAGCAATTGTTGACATTTTACAGGGAACCCAAGCTTAGAAATTTATGTTCATTTCTTGACACTTTACAGGATACCAAGGCTCAATAATTTATCAGCTATTGATAGCACTTTACGTCGAACCACGGCTCAAAAGATTATTGGCAGAATCATATCCAATTCAAAAGAAGATAAAACAGAGTAGTACAGACACATTGCAACAAGGTATGCCTCCTAGACATATATGCTTCCGTACATTAACAGTTGATTTAGCAAGCTTTTTGCTGGGAAAAAAAGGGTGTGGTGATAAAGCTATGAATGGTCCCGAGAGAGCAGTTCAATGCTCTCTATGCTCTCGGCTAAATCATCTCTATGCTCTCGGCTAAATCATGACTCCTATCCGCATTACCCAACAATCCAGCATGGAGAAGTTACGGCTCACAGGTATCAGTTTCTTGAAAAACAGCTGAAAAAAATATTTCGTTGGAAATATGTCATAGATGTCTATGAATATACATTAGTGGCATATACATTCATAAATGCACGAAAATATATAATACATAAACCACATTTTTCAAATTCAAAAGTTAAAATATTCAACAATGTAACTTGAATCCTATACAATCATTAATTTTCCAATCTGAAAGCAATTTCAAGATAAAAAAAACACAGTTAATCTAAAAGAATTAAACATATACACGAATAACTATCAATTAAACAAATAATTCCAAAAGCAGTCAGAAAATTTACATGCTTAAGTCTCAGACTATTTTCAAAAACAATCCAATTAAGGCCTCAGGTGGGTTCCAGGTTCTTTGAAACCTCAATCCGACCGATCTTTGTCCACCATCGTGTACAGATTTTCATAGTTATTGAGCACTATCTCTTCACTTGACACAATACCTAACAGAACCCAACCAAACCAAAACCCCACATTTAGCACAGGAACTCAGTAGCCGAAGACCAGTGAGTCATGTGGTTAAAGAACGAAAACATTAAATAAACAGAAATAGGAAATTTGGCATAAAAGTTTAAGTAGTTCAGCCATCGTACTTGATGGCATCACACTGTTATTAAATTTTTTTTTTAAAAAAAACAAGAATCTCTAATGTGAGACCTTAGTGTAAAATTCGAACTCAAAAAACACCGTGATAAACAAGAACATATGGTAGTCGCAAGGTGGAAAGATTCGCCACTAACGTTGCGCTTGGCCATACAAATTCTCTGAACAAACCTATGTAGCAACATCTCTCATTTCTGATATACAAATCCTCTAGAAACTACGTAGCGACATCCCTCATTTCCAGTATTGCAAAAGAACTGGAATAGAAAAGGGAAACAATGGGACAGTAATATGTAAACAAAAAAAAATTAATTTACTTTGGCAAAATTACCAAGACACTCCCAACTTGGATGTCTCATTGATTTCATCTCATTTTAAGGGGAGAAAGGAGTAACCAACCAATACCGCAGCTATTAGAAAGACAAAGCAAACTGAAAGACCTAAATCTACTTCATAACGCAGGATTTAAATGTCGGCATTTTTAAATGAAAACTACGGTACTTTATGATACCTAAATTATCATCCATCTAAATGCAGATGAACATATTCAAGACTCAAGAATACTAACCATAGAGTGATTCCATCTAGCTGACAAAAACTTGGAGTGTAAAATGATTTTTTTAAAACAATTACCTGGAATTAAATTGCCATTATGCTTGCATTTCCAGTCGTTAGGGTGAAATCTTAGATTAATTTTCTCCAATATTTTAAAATGATTTTTAAATTTGGAGGCTAAAATCATTTTATTTATGCATTTTTAATGCTTGAGTGAGTGGTTACTGAGGAGTATCAGAGCAAAATTGCTAATGTCGAAAACCGAAAATGCACTGATCGTGAGTTCTGGAGCGCAATTAAAATGCCACTCGGTTACAATTTTCACCGTCTCTTTCACGGTTTTTTTGTGAGTTCTTTTTATATCATTTTTGTGTGAGTTTTTCAAATTAAATACATTTATGAATGAATGCGATTAATTAGCTTGTTATATATATTATCTTACAAAAATTCTCGTGCGTGTGAGGGTGGGCTAGATGTCCCAAAATGCATCACTTGCTCATAACATCATTTGAGCTGGCATGTACACCTACTGAAAATGGGCGATATAGCCTTACACAGTGATGAGATTAAAATACACATATTACCTAAGATATTAACCCCATAAATAGAAAGATTAATTTAAATAATCATTAGCTTAAAATATACACAATATTTTTGCTATCAATAAAGGCAAGTTAGTCAATATTATAATTTTAAAAAATGAAATAAATATTATGTTGCCCTGTCGATTTATAATGTCTTTAATGTACAATGAGTTTCTATTACCATATAACATAACAAAATTGTCAGTTCATCAAAATATCTTAAAAACTACTAGAAAGATTTACTTGAGATCCATGTAATGCGTCATTCATATGTCCATTAATAAAATCTTGACACAAACATTCGTATTGAAATTCACCAATCATTAATACTGTAAGAGACAGTGCCAAACTACATGCAATAATTAGTCACCCTAAGTTAAAATTAAAATTCCGGGAAAATAAAAAAAAAATAATAATTTTCCATTAATGCGAATTTAATTTCAATTGCTTTGTCGCCTCATGATTTTTATAATATTGTTAGAACCTACTAAAGTTTATGTTTTATCCATTTTAGCCCCTACTACACTTCGGCCTTTGCCTCTTCAATCCAACATATTTTATGTTATAGCCTGGTCAAGTCTATAGCTTTTCTACTATGGTCTCGTGTCAACTAAAATCATAGTTCGACTGCTGCCGTGAGGGGAAAAGAAATTAAAAGGTGTCTCATGATTCGTTTTCTGGGTTTTAATATTTTGGGATTGTCTCATATAAGTTTGTCTCTTAAATAAAAAATTAGACTAATTAGACAATCTTGGATTATTAATTTAAAAGTAAATATCTTTTTTTCTATAAAAGGTAATCGAGATTTAGAAAATAAAGATGGATAAAGAACATTATTTTACCCAAAATTGTAACCCAAAACAAAAAGCCTTAATTTTAAATTTTTAACAGGCATATCACATCAGAGGGAGGTAAAAAAATACCGAAGCAGTGAAAAGAAATATATCAATAAACTGTAGAAAGTATTGTTGAGTTCGTAGCTTTATGATGAACCATTTTCTTAAATTTAGATCATTTCAAAGGTTGGTACAATTGGTAGGACAAAAAAAACCGAATATTCAACATGATGCATGCATGAAAAGTCAAAGCAGGTGGGCAATTAATTCATGACTAATCGAAACTTAATCTTCACCATCGATTCTGACGCGTCAGAATGATCAATGGACAAAGCCAGATCAGATGACAACATAAAAGAGTTTTTGCCCGGATTATGTTTAATTTTTCCTTAACCACAAAGCATCTTCATAGTATATATGAGTATATAGAGATAAATAAGAACTCTCAAAAATCAATTTCCATGAACAAATTTTGATATACTGACCAACATTTTCAACTATGGAAATGGTGAGCTATATACACGCACATATACATAAATGTTAATAGAATTTTAATTAAAATTTGGATTGGATTAATATAATTTATGGTTTTAGAAATGAAGTAATTTTTTTTTTCATTCTTCTATCTTTTATATCTGCTTCGGCATATGATGAATTGTTGGAGCCTCCCAAACTTCAAATTGAGGTATGACTGAATACTCTCTTAGTTCTAACAAGCTTAAAATAATTTTCTCATTCCAGAAAGAATTCATCCGGAATTTCTGACAGGGTAAAAAAGTTCGTGGATTTTCATCCAACCCAACCATTGCAAGCATTAAATTACATTCTACAGTCCGCAACCCAAGCGTGGCAAAAAATAAATCAAAATTGCTTTCATGCAGGATTCTAGCAAGTTTGTATTCAGGAATTGTCTGCATCTGGAACTACCATCCTCAGGTAAAGGCATTGCAAAAGATTCAATTACTTTTGATAAACTGTAATATTCTACCAGTAGATCTGTTTAATTTGATTCTTATTTATTATGATGCTACTACAGTCAATTGAGAAGTCTGTCAATATCACTGAGTCACCAAGTACATTACTCATATTTTCTTCCTATATTATACAACTTAGCAATTGACTGTGCTGTTGTACATCTAAATGTAACGAAAGCACTGGATCGTTTGTGGTTCCGACGACAAGTTCATACGTGTCTTCGATCATAAAACAATGGAAAGTGTCAAGGAATTTGAGGCACATGAAGAGGTCTCTGTCCGTCCATCCTACGTTCCCATTCGTACTGACTTCGTCTGATTGACAAGCTTATAAAGCTGTGGGATTGAGAGAAGAGTTGGGAGCGCACTCAAACCTTTGAGCCACGTTTGGTTGGAAGAAATTATGGGAGAGGAATGACTGAAAAAAAGGGGTTTATCTAGTTTTCATTGTTTGGTTGTATAAGAAATTCATCTTTCTCCCATTATTTTTTTCCCCTCTCCTCCTTTCCTCTCCTCTCCTATATTTCTTCAAACCAAACATGCCATTAGGGACATTCACGTTATTGATGCAATCAGCATTCAACCCAAAGGACCTCAACACTTTTGCAAGTGCATCACTTGATGGCACCACAAAGGTATTAGCTGTACCCCGTGGGCTTGTTTGCTGCACGCTTTGGTGATTAATTTTCTTTCTTGGGTTAAATATGTGATTTATGTTCTGTTAATTTTTTTTTTCATTTTTAGATTTGGAACATAGACTCATCTGCCGCAAAGTTCACATTGGGTGCGCACACGAAAGGGATAAATTGCATCGATTAATTCATCATCGGTGATAAAGTTCATCTCAATACTAGTTCTGTTGATTTCACCGTCAAGGTTTGCGACTTAAGAAACTTTGATTATCAATTAATTTATTGACTCTTTCCAATTCATTGAATAAGTTCTTTCGCCTATGTGTAAATAGACGTGTGATTATACAACCAAAACTAGTGTGCAAATCTGAAAAAGGCCACGCGAACAATGTTACTGCAGCCTGATTTCATCCTGAGCTTAGCATCATAATTACAGCTTCCGAAGACGGGACTATTCTCATATGGAATGCTACTTTTCTTCGGCAATAAGTTTTCTGATTGATAACTTCTAAATTCTAGTTTTGGTGACAGAGTAATCTGTTTGCTCTGCTTCATGCAAAAAACCATTTCAATTCAATTACTGAACAGATATAAACCAAACTCCCCACTTTAGTACCCAAAATTTCATTAGTCTGCCATTTCTGAATTTTTCTTCCATATATTCCTTAACTTTCAGGCTCGATAATACGCTGAACTACGGCCTTGAACGAGTTTGGACCGTCGGGATGCAAGAAAGGCCCCAAATCAGTAAGTTTCTTATCAATCGTTATCAAACAATTTCTATCGACTTATTAATTAGCATATGGCTTATGATTTGTTATATTTACTAGAGCATGATGTGTCGTCTTGTAAGTCTTCAAGAGTGCTGCACTATTAAACTATTTTTCATTACAACTTATTATTTGAATCTATTTATGAAAAAGTTAGTAACTCGCTACCGTCACTGTCTATTCAGGGTTATTTGGTTTGGAAAATGGAACTGTTATCGTCAAAATTGGCAGTCCTTTTGGCCGTGATGCCACGAACTGCTAAACTTAAGTCAAGCGAGAAGTTTTAGTGTCCTGTATGTCTATTCGGTATGCTTTGTTAAAAAGTCAGCACCGAATTTGGTGCTTGACTTTGGTGCTAGCAATTTGAAGACTTTGGTAGCAAATTGAAGAAAATGGAAACTATAGCCCACAACTTTTGACAATTGAGATTGACAAAATTGATTGACAAATTGAAGCCACAATTTAAGGGCTGAAATTGTTGATTTTCTTGACCATTATTTTGCTATAAATAGAAGTGCAAATGAAGAGTTAGATCATCCCAAGAAGCATTCGTGAGAGCATTTAAAGATTCAGAACAATTCAAGTGAGTTGTTAAGAAAGAGAGCAATCGGAGAGTGTGAGCAATTGAGAGGTATTTCCTTTCAAGTGTATGTGAGAGTACTTGGTGTTTTTGGGTTCTGGAGAGTGAGATTTGTTACTCAAATATTGTACTCAAATAATTGTTAGTAATACAATTATTTTTCTCTTGCTCCCGTGGACGTAGGCATAATTACCGAACCACGTTAAATTTCTGTATCTTCTATTTTTTGTAATTATTTAGTGCACTTGTTTCTGCATTCTGCGCACAACATGCTTGTCTTTCGTATGAATAGAAGATCAGTAAGAATAATTTTATGTACTAGTCCCAGTGATTTTGCTTTAGATGCGGCTACACTTGGGATTAATAACTTCAAATTGCAAGAAGTGTTTGTATAGTAACAAGTTTGTGAATCTCTGTGTAATGTGATCTGGGCTCATTTGATTGTTTGTTCTAAAGTGCGATTACGTGATTATTGTTTGGTTGTCATCTAAGCCCTTTCCTTTAGTGCATAGAAGTCTAAATACCAACAGAATGATTGAGCCATTAAATGTGATTTGAACCAAGTCATCATTAAAATAATTACACACATATGTATACATGTATATGTATGTGTGTGTGTGTGTCTGTATATATATATATATATATATAGCTGTGTTTACTCTGAAAAGAAACAGGGAAGGGATTGAGCAAAACAATAATTTCCATTATGGGTCTCAAAATTGAGATTTTTCTACTCGAAAATCATGTTATGAGAACAGAGCATCTCCCCCAATAGTAACATTGTTGACGTTAATTTTACAACTACTTTCAATGGAGAACAAATATTCAAATGCTTCTGAACTTTAAAACTATTCGTTGAGAATTAAATCCAGTATTAACATGGCTTAATTGGAAAAATAACCCAACCTCTTCTTTCAAGTTTTCACTAGTAATCGTACAATTTAATGTAGTAAAAAGCTACTGCTTACTTATCAATTCAACCATGACTTAATTGATTCCAACAAATGTCTTGACAAATTTCTTAGTAGTCGAACAACAACATAGGATTCTAATAGTACAATGGTATGAACTTCAACACAGTCAATACATTGTAAAATTGTTGAAATTTAATTTAGGGAAAAAAAATTACAATCTTAAACCCCACACGTTAGAATCACAATATTACTATGTGTAATTAGCCAACATACACAGTTGACATAGGACCAAACCGTATGATTTGCAAATCAACTCATCACACAACATGTTAAGCTGGCATGATAGCGCACTCGTATAAAATGGAAAAATGGACTTATATTATTAAGTTAAAAAGAAATGAACTACAATATACGTAAATTGAAAAGTTAAATTATAGGTTAAAAATTCTTTATGACTTTTTAATTCTATAAAAATATAATCAATCTCTAAATGAAACACTTATACAGTTATACTCATCGTGTATATTCAAAATTATTGTAGCAACACAGAGTTTCTATGCATCATAACTAGACAAAGCACATGGATAATTCTGAACTCAAATCTTGAGGGAAGTAGTGGATTAAAAAAACTCAAATTGAAAATTGAAAGAACCAAACTTTGCCCACCCCAAAATATTACCATATCCAGTATTTTTTAGAATGACTTAAACATTTCAAACTTTATTTTGACAAATGGATAATTTGTCAAAATTGAAAGAACCAAACTGAAAACCGAAATGCCCACCCCAAAATATTACCATATACCATAGTATTTTTTTAGAATGACATATAACATAACATTTACAGGAAATTATTCTTTATTTTGACAAATGGATAATTTTGTTTCCAATGTTTTAAGTTTTGAATATATTTATACCCTTTTCTACTACTAGCAGTTGAATATGAGAACTAGCAGAACCTTCGAAAAAGAAAAAAAAAAAACTATAGTGGCAAGCATTCACAAAGCGATGAAATGGAGTATTGTTAATTTTATCCAATATTTCAAAATCATTTTCGAAGTTGGAACTGAGTTATCATTTTATATGTGCACTTTTAACATGTGCTACAGTAAGTATTGAGCATGTAACAAAGAGTGAAGAAGCTAATATCTAAAAACCAAAATTACATTTGAATGTGACAGCGACAGATTTCTTTCAGTCATTAGCATAATCCTGTACATCAATGGTATCCGTCTATGTCATAAAACAAAGGCACCCATCCTGACCTTGTCAAACCAATATCTACAATAGTTCATAACACGTAAATTTTCGTTGTTCCTGAACACATCGCTTTACTTTCACCACGCACGTTTGATTGCGCACCGGACACCGTAATAAAAATCAAACAAAAAACAAGAAACCTAATGTGAAACCCTAACGTAAAGATTCAAATCCTAAAAACATGGCAGAATGGTGATAAGCGTTAACTTATAATTGTCGCAACATGAAAAGATTTGCCATTGACTCGGTGCGTCCTATCCATGGATATCGTAGTTACAGCCCTCATTGTCGGCATTGCAAAAACACTAAAAACAACCAAAAAAGAAAACAAACTAAAATCACATTAAAACCAGAGATTAAACAGAAGTTTATAAATTACGATTCTAAGGAAAAATTAAAAATAAAATTGAAAGTATAGGCAACATTGTAGTGATTCAGTGATGGCAATTTTGCCCACAAATCCACATACCCATAAAAGTCCATCCATTGCGGGCAAAATTATGGGTAACGGACCTAGCATATGATAGCGAATGGGTTTGGTAAAAGAAAATAAAAATCAGTCGGATATCCGAGCAAACACTTGCTATGCTAACCTGCATTATTTTTTTTAATCTTTTAATAATTTAAATTTTAATAAGAACATATATAAGGTAAGAGTGAGATCTAATACTAAGTCAAAAAATAAAATATGAGATAATTGTAAGAATCATGTTGGATGGATGCCAATGGTGGTTGTGATGAGATAAAGATCTTAATTCTTGGAGCTTGGAGCTTGGTGATGCCATTTTATGAATTGTGGCTCTTAGTTATTTGTTTTTTTTTTTAAAACAAAGTACCTTGATGGACTTGTGTATTTTGTATTTAAATTAGAAAATTTTTGTTAGATTACTACATTTTGCATATTTATTTTAATATTGAAATTTTTATGTTCTCAGTTACACTGCTAAAAATTAGTGTAAATTATGTCATGTGTATTTTCTAGGCTAAATTTATAGTTTCAATTATGTAATTTATAATTTAGGTTTGTGAACTCACAAAAAATCTGTTAGGTGCTAGTGTAGATCTGGTAATTACTCAAACCCGTAATGGGCTGGTTTTTGGAAAAAAAAGAGTTAGACATTTTTGGAACTGTCATATAACTTTGTTTCTTAAAATACCAATTAGGATATCTCGGATTATTAACTTAAGATTTATCAAAAAATTATTAATTTAAGAGTAAATATCTTTTTTGAAAAAATCAAGATTAACAAAATGAAAAGGAAAAAAAGGAATATTATTTTACCCAAAATTATAAACCCAAGACAAAGCCTTTATTTTAGCAGGCATGTCACATCGGCTGGAGATAAATACTTAGTGAAAGAGACATATATCAATAAAATTTAGGAATTATTGTTTTGAGTGGTGGCTTCATGCATGTAGGGATAAATGATGAATCATTTTCTCAAATTTAGATTATTCAAAGGGTGGCACAATTGGTTTTAAAAAAATAACGAACAATCAAAATGATGCATGCATGAAAAGTCAAAGCACGTGGACAAATAATTCATGACTAATCAAAACTTAATCTTCAACATCGATTCTGACGCGTCAGAATAATGAACGGACAAAACCACGTCAGATGACAACATACAGGAGTATTGCCAGGCAAAGCTATTGGCTTTCGTCTTCGGATTATGTTCAATTTTACTTAACCGCAAAGCTTCCTCGTGTATATATGCGGAGATAAGTAAGTGTCGCCTCATATTCTCACAAAGCAATTTCCATAAACAAATTTTGATATATTGATCGACATTTTCAAATTGCAACAATGGAAACGGTGAGTTATAGATATATTGATAGAATTTTGAGAAAAACGAAATTGGATTGCATTAATAGAATTTCTGATTTTAGAAATGAACTTATTGTTTTTTTTTTCTCTTTTTGTATCTGCTTTGGGCATATAAATATGACGAATTGTCGCAGCCTCTCGAACTTCAAATTGAGGTATGACCGAATATCCTCTTATGCTTGAAGTAACTTCAATTTATTCATTAATTATTTTAATGCAACTTTATCAAAATGTTTTTTCTAACGAGCTTAAAATAATTTCCTGATTCCAGAAAGAATTCATCCAGAAATCCGATCGGGTAAAATCCGTGGATTTTCATCCAACTCAACCATGGTAAGCATTAAATTAGACTCTACGCCCCACGTGTGACACACAATAACTCAACATTGCTTTAACTAAGCCCTATTTTTAAAGCCTGTTGCGTGATAAAAACCTTATGCAGGGTTCTAGCAAGTTTGCACACAGGAACTGTGTTTATCTGGAACTACCATTCTCAGACAATTGAGAAGTCTGTGAAGGTCACTGACTCACCAGGTACACTACTCATTAATATTTTGTTTCTACATTATAGAGGTTAGCTATTAGCTCCCTAGCTTCTTGCTTAGATCCTTAAGTGTGCTTTCTAACATCTACATGTGTGGCCGCAGTAAGGACAGCCAAGTTCGTCGCACGAGAGCACTGGATCGTCTGTGGTTCCGATGACAAGTTCGTACGTGTCTTCGATTATAACACAATGGCAAGTGTCAAGGAATTTGAGGCACATGAAGATTTCGTAAGGTCCCTGGCTGTCCATCCTACTTTCCCATTCGTGCTGACGTCGTCTGATGACAAGCTTGTGAAGCTGTGGGATTGGGAGAAGAATTGGGAGTGCACTCAAACCTTTGAGGGACATTCGCATTATGTAATGCAATCAGCATTTAACCCAAAAGACCTCAACACCTTTGCAAGTGCATCACTTGATGACACCGTCAAGGTATTAGATATATGCCCATTGGGCTTGTTTGCTACAAACTTGATGATTAATTTTCTCTCTTGTGTTAAATATGTGATTTATGTTTTGTTCATTTTTTTTTTTGTCCATTTTAGATTTGGAACATGGACTCGTCTGCCGCAAAGTTTACATTGTATGCACATGAGAAAGGTATAAATTGCATCGATTACTTCGTCACAAATGACAAAGTTTATCTCATTACTGGATCTGATGATTTCACTGTCAAGGTTTGCAGCCTGTGAAACTTTTATTATAAATTAATTTAATGACTCTTTCCAGTTCATCGAATGAGCTATTTTGCTTATGTGTAAGTAGGTGTGGGATTATGAAACCAAAACTTGTGTACAAATCTTAGAAGGCCACACGAACAATGTTACTGCAGTTTGCTTTCATCCTGAGCTTAGAATCATAATTACAGCTTCTGAGGATGGGACTATTCTCATATGGAATGCTACTACTTTTAGGTAACAAAAGTTTTCTGATTAATAACTTCTAAATTTTAGCTTTGGTGGGCGGACAGAGAACTCTGTTTGCTCTGTTTCATACAGAACCTTGTTCTTATATTGTAGCATTCCATTTCAAGTACTACATAGACGCAAACCAAACTCCCCTCTTACAACTTAAATTTTTCCTTAAACTTTCAGGCTCCAAAATACGCTGAGCTCTGGCCTTGAACGAGTTTGGAGCATCGTATACAAGAAAGGTTCAAACCAGTAAGTTTCTTGATCAATCACCGCTCTTTCTCATTAATAATTATCAAATAACTTTCATCAACTTATTAATTAACATATGGCTTATGATTTGCTGTATTTACTACTGTGTGGACATCTCATCCAACAATTCTTTTAGTGTACTACATTATCGAACGATTTGTTGTAAGCAATTCATCATTTCAATCTATTTATCAAACAGTTAATAATTTGCTACTATCACTGTCTAATCAGGGTTGCATTTGGTTGTGACAATGGAACTGTTATCATCAAAATTGGCAGCTCCTCTGGCCATGATTCTGTGAGCTGCTAACTTCTGGAAGGAAAATTTGAAGTTTTAACGTCTGATATGTCTACTATGTGTGCTTGTGTTTCATGTGACGAGAAGATCAGAAGGAATAACGTTATGTACCAGCACGAGTGCTTTTGCTTTAGGTGCTACTATAGTTGGGACTAATAACTTCTAGTGGCAAGAAATGTTTGTATTGTAACAAGTTTGTGAAACTTTGTGTAATATAATCTGTGCTCATTTGGTTGTTTGTTCTAGAGTGTGATTATGTGAATATTGCTTGCTCCTGTTCATGCCCAGAAGTCTGACCTTGAACCAAGTCATTATTGGAACAGAGATATCAAAATCTAGAGTCAATTCCTGTGCTTTATGTGACAAAATTAAGCCACATAGATTGTATTAAAAAACAAAATGTGTTTATTCCGAAAAGAAAGAGTGAAAGCGATTGAACAAAAATAGAGTTTCCTATATCTATTTCAACATTGATTTTTTCTGATATAAAATCATTTTGAAAATTCTTTTATCCTAGAAATATTGTCTCTCATTAGAGTGACATTACAACTATTTTCAATGGAGAACAAACCTAAGTGTGAATTTAAAACTCTTCTTTTGAAACTAGGTCCAATATTCATGTGGCTTAATTAGACAAATAATCCAACCTCTTCTTTCCAACTTTTCAGTATTAATTGTACAATTATAAAAATAATTTGAATAGAATAGAAAGGCACAACTCCCAATTCAATAGCGAGATTATTGTCAAAGATAACCCAATTAACACCCCGAAAGTTCCAATTCTTCAACGCATTCTATCAAAACCGATATTCATCATGAGACAAACACCGTATCCTTCCCTAGCTTGAACACTGTAAAACACAAAAAATAAGAGTGCTATTCAGTCTCCATCTTGTAATATAAATTTTAGGGGAAAGTAGCAGAATATATATTCTGCATTTCTTATCTCAAATTTTAGCTCAGGATGAATAAATTAATGAGGCTTTAGTGTCAAAATTTATGCTAAACATGTTAATAATTAAATGAGACATTAATGCATAAACAAGAAACATTAATCTACTTGCCCTGAAACTCACAAAATTAATCTGCGTAATTAGCCAATATACATAAGTGGTATAGGAACACAGCAAATGATTTGTGAATCAGCTCATCACACAACATATTGAGCATCTATTTTGTGCATAAATTTTATATTAATTTTCTCCAATATTTCAATTTTTTTTCCATTTTGTTCCTTCACTGGTGTAAAATCAGTTATGAGCAAAAGCTAATGTCAGAAAGTCAAAATTATGAATGCGTAGTTGGAGCAGCAAGAAACATATTGTGCAATGTATGGAAAACTGTATTCGAAACAATTGATCAATAAAGTCTTAGTTTGTGAGTACTGGGAATTACTCAAGGTCCTTCCTTGTCTCTGTAGCTGTGTTTTGTTGTATTGCTTTATCCGAGTTGGGGATATAAATAGTATTTATGGTAACTCAGAGTAGTTGATTGTATAGCTGAGTGGACCGAAATTAGTTTGTGTTCCTCTGCTTTATAGGGTGATCATGGGTGTTGCTGCATCCCATGCTTATTTCCCCGAACTAGGGTATTTTTGAGCCAAAAAAAAAATTAAAAGTAAAAAACATTTTGTAAGCAAAAGATTCAATTATTGTTCACTAGCATGACGTTTTTTTGGTGGGTCAATTTCAAAATCAAAATTTTCACGCATTTTTTGCTCATTTTGAATTTTTGATAGGATTATGATTGTTGTTTAGGGAGTAGACAAATGTTCAACTCTCACTGGTGGTGTCATAGAAATTGAAAGTGAGTTTACTCGTAAGGCTAAAGTGCTGGTTATTGAGCTTTAAAAGCTGCAGTTCATCAAAGATATTAGGAATACATTGTTAATTACTTGTTTTGGTGAGAAGGGTTTTAATTTATATTTTTCTTTTGTGAAAAATGGGGTTAATTGATTATTCATGTATTTTTGTGTTCATCAGAGAGTCTTAAGGAGAAAAAGGAGGTGGATATGGCTGCTGTACTGCAGAATGCTAAATTGAGAGCTACAGTAATGTGATAATGGGGCTAAATGATACAAGGGAAAACGTTTTTCTTGCTACTTTTCAGGTTCTTAAATTTGATTATTTTGCTCTTTGCTTAGATGGTTAAATTGAACTTTTGTAGAGAAAGCATGAGATTGTGATTTTGTTCTTGTCAAACTGGTTTTACTTTTACCAGGGCACATTGTTTTGACCATTTGGAGTGACAGTTTGATTGTTGGATATGACTTTAATAGTCAGACTAAGATGAAATCTTCTTTGGTTGATTTTTCTGTGGGCTTGGAATCAAATTATAAATGCTGTGTAGTTTCTGATTGCCACTGGGCGCAAAATCAATTGTAAGCTACAACCAACTGGGAAACAATGATGGCGTGAATCTCTCAGCCCCACAAGCCTTCTGCTCCAAAAGCAACATTGTTGATGACATGTTCTCCAGCAATGGTATCCTTTATGAGCCCCGTGAACACCTCGTCGTCGAGGTAACCTATCTCACCTTGGTTAATAAGAAAAATGTCCATGACAGTTTTCTTGTATGTCTGTATTGAATGTCTGTCATTTGTCATTAAATGCAGCGATTATATTTAGTGGCTGTCGTTTGCATAGCTCTTGTTGTGATCAAGAAATGTGAGCACTTTGTAGCTTTGTTAACCAATCTGACTCTTGTTGTCTGGTGAGGAATCGGTGTTCGTAGTATGCACCACCGAACTCTGCACCGGGATCCTACTCAAAGGTGAATGAGAGGTTCGTTAATTTTTTGCGTACTTACAAGTTACATTTTGAACTCTTCTACATTACAATTTAATAATTACTCTGCAGCGAGTATGGTTACCATTGAAGGGTACATTTATTACAAAGACTGAAACTTATGATCAACGACAATCAGAAAAAAATAGATTTAAAAATATTTCAACTTTGTATTCTTAACTATTTCAACACTTTTAACCAATGTCTCTCTAATTGCCAACAGTCTAGTTACAATTTCTCCTGCGTTGATCCTCTTCTCGGGCGATTCGATCGTACACTCGATAGTCAAATTGAAGGCGGTGACACGACTGCTACATTTGCCTCCTCTCTTGGAATTTCTTCTTCTAATCGAGGTGATGACTGTTAGGTTTAACCAATTTCTTGTACAACACATTATAATGCCATTATAATGTGTTGTCTACAACAATCTAAGATTAATATTTGCATAGAGATTTTCTACCCTCATCATTTGATCAAGTGACATACTATCAGGGAATCAGAATACCTAGCACAAATTTTTTATCTTGAAAATGTTTTGAGGTGCAAGTTAGTCTTGTAGTTGATATATGTGTAGTTGTAAGTTAGTGGGCTTGTGGCACAATTTTTTGGCACAATTAAAATGCTATAATTGGTTACTCAACTTCTCTTTCATGACATTTGTGTGTGTGTGTGAGGGTGGGAAGTTGGTTCTATTAGGCTGGCAATCTAGCATGGTAACACACAACTATAAAATGGAAAAATGGCCTGATATTATTAAAAAAAAAAACAGAAATGAACTACAATATACGTAAATTGAAAGATTAATTTGTAGGTTAAAATTGTTGGTGTATTTTGAAGAATATAGAGGCAAATGAAGAAAATAAAATAGAAAGGTTTGAGGCATGTATTTACACTTTCCTTTAAGGTTTTATTTGCCCTTACTACACTTAGTTTGTTATAGAATTGAATGGCAAATTACCTCAAGATACAACAAACTTTGAACACAATCTCTAGCAAATAAGATTGTATTCCAAGAATAACCCTTATTTTGTAATAAATCTGTATATTTATTGATATTGGGTGTGCATATTTATGAAAAAAATGTTTTTTCATCAAAAAATTACAACTATTAACAGCACATCTTCAAACAGATACAATTCGATTTGAAATTTAACTGCATTTATTTACAATCGGTTAGCTGATAACTTAGTTATCGAATTACTGTTAATTTCCAAAATCTTCAACATGCTCTCAGTTTAAAGTCGGCTAACCGATAACTAAGTTATCATATCACCGTTGATTTCCAGAGACTTCAACATGTTCTTTGTTTACAATCAGTTAACCAATAACTTAGTTATTGGATCGCCGTTAGTTTCCAGAGACTTCAACATGTGCTCAGGAAACTATCACCTAACCGTTATATTGATAAACGGCTCGCCGTTAACCTCCAGAACCAAGAAACTATTTCAAACTTTAATATTGACAAATATTACAATTTCTCTTACAAAAATTCCGTCAAACAATTCCATTATGTAAAATATATAATCAATCTCTAAATGAAACACTAATATAGTTATATGGTTATCATGTCTATCCAAAATTATTGTACCAACGCAAAGTTTCTATGCATCATAATTAGACAAAGTACATGGACAACTCCCAATTCGAATCTTGAGGGACACAATACATGGACAACTCCCAATTTGAATCTTCAGGAAGATAAAGGGTTAGGAGGTTAAAAAAATTGATTTGGGATTTACCCACTTTTTTTATTTTTTAAAAAACACATATTACTTTTGTCAAAGCATGAAGGGTGCTGATTACTGAAAGTTGATCTCTTCCATTTTGAACCGTCAAAATTATCAACGGTCATAAGTACATAACCACATCAGATGACAACATAAAACTCTAAGCGTGGCAAAACTATTGACTTCGAGCATCGGATTATCCGGTTATGTTTATTTTCACTTAACTGCAAAGTACATATATAAAACCTCTTGAGTATATTTACATAAATAAAAACAAAGTGTTGCCCGTATTCTAACAAAGCAATTTTGGATAAACCACAATTCTGAGATGTTACATATTTCAATTATGGAAACGTTGAGCTGTTTGTTAACTATTAGGACTAGATTAAAATAATTAACTTTTCGATTTTAGAAATAACCTGATAAGACTTTTGTGACAGAGTACTCTGTTCGCTCTGTTTTATGCAGAATCTTGTTACTTGCTGTAGCATTTCATTTTTAAGTATTTCGCATTACCAGGTATCCAAAATTCCAATATTATGCCATCTCTAAAATTTTCGAAATTATGTACGCTTTGCAATGGAAGTTGTTATATAAATTATGAGTAATTTGAAGTTACTCACAATTTATAAATCCAGTAATAGGATCCAATGTAATAGATAATTCTTAACATACAAGTAATATCAAGGTTTAGCATTGTGTTAATACATTCGTAGAGTCCGGGGCCTATGATTCCAAGAATTCAAGTCAATTTCACTCAACATAAACAAAAACAAACAAAAGTGAGACAGCTAATTAAATTTAACAGGCAAACATAACAATGGAGATGGTGGTTCAAAGTTTCTTGTAACGTTGATTTTCATGATGATGATGATAATGGCCTCAGGATCTGTAGTGCGGTCTGGTCCCAAAAGCTGCAAAGGAAATTGTGGCAAGTAACTGAAGCTGTTGATTTTCGCAAAAAAAAGCCCTATGTAGTATCAGCAATTGTGAGATATTTTTGGCAGATGTCAAAGAGGCTGTGCTGCTTTCATTTGTTCCCCAAGTCATGTTGAATAAGAAAGCAATGATATTAGGGCTGTATTGATAAATTGTTTTTTCATCTGTGATTAGAATTCTTAGTAGTATGCTGTAAGCACTTTAAAACGAAAAAGTACAGAGAGATGGATCTTCTACTAGAACATCATTATACGTTAAATAATGTTAGACTTGCAAAATTTTTACGCGGTACTATTTAATATTTATGCGGAGTTAAGTTGTTGGCTTTTTATCCTGCTAATATGATAAGCTATTTTTTTTCTTTTACACGAATTAATGAGTAATACGGTAGGTGCTATATTAATTAGGATATAAATTTTGGACCGAGTAAATTCTTGGCACATAATGTATTCTATGCCTAAGATTCACCAATTTATTTTATTATGTGGCAAGTGTCGCAGATCCTTAAAAATAGTCCAAAAAATGAAGATAGGAGAGAAGAGGATCTAAGTCCGTAATTTTTGTATTTTTACAAACCTTTCCTTCTTTATTACATGTTTTTGGGTAGGTTGTCTTACATGGTAAGAATGGAATATTATGGAAATGGAATCCTGAAGGTGGATTTATGTAAAAATTTTGGCAAGACTTCCATGATATATAACCCTTCAAAACAATTACCTTCTATGACCAAGAGCAGCAAGCACTACAATAAGGCCAATATAGTATAGAGTCTGCTTAAGATTGAAATTTGAGAATAACACAAGATGCCAAGGGAAGCAATTAATTCAGCAATGGAAGGCATTTCCGTGAGAAAATTTGTCCTTATGGTCATGATAATGATCGCGCCGTCGGTAACTTTAGCCCAGGCTGAGTCTGCCTCTTGCCAACTGAAATGCCAGATACAATGCGGCTTTACGAGAGCAAGAGCTGTTTGTATCAGCCAATGCTTGAAACACTGCCAGCAGGCGCAAATTCCAGGGCCTGTGGAAGTGGAATATTGTACTCTTGGTTGTGCAAGTTCCATCTGTAGAGGTTTGAGCTCTCTTCATGTATAACAAATCCTTCGCTTTGCACTCCTAGGTGGCGTTTGTTTTTCCATTTGAAATCTGAATAGATCTGAATTAGTCTGAATTCTGAATAGATTTAAATGTCTGAATCTGAATAATGTGTTTGTTTTTTTTTATCTAAATCTCTGAAAATAAGTATTAAGTTGTTTGTTTTTTAAATTTAAAAATCTTAAAATATATATTTTTACATTTGTACCCTTATTAAATTTAAATGTCAAATAAATAATACACTAAATACCATAATATTTTAATATTTATAAGTAAAACTATATTCAAGTGAATACATAATGATTTTGGAATTATAATATATAAAATACCATAAATTTTAAATTTTATCACTAATTCTCAATAATAGTACATAATATAAGAAAAAAAACTAACAAAATGATTGAAATAGTTGATTTGTTATTTCATCTCAAAATTGTCTCATGTAAAGATGAGATTATGTAGGATAAACGTTTATGGGTGAGTTTTGGAATATATATGAAAAATAAATTATAAAATAGGGATATTTTTTACATTAGAAATTAATTGACTTAATTCAGATTCTTCTATTCAGCAAAAAAGTTAAAAAAATTGACTTTTTTTATTAAGTCAAAATTATCTGAAAAGTCCTATTAAGTTATAAAAACAAACACATCTAATTAACTTAATTAATTAAGTTAACTCACTTTAAGTTATTAAGTTAAAAAACAAACGCCACCTTACATGCGTAATTAATCTAGTGAAAATTATCGCGTGCGTACATATGATTATTTTAAAATGCGAATTTGACCTCATGCAATGGTGTTTGAGTAAAATCCAAATTCAAAAAATATACAGACGTCCGCACTAGATATATACTGTTGGCTAGCTACCTAAGACTTCATTTCTGACGAACTTATTATCGTGAATTTGTTCGATGCAGCAAAAAGGGAAGGCTGTATTGATTTATGCTCCAAGAATTGTAGCAAGTTCTACGCCGCCCCTCACTAGTTTTGGTGCAATTTGAAGACAGAAGAATGAACAAATGCTGAGAGTTCATGAGAATAAGAATCCATGTTACAGTATTATCATACATGCATATATACTATGAAAAGAAATCAAACTGCGATATATTCAACTCTGGAGTTTAAATTTTATTAGGCACCTGTCTGCTTCTTCATCTAAATCGTACGGAGAAAAAGGGATATATACATTATGTTAATTAATTCAAATGAGGGACTTACCGGGGGAATATAAATTTGCAGCATCTATTAAAATCATAATTGTCATATACATATCAGTGTATTAAACTATATAGAATTTGAGAGCGATTATATTATTCAAAATCTGTCCTCGAGGTAGAATCAGGGATTTTAAATAACAAGTTATGATTGGAAATTAAACAATATTTCAAACTTAGCTTGACTATCTCAATTTTAAAGAAAAGGTTTTGAAAGCTGAGTTTTTTTTTTTTAATCAACCGAAAATTGTTTTAAAATTTAATAAAAATAATAATTAAAAAATTTATTCCATGCAAGATTACAATAAAAAGTTGACTTCTATTTTTTATGTTTTTCTGCATATATTAATATATTTTAGTTCATTCTAGTTATTCACTTATATTGTAATGTGAAAATTATTCTTCAATAAGGCCACAACTATTTCACACAAATGAGTTTATGCAAACTGATGTGATATGAATAGATTGGTTGTATAAAAACATTATCCATCCACATAATTAAAAAAATATAACTATTATTATTTTTTAGATAATTCTCTTCATGCCACATTATATTGTACACATTAATTTGTACAACATTATTTGTAGCTCTATTATTATTGAAAAATTAAATCCAAAGATTTTTCATTATAGTTTCTTAGACATTTAATATTTATTTCTTAAAATTATACCTTTATAATAACTTACAATACGCTGACCTAACAAATAAAATTTATTAAAAGACAACATAGGGTTCACGTAACAGTAATTTGTAGATTTACAAATAACCACACAACATTAAAAAAAAACAAAAAAGAGAGAGAGGGAGAGTGGGGGAATTTCAAAGGATCGCGATGGGCCTAGTGTCCAGCGTGGCAAGAGCGTCACTCACACTCCTCAACTCGGTGGCTGCCCCATGTACGCATTTTTCGCACCAACAAACGACAAGATAGAAAGCAATCAAAAGACTGAAATACCCTTATAGATCCACCAGCAATTTGTCTCCCCGTACTTTTTGTTATACGACGTCGCGCACAAGAGTCCCACACCCAGTAGTGGCACTCTGGTAATTCCGTTCCCTTAACTACAAAGCATTCAGCGTTTCTCTCTCTCGCTCTGGCTCTCGCTCTTCGTATTTACAGATACGTCATAACACTAATCCCTCCCTCTCTCTCTCTCTCTCTATTACACCAAAATCTCTCTCTGGATCTATAATTTACAACTTCGTCGCGAAAGCTTTGATCTCGATTTCGCGAATCAGATAATCGAAAATGGTGAGTCGTCTGATCCGTTTGATCATATCGTAATAGCGTAACGCTTAGATCTGATCACTAGTTTCTTCGATTTCATTTCAATGTTTCTTGTTTCGTACTAGACTGTATGAATTTTAGCCACTTGTTTACTAATTGAACGCTACACTTCGTCAGTTTTAAGTTTCTAAACCGAAACGCGGTGTTTAATTGAGGGTTAAGATCTGGTGTCTGTTTTGATCTGTGTGATGTTTGCCTGTGTTTGGCTGCCGAGAAAATGGAGGCAAGTAAAGGAGAAAGTTTTTGAATATTTATACTTGATTTTAGGCTTCAGTTGGTATATGTCATCGCAATGTTTCTCATTCGTGTTAAATTGAATGAGTTTTTAGCCGCTTATTAAGTAATTGAGCACTATTTTATACGTTTGGTTAACCATTACTATTGATTAGCAACAATGGGGTTTGATTTGAGCTAAGATCTGGTGTGTGATTGGATCCAATTGAATTGTGCTTTTGCTGTCAAGAAAATTGAGAAATAAAGAACTAGTGGAATACATCATCTGGTTCTGGGCTTCACTTGTTGTTTTAACTTTAAGCAATTGACTGGAGCATTAGTGGTTTGGATTAGTTAATGATCTGTTGTTTGATATTTTACTAATTATTTTTGTTTGTTTTTTATGTCTGTTAACAGCCCCTCAGACTTGAAATCAAGGTACTGAAATTTACCATTTACTTCTATGTGTTAGATTAGACCTCTCTCTTTATTAATTTTTTTTAATTAGTAGTGTATTTTGAATGCTGTTAGTAATTATGTTCAAATGATAATTGGATCAGAGAAAACTTGCTCAAAGATCAGAGAGAGTAAAATCTGTGGATTTGCATCCATCTGAACCATGGTAATTATAATCTTCTTTTTTTTTTTTTTGCTTTTTATTTTATAATTTCTTAGTTGGTGGGTGGAAATTTAAGTTGCATAATTAATGTGTTGTGATTTTATGTGAAGCCACTGAAACGTGATGTTAAAATTGTTTTCTCAGGATTCTAGCAAGTTTGTATTCAGGAACTGTGTGTATCTGGAACTACCAGTCACAGGTATGAGAATGCTGTTGATAGCCATTTATGATAGCCATTTGTTCATTCTGTATACATTCTAATCAACAGTCATGCACAATGAACACCTAATTTATGGCAGCATACTGCTACTTGATTATATCATACCTAAGACTCTTATAATTCATTATTCATTTGATGAGTTTTGAAGTTATCAACATGAAAGCTTATAATTTTTTTCTGTGTTGTTGTCTTGGACTTATTACAAAGCCTTTATGAGTTTAAGCTTCTTTTAGTTCCTTGGTGGGTCTTCCATGCATTTACTGATAATGTAAATTTTCTTACTATCGCTCCAGACTATGGCTAAGTCTTTTGAGGTCACTGAGTTACCAGGTATGTCTAGATGTATATCTATGTTGTCTTTTGGCTTTTTCCACTGCGTGAGGCCACAAATCAATTATTGTTATTATTTTCCCCTGCTTCTGTATATGTAATGGATCATAATCACTCTTTAATGCCTAAATCATGTATGTGCAGTTAGGTCAGCTAAATTTGTGGCCCGCAAGCAATGGGTAGTTGCAGGAGCTGATGACATGTTTATTCGTGTATACAATTACAATACAATGGACAAAGTTAAAGTATTTGAGGCTCATACAGATTACATTAGATGTGTGGCTGTTCATCCTACCCTTCCGTATGTGCTGTCATCATCTGATGATATGCTCATAAAGCTTTGGGATTGGGAGAAGGGTTGGATGTGTACTCAGATATTTGAGGGACATTCTCATTATGTTATGCAAGTGACATTTAATCCAAAAGACACCAATACCTTCGCCAGTGCATCACTTGATCGAACCATTAAGGTTTGGGAATTTTCTTTGATGACCTGTTGATACAATTCTTGTTTCCTTTGCTGATTGTTAATCCTTTGTTCTTATGTGTCCATGACCAGATTTGGAACCTTGGTTCTCCTGACCCAAATTTCACACTTGATGCTCATCAGAAAGGAGTAAACTGTGTTGATTACTTCACTGGTGGTGATAAACCATATCTGATCACTGGCTCAGATGATCACACTGCTAAGGTCTGACTCCATATTTTTCTTTCTGTATTTTTGTGTTTTGATTGTTGGTATATGTTCATTGGAATCATTAACAAATATATTTTATTGAAATCAGGTATGGGACTATCAAACCAAGAGTTGTGTTCAGACACTGGAAGGCCATACTCACAATGTCTCTGCAGTATGTTTCCACCCTGAGCTTCCTATTATTATCACGGGGTCCGAGGATGGGACAGTTCGAATTTGGCATGCGACCACTTACAGGTAACCTTAGTTTTATTTGACTCATGGGGTTTATAATGTGGACTATGCTTGGCCCTTTCACCCATCTTACTATTGGAATTTTTTCTTGGCGCTTTTGCCACTTGGCGTTTTGTAAATCAGCTGATTATTGAATAAGTTATATCTGATGGGGTAAATGGAATTCTGCTAACCCCATCTGAACTGATTTCTTTGACTTACAGGCTTGAGAACACATTGAATTATGGCCTTGAAAGAGTTTGGGCTATTGGGTATATGAAAAGTTCACGCAGGTGAGTGTCCTCATGTTTCTTTTCCTGGAATATTATTTAATATTATTTATACTGCTACCTACATGTATTTTTAGGTTTATCACGAGATATTTGCTCCAAGACATTTGGAAACTTGTTTTAGTATTTAAAGCCATTACAGTGCTATTCGTGCTATTCTTCTCACATTTTACCACCTTTTTATTTGGATTTTTTCTATCATGTGTAGAATCTCTGCTTGAACATATTTGTGAAGAGTTGTTTTCTATTTTTCTGGGTTGTTGGATGTTTTTTGATGATTGCATAATCTATTGTCTTCTTTTTCTATTTTTCTTCTGATTATTAACAAATATATTGTTACTATTTCTTGCACAGGATTGTGATTGGTTATGATGAGGGAACTATCATGGTGAAAATCGGTCGTGAAGAACCTGTTGCTAGTATGGATAATAGTGGAAAGATCATATGGGCTAAGCACAATGAGATTCAAACGGTGAACATCAAGAGTGTCGGAGCAGATTTTGAGGTTTGGGCTTAGACCGACTACTTAGTTTGCTGCAGGACATAGTTTATCTCAGATGACGTAAGTTTTTGGTTTGCTTGTTTTTAGGTTACTGACGGAGAAAGATTGCCATTGGCTGTTAAGGAGCTGGGAACCTGTGATCTTTACCCACAAGTGAGTTGGCATTTTTATGGCCTTGCTTTAACTTCTCTGACCTCTGTGATGTTTTATGCCCTGAGTTTGCTGTTTTCTTATTTTTGACATGCTTTCAACGTGCCACCATTTTGCAATTAGGATGTAAATTTTGGAAGGACGTGCGTTTATGTATTTCTAGAAGTTGGTACATTGTTACTAATTGAGGATTACTTTTTCTTGGAGCTTTCAACATTTTTGTTGATCAAGTGGTCTGAAACAATATTATCTTCCAACATTGTTTCCTTGAGTAGATATGGCTTATGATCCATTCCAATAGTGTAAAAAGTGACTTTATCATATGTCCCTATTCTAGCAATTTATGCTTTCCTCTGTTATGTTGTGGGATTTGTATTATATTTTATGCTAAAGGATCAATTCACCTGTGATTGCCTATTTGTTGGAAACTTCCTATTGTGTATTTCTTTTTCTATGAATAGTCAATACTTTTTTTAGTGGTGACTGGCTGCCATGAAGTTTCCCATGTAAGTTGGTTTACATGTATAACTGCATGTTAATGTGCTGCGTATAATGCTGGATGTAGATAATTGCTTTTTAAAGTTAAGAGAGAGAAGTTATAGTGAATGTAGAGTAACCTAGAGAAAGAATATGATGGGAGAACCTATTCCAGTTTCATGGGTGATCTTCATTTTCCAATTAAAGTATCATGATGTGGAGGAAGATTTGATTTATTGTGTTTCTTTTTGCATAAACTGTCTCTGGCTCCCTCTCGAATGTTCGTTTTACGATCTGTACATGTTTTTTTTTATTGTTTCCAGAGCTTAAAGCACAATCCCAATGGGAGGTTTGTTGTTGTCTGTGGAGATGGTGAATACATTATATATACAGCTTTGGCATGGAGAAATAGGTCCTTTGGTTCCGCACTGGAGTTTGTTTGGTCATCTGATGGAGAATATGCTGTTAGAGAAAGTTCATCAAAGATAAAAATTTTCAGTAAAAATTTTCAGGTTTGTTACTCTTTCTTTTAGTGTAGAAAATATGTTCTAGTTTTGTTAATGAATAATTATATGTTGAGACTAGAAACTACTAAACTTTTCTTATTTCTGTTGATATGCCTTGCTCTTTTTCCCTGCTCATCTCTTCTGTTTATTGTTGAGAAAAGAAAAAAATCAAGAAAGTTTGCTAGGGAAGGGGTATTTTGAGGGTTATGTCATAGAGGAAAGACCTATGATGCTTAAATACCTTAATGATCATATCCCTGACTGTAATTATTAGTCTATTGTATTTAGTATACTATTTGGACTACAAGATGGTGTTTAAGAGAGGCATAGTGCTTTTCAGGAAAAAAGAAGTGTCCGACCAACCTTCTCGGCTGAGCGTATTTATGGAGGAACTTTATTGGCAATGTGCTCAAATGATTTTATTTGCTTCTATGATTGGGCTGAATGCAGGCTAATTAGGCGCATTGATGTCACTGTGAAAGTAAGTTTTGATATTCCTGCAAAAGACATTTATTCCTGCTTCATGATTTCCAGTTGCACTGTTTGCTGTTTATATTCACCGTTATAAATTTGAAATATTTCAGAATCTTTATTGGGCTGACAGTGGTGATCTAGTAGCAATTGCAAGTGATACATCATTCTACATTCTCAAGTACAATGTAAGGATTTACATTAAGATGATCCTTTATCAGATTCATAAGTTTCTGTAGGTCCATTGCCATTTTTAAGGGTTCAGATGTTTGATTTAGTCTGGCATGCTTTATAATATTGAATTCAATATTTGCGTTGTAGCGCGATGTAGTTTCAGCTTATTTAGATAGTGGAAGGCCAGTGGATGAACAAGGTGTTGAAGATGCTTTTGAGCTGCTTCATGAAACCAATGAGCGTGTCAGGACTGGTTTATGGGTTGGGGATTGTTTCATTTACAATAATTCCTCCTGGAGACTTAATTATTGTGTTGGCGGTGAGGTATAATGAGTTCCTCTTGTTTTGACAATGCTTCATTTGACTAGTTTTCTTCCTTTTTCTGGAATATGTTTGAGGCATCTTGATAATTGATTTTTTTTTTAATAGGTAACCACAATGTTTCATTTGGACCGGCCTATGTATTTGTTGGGGTACCTTGCTAGTCAAAGCCGTGTGTATCTGATTGACAAAGAGTTCAAGTATGCCAGTCTTATTTTTTGAAAAAAATACTGATTTATCATTCTTTATGGTTTTTAAAATTTTTAATCATAAATATCATGGCATGCAGTGTTATGGGATACACATTGCTTCTCAGCTTGATTGAGTACAAGACTCTTGTGATGCGTGGAGATTTGGAGAGGGCCAATGAAATCTTACCTTCAATTCCAAAAGAGCATCACAATAGGTATATACAATCTTTGCAACTATGAATTGATTGCCAACAGATGAAGGCTTTTTATTTTTCATTGATTTTTTAAAAGAAACATTTTGAGTATGAATTTTCATTTGGCCATTGGAAAAATGACCACGGCTTTGTGGTATAGGCCAATACCTGTTTCATTGCTGCACTTTTACCAATTCAAAAAGAAAAAAATGATATTGGAATAAGGCAAGAAATTCTTTAAAGAATTAGCAGTTTGTATCTCTGTTGTATCCCATCCTTTTTGTGACTTCACTGTGTTTAGCTTTAATATTCCTGATTTTCTTGTTTTTAATCCATTTATAGGCTAAAGATGAAAGCGTTTTTTGTGTTGAAAAGCTTGCAAAATTAATACTGCTCGACCTTTTGGTTTTGACTAGATTTACTAGCTGGTTTTGATTCTAACACATAGCATATGTGACCATGGGCTGTCACTTTTAACCTGTAGATAATTTTGTATTATGTTTTAATCTCTTGTAACTTTGGGTATAAATTTGCCTGTTGAAAGCTACTTGTGTTTTGATGAATAATTTGCTTTCATCTTTAGTGTGGCTCATTTCCTGGAGTCACGAGGAATGATAGAGGAAGCTTTAGAAGTGGCTACTGACCCTGATTATAGATTCGAACTAGCCATACAGCTGGGCAGATTGGAGGTTGCACAGGTTAGTCTAGATGATATGTTGGGAATGTGTAACTTGGAAGATTTTGTGTTCGTAAGTGCTTGGACTCTCTAAACTCAAACGTGGATCTTTTTTCCCTTACTCTTGCAGGAAATAGCTACAGAAGTGCAGAGTGAGTCTAAATGGAAGCAATTGGGAGAATTAGCTATGTCCACTGGAAAGGTGTTGTGTAACTTTTTGGTTGAAATTAGTTTTTGATGATTTGTCCTGGTTGCTAAATTCCCCTTTCTTTGAACATTTATCTTGTCTGCTCCAAAGTTTTGACAATTAGTTTTGCTGTCTCACATTATTTTTTTAACTTGTCTCTCATGGTGAGTTCTGATGCTGCAGTTGGAAATGGCTGAGGAATGCATGAAACAAGCAATGGATTTGAGTGGTTTGTTGCTGCTCTACTCTTCTTTAGGAGATGCCGAAGGGATATCCAAACTTGCTTCTCTTGCTAAAGAGCAAGGAAAGAACAATGTTGCATTCCTTTGTTTATTTATGTTGGGTAAATTGGAAGACTGCCTCCAGCTGTTAGTGGAAAGGTAATATTTTTTTTTTAAATTCGATACAAGGAAACAGGTTAATGCAATTATAGTTTTAGGTGTAATGAAACTTTCTTTTGCAGTAATCGGATACCTGAGGCTGCTTTGATGGCAAGATCATACCTTCCAAGCAAGGTTTCAGAGATTGTTGCTATTTGGAGAAAAGATCTCCAAAAGGTTACTTGCTGTTCATGTGTTTCTTTTGCTTGTTTATACTTTGTCACGCTAAGCTTGGTTTGCCAGATGATAAGTCTGATTTAGGAAGAAACTGTAGTTGTTACATCCCAGGCAGAAATGCACCCACATTGTCCTTTCAATGTCTTCCATCTCGCATCAATAAATTAGATGTCATAGTCTTATTATAGTAATTTCACACCATTTTGTTCATGGTAATAAGTCCTAAAGTTTATGTAGTACTAAAAGTTGTACCAAAATTGTATTCTTGTCTTATACTTCCTTTGGCAATTTGCTTTCCTTTTAAACTTCAGAAGTTATCTTATAGACTGTTATATGGTGTCTCGCGCTACTTTTAGATTGTCATTTGACTTCAAGTTCACCCAAGTGCTACTTATGATGGGATCTTGTCACCTGGCATCCCAGGAATGGAACTACATTGGGTTGAGCAACTTATCCTTCCTCCAAAGGGGAAAAAATCACTATATTATCTTAACCTTTCAATGCATTTGCTTGTGCTGGAAAATCAAGTGCAAGAACTATCAACTCTAATTTTATTATTGCAGCTGTGAATCTATGATAATATCTTTGACAGTTTTTTGGAATATGGTAGATTGGCTTTGTACAAAGTTTTTAGCCTGATGTTATTCGAACTACAGGTGAACCCAAAAGCTGCTGAATCTCTGGCTGATCCTGAAGAGTATTCTAATCTATTTGACGATTGGCAAGTTGCTCTTGCTGTTGAGTCCAAAGCTGCTGCTACCAGGTATTAACACTGGTCTTGTCTCTTCATTTGCGCATGTATTATATTTAGTTAACTGGGCATGTGTTTCCTTTCGTTCTAGGCATACTTATATGACTGAATTTATGTGCAATTGCTTCAATGAAATTAGTTTAAGTTGAAAAAAACTTAGCTGGCAATATTTTTTTTTTCCAAACTCCAGTTAGCCGTAAAGTTTATGTCATGCAAGATTTTACCTACTTAACTCATAATTTGTTGGTTTAGGGTTTCATATGAGCGTTGCTTGGATATGCTTATATAGTTACTTTCATAATTGCTTTGTAGGGGTGTATATCCTCCTGCAGAAGACTTTGTAAACCATGCAGATAAATCATACATGACGCTTGTGGAGGCTTTCAGACACATGCAAATTGAAGAAGAGGAAACTCTTGAAAATGGAGATCTTGATCACGAGGTATACTCTGCATGCACATGTATATTTACACATTTGTAATTTTTGTTCTGGTAGCTGAATTTTATTAGTTGGGGAAGTTAAGCTGCAAGATTGGAGTTCTCTATTGTATCGTGGTCTGAAATATTTAATTTATTATTTATTTACTTTATATTTATCGAGTGGGGGTTCTGCTTTTGGTTTGAGAGCTTTTACTTAACTATTGCTATACCTTGTGGACAGGATTCCGAACAAAATGGAGAAGAGAATGCAGAGGAACAGAATGGAGAAGAAGGAAGCCAAGAGGAGCCTGTCGTAGTGGATGCTGATTCAACAGACGGTGCGGTACTCGTTAATGGTAACGAGGCTGAAGAACAGTGGGGTACGAATAATGAAGGAACCCCGTCAGCCTAAAAGCAATTGGTTGGGGCAGTGTGAAAATCCAAATTTTGTCTCTGGTGATTAATTGATTCTGAAGTGCCATCTCTAACTCCCCTTTCACTAATTTTTGTTACAACTACTACTTTATGTCTAATTTCTCACCACTAATACTGGCTCATCTATTAGGATAAACCTTGGGTATCAATGTTAGCCCAGTTAGTCTGTTTCTAACAAGTGTCAAATTGGAGCTGCTTTGTTGCTGCATTTATGTTCTTTGGTTTGGCTATCTTAGAATATGTTTGCAAAATGTGCCTAGATTCTGTTGCAATTAAGTGGTTACTTCCCTAACTTAAAGTGAAAAAATACTTGTTTCTCTGATAATCATATGGGTTAAACAATTTACATTGATATACTGTCAAAATTGTGTTAAAATCTTGTTGGACAATGAGAATTGACCTCCGAGTTCAATAGACCTCCGATCTTTCCATATACCTTTACTTTCATTCTTTCCTATTATTCTGGAAGATTTATTGTCTTTCTGGATTTCTTTCTTCTTTGTTATCTGTAGATAGATGTTGATTCATTTTGTATCTCCTTTTTGTGTCATGCAATATAAAAATTGAGTACTTCTCTTCCGTTGTCATTTGCAATTTCGGTTTGTTTTGTCTGTCATATCTTGGTTTTAACTATTCTATTTTTTGGTTGGCAGTGCTTACACCACGTCATCAGGATTCATGAAGACGGACGGTTCTAGCTGTATTAGTCCCTTGCTTAAGGTGAGGAATGTGCATACTAATTTTGATAGATTTGAAAGGAAATGTTAGCACATGTTTGGATGAACTGCGTGCAGCTGCAACCTGGCTGTACAATGGGGTAATACTGAAGAACATAGACAAGCAATGTTGCTCTTTGAAGTTGTATTAAGTTTGATTTGTCAGAGAACCTGGCCTTAAATTTCCTGAAACAGCATTTTGTGTACTATTCTTTACGAGAATAGGTTGTGCATAGAAAAAATGACCTCTTTGTGGAATTTCTCAACCGGGCAGTTTTTCTTTTACATAATTGATTAGCGATGGAGTGTTTTTTGGCTATTTTTTAAATTTTATTTATTCTAGTTATTTATCTGAATTTTCAGCAACCAGGCTTCTTGCTGGAGGCTGGAGAGAGGTGATTGTAGAGCTGGGTTGTCTCTAATTCTGGTGGTGCGGCACTGAAGCGCATTTGAGTTTTGTCGTGGGCATATAGTACACAGTTTTAGCATCAGTGACGATCTTGATCGCGTTAAAAATTGTTGTTTTAGCATATTCTTTGAGGCCTTACCTCACCCCCTTTTCTAGTGCCTTTTTGTGAATGTAGAAAAAGTTGAGTTAGCAAGCAATTATCCAATTCAACCCTTATTCACTATTCAAATTTAGATACATGGCTGCTCTTAATCTTTCCTGTTTTGGTTGGGAATTTTTTCAGATGAAACTTTCGTTGTAATTTGCTTTCAAAAGTATCAAAATATATATTTTACTCAACTTTGGTTTGGTCCTTAGGTCTCGGTTCAGAAATTTTCTTCGGTTTAATTGTGTTCGAGGATCGTTCCCTATTTTTTCGTCGTGATGGTGTTGATCAGACACTTGGATGATGTTGTCAACAGACAAGGAAAAACAATTCCGAAATGTAAAAACGAATAAAATAAGTGAAGGGTAGAAGAGGTTTTATACCTTGAATCTAATGACTAATGATCGCCCGACAAAATATATATGGATTCCTTGATCTTTATTCTTCATAATCGTTATTCTACCAAACGAACGGTTCCGATTTCACAAAAAAAAGTTTCCGTACCAGAGGCATATATATATACGGAATGAAAACACTAATGTACATAGTGCATGATGGAAACCGCATCAACGGACTCCTCTTTATGTGCGCATGTCAAATAACAGTTCGGTCCACAAAGTTTGCAGGCTCAAGCCCATTCCTATTTCTATCAACAACACGTGTCGTTATTTCACCTGAAACTCATGTAAATAACATGCCACAATAGGTCAATTCAAACAAAAGCCTTCTGTTCAGCATCATTATTTGCATTTATTAAATAAATTTGTAGTACCTCCCACCCCCTACTCGCTGAAAAGGAAGCCCACGGACGCTTCCATATCCAAAACTAAAAAGAAATTTAAAAAATCTAAAATAATAATTAAAAAAATTTAAAAACCTTCTTATTATTGGATCTATTTCTCTCTTTAGGGTTTTGCTCCTCCTTCGTCCTCGCTCCAAGTAAGTCCCAATCCAATTTCACCTCATTTCTTTCCTTTCTTCATCTGTTTTTTCATTTTTTTTCTTATATTCTTATTCATTTCCTCTATTAATTTCCGTTCATTTTTTTCTCTATGCATCACTTTTCTATTTTCAATAATTTTTACACTTCATTTTCAAGTGCTTGTACGTGTTTTTGCTTGATGTAATCTAGTAAACATATTAATTATCAGAAATCGTGATAAACCAGTTCGTTGAATCTCAGTTTTTTTTAGATATTAGATTTAAGCTGTTACCTGCCAGTCCTTTGTTTAGTTGCTTAGTAAGAAAATGAAAGAAAGGAAATTAGAAGAAAATAAGATATTGTGTTTATGTAATAATTTTCAATTTATCTTTATTTTTTTGGATAAACATTTAAGGAAATCGAAGATTTAAATTACCAGTAATTTTTATTTTCATTTCTGGTTGTTTTTTGTTTAATAAGTTTACAAGATATCAATTTGATTTTTTGCTAATATAGTTATTCATAAATTCTCTGTAAAATACTTGTAGGATTCCTATTTTTAATTTTAGCTTAGTGGATTCTTTTTATTTATACTTTGAACTATTGTAATTTAGTGCTGTATTGGAGAACAATATATGTGCTTCTACATGCCCCACTCTTTCTGTGCAAGAGAAGCCACCTTTAACATTAAAAGTGAGATTCTTAATTAAAGTTGAGCATATTTTTTAATTGCATGAATTTATATTATAATATTATCCTGTTAACGTTGGCTGCCTTTTTGTGATATGTAAGCTAGTTTTGCATTAAATTGATTTTAAGGTTTTAAATACTTGAAGAGATAACGTAATTTGAGAAGATGAATGAGGATGCAGGTGAAATGGCACTGTAACTGTGTATTTAGTATTTTGCCACTGTGATATTCTTTGCTTCTGTTTTGTTTTGGAGTTTTTAGGGATTGGGTCAAATTCAATAGATTGTTTGGTCAACTAGTTGATTAGGTCTCATGATGCTCGATTACCGTGCACAATTGCAAAGATTGTATCCCGTTGTATGATTTTACTTGTCACCTGAGAGATTTTAGTGGAAGTTTAATAAGAAAGAAAATTGCATTTTGTAGAAAAGGATATTTATAAATCCCTTTCACTGTAGATGGTTAAGGTTGATGTGTGTTTCTTTGAAGTGTGGTTTGGTACCATTGCTTGCTGCTATGATATTTGCTTAAATGTAGTTGCTGGTTTTCTATTTTTTGGTTTCATTGTTGTTGGACAAATGCAAAAGCATCCTGGTTTTCAGTGCAAAAATTCCTCCATTTGACCTGAATCATGATCTCCCTTTTAAAATGAAGGCTTTTATCATTTATATTTTACTTTTGGATGCAATCTTAAGCACTAATTTACAAAAATAGAGTTGGTTGAGCTACTTAATGTGTTATACTTGTAGATCTGTTCTGGTTTCTCTTACTCATCATTTCTAGAATTTATCATAATGGTCACGTTAATTGGGCATGGGCTACAGATGAATTTCAAGCCTTAGATTCTTATAAAGTGTCAACAACTTCAATGGCTATTCCCTCCAACCCTCAACTGGTGGTTTTAATGGGCTGTGTGTTGTGCTTATGTTACTGTTTGTAGGCTGTGGTGGCAACTTACTCTGGAGATTGTTATTTTGAGAGCATCTATTTTTAACTCGTCAGAAGGGCTCTTCTATGGATAGTCATGCTCTCTGGGTTTAAGGATGTATGTCAACCAATTCTAGTATAGTTGTTTATGGCTTTGAATTAATTCTTTAGTGGTTTGCGGTCATGTAGATGCGAATTTTTATTTGCATTATCTAACATAGACATCTGGTTTGTTAGTGATGAATGTCTTTACCCACTTCTGTGGAGACCTCATTCATTTTTCCCCCATCTATTAGATCCTCCTTTTACTCAATTTCATGTGCGCAGATTTTTATCAAATAAAACAATAATAGAAATAATCAAGGGCTAAATAATGATGGAGAAACTTGTACATTTACTGGTTCCATCTTGTGTAACTTGTAATGAAATTTCATTTGTTGGAAGGCAGAAGTTGTGAACCATGCTCTGGAAATAGATGCATCTATGCTTTCTGGACAACTCTTTATGTGCCCAATATCTTAAGAATTAACCTTTCTGTTTTACTTTTGCATGTTGAGTATTTGAAACATGTTTGCCTTTTTGCCATGGTTAGATTTTGTGTACATTGATAGATTCAAGTGTATATTAGTAATCTTGCTTGGTAATTCATTCTCTCTCTTTTTTTTTTTTTTTTGGTGACACTTGTTCTGGCAGAGTTCTGAGTTTTAGATCATTGGCTTGATTATTCAATGGGGGATGCAGAGAATGCCCTTCCTCCTTCAAAGAAGAGAGCTGCTGGACGGGAACTCTCCCGAGATGACCCTGGTCTGGATGATGAGGAAGATTCTTCTGAACTAGAAAGTGGAACTTTTAAGAAGGCCACTGATGAGGTCCTTGCAACCAGAAGAATAGTCAAAGTCCGTCGTAATCAGACCACATCTACCCCATCATCTAATCCTTTTGCTGGTATCCGCTTAGTCCCTTCAACTGAACCTAGTGCGAATGTCACTCCAGCTACAACTGAGCCTACCAAGACTGTTTCTCCAGCTGCAACTGAACTGCTAGAATCTAGTGAGAACAAGGTTTCAGTTGAGGCCAATAACGATGCCAGCAAAGAAGCTGAAAAGGGGGATGGTGAGGATAACAAGCAGTCTGAAAGCAAGATTGACGAGCCCGTGGCTGTAGAAGCTGCCAGCAGTGAACCTGAAAAGGGTGAAGATGAGAGTAGTAAGAAGTCAGAAAGCAAGAATGAGCCCGCATCTGCAGATGCTGCAGGCAAGAAGAGTTCTGAGGATAAGGAGAATGGTGCAGAAAAATCAGAGGTAGACAATGGAAAGACAGCTGGAGTAGAAAAGCCTGAGAATGAAGAAGAGAAAGAAACCAGTCACGAAACAACTGATTCAAGCCAATTGAGTTCATTTGGACAGCTTTCAAGTACCCAAAATGCGTTCACAGGACTTGCAGGAACTGGGTTTTCTACTTCAACATTCACCTTTGGGTCAATTCCGAAGGATGGGTCTGCCTCAAATTCTACCTCTGCTTCTGTTTTTGGACAGGTTAACAATGGGAATTCTTCCCTCTTTAACACACCAGCAACTTCTATTGCTTCAAAGAGTGAGGGAACTACTTTCCCATCTATGCAGGAAGTTGTGGTTGAGACCGGAGAGGAGAACGAGAATGTGGTTTTCTCTGCTGATTCAGTGCTTTTTGAGTTTCTTGACGGATCATGGAAGGAGCGTGGGAAGGGAGAACTTAAGGTGAATGTGTCCACAAATGCAACTGGGAGAGCCAGACTTCTCATGAGAGCTAGGGGAAATTACAGGTTGATTTTGAATGCAAGCCTCTACCCAGACATGAAGCTCACGAATATGGAAAAGAAAGGCATTACTTTTGCCTGCATTAACAGTGCTAGTGAAGGAAAGAGTGGTCTTTCTACATTTGCATTGAAGTTCAGGGATGCTTCCATATTGGAAGAGTTTCGGACAGCTGTTGCTGCTCATAAAGGTAAAACCACAGCAGTTTTGAAGACCCCAGAAAATTCCCCCAAGGCTACAGATGATTGAAAGCTACTTTGACACATAATTCTGCACAATCATCTGGTTGCCTTTGGCAGCTATCCTTTTTCTTTCATGGAGAAAAAGAGGAGATTCCTTAGGGTTGATTAATTCCTAAATCCTTATGTAGCGGAAAGTTCACGGGTCCAATCTTTTTTGTTGTTGTTTAAACTCTAGTCGGCGGGAGAGTATTTCAACTTTTGGGTACTCTTATGTTTAAACTGCATAAACTACATCTATAAAGACATGGAATCAATGTTTGACAGTTCGTATAGTGTTCCCTTGAGCTGGAATATATATTAGAAGCTATGTTGCATGTTTATCGTTTTTATGGTATTCCTAATTATTTTTTCCGCTTGGTCTAGTAATAATTAGACTACAGCATGAGATCGTGGTATTGTCATTCCTTGCTTTTGCATTTGATTTAATATTGGTTGGGTGTTCATAGGTTGCTCTTAATTCTTTGCATGATACTTGGAGAGACGTATTGGATTGCATCTACTTGCTCTGGTCATACTTGTTATTTAAGCCTCTACTCATTCAGTTTTTGCCTTTAAGATAATGCATTGGAATTGTTACTGATAGTTTCTAGAAAAGAATCATATTCTGAGTAATATTATTAATTGGGGACTTTGGGTGGACACTCTCCATTATTGAGGATTTTATGCTGGGAATTAGTTTAGTGCTGCCGTGTATTAGGGCATACGGTGTTGCAGATTCAAAAATTTTGCCTCTGATTTTAAATGGTGGTGGTGTCTGTTAGTATATTTGCGTTATTATAGGTCGTGGAATTTCAGCTTTTCTTCCCGGTTTCATGATGACACAGTTGCTTCGCTTAGATGTAAGATGATTACATTTGAGTAACCTTACATTGCTTATCGCATGATGAATGTCCATGAAGCTTTGAACATGTGATGCATGCTGCCATTTCTGTGTCAAGAAACCATGGATTTCCATTTCAGGGTTTGGTTTCAGGCAATGTTTTAATTTATAAATTTGAGGAAAGGATAGCAAGAGCCTAGTGGTCTGACGAATTGGTAATGGACACTCCCTTGTTTTAAACAATAGTTGCATAGCTTCATTTTAGGACAATAATAACCCTGACTGTACTAACCTAGTTGTATTTCTTGGCATAATTATTGGAAAAATAATTTATGTTATCAGTCCTTTTTCTCAATTTTACATTTTAGATAATTAAAACCGGCAATTTTCAACCCTATGACAGCAAATCCATCTGCAATGCTTAGCAGCCACGCCGCATGCCATCATTTTGTCTTCAACTGGTTCACGGGCTCAGTTATGTAAAGTGCCAACTCACCCAACAAAGAAGAAAATGACCCTAAATCATTTCCAACCCTCTAACGATTCCAAGTCTTCAATCATTGATTTATTATTCTATTCATGGGCCATCATAAACTTCTATGTGCTTGCGGTCTATTTGACAATTGTAGCGCCCATTGGATTGTTTTTAATCATATATTGCTGTTAATGGGTAAAATTCTTCTAGTGCTAACCCGTGACTCTTTTAATAATACACAAGTGGAAGCCGTTGAAAACAAACAACATCTCATTTCATTTCTCTAATCAAATCAACCAGCTGAGACAAATCACAAAAGAGCATGCCAAAAAAAAAAAGAAAAAAGCAACCAAAGGCAAATTAGATTTACTTCATTACCTCATTCATATAGATATACAACTTCATTTATAAACACATACTTAGCGTCTCATTCTTCTTGGTAACATGGGGGTGAATGTTGATATCAATTCTTGCTGCACGATTTTGAGCAGGAATTCACACAGCCTTCCACTTTCTCTCCAGCTGATGATAAACAAAAACAAACAAATTATGAGTCATGTTTGCGCAAGCAATATTGGAGGATTGAGATTTAACTAATAATTACCAGGATTGTCTTTGGAGCTAAGATTGGTGCACAAGGAAGTAGCACAGCCAAGCTTGCAGAAGTATTTGGTGTCTTGGAGACTCAGAGCGTGCAATTTTGGTGGGAAAATGCAGTCCTTTAAGCACTTGGCTGCACATGAACCAAGAGTGGTTCCTGGTGTTATATAACAAATGATGAAGCAAGTCTCATAGCATTCCTTGAATGCAGCTTGAGACTGCCCAACAAGAAGCCCCATCATCAAACATACCGTCAAAAGAGACCCGACTTTTCTCTTCTCCATCTTCATTTTTATGCAAGAGCAAAAAATATGAAAAGCGAAGTTGAATATCAACTAAGTTACAAATAAAGGTTCATATATATATGTGTGTGTGTACCCACACCCATATCTTGATGGTGGGTTGTTGAAGTGATATTTGAAAATAATAATAATTGCTTCCCCCCAACCCCAAAATAAAAAGGGAATTCAGAGCGCAGTGATGAAAATAAGTGGATAGGATAATGATGTTAGGGTAGGCAAAAGGCATGGCAAAGAGTGAAGTGAATGTAGTGAATGTTTGGAAGTGCGTTTGGATAATGTTAAAATCATTTATTAAATGGCAATAACATTTTTGTGTTTAATTTATAACATTTGATTAAAAAAGTATTTGAAGTGACTTGAAAACAATAATAATAACAACTTAGAGGAAATTTTAGAATGCACATGACGTAAGAGTGTTTTGAGAAGCTCTGTAGAATGCTTGAATGCAAAAAACAGAAAGGGTATCAAATTACTGGTTCTCTTAATGAATAGAGTTTTTCTAACAGCTCTTCAATTTTTTTTTTTAAAAAAAATCCCACTTTTCACTTTTATATCTCTTTCTTTTGTGAAATTATATATATATATATATATAAAACTTCAGATTACAATAGAATTTAATTAAATTTCACTATTCATTAAGAGATAAATATTTAAAATATATTTTTCATAATAAATTATTGTTATTAGATAATTCATTTCTTCATTGTTTCAAAATTATTTTGATTTTTTCAAAAAAAAATAATTATATCATATATTAGGACTAAGAAATAGTTAAGATCTATGATTTGTAAAGATATTCTAATTTAATTAAATTAATATTTGTCCATTTATGTAATTTCGTGTACAATACACCTACTATTGCAAAACTAACAAAAGAAGTAATAAAGGGGATGGAAGGGGTGTGGAAAGCATTACCCTCTTAATGCTTTTGAACCGAAACAAAAATGGGCCCAAGCGTAGTCTAAATGAATAGCCTGCTGCAGCTTTTCTAAATCTAATTCTAATTGTAAGATTGCACTAAAATGATAAAAAAATGATTTATAGTGTCAGTGCTTCTATGAAATCTATTTGCAACATATCTTCATATTTTAAAATATATTTTCTTGCTGTTTTGACTGTCGAACAATTTCTAGAAAGTATATGTTATAGTTAACATCCAATAATCAACTTGGCGTGACTCTGTTCGGTGGTACAAATAAGGAATCATATGGGGCTATACATAGGATATACTCACTACGGTTACCATATATGGCATTATGCGTACACATTACATATTTTGCTTGCCATGCTTTTTAATTTCCTCTTGATACTCTCTCATATTTATTTAGTAAGATATTTTGATGCACTTTAATATACTGACAAATTAATTTAATTATTTTACTAAGATTTATTATCCTCTAATTGAAACTTAGATCGGACTCTTTAGGACTCCACAAGAGCCTCACTATCCCAAATGAAATAAATTTTGATGAGTTTTTAGAGAATGGAGAAAAAATATTCTCCAAATTCTTAATAGGAAAGAGTTTAGTTCTATACTTCTCACCTCAGTCCGTATATAAATATGTATATTCTTTTAGTTATTACTTATCTAGATGTTTTATATTTTTATAATATTTAAGATATTATTCCAATATGTTGGATACATTTTTGTACTTTTAACAATTTAGATACTATATAATATGGTAGTAATGATATTATTTGAGTCATTTTAATTTTTATTTCACTAAAATTATATATAAAATAAGTAAATGGAGAACGAGATTGGGATGGATAAACTAGTTTCCATTCCCATCCGTTCCCCACCCCATCCCATGGCCATCAATAAACTGGAGGCTTACAAGCAATGATCAACATGTAGATTATCATTTGTATGCAAAATTTTTAAAAATCACATAAATCATTTTTGACATATTAAAAATCACATCAGCGAGGGAATTTCGGAAATATTCATTCATGCTGAACTTAACAAAAATTACTCCGATATTAATATTTCTCAATCGGCAACCTAATATTTATGCTTTATAATCGTTGGCGCATTTCTTTCTGTAACCATCCACGTATGCGGGCTGCAACTTGCTCTGCACATTTGAAACAAAAACAAGCAGATCATTATTAAGGTTTGAGTAATTAATGAATAAAAATAACTAGTTTTTAAGAATTCAAGCTGGCTTGAAATGAATATAACGTTAGCTACTGCTTAATAGGACTCAATTAAATTAATCTCGCATGCTTTAAGAAAAGTACACTTATAATGTATTGATAATGCTTTTGGTGATCGGGTTCCTGTGGGCATAGAGTTTGAACTTTGAAGTATCATATATATTCATTAATAATTATTCCAACGTATTCTAATAAAACTAAGAACAAGTTTGGTATATGGTGTAAATTTGTTTTTCCACGTATATATTAATAGGAAAAGAAATTTTGGGTGCTCTTAGAACATTGTTCTTTTTTCATTCTATTTTTGGCACGTGTATTCTTCAATCAATCACGATGATATGCATACTTACATGAAAAACATTGAATGAATAAAGAGGAATACTTCAGAAGCACTAAAGCCCTTCTAATATTATTAATATATATAAGGTGTCAAGTGGTCCTCATTTCAAAATGAATTTTTTCTTGAACACTTTTGTAATAGCCAACAAAATACATTTTCTTTTGCAGTTTTGAATTTAAAAAAAAAAAAAAAATCGAAAACAGTCCATGAAAAATAAAAATAACAATATTAAAAGTGAATTAAAGGGTCTTATAAGTCAATCATCTCAGACATCGATTAAAATTGAAAAATTTAAAACTAAATAATAAAACAATGAAGATATTTCATTGAGGTGTTTCAATTATATATGTCTTTACTTTCTTCTCCTGACTCAACCTCCCCTCCAATTTAGATAGTTCACACGTTTGTCAACATAATTCAACTTATGCTTTCACTTATAAATTCCGTAACAACTAAGCCATGGCCAAGAATCACTCTCTCTAAGTTTTTCTCTGCTTTTATTGTTAATTAACAAAACATTTCAAAAGGAAGAGGTTGGTTTCTTCTCCATTGCAGCAATGAGCTTGGTGATGCTGCCTCAATCTGCAAGGAGCAAAAAAATTCCAAATATTACCCTCATATACCTTACCAGAAAAAGAGTATGAGGTTTGCTGGAAACATGCCAGGAAGCGAGAAAAATTACTTATCTAGCAAGATAATGTATCAATTCATATATTTCATTATGTGGGGCATACACAAACCTAACTGATGTAATTTCTCCAATAATTACTTGTTGTTTATCTCAATCGAAGATTCTTAGCTTGGAGAGAGCTACAATGAGGTAATTAATTAGTGTAATATGTATGTTTACGTTGATTTGGGTGCCTTAATAGATTAATTGCATGATGTTACCTTTTCTTTTTGTTTGTTGTTTTCCAGGTATACAAGCAATATCACGCAATGCATGTTACCCACTCTACTCATTTTAACAGCACTTGAGAATGCAAGCAGAATCTAAAAGTGACAACCTTTATGGCTTAACTGGCATTCTGAAGGCAAGACCCTCTCTACGGAAGCTTAAAATGAAGGCAAATATTTATTATTTCATAGAGCTGTTGTTAAAGTTTGTGTGCATATGAGACAAACATAAGAATCTGAAAATTTTAGATTGTTGGTCAAATGAACTTGCAAGTGTTGCAATTGATATAACTCCCTACCTTATAATTAAGTGTATATACCAAGGGTGAAACAATTACAGTAGTTGATTTTCAAACTCGTGTTTCTGCTGAGCATTCTGTCACAATTACTATTGGGCCTCATAGAAAGGCTTGTATCCTACTCCACCAACGTTGATTCGAAGGAGAGCAAGAGTTTGAACGCAGTATCTGCGAGTTCCAACAAAAGAATTGAAGCTGAAGCAAGTTTTTAGGAAGAAAAATCAACGAACAGAACCTAATTCTCATCGTGGGGAAGAGGTAGTTATGTTAGCGGAAGGCAACCTTTTAAGAAGTAATGTTAATTGCAGCTCAACATATATCGAAATTCAAGACTTACTGTCTTATGTAAGTCAAATTTTTGTTTGTGTAATTGTTTTCAATAGAGCAATCGTTATCTTTTCTTTTGAGTTCAAGAAAGCGTATGAAATATTGATAAATGTTGCCCTCAAATGCTCTTTTCAGCAGTACTACTAATTCAAAGAATCATATGTGGCTAGCTATAGGATATGGTTCCCATATATTATATAATGATGCATGTATTCCCATGCTTCCCCCCTCTTGTTGCTCTCACATTTATTAGTAAAATCTTGTTGCTCTCACATTTATTAGTAAAATGATTAATTATTTAAGGTGACACCGAAATTAGGTGCACTTTAATATTGGTTAATTAATTAGTTCACTAATTTACCATATACACTGAAATATCTTTGTGGTTATAAGTAATGTTAGGATTACACTAATTTTATTACTATGATGAGGTTATAATTTAATAAAAGCATGGTTACAAAAATTATTGTTTTGACTTGGTAATTCGTATTGCAAGTGACATAAAGGAGATAGAAATAGTTTCAAAGGACCAATACCTCAATACGTATATCTATCTAGTGTTGGGAATATGCAAACTAAAGTCTTAATGTTTGCATTTTCTTTAATGTTTTTCTCTTGATATATTCTATAAATATTGTAGAATTATTTGGTAACAATTCTAAAGAATAAATGATTGCCCCAAACAACTTTTGAGAATATTTTATTCTATCTTAAATCTTAAATTTAATACATATACCATATATTTTTGACAATATACAAATAGTTATTATTATGTGGAGACAAGTTTCTTAAGAAAAGATTTAGAAAAATTATAACTTATTTCTATGTGAAATTTATTCTTATTTATAATTGATCCATATTAGGACTAGATTTTTTATGAATATATAGAGGTTATTCCTATATAAAATATCATTATAAAGAGGTTTTACTGTATATGAAAATTTGGATTATCCTTTTTTATGTAAAATTTGTAAATATCATGTAAGTCATTTTTCAGCAATTAATTAATTAATACGCTTTACAAAATTGGACAAGACATAAAATTAGTAAATTAAGTTGGACAAATATAAACGAATAAAGTTTTTGCATAAATGAATGAAGAAAAAAGAGATTATTAAATCATTCCATTTCCATCCCAAATGTCGGGGGCAAATAGGCCCAGCCAATATGTGCCTGTGATACTGCAAAAAATGGTGATTGTTGTGTCTTGTTATGTAACATTCCCCAAAATAGTAAGGCTTTTGATGTGATTATAATGTGCAATTATTATTCTCAAAACATTCTTCAGCATGAATGCACTTCTGTTTGCATGGTGTACTAACATTGGCTCTTTAGAAAGTACGGTACTAATAATTCCTTTGCTTTGAAGGATCAAGAAGTAGTGCATGTGTTATTGCAGCGGGGAAAAAATAAATTAAGGCGACTGTTATGAAGAGTATAATTCACATATTAAAACGTGTAATCAGGACGATCAAAGTTCAGTACAACTAGACTCAGGTCATTTTTGTTTTTGCAACGACACAAGTTCCAACGCTTCCAAATACTTATGTGCAGGTTCATATTATTTTGATTGATTAAAAACCCACTTGAACCCCACACAAACCAAAGTAAATTTTTTGAAAATGATCAATCGTCTGTTATTACTGTATTTCCTTAAATAAAATTTACAAAAAGAAAATTCTAGCCGTAGTTTAAAATTGATATGCTGTAGAGATGGATAAATCCAATCCAACTGCTCCTGATCAAACATAATCAATTTTTTTAACCCAATTAATAATTAGGTTGGATTAAGTTAATTATGGTGAACTTCTCTAACAACAACATCAACAAGAACAACAATGATATATTAATCCTCAATTATAAAATCCTAAAGACCTAAACAGCTAACCTAATTTTTTATTTTTTCTTTTTCTTTTTTAATTTTATAGAAGAGACCATTTCATTCTCATATCTATTGCTTTAGACTCTAACTCCAAAACTAAAATCACTCTCTCATGTAAGTAAATTTACTATCTTTGTTTCTCTTTATTTTTTAGTAGACACTTAATAGTACATAATTATATATTACTCTAATTTTGTTACTTGTCATGATGTTAGCTAATTATCTAAAAGGTTTGAATTTGGAATTCAAAAAAGAGATGTGGTAAGCCGAGAATAATGTACAGAAGCTAATTGTCAAAATTTTCTTAATTTTAGAATAGCTGCCTTTTTAGCTTTCTTTATTAAACATTAGACAACGAATGGAACTTTCATGTTATAATAAATTTATATTTAATTTTAATAAGTTTTATTTTAAGTTTTAGAACTTTTTTATTTAATTTTTTATTTTAATTTAACCTTCAACCCAATATATCCAACCCGATAATTTAATAATTGAATTGGGTTAATTTTATCTCAACTCATTCAATACTAAATTGAATTGAATTTTTACAAATCTTATCCAACCCAACCCATGCTTACCCCCCAATTCTAAGTAACACTTTCATTCCCCCTTATTGTTGTGCTTACCTCATGGCCCGTAGCATAGCTCTTCTAACTCTTCGCGTAGGTTTGTAAATGATCCACAAGGAGAACATTTTGACATTGCTTTTGCTCACCACTGGGGGTCCTATGGGTCATGCGGAAGCATACTAAGATTTATGATAGCCAACATACAAAACTTGCAACAAATACAATGATAAGCACAACAACTAATAATCAATAAAGCCAACTGGGCATTTTGTTGGGGCTATTTTACCAGTCATTTGGTATAGCTAGGTTCACCATATATATATATATTTTCAGTTTTGACATTTGGCAATATGTTATCGTAGTCGCCTCCATATGAGGCATGAAAATAAACTGGAAAAGGCACTGGCCTGTGCACTGATCTTTACTGTTGTGCCTGCGTAAGGAAGCAATTGTGCTTTAATGTTGACTAGTTCTTCTTGCTTGATGTCTGAGGTGAGTCCTTTTCTCCACTTTGCATTTTAAATTTCTTTCATGCATGTCTGTTTGGCTCATGAGAAATTAGAAGTCCGGCCAAGTAAATAAATGTAATTACAATCCTTTTTAAAATGAAAATGTAAATTGGGGGATTGTTGAAATAATAAAAATCAATTTAAATTAATAAGAATGCATATTAAAGGTGTAATTTAAAATGGAAAAACTCTGGTTGAAGGAATTAATTCAGATTTGAGGATTGATATAGTAATGCTAATCGAGACACTCTAATAGCTAATCTCTCATTGTGTGCTCACCATTGATTGATTAAGATTTAATTGGAAAAACTAGAAAGATCCAAATCCTTCATACGATGGTTCATGTAAATTAGATTATTTATTCTCATTTTTGATGAATAGATTGGCAATAGATTAAATTGATAATTAAATAGTGACCAATTATCTAATTAACAAAGATAATTAAAAAAAAAAAACAATTAAACAATTAAAAGCACAAGAAAGATCTCACAGTAATGGTGAATCAAAGCTTCATTAACCTTCAACCTGAAAAATAAGTTTAGTTCCTCATGGAGAAAAAGAGAAAACCCTAAAAAAAATAAAAACAATTAATAATCCAAATCTAATTCTAATCTCTAATCCTCCTTTATCTCCTTTTTTTATAGTTCTTTTAAAAAGGATAAAGATAAAAATATCTAAAATCTTATCTAAACTTATAAGAGTAATAAAAAGATAAAACATGTTAAAATGGTTGCTGCCTTATCAACAAACTTTTCTGAAACATGTCTTATCAACAAACTTCTTCTGAAATCGATAATTTATCCAAGAAGTCAATTCATCCTCAAACATCATCTTGTAGCTCAATTTAGCACCAATCAATAGAATTGCACTTATAAAAATAAAACACAAGTAAATCACAACTATTAAGTGCAAAACATTGATATTAAAGGGAGTAAACAATGCAAAACTAATGCATAAAATGCACTATAACATTAGTAGTCTGGAAATGTACAATTAGAGTAGAATTTTACTTTGAGGTTGATACAGCAATGCTAATTTGTGAGCTCACCATTGATTGTGTTACTTTAATTGTGAAATTCTTTAAGATTTTTTTTTTTATTTTTTTTTGTGAATAGATTTTTTAGTTATTTATATTTAGTTGAATTATAGTTTCAATATAAATAGAGCTTTTAGTGCCACGTTTGGTTGCTGAGAATACTCCATTGATTCCAATGCCAGTTATGCGCATCCATTAAGCTTGGTTACCTGAGAGAAGACAAGAGGGGGAAAAAAATTACAAGAAATTGTGTGAAATTTGCTAACGTAGTTTTAATCTCAATTGTATTATGCGGAAGATTGTAATGGTAAGTAAAAGGCCACATGAAAGCATATGACACTAACATGGTAAGTAAAAGGCTACTTAAAAGCATATGACACCAGCAATTGGCGGATGTGGTGGCTATTTCAGAATATAGGGAAACATGTTGAAGTATATCAAAACATTTGAGGGTAACTTGTAATTAACTCTTTTGAAGAAGTTCTAGGACACGGATGAAATTATACAACTAAGAATTAATCAAAGAAAGGTGGTGGAGGGAAATAGCTATGCATCATCACAAATACTGATCATTAAAGCACCAATCCAGATGCAACTGCAAATTTCCATCCGGAACCTGAGGCCATTCATCCATCAATTGATTCAATTCATCAGCACTGAACTTACAACCATTAATGTGTTTAAAGCTCTCAATCTTGGCACCCTTCAAATAATGCCGCCAGCTTTTGGTACGATTAGAACAGCAACATTTCATAGCTGGACTTTGCAGGTAGTCATAAAGCCACTGCAATTCACAAAAACATCAAATAATTCAATTAACAAAAATATAATTGTCTTATGGACTTGATAGCAATTCTTGGCCTAAAAGATACAACCATACAATCCCTGACCAAGAAACAAAAGTGCCAGCATTTCTTCTCGAAATGCAAATTGAGAAACAACCTTTCATCAATTTATTGTTACTTTATTTATATTATCTACTGAATAATTATTCTTTTTAGAATAAAACTTTGCACACCTTCAACCTGAGAGCTTCAATATGATCTTAAGATGATATAATTAGTCTTTTAAGAATTAATCTAATTCAAAATCCGACCCTTGTCCGAGAAAATTTTTGGCGCGCCAACTGTGAACAATTTATGAATTTGAAATACTACTCTACATTCCGACCTCCTATGAACTTCAATATGATTTAACACTTTTGCTTTCTCCTCATGCATAATTAAGTTATTTAAACAACAATAACATGTTGAGTACGATAAATAAATGCTAAAAATGAACGTACCACAATGAATGGACGGCCCTTGTTCATGGTAGACAAACTCAAGGTCCGTGGATAACAAATCCAGAAAACACTATCCAACAGAATTTCATACTCTGATGGGGAAATATGAGTAAGAACCATCCATAGCCTCAGAATCTCAACTTGAATGGGAAGTGAATTGCAACATCTACTAAATTTGTATAGATTAAACAAGCTCTAAATAAACCAGAACAAACAAATTAATGGAAAATACGATTAGGAACGATGTTAAAAAAAATATCACAAAGCTTAAACAAAACGTGTAATCAATTTATACAAAACTTATAACATACCTGGATCGAAAGGAAATCTATGGATAGCTCTTCAATTTTCTTTGATATTCGAAGAAATTCCTTGAAGTTAAGGAACCAACCACCATCGTGATCATCTTCACAATTAAAATGTACATTCCATGAACATTGAGAATTTATTATATAATGGGAAATGGATTATGCCAGAAATTACAGTAAAGTAAGTTGGGAGCATCAATATTGATTGCCTTCAAACTTGCACAGTACACAACTGACAAGTGCTAAAGGTGATCGCTTGAAATTGTAATCCTCTCAAGGAAAGACCAGCCGCACAAACCCAGATCTTCAAGCCAGGGAAATTTTGAAATAAAATTACAAAACTCTTGGTCTTTCAGATTGAATGCTGTGAACTTTTTCAAATATGGACACACATCCATGTCAACTACACCTGTCCCCTGCCCTTCTGAGGGAAATTGAAGGGTTAACTGTTGAAGACTTGGAACAGCAATCTTAACACCTTCAAGTTCACTCGACAATGTTTCAATTGTCAAAATTTTGAGTTTGTGAGCTCCAGAGATGCACAAAAACTTCAAGCCCAGACAGCCGAAAAAGTGTAAATCTTCAAGGAAACAACATTCACGGAGAAGTTTCTGGACCATCTGATCAGTTATGCAGACTCTGTCTAAATGAAGCTTTTTGGGAGAAAGGAAACACATGGTATAAGAGGGCTGCTCCAACTTACAACCGGCTACGTGTAAATGAGTCACAAAATTGGCAGAAAAGATTGTTGCTACGTGTAAATGAGTCACAAAATTGGCAGAAAAGATTGTTTGGGGCAAAGTATAAGGGTGTACATCATTTTTTACATCTGAAATTATCTGAAATTCTAACTCTTTCACCCTATTCTCTGTGGCCAACGCTATCCATTTGTCAAATAGTGGAGGCGAGTGTTCATCCAAAAGACTTATGATGATTCTCAGTTTGTGTATAGAAAACTTCAGGTTGCAGAAGCGAGACAGGGAACATCGATAAATCTCTCAAGACTTCTACGGAATTTTCTGTTTTTCCTCAAAGCATTCAAAGTATGCCTAGAGGCATACACTAAACAACCGAAGTTATGTTGATTAAAATCCAAGATGGGCAAAGAAGAATGAAACTTCTTCCATCTCTTCGACAAAATACTGGTTCGAGCAGCCTCTTTCGCGGAGAGGAAGGACATAATATGATGAATGATAAAAGTAGGAAGATCCGAGATACGATCCTTAGTCTCATCCATCATCTTCACCTCTGTAATAACAGAATGCTGCGATAATATAAGGTAACCAGAAGCAAATAATCAAATATAATACCATAATCGTTTGAAGAGACTGAACTGAAATTTTACCAAGATATGGACCGAAAAACATGTACACGAAAAACAAGATCTAAATCGAACTTGAAGCAATGAAAATTGAAACAAGAAAAAGAAAACCCACATTCATATTTATGGAAATAGTCAGTGGTACAAAAAGAAGTTAAAAGAAAGAGAACCTTTTGACGAAGAACACGAGAGTAGTGGATGCTGGGCACTTTCCCGCTAGTTGCCGCCATGACTATTGTTTGACGAAGGAAAGAAAATGAAAGATAAAATTGGGGATTTAATAATTAATGTATTTGTTTTTTTTTCCCCAAACAGTGAAAACTCCGTTATATCAAATTTTTAGGTGAAATTATGGAAATAGCCTAAACTCAGGGTAATTTATAATTTCAGAAAGGTAAAAGTAAGTTAAAATTTTTAGGGATTGCTCGCAACCAAAATGAAAACACATGTTCATGATAGAAAATATAATTATAATAGTTTTTATCTTGTTATTGCTAGGAAGTATTTTTAGATAAAGAAAATAAAATCGTAAAACCATTGGCAAATATTTTTAGATATTGAAGTTTTGGCTTTTTTTATTAAAATTTTCTATCTTATTTTATTTCAGTTAGCCCTCACCAAATCATATTTGTGGGTCCACCAGCGCCACACCAACGGTAGCAATAAAGTTCGAACTTCATGTAGTTACAAGTTACTTACCTTTTTAATAATATGAAAAAGAAAAAAAAAACACACACACACGAAATGACAGTATGCTTTCAATTATCTGACGGGGTGAGAAATTTAATAGGCAACTGATAGAACTCTAAAAAAGTGTCACATCCTTATGCGATCGGATCATCCTTGAGCAACTAGTGTTCAAAGTAGCATGTGCTGGCAACTAGGGGGTAAAATTCTCCATGAGTTTGGGATTTTATACAGATCTACTTTAAATAGGGTGAATTTTAAATAATTTTTAAAAATAAGGTGGAGGAATGTAAGAAAAATAATTTTTAAATTCTTAATGAAGTGAGGTTTGATTTTGTATTCTCCACACTACTCATATCCCAATCTCTATTATATATATAAATATTTTTTAAATTTTTATTTAATATTTTTTGTTTTATCAATTATATTGTTAGTTAATAAATTTTTTCTTATTTTCACTTGATATAAATGGGTTATAACTAAAAAAAAAATCTTACAATATAATTTTTATTCAACCCTAAAATATTGTTATGTTTTCTTTTCTCTCATAAAATATTACTCTCTCTAAATATTTTTTAATTTTGATATTATTTCAAGATATTGTTTCAAACATTTTGAGATTTTCTTTAATAATTCAAATACTTTATAATATGGTAATGGTTTTATTTAAGTATTTAATTTTTAATTTATTGAAATCATAAATCTATATCTACTAAAAGATAAATAAATTGAAAATGGAGTGGGAATTGCGAAATTATTCCACACGTGGGGATTTCTCATCCCCACCCCCACTAAATTTATTGGAAAATAAGGTGGGAAATGGAGGTAAAATTTTTAATAGGGTGGGGAATGAGGTAGGCCTCCCCACCCCATTGCCATCCCTACTAGCAACAGCTTAACTGACAAATTAGAAGGGTTAGTTAAGTCATTATGACTGAAGCCTCAAAATAAATTATTTTTAACTCGATTAACAATCACAGATCACAACATTAATTCTGCAACTACACCTCAACGAGATAACTTCGTGATTGTGATGGTCACGTGGTTCTAACAGCTATTGATTGTTGTGAGTTCCCGGAGAACGTACGTAGAATATGCCGGAGTGGTGGCCTGTCGTTTGGGATTACAAGTGGCCATGGATGCTGGTATTATTAGCCCTTTGGTTGTTGAGTTATATGGTCTCCATGTGCTTCGTCTTATTGAAACTCGATAAATCGGAGGCTTTACAAGTGGCTATCAACCGGTAGATTATCTTCTTCACCTAAAATTTTGATAAACAGTAACACTAATAATTGTTTTTCATAGATGAATGACCATAAAGCATTTACCAAGTATTTTTTAGCCACGTTATTGCCAAACATATTTTCGTTCGGCCGTGGCTTAAGGCTGATAGACATTAACTTCTCCTCTCTGTTTACTCTCTCACTTTTGTTTGTCCTAATTCATAATCTCATTTTCGCGGCGTATTTTGATGCAATCAGTTTTTCATGATTTCCTTTGTATAAATAGCCACCTTCCCCCGACTGTATAATTAAGGATAATGTGTTAATACTGATCAGTGACATAGCTAGACATTGTCCCTAAAACTTTTTCTCAACACCACATGCAGATCTTAAATGAAGTAGGGAATGGGATTCCCTACTAAAATACCCATATAGTTTTGTCAAAATCAAGCCTAAGTTGGACTTTAGGCTTTGATTCTTTGAAAGATGTATTGCAATTTTAGAACGATCCATCCCCACTTCAATTATGATCTACATGTGGTATTGAGAGAGTTTTGTCGGCAGTCCTAGCTATTACTCACTACTAATGCGTTATTCTTACATGATGGCTGGATATCCACTTTCCAAGCCATATATGAGCCTGCAATTCAACTCTTAGCTAATCATACATAATCAGAAGCAAAAATTATGAATATAAAGAAATGGAGAAAAGTAGAGTCTTTTCAAATGCTTTGGGTCATGCTTTTGGACTTGGGACTCTTCGTATGAGAAAGTCTTCCCTACTCCGAAGCACTGCTCCGACCCAATAATCCAACGCCACGTGCTCCTAACATGTAAAAAATAAAAATGCAAAAACTTATTAGTGTTCCTTCACCTTGTTTTCTCCTTTGACGCCCAAAAATTGGATAACACCAGAAGTGGCCGCCTCATCGGCCATCCTCATCACTCCTGCTGCTTGCCTTCCACCCTATCAATTGATGGAATTTAACGGCTTATAATAAGTGGCGTTGCCTTCAAGTTCAAACTTGCTATGAAAAATTAGAGTAAAATAAAAATGGTTTGATTGTAAGGAAGTGAGACAAAAAAGGCAAAAGATTTGTTTCTAAAATTTGAAATTTTTGGTGAGGGGGATGACGGAAGATTAAAGTCCAATTTAATTTTCAATTTCTTTTTGTTTTCCATTATTTACATAATGAGGCCACGTGGCATTGAATTATTGGATCAGAGCACCAAATCACTACACTGACCTGGTGCTCCGGCAGCAGGAAGACTTTGTCGTGCATTCTTGATCACGTTATCATATCTTGCATGATGGACTGCCCAAGAAGCAGCCGAAGTTCAAATACCATAATGAAAACTCTACTTTTCTCCATTTCTTTATTTTGCTTTTTGGTTTTGAATATGACTGCTAAACTACAGTCTATAAGAACCTTGTATAGGCGTAAGAATGCAATATGTTTAATTAGACAGTATAACCGCAATCCGTATATTAACACACAAAATAAGGTGAATATAATACAAATGAATAATGAGTAGACTGCCCCAGCAAATTAAATGCTCAATACCAATAAATGCTTGTCATGGAACTAATCGTGCATCTTCCTTGGCATCCTTGCAATTTTCAATGTATTGCAAATCTTAATAAACACTTTGGAGGGGAAAAAAAGAAAGAAAAAGGAAATTTATTATTTGATGTTTACAGCTTTGAAATGAAGCACCATATTCATGTTTACCTACGAACTCCTCTACCACAAGCATGTGAATGTTATTATTAACAACTCATCAATTGAAAATAAGATAATCAAATTGGTTCATGTGATAATAATATCGTTTCTGTGTAAGGAGAGTTGCATAGGAAACCCTTACATAAATATTTTCAGAGATCGTTTCTGTGTAAGGAGAGTTGTATAATATTTTCAGAGACATGCATATTTCCAAATATCGGTGAAGTAAATTTGAGGGTTTTGATCGCATTTGTATGGATCTTGTAAAGGGTAAAATGGCATATTTCCAAATATAGGTGAAGTAAATTTGAGGGTTCGCATTTGTATGGATCTTGTAAAGGGTAAAATGGTAAAAAGAGATCAAACCCACGTGGGTGGTCCCTTGCACGTGAGCTCACGCCCAGTTAATAAATTCCCAAAATGAATTTTCTCTTGGGCTTATTTTATGCCCGTGAACCTTCTCTTTATGAGCTTGTTATCATCTCATATTTAGTTTCTATATATAAACCAATTATAACTCTCCCATTTAAATAACGTGGGATATTAGATAATTCGATCTTTTGACTTTAATTTAAAATGATTCAATTTCTTTCAAAACATTGATCATAGAGATATTTATGAAGCAATATCAGGCAAAGCCTAAGGTTGATTATACTGTTAAATTCCAAGACTCCAGTGCTATTTTTACACAAGAAAATGAAGAATAAAATTAACCTGACTGATAAAGCCATGAGCTAGTTTTCTAGTTTTGCTAGTTTAGAACTTCAGTTTGCTCGGCCAACACGTCTGTTTTCTCTCTTCGAAAACCTTAAATCATCAATGTAGAAAGGCAAATGAAGTAGGCAATTTTATTTACTTATTTTATTAGAAACACTGCGGAAGCCACAGTATTCATCTGTTAGGAACCATAAACGTAAACATACACGTCTATTAAATCATAACATCCCTTATAAATCGTTTTCCTCATACGTACAACAACGATAACTCTTCATAACTTTTTACTTTCTTAATTGAATGCAGTGGTAGAACATATAACTGCTCACACAATAAATTATAATGTTTCCACTCTAATTTTAGCCAAGTCTTCTAATTACTCCGTCTCCTCAAGTCACAAATTTTCATTCAGACTCTCATAAACCAAACCTGAACAATTCTTGGATCATATATAAACATATATATCATAATTTTCAACAATCAATTATTAGAAATGAAACATGATAAAAACAAGTCTACGATAAGAAAACCTCGGACCCCTTTAGAAATCTTCGGCCATCAGAATTCAGAAATTTCTCCCTTTTTTTTTTCATTTTTCTTCTTCTACTTTTCTTTTATTTTTTATTTTTTATTTTTTCAGTCTCGTTTTACTCTGAATAATAAACAAAGACCCTTTAATTTAGTTCCTGCCATGTATGAATCTGCATTACAACATGCTCCTTAAGTTGACATGTGGCAGATGATTTTTTTTTTTAATGTTTTTCGGGGATCTTGTGGCATATGATCATTAAATAATGAATTAACTTGATCATGGGGGTTGCACTTCCCGTTGGGCTGAGCAGTTAGTAGTGTATGCAAATTTGGTGACTGAAAGCCCCACCAATATGATCAGGTTAATTATTCAGTCATCTATTTTAAAAATAAATGCAAGGTGTATCAAATAAACAAATAAATGCCTAAGGGATGTATCTTGAGGGAAAACAATACAACCCAGAAAAGAAAGAAAAGAAATTAAAGAAAATCAATAATGTGGGAAACCATGAGCATCCTAACTAAGAAACACACCGACCCCGGGCGGGGGAAAAATCCCAACATGAAATTGTCGAATTCAAGTCCCAAATTTTCCATTTTATCTACAACTGCATTAGCCTCACGATAGCTATGTATAATCTTAAAATGCATATAATGTGTAATCTTAATATGCATACATTCCTCTCAACGAAAGGAAAAAAAAAATTCAGCCATCTTTTTCGAAGCATGCAAGGATGATCCAAATCCGCATAGATAAAAAGCTGAAGAACCAACATTGAATCGCACTCAAGCCATAGAGAAAACCAACCTGCAATTTCAACTCTTAGCATGTCATATATAATCAAAAGCAAAAATTAAGTACATAAAAGAAATGGAGAAAAGTAGACTCTTTTTCCAAATGTTCTTCATCATGGTTTTGGTCTGATTAGGGATCTCCTTTCTGGCAACTCTGAAGTATTATATATACTCAAAATGTTTCAATAGCAAGAGCTCATATATGAGTAAGCAAAAAGTGCAAAGGCATTTGGAATTTGAGGTTCAATCACAATCGGCTCGCGTTTTACATACAACTAGGAATTGTGCGGAATTAATTCAGGCACCATCCAAGTGCCCAAACGGTTTGTTATCCAAAACTGCCTTTGCATGTTTATTGCATGACAGAGAGTTAGAGTGATCATATAGTTTGTGTGAGACTAAATTCATTAAGAAAATTACATTAGAAAGAGAGTAAATTAAGTAACGTATATAGAATGCAATTGCTTCCAATGTGCATCAACGTCTATCATCCACTTACCGCGGCAAATTCTGACCCTCGACTTATAGGTAAATGTTTTACCTCGTAAATGGATTTTTGGATGTCACATTGGATAGGTAACTTTGTTGATATTTTTTTCCTTTCCATGAAATGATGTTAGGCTAAACTTCATGCTACAAAATTAAGCTTATATCCATTGTATTTATTTATACTTTGAAAATAAGATAAAATGACAATTTTACCCATACACTACTTCAAATTATCAAAAATGTTAGAAATTCAAAAGGCAACTTATAGCTAGAAGATACCTTATAATACTCTTGTTGAGTAGTTGTTGTACGAATTTTGTCAAGTGATATTTGTCACTTACCCTAAGGTCCGCGACAGCACGCGTGGCCTGCCCTCCCAATAAGAACTGGCCACCTAATGTGAGAAAGTGCTCACGTGATCAACACTCATTGTTGTACATACTCTTTAGTTCAATTGTAATGCATGCGACATTTATCAGTTTTGATTAATGAACAAGGGAAAATTATGGGTAAAAACCCTATTATTTATATGAAAATATTAAACGTCAGAACCTTGATATAATTGATCAATTAAATTTATAAAATTTCAAATGATCTAAGACAAATCTCTTTCAATATACGTGAGAGAGCTACTTATGCACCATACTGACTTTGGCAGTGAAAGTGAAATTGTAAGAGTTCAAAATGAAAGGGGATGTGTTTAATTCATAGCGGGGCAGGGTAGTATATGGTAAGTTGGTAACCGAAAAAAGAAAAAATAAAAGGTGAAATGATTTGTGTGAATAAATTTGAAACAAGTGTGAGTTAATTGATAAAATTAAAAAACATGCTTCACAGGAACAGGACTGGTGTGTAAATTATTAGCTCGAGGAAAGGAAGTGATTGCATTGAAAGTTTAAAAATAATGACTTTGGACAGGAAGTTGGCTTTATATATATTTATTATATAACCAGCTCAATTCTAAGTGCTACACAAATTCCCTATCTCTTCTAGCTCCTGGTTGCCGTTTACTGTTTGCCATTTGCCGCTCGGAACTGTTTCCTCTGATATTGCCGTTTATTTAAGTCCTCTCAATTCGTGGCTTTTTTTTAGTTTAAACCCTCTCAATTGCTGTTCTTAGTCTTCATCAGTTTCTAAGTGTCCACGTTTAAAGAAATTATATTTATTTTGTTTTATTAAGATTTGGATTTGGAATTGAGCTAATATAGACTCAACTTTTTATAATTTTCTAGCACACATGTATGTATAACAATATATGTAAAATTTTACAATACAAACAATTAATTAATGAAATCAACAAAACCTTATATCATAAGCAAGGTCCTCTCAAGATCAATGTAATGTTACTGTTGGATCATAAACTTGATCTAACTTGAGGAAATCCAAGTTTAATTCATAGAAGCTTCTTGTGGCAGGTAAGGTTGGTATGGTTGGTGAAGTAAGTGAGTGATAGGTTTTGATGAATGGTTAGGATTTGTGTGGTAATTGAATAAATGAATGGTTATGATTGATTTGTAGTGTGCATAAATACCCCTCATGTAATTAGTGTAAGCATCAAGAGAAGCCACAAAATCTTTAAGTTCTAAAGAATGAAAAATAAGAATTATAGTATTTAAGGAGTGCTTTTGAAGAAATAAGAGTGTTTATTTTGAGTGTTTGATTCTTTTTCTTTTTTCTTTTTAAAGAGATTTTATTGCTTCTCTTGATGCTTAAATTGAGTAAATGAGGGGGTATTTATACATATTATAAATCAATCACACCCATTCATTTATTCGACTACACACAAATCTAAATCATTCATCAGAACTTACCGGTCTCATACTTGACCAACCACACCAATCTTACTTTTCACAAGAAACTTCTATGAATTGAGCTTGAATTTCTTCAAGTTAGATGAAGTTTAAGGGGATTGTTGGATCATAAACTTGATCTAACTTAAACAAACTCAAGCCTAATTCATAGAAATTTCTTGTGATAGGTAAGGTTGGTGTGAATGAAGTAGGTGAGTGGTAGGTTTTGATGAATGATTATGATTTATGTGTTAGTTGAATAAATGAATGATTGTGATTGATTTGTAATGTGTATAAATAACCCTCATGTATTTCATTTAAATATCAAGAGATACTTGAAGAAATCCAAGCCCAATTCATAAGAAATTTCTTGTGGTAGGTGAAGTTGGTGTGGTTGGTGAAGTAGATGAGTGGTAGGTTTTGATGAATGGTTAGGATTTGTGTGGTTGTTGAACAAATGAATGGTTGTGATTGATTTGTAGTGTGTATAAATAACCCTCATGTATTTAGTTTAAGTATGAAGAGAACTAACAAAATCTCTAAGTTCTAGAAAGTGAAAAATAAGAGTGGTAGTATTTGAGGAGTGTTCTTGAAGAAATAAAGAGTGTTTATTTTGAGTGTTTGATTTTTTTTTTTTAAAAGAGATTTTGCTACTTCTCTTGATGCTTAAATTGAGTACATGAGGGAATATTATACATATTACAAATTAATCACATCTATTCATTTATTTAACTACCATATAAATATTAACCATTTATTAAAACCTACCACTCACCTACTTGACAAACCACACCAACCTTACCTATCACAAGAAACTTCTATGAATTGGGCTTGAATTTCTTCAAGTTAGATCAAGTTCAAGGGGGTTATTGGATCATAAACTTGATCTAACTTAAAGAAACCCAAGCCTAATTCATAGAAGTTTCTTGTAGTAGGTAAGGTTGGTGTGGTTTGTCAAGTAGATGAGTGGTAGGTTTTGATAAATGATTAGGTTTTGTGTGGTAGTTGAAAAAACGAATGGTTGTGATTGATTTGTAATATGTATAAATACCCCTCATGTATCTAGTTTAAGTATCAAGAAAAGCAACAAAATCTTTGAGTTATGGAGAGTGAAAAATAAGAATTGTAATATTTGAGAAGTGTTTTTGAAGAAATAAAAGGTGTTTATTTTGAGTGTTTGATTTTTTTTAAAAGAGATTCTGCTACTTCTCTTGATGCTTAAATTGAGTACACAAGAAGTATTTATACATATTATAAATTAATCACAACCATTCATTTATTTGACTACCACACAAATCTTAACCATTCATCAACACTTACCAGTCTCATACTTAACCAACCCCATCAATCTTACTTACCACAAGAAACTTTTATGAATTAGACTTGGATTTTAGGTTAGATTAAATTTAAGGGGGTTGTTGGATCATAAACTTGATCTAACTTAAAGAAACCCAAGCCTAATTCATAGAAGTTTCATGTGGTAGGTAAGGTTGGTGTGGTTAGTGAAGTAGGTGAGTGGCGGTTATGATGAATAGTTATGATTTGTATGCTAGTTGAATAAATGAATGGTTGTAATTGATTTATAATGTGTATAAAGAACCCTCATGTATTTAGTTTAAGTATCAAGAGAAGTAACAAAATCTCTAAGTTCTAGAGAGTGAAAAATAAAAGTTGTAGTATCTGAGAAGTGTTCTTGAAGAAATAAAGAGGGTTTATTTTGAGTGTTTGATTTTTTTTTTAAAGATTTTGTTACTTCTCTTGATTCTTAAATTGAGTACATGAGAGGGTATTTATACATATTACAAATCAATCACAACTATTCATTTATTTAACTACCAAATAAATCTTAACAATTTATTAAAATCTACCATTCACCTATTTGACCAGCCACATCAATCTTATCTATCACAAAAAACTTCTATGAATTAGGCTTAGATTTCTTCAAGTTAGATCAAGTTTAAAGGGGTGTTGAATTATAAACTTGGTCTACCTTAAAGAAATCCAAGCCTAACTTGAAGATACAGTTTATGGGTCTTTGAAGAAGGAAAACCCTGCACAGTTTGGGTGATTAGATTCCTACACCATTGAGATTTCGAAAAAAAGCAATTTCCACATTTGGTATATATACATGACGCCTCAAATGTCGTCAGCTTTTTAATTTGCGTTCGAGACCTTGGCATCTTGAATGACATGCAAGTAAGGATGACAAAAAGTTCAGGCTTGACCCAGTACATAAGAGCCGAGGCTTCAAATGTGCAGACCAGACTCGGCCGAACCGAGACCCCAGGCTTGTACAAAAAGGCTCGGCCCCAACCCAGTAAAGTTTGAAAAGTGAAAGCACCTTAATTGCTCATTATAACTAGCTAATTCCTAAATTGTCCTTCCCACACCCCATCATCTCTTAGCACAATCACTTGCATTTTTAAAGAGTAGCAGACTATTGCGGCTTCGTAGTTGCGATCATCATTCCACATATCGTTTATCATCTCAATATATATTGAAAAGGGAAACAAAAATGAGTTTTAGTTAATTGCAAGTGCGTTTAGCGTATTAATTGGATTTTGTAGTAGTTAAGTTATGAAAATTATTATGGAACAAAATTAATCTAATTGTTTAATCAATTTTGGTCCAATACGCAATATTTTTTATTCGATACTCCATCGGCAATCAAATTGATAGAATTTAATTCAATTACAAAGATTTTGATCGGATTTTAATTTTTTTTTTCATGATAATTTGGTTAAATACATCATTAAAAATCTGCACAATAAGGTCAGCCTGACCTTGCCCCAGTCCATGACAGGCTGAAGCCCAGCCCAGCATGGTCTGACCAAGATACGCGTAGGCTGAAAGACGGAGCTTAACTCAACACATTTGCCATGGCCCAATGCAAGTAGATTTATTCATATTTGAAATGTGATATGGGAGAGTTAATTCAGGCTGATGCGGGGTGCCAGCAAATATAATATCAATTAATGTCAATAATTCAAGAATTTAAATTTTAATTCTATTCAAAATTATACAGCATGCACAACTATTTGTAGGGTAACAAATTAAAGATTTAGCCTTGGATTTATAACACTAATTTATTCGTAAAGGATAACAAACATATTTATAGCACCGACGACTCATTAGTTAAAGCTTTGTACATGTCTTTGAGCAAGAATTCACGCAACTTTCCACTTTCTCTTCAGCTGAGAACAAAGATTAGCAAATTAATTAATTACAAGGTTCAGTAGTTGAGAGATTTTACAAAAGAGAGAGTGGGAATTTAGAGATTCAATTAATTACTTACCAGGATCGTCTATGGTGCTAAAATTGGTGCACACGGCAGAAGCACAGCCAAGCTTACAGAAACCTTGAGCATCATTCAAATTCAATACTGAAGAAGCTGGTAATATGCAGTCTTTTAAGCACTTTGCTGCACATTTAACCACATTTTTTCCACCTATAACGCAAGAAATAAAACAAATCTTATAGCAATCCTTGAAAGAAGCTGTGGACTGCCCAACAAGAAGCCCTAACGCCAAAAAAACAGTCAAAAGACTTGAATGAACTCTACTTTTCTCCATTTTTCTTTCCTATCTCAATGCAATAAAAGGAAATTGTGAAACGAAGATGACAATCAAATTAAGTTGAATTGGACGCAACCAAAGCCCTTAGAGTCTCTCTGCAAAAAAAAAAATGAATATAAATAGGACTTTTCAATTAAGGGAAGTTTTCTATAATGGGTTTTTACAGCAAAATTTTTTCAATAATCGGAAATTCAAATTGAATTTTGAATTATGTGCCGTAGCATAAAAGAATATCTGCCAATAGAGAATTTGTTAGATTTGGACAAAGACGAAGAGTATACTAAGAAAGAAATTAAAGGGGGACTGGATCCTCTATTCACCTTGTTTTTTATTTAATTTTTTTTTCTAATGGTTGAGATGTGTCCTCTTTTAATGTGGATGGCTGTGATTTTTATTTTTATTTTTTTAATTTTACATTACAAAGGAAAAAAGTACTAAAAAAATTAAGTAAAAGGCTTGGGTAGCAAATCTCAATTCAAAAGGAAGATAAGCGGTATAAGTTATTAATTATGGTAAAATGAATGAGTTGTGATTATTATTATCATGTATATCTCTCAATCAATCATGTACGTATATGTATGTATATGTGTGTGTATAACAAAAATCTAACCAATTAAGGACACCGAGCTCCCAAAATTTATCCCATATTAAAAAAATTAATGGCCTAATTAGGTTGCATGTATTATAGATGACTGGCTAATAAAGAGGTAACAAATTGCTTGCTAATGTAACTGTTTAAAAAGTTAAATTTGTATTTGTTTTGACCACATTCATACCGATGTTATGTTTAAAAAATTAAATTTATTTTTGACCACATTCATATATATTTTGTGAAATGAATGAATAGAGCTGCACAAAATGATAAAGGCTTAACTGGAAGAAGAAAAAATAAAATTTCATATCAAACAAATCTTGAATAAAAAATATTAAGGCTCATCAGTTATCAAAAGATACAATCAATATATATATTGATTTTGATATGCTATCAATTTGTCACGAATAGGTTCTTGGCCGTTATTAACCGAGTAAACTCGTTGTCAAATTTGTGATCCTCATTACCTGTTCATCAGGCATGGCTTGTAATCAAATTGAAAGAATCACCATCTCCAAACTGTTTTCTGTGCTTTTATTACTTGTTATCAAATTGAAATACTCGCATAATGCAGAGGACATTTCTTCTTTGCTGCAGCAATGAGCTTGGTGATGGTGCTGCTGGTGGCGGCACCGACGGTGTTTTAAGCCGAGTGCCAGACGAAACGATACTGGAAGTACATGGATTGGTTTCTTCCATGAAGCCTCCTTCAAACGATGCTGGAAGACATACTTCAAAAAGCCTATGCACAAAGAAGTGTTTTCAATTGCTTTCAAATGATGGGATCCATCAAAGACTGCATTTATAACATCTTTTATTTTTTTTACCCCTTTACCCCGATTTTAGGTAGAGATGGCAAAAAATAATACCCGCAGCGGATTTGTCATTACTAAATTTGCACCCGCATAAAATTTAAATTATCAAACTCACTTACAACCCACTGCAGGTTTTTATTTTTTTAAGAAAATCCACCCACTGTGGGTTTTGATAATTATTAAACCCGCAACAACATCCAGCGAATTTTTTTACGGGTTTTTACATTTAAAATCACAAATATTTAATATATAAATTTATAATAATAATAATATAAATTTTCACATAATATACTCAATTCTAAATTTAACCAATGTAAATGAAAAATTAAAATTTCAACATCAATCCAACACAAATTCTCAAATTTAAGTAGAAATATATAAATTTTTTTTTAAAAAAAGATAAACTAGTATCTAAAAATAACAATTATCATTACATATTATCATTCAATAAAAACTCTAAGAGAAGATCTTCATTTCATCGTCACCATTAGCACATTTCCAACATGATTTCTACAATAATGATTAAGATTAATATTTTCTAAAGAATAATACTCTTTAAATATTAATCCGATTCATCCGAAGAATAAAATTATAATAATGAAATAATCAATGCATTAAGTTAAAGAAAATTCAATCAAAATTATAATAAGTATATAAATATATTTTTAGATTTAAATATTTTTTAATTAAAATTAAATTAAAAAAAAAGTTACGGGTTTGGCGGATATCCATATAAGTATCCACCGGATATTTAATTAATATCAAACTCATCCATAACTTAATGAGGATTTCAATTTATAATATCAAACTCACCTACAATATAGTGAAGGTTTTAATTTATAATATTAAATCCACTTACAACCTATAAAAATTATGAACAACGAGCAGATTTTGATCGACGAATTTGAATGGACTTGTAATTTACAGATACCATTCCGATCCGCTTTGAGGAGACACGGAGCCTAAATTTTTTTATAATCAATTATACAACAGTAGCGCACTCATTTTCCGAGGTTAAGTACCGACCTTATGTATTGGTTTAGTATACACATTATGGGTTCTCCGACAAGTGGAAAACGCACAATTTTGATTGATTGTTTCCATGATTGGTATTATTAAGTTGGCCTGTTTATTTTGTTTAATTTGGGTCGAGTCCTTTGTGGCACCGTGAATATAATTACGGATGACAAAATGTTCGGGCTTGACCAAGAATATAAGGGCCAAGAATTCAAATGTGCAGGTCTGGACTGCGGCGGGCCCTGACTCGGGCTTATATTAAAGAGTCATGCCATTACGGAATCTCGTTTCTAAATTTATAATTTGTTAGAAAAATTCCGATAATTATTTTTAGAGTGGCGCATGTAACTTTATTCAGGTTTATACTTGTTTAACCATGGTCAGATGGTCTAGGGAGGTGAATTCTACATACGTTCTATAATTGATAGAGAATAGATTGTTACAAAAGATAGATGGATAAACTAAAAAGGATTCGCGTACTCAAAGAATTCTCAAGTTGAAAAGAATTATTAATAAGAATTTAGTTATAAGAATATTGAGCAGTTAAACACGGGGATCTTTTAAGTGTTAAACTTATACAGTCATACTGAAATTCAATGAGACTGTTATATGCATGAAGTTTGCTTTAAGGGTTATTTTTGGAATTTGGTGGGGTGCAAGTTTTATGATATTTAATGGGGTATATTAAGGAAAGGGTTTTAAGCATTTTGAGACTGGTGCTAATAGCTCAACTAAATATTTAAAAGCCTGGTCCCAACCCAGTATTCTTAAAATTTTTTTTTTTTTTTTTAAAAAAAACCTTAAGAGTCCGATATCATTTTGAATATACATTTTAAAAAGTTGCGAATTTGCAAAGTTTTATACCTTCGTACATTTTATTACACTACATATCGTTTAGCATGTTAATATAAAAGAAAAGAAGAAACAAAAATAAGTTCTGGTTAATTGCAAATTGGTTTCTCGCATTAATTTGGATTTTATAGAAGTTGTGCTAAGAAAATTATTGTGGAATAAATTTAATCAATTGTGGTCCAGTTCTCAATCTTTTATTCTATACTCCGTCGCGACAAATATTGAATATAATTCAATTAAAAATATTTTTCTTGGAATTTAGTTTTACTTTCATGATAATTTGGTTAATCACATCATTAAGGATTTTATAACTAAACATTTACAATTTGTTTTTCAAGAAATAAATAGAAAATTCGATACCAAGACGAAGCCTGACCTTGCCCGAGTCCATGACTGACTCAATTCCGGCCCAGCTCGACCTGACCAAATTCGGCTTGGGCTAAAAGCCCGAGCTTTACTCCACCCATTTGCCATCCCCTTGTGGTTAATGTAGGTAGATATTCATATATAGAAATGTGCTACACATCTCGCAAAGGCAGGATTAGGCAGGGTGCCGGCAATACGTGCATGCGTGTGTGTCTATATATATCAATCGATGTAAAAAATTCAAAGGAAAAATAAAAATTATCATTAGAACTTCATTTTTATTTCTATTCAAATTATAAAAGCATGCACAATTGTTTGTAGGGCAACAAATAAATTGAAGATTCAGACTCGGATTTAGAACACTAATTTATTTATAAGGATAACACATTCACAGAGGGCTGCTGATATAGTCCATGATGTCACACACGTGGCAAGTCATGATTGGAGATTGTGGAGTCCACAAGACATGACCCCCCTTATAATTTACCACGCCTTGAATCAAAACCCCTATATATATATATATATAGCACCAACAACTCATTTGTTAAATCTTGGCGCATGTCTTTGTGCAAGAATCTACGCAGCCTTCTACTTTCTTTCCGGCTGAAAACATAGAGTAGCAAATTAGTTAATTATAAGTTTCAGTATTTGAGAGAGATTACAAAGAGAGTGAGAATTGAGAGATTTAAATAATTAATTGTTTAATTAATTACCAGGATTCTGTTTGGTGCTAAAATTGGTGCACAAGGAGGAAGCACAACCAAGCTTACAGAAAACTTGGGCATCATTCAAATTCGGAACCGAAGAAGCTGGCAAAATGCAGTCTGGTAAGCACTTTGCTGCACATTTAACCACATTTTTTCCGCCTACAACGCAAGAAACAAAACAATTCTCATAGCAAGCCTTGAAAGAAGCTGTAGACTGCCCAACAAGAAGCCCTAACACCAAACAAACAATCAAAAGATTTGAATGAACTCTACTTTTCTCCATTTTCTTTTCTCTCTTTATGCAATAGAAGAAATTACTGTGAATGAATATGAATTTCAAAACAAAATGTAAATGTATATGACAGGCTAATTAAGTTGATTTGGATGTGCGCATATATATATACATGACTTTTAAATTACAAACGGAAGTTTTTCTATATAGTAGGTTTTTACAGTAAAGCGTTTCAATAAATGGAAATTGAATTATTTGCCATAGGATAAAAGAATACCTGACAAGAAGAGAATATGTTGGATTTGGACAAAGAGGAAGATTAAATCTTCTATTTGACATTTTTAGATGGTTGAGACGTGTCCTTATTAATCTGAATGGCTGTGATTATTTATTTGTTTGTTTAATTAAATACCCACCAACCAAAAAAAAAGGGTCAAGCAAAAGCTAAGGTAAATAGAAAATCTCGATACAAAAGAAAGATAAATCTATTATTCATATTGAAAGGAACGAGTTATTAATTGTTATTGTCATGTGTATCTCTTAATCAATTATGTAAATATATACAAATCCACACATATATATTAACAAAAATCCAGCCAATTAACGACACCGAGCACCCAAAATTTATTCCATGTTGAAAATATTAATGGCGTAAGGAGTCTAATGAGGGTGTATGTGTAACTGATGACTAGCTAACAAAACAGCCCGCAACCTAAACAGTTAAAAAAATCAAAATTAATATTTGGTTTGACCGCAATCATTTTTAGGGCTTATCAGTTATCAAAAGACCAAATGTGTATATCTAGATTTTGATATGCTTTCAATTTGTCACCAATCCGTTCTTGGCCTTAAATTATTAAGTAAACCCATATTCTCAAATTTTTGGTCCTCATTAGTTATTACATGTTTTGGCTGAATAATTCTGTTAGTGGAAATCGGGAACAAATACAAGAGAATGAATGTAATTTTGACCAATTACCTCATAAAAATTTAAGAAGAAAGAGTCCCTTTTGAAACTCGAACTCCTCACATAGAAATGATGTTATAATTACGTGAACCATTTAAATCAATGTGACTGTCTCATTCACATTTGGTGGGGAGGGTTGTTAATATTCAGATGCATGTAGCGAAGGAATTAGTAGTGAACACGTATATGGTGATTAAATTTCAAGGGATTGTTATTCGGTGCTTCAATTACTTGAGGCATTTATAAGGTTTGTTATGTTAATAAGATTCATTCTCTGTTTTAGCTTTTCCTCACATTCCTTTATTTTGGAATTTAACAAATTGCTATCATGGTTGCCCTTAAACATGATACTATTTTAAATTTTATCACCATTTAATACAATATATTATTATATACTCCAATTCAATTTAGTTCAATACAGTGTGACTCAACAAATATATATTTATTGTATTATATACTGCTTGCTTACCACTGTATAAACCTTTTAGTCATATTCAAAAAACAAAAATAAGTAAATAAATATACTGATAATAATAGAAAAAATTAGAGCGAATTCCATTATTGTAATTACGTAAAGTGTCCAATCATGAATTGGTTTAGCCGACAATTATTATGGGCCTTCTAAGAAGAAAAAACAATTTGGGTGATTATGTTTCTATAATGGAGACTTCAGGGGGAAAAAAAATCTAAAATTTACATTGATATACACGACCTTTCAAAAATGCATGTAGTTGGGAATGCAAAAGAAACCCAGACTTGGCTCAATCCTACCTAGTGTACATGGGTCATGCGTGCAAATGTACAGGCCGGAATGAAACTCAGCCCATATTTGGCTTACAGTATAAAGCTGAGGCCTGGCCGGTAAACTAATATCTGCCTAGATTTCTTTTAGTTACCATTTACACCCAACTGATCTCTAAGTTGTCCTCCCTTATTTCTTCAAATATACTTCAGATGAAAGACATCGGTTGAGTGCGATCGTACCAACACCAACACTAATACATCGGATCTCATTAAAATTCTTGTGAAGTCTTTCTATTACATCTCTTTTTTCACTTTTCAGTTAATTTAAAAAAAAAATTGAAAAGACTTTGATAGGATTTAAAATTGTATTTTAAATCATGGCAATTAAGAAGACCATGCATCTTGATTTTGATATGTTATCAATTTGTCACCAGACCATCGGCTAAGTTTTTGCCTGATCCGTACTACCTCTTTTGGCTGAAAATTTTTGAAGTTTAAATTGTTGAAGAAGCAAAGAGAGAAATACTTTAATAGTTAATTATTAAGCAGATTAATGTTGACAGGTTTAAATGGGTGAACTGGTTTTGCAAGGCAAATCACCCGAATCTGAGCCATTATCATACAGTTTTAGCAAGCTGACCCAAAAATGAGAACCTTTCTTTACTGTACAATTCCTGTGTTAGTAAGTCAAGTAAGCTTTTGTCAAAACTTACTACCATGGAAACATCCAAGGCACTGGGCTCAAGCCACTATTTATAGTTCTGCTTCTTTGCGTTTGGCGAAGATTTTATTATTTTAGCATAGTTCATTATTATCATAAATCATACGTGTTGGACAAGTGAATTGCTATTTTAAAATATCAAAGTCATGTGTTGTTAAAAAAAGAGAACAATAAGTTGGTGTATACAAAAATTAATTTAACAGTGTTAAAAAACTTATTAAGAGGAGTCTCACGCACTTAAGGGTGCGTTTTGTATTGAGGTTGGACAGTTGTATTTTAAAAGTTATAGCAGTAAAGTGTTTTGTAAACAATAACTGTTGTAATTTTGAAGTTATGCTAATACAATTTTTTATTTGTATAATGAAAAATCTATTATATTTTTAATAATTTTATCAAAATTATTATTTAAAATTTATATTTACTATATATTAGAAACTTTTGTTTTATAATTATAATTTTTTTTCCACAGCAAACTACAACATCTTAATCCTAAACGCACCTTAAGTTGAAAGCAAAAATCCATTCTGAATCAATGTAAATAAGACCAGTTTTAAAAGAGAGGTCTATCATCAAAAAATTAAACACACACAACAAAAATTTAGTGGAGGGGAAGCTCTTTCTAAGTATTTACACAAATAGCCATTTATGATACAAATTTTCACTTTAATTCCAAAAATACCCTTGCACTCTCTGGATCTCAACTATCTTTTTCGACACAGAAGCTTCTGAATCTCATTAAGAATCAATTCACCGAAGATCCAAATTACCCAGCTTAACGTTGGAAGCCATCTTAGACAAATAAAACTTGTGTTGTCCTTTCGCTTATCTATTCAAATCCAGGCCAGCTTCATTAGACAGGTGGGTAAGCAAAAACAAATATAGATGATGATCAGAAATTCAGAATGAAATTTTATCATGCTTCATTATTCATTGGGATAATCAGTACAATTAGCACCATCAGATCTTTATAGTTGTTGACTTGTTACATGGTTATTTATAATTTTTGTGCATGTCTTTGAGCAGGAATCCAAGCAGCTTTTCCATTTGTCTTCAGCTGACAAGAAAGAAAATCAAATTAATTGTGAGTTCCATTCACTTTTATTTTTTTTAATTATTTTTATTTTGTGTGAAAGAGAGAGAGAGATATTGAAATTCAATTACCAGGATTGTCTTTGGTGCCAAAATTTATACACAAGGAAGAGGCACAACCAAGCTTGCAGAAGAAATGGGTGTCTTTCAGAGTCTGTACACCAAAGGCACATTTCTTTGTACACTTCAATGGGCAGTAAAGCAAACTTTTGTGAGCAATCATACATGCCTCCAAGCAATTCCTGTAGCACTCCCAAAAACGGAAAGAGGCCGCAGATTGCCCAAAAAGATACCCCAAAACCAAACATATCACCACAAGAGTTCCAGCTCTTCTTTTCTCCATGCGCTTTCCTTTTCTTTGTCAATACAAATACGGTCCGCTAAGTAGGATAACTACTAAGATTTATATTAAAAAAATAAACAATAATGACGTATTCTTATGGAATTGGATTTCATTTACTTTAATTTAAGTCACATTTGTAGCCATAGCTAGTTATGGTCTGTCATTTTCACATTCATTCAATTGCTATAAATGAAAGAGAATCAACTTATGGATAAAGCTTTGACTAGGCTAAAATTTAAAAGAATACAGTTGCCTTTAAGATAAAAATGGAATACAACACTAATTTTGGAGCCACAAAATGCTTGTAAATTTTATTGTATACAAAGTAATGTCGAATGTGGTGTAACATTAATAGTTGGATAAAAGTATTATATTTCCTATTTGTTTTATAATTTTATTGACATTTCAATTTTCTCATCGAAACTAGCTTAGACAAATGTTTTAGAAAAAAAGAAAAAAAGAAAAAAAGAAAAAATAAAGACTTATGCATCCGATTGAAGTTCTGCCGGGCTTTATTATTCATTTGGATAATCAGTACAATTAGCACCAACAAAATTATAGTTGTTATTACATTATTATATATAATTCTTTGTGCACGTTTTTGAGCACGAGTCCAAGCAGCTGCTTTCCACTTTGTCTTCAGCTGTCAGAAAGAAAATCAAATTATGAAACTTTTTTTTTCTAATTTCCTTTTTTGATGAGAGATATTGAAATCTAATTACCAGGATTGTCTTCGGTGCTAAAATCGATACACAAGGAAGAAGCACAACCAAGCTCGCAGAAGAAATGGGTGTCCTTGAGAGTGTGTACACTAAAGGAGCATTTCTTCAGGCACTTGAATGAGCAATAAAGCATACTTTTGTGACCCATCATACATGGCTCCAGGCAATTCCTGTAACACTCCCACCATCTGAAAGTGGCTGCAGATTGTCCAAAAAGTAACCCCAAAACAAGGCACATCACCAAAAGAGAATCAACTCTTCTTTTTTCCATCTCTTCCTTTTCTATGTCAATGGAAATATAGTTAGCTAAGAAGACTAGAAACTAAGATCTATATAAAAATCATTTTGAAGATTAATAATTATATATGATTGTTAGTACATTGGCTTTCAGTTGCATTTTATTTCAACGGAAGAAAGAGAAAAAAATTACTAGATACTATAATATCTAAGTCGCATTTATATATGGTTTGTCCATATTCGCTGATATTTAAGTACTATTAATGGAAGCGAACCGATTCATGGCTAAAGCTTAAATTACACTAATAGTGGGATACACTTTCTAGTAATTTTAGAGCCATGAAATGTTCTTAAAAATTCTTTTATACAAATTGATACGATAAAAATATTATTAGATGTTAGATAATATTACATATCCTACATGCAATTTATTTCATTATTTTATTATTTTTATTCAATTAGTATGTCACATTATTTTATAAAAGTAATTCCTGGAATGTAGCGCCACTCTATAATTTAATTCATTTTTTTTTATATTACACCAGGTGCATCTTGTACAATCATAGTATAACATTGTCATGCTTGTATAATGTTGAGCGCTAGAAAGTGTGTATTTATAATGGAGAAAATCATCATTTTACACTTCAAGTCTTACTAAGATCTCTACTGTTATATTTTTAAGTCTCTTGTGATTTAATATGTATATTTTATTTTAATTAAGTATTTTATGTATTCTAGAGAACATCATGGTCATTTTACAATGAACGAGAGATCAGATAGAAAAACGGACAGCAATTTTGAACTCAGGACAGTCGAAAACCTTAGTAGGAGTCTAAAAAGATAAATGGTACTGTTCACATATATGGTACTCTACATAACATTATTCACGACATTGTTTACCTGTAAAGTATGATGACGTGGAAGCATTTGATTGGACGAATGATGTGGCATTGACCGCTTATGTGGCATTGACCGATGATGTGATGTAAACTGATGACGTGTCACAATCCTATTGGACTAAAATGCTGATGTGGCGTTGACCGGCGACGTTGCAGTATGTTAGTGGACCGAAAAAACATGTGTATGGTACATGCATTTACACGGAATGACAGTCCTGATGATGTGTTCCATTCAATAAGAACTTGCCACGTGGCGCAATCCTGAGCGTCCAAATTGTTTTAATCTGATTGCCATGATTTACTCATTGTATCTATAAAAAGGGGGCTCCCCTCTAATTTGACACCCTTGAATCTATTTTTGAGCTCCCTTTTCTGTAATTCCATCTCCATCTTTTATTTTCTAGATATTTTAATAAAATTTCTATTTTACCCCGAGTTCAATTATGAGTAGCTAATTTTCTTTCAAGCTTGGGTTGAAGGTGAAGTCTCAACATGCTCCATGGGCTTAATTTGGTAAATTTACTTTTTCTTCCCTTTGAATTTATGTGGATGTTTTGACTTTTCGTATACAGATAGTAATAATCTTATCTAGAGATCGACTGGTATAACCATCTCCCTGGGCAAGGTTATTACTATTTGGCACATGAAGTACTTAGCACTATATCTATTAGAGTGGGGTTCATGAGGAGTGAAAAATCATCCTTCATGATTTAATTGGTACTAATAACGAATGTTAAGCCGATAGTGCGTGTTGAGTACAGATCCGGAGATCTAAACACTTCATTTTAATAGTTTATTCTCGCCACTTTAATTTAAATTAATCGATAGCCTACGTCATTTTCATTATAAATCCAATCACCCACTTAGAAAATTAATTCTACAAGCAATTAAAATCCACCTCCTTGTGGGATCGACACTCGTCACCGTTGATCTATTCTACAATAGATTCGTGTGTTTACAAGTTCAAAAAAATATGCACAACATATAACATATACACCATGATTTCTTTATTTGATTGTATTATGTATTTTTAATTTTGTCATTAATTTTTAAAGTCATCGGATTGGTTATAAATTGTTATGGGTAAATTGGATGCAGTTATTAAATTGATCATGTTTGAATAATTTAAAATTTTCACGGCACAAAATAGAGATAATTCAGATGAGATTCAATGGCCGCGTAGTCAGATTTTATTTCAGCACTCGTGTCCGGTATTAGCTTAATTTATATTAAGCTTAAAAAAAAAGAAAGGGTACCAGTTGCTATAAATGGGAAGGGGAGAGAGAGAGGCAATGCATTTTTCTAAAATAGAAAGAAGAGAGAGAGAGAGAGAGAGAGAGAGAGAGAGAGAGAGAGAGAGAGAGAGCGAGCGAGAAGGAACCTGTTTGATCCATTTGACCAACCCAAACCTATGTGATCCAACTAGAATACATCTCCCATTTTCAGCCACCCCACCGACCAAGCAATATACCAATCTAAAGCTTGTGAGCCCCCAGTCAGATCCTTGCTGTTATCACTGCCAGAAATCGACTGGAACACTGGCGATCAAGATAAAAAAGCCAAAATAGAAAGAAGAGAGAGAGAGAGAGAGAGAGAGAGAGAGAGAGAGCGAGCGAGAAGGAACCTGTTTGATCCATTTGACCCACCCACACCTATGTGATCCAACTAGAATACATCTCCCATTTTCACCACCCCACCACAAGCAATATACCAATTTTGTCGATCTTTGTTTTCACCGCTTTAAATCGCGGAACATGCGATCAAGATAAAAAAGCCAAAATAGAAAGAAGAGAGAGAGAGAGAGAGAGAGAGAGAGAGAGAGAGAGAGAGAGAGAGAGAGAGAGAGAGAGAGAGAGAGAGCGAGCGAGAAGGAACCTGTTTGATCCATTTGACCAACCCAAACCTATGTGATCCAACTAGAATACATCTCCCATTTTCAGCCACCCCACCGACCAAGCAATATATCAATCTAAACTCCGATCCTTGTCACGTTATCCCCGTAAATCGATGGAACACTGGCGATCAAGCTAAAAAAGCCACGGCCAAAACCCCGTCACCACCACTATCGATTTTGTCAGTTTTAGGCCATTGCCACCAATCGACTAACCCCATCATCACAAATCGTTGGATTGCCACCAATCGACTGCCAGAAAGTTCACGGCTTTGGGAGCTCGATCCATCGATGTCGCACACATGGGAGGTCACCGCCGGCAAAATTGAACTCACCGAGCTTAGAACTATCAGACCTAAGCTTCCTGTCACCATTAATTAAGCTTCGGTCACCGTTGACCGATAGGAACAATTCTGTAATTTTACAAACTTCAGGGGTAATTTTATAATTTTGAAATTAGTGGATGCTTTGGTAATTTCATATTAGGGTAGTTAGGTAATTTGAGATTTTAGGGGTAATTGGTAATTTACATTGTTATGGGCATTTTTGATAATTTTATATTTTTAGGAGTAATTTCATAAATTCAGAACTTGTGATTATTTTTGTCATCTAAATTGAAGGTAGTTTGATAATTTGGAATTTTGAGGATAATTTGGTAAATTTTGATGTTGAGGGCATTTTGGTAATTTTATGGATTCATGAATGTTTTATTGTGATAATGTCGTTTCGAGTTTGTTAGTTGTGATTCCCATTTATGGAAGTTAATTATATTATTTTCTTAAATTAGGAGGATTCACAAACGAGAATCAACTCGCGGACATTATCGATGCCGAGTTTGGGCATTGTCACTGTGAGTGAATTATATAAAGCCTATTTTCATAGTTTATTATGATAGTAAAGCATGTTTACGAAATAAGTTTTAAATGCTTTGATTTAAATGATTTTATAGAAGTGGATTTTTATTTGCGTATTGGTATTTATTACGAAAAATGTGTATAATTAATGATTTTGGGTACTGATTTTGAATATGCATGCTAATATTTTAAAGAAAGGAAAAGCATATTTAAGGCATGTTCAATGACAAAGGAAATGAGATTTCGGATGAGATTATATGTTTATGTATTTTTGTATAAACGGTTGTTTGTAAAATTATTAGACAGTACTATTCCCTTCTAGATACAGTGATATAAAGGAGTTGAGATATGCATGTGGTATGATGAATACATAGATACTAATGTTGAGATACAAGCTTTTGGGCTCCATCTGAGTACACACGGAGGCTTTGGGCCCTGTACTCGAGCAAATTTTTCTTTTGAGGATCAGATTATGAATGTACAGATATGAGATGATATTTCTTGACCTATCCGTGTAGTTCCGGGGCGTGATTGTACCCAGATAGTACATTATTGCCCGTCTGTCGAGGTCTGGATATGATGAGATATGGGATGATATTTTCTGATATATTTGTGTAGCTGTAGAGCGTGATTGTACCCAGATAGTACATCATTGCCCGTCTGTTGAGGTTTAGATATGATGAGATATGAGATGACATTTCTTGATCTATTCGTGTAGTTCTGGGGCGTGATTGTATCTAGATAGTATGTCATTGCCCGTTTGTTGAGGTCCAGATATAATGAGATTATTCCCTTGGATACTTGTTTGGTGATAGTTTTCGATATTTAGCATTGGTATTATAAGTGTTATGATTTTATCGATTTTATGAGTATTATGCGATATTGTCATTTCAATGCATGATTTAAACTAAACAAGTTTATTTAAGTTCTTATGATATTTTGATGAAATTGTGTTTAGAAATGATATAATTATTTTTAGAGTAGAGTTATGTTTAAAAACTACTATCCACTCACTGAGCTCATTGAGTTTTATACCACCCTATTTTATTATATTCCCCCCCCACAGGAGATTCGTAGGTACAATAGTTGACCCAGCAACGACAATTATTTTGGAATTATGGCCACGTGTTAGTGTTAGAATTCGTAGATGTTTTATTGAGATATTTTGGGATTTTATAATTTGATACATTTCGGTAATTGTGGACAATCTATGTATTTTATCTAATATTGGATATTTGAGCAATTTGGTATTTTGTTGAGGAGATTGATTGATGAAGTTGGTTTTGAAATTATTTTGGGAGTATCTATTTTATTAATTGCAGGGTTGGTTATGTGATAAATTATAAAGGAGACTCTGCCGAATTTTTGACAGAATCCTTATTAATTAGATTGTGTTAGAACGATTTAATAAATTTAGGCAGACTCGCCCTGGGGGTTCAGGGCTGGTCGTGTCAGTGTGTGTGTAAATTGTTGTTATGTTAACGTCATTAATTAATTCATTGGTGGTATATACATGTACCAAAATTTCTTGTACTAAATAATTTGTGATTCAAATATCTCTTCAACATTTGTTGAGATGATAAAAATATGTCTTATGTGTGCCTAAGTTATTATATTGCATTGGATTTTACAATTTTGTACAAGTTTTATGTTATTTCCTTAGCCATATATGATAGTCCAGTAACTAGTCGAGTAGCTATCCCAACTGATACTCACACCACGCAAGGAAGATGCACAATCGAGCTCACCGAAGTAATTGGCTTCGTTTGGAGGTAGAATGCATGTTTTAAGCAATTTTCGATGCATACATACATTTACTTCTTGATCAGCCTTACAATGAGAATAAGTCATCTTTCCAAGATATGCTATAGAGTGTCCAACAACTAACCCCAACATGTCAGAGTCCGAAAAATTGTGATTTTTCACTATGGTTTAGATTTTTCACTTTACAATACAGTAAAGTTATTGTACAAGAGTTTTACAGCACAAATTATGATCACATGTGTGCCATCATGCATCGATGAGACGCATGTTAACATTTGATTAGCTTGCTTGTCTGGGATGTGTTGTGGGCCTCAAAGCCTAACCAATCAAATATTAACATGCGTCCCGTCAAGCGTGTGATCAGTCCTTTTTAGAACACTGTAAAGGCATTGTATAGTAACCTAGTTTATAGTAAATCTACAATGATTTTTATCCTACGTATTAACCGGTTATTCTTATCTTGACATGTATCATGGAGATTTTGGTATGTAAATATGAAAAAAGTCTCCAAATTAAAGTGACTAACTATGTTCATTTTGCTGTTGTATCTTCCCCCTCCCACCCCCCCCCCCCTTAAAAAGAAAAAGAAAAAGAAAGTAAACCTTTCATTAAAAAGGCCATAACGCCAATAACACACCGTCACAAGAACAAAAATATAAAGTCATAATATGCTCAATACAATACATAGAATAACCTAAATTTCAAGCCAAGTTCACTATAGATATTTTCCTTTATAACCAAAAGGAAAAGTAGTTTTGTACATTAGGTCTCATAAGGCACTAGAGAAATTTTACAAATTTAGCCTATTCTACCCAACTTAGATTTGGAAAATGAAACTATAAATCCCATGAAGAAGGAAGACATCGCTACAACCGCACATCATAATTAGAATTTGCAAGATCTTACAGCAACAAAATACACATATCTATTAATTGCACTACAAGAAATTTGACTTTTTAAGACGATTTTTATTATGACATTTGCAGATTTTGTAATAAAATAGTACTAATTGTGATGATTTTTCAAAATTATAGCCAATAATCTTGCCTTGTCTTATGTTATATTTTGTAACGAATAATATTTGTTTCAGGACCCATTAATTGGTCACTTAACCAAATGTTTTGCGACAACTATAAAATTGGTCGCAAAAGGGCATGCTTTTTTTAGTGCAAAAACTTCCTTCCAAAATTGATTATTTTCTGACAAAATATCTTCTTTTATTATCAAAAAAATGGTAGCGAAATATAATCATAGGTGACATAATCATTTCCTAACTAAAAGAGGGATGTAAAATTAATCAAACCATTTATGACAAAAAATATTTGTTTGCAAATCTAATGTGGTTTGATTAATTTTAAGACCTCATTTTTTGTTCACAAAAGAAAAAAATAATTGATAGTAGTTTAAAATTTTGTCTTGAGTAATATTATATTTCACGACCACTTTTTTTAGAGGCACATTATTTAGTATCTGATTCATTTTTTTTTAGACGAACTTTGCAGCCCTTAAAAAAAAGAATAATATTTGATAGTTTTCTTAATTATATTATATTTGATGATCAACAATATTTAATGTATTTTGATTAAATAGTTGATATTTTATCTTATTGAAGTATGAAAACATCAATTTTTTTACCTCCATTTATTGTTAAGAAGATTAAAAATAAAAAATCATCACTGTGCCCCCTTTGCCATCATCTTCTGAACAAAAATGAGAATAATTTTAAGTTTTCCTACCTTTAGGTATAAATTGATGATTGTCACTCTAAGTAACGAGTAAGTTAAAGTTCATCCTTAAAACTATTGAAGGATAATTCTCAAATTTTAAATAAAAAATTGAACTTGTTGGGATGAAAGCTTCTCTCAAGACTAATCAGTTAAATATACTTTTCTTGAAATTAATTACCCACTTTGTTGCTAATTATTTAGCTTCATACAAATTTTGTTTAAATATGTTAGATTAATAAAAATTAAAATAATAACCTTAAAATAATTAACTTGAATAAATATTAAAAGTGATAAAAAAGTCTATTAACTTGGATTAACTAAAAAAAAGTCTATTAATAAAAATGATAATAAAAATGAATTTTATAAAAAAAAAATCTAGTTATTGGATAAATATTTAAAAGAAAAAAGAAAAACTAAACTTAAATAGAAACTACATTTCGCACTTAAATTTCTCCGAATGAAATATTGAAATGTAAATTAGTCCCCTCCCACTCCCTCTCTGGCCAATTCACTTTGATTGGTTTTTCTATTAAAAAAACCCATCTTTATCATTTTCTAAAATAATAACTAGGCTACCCAAGAGGGGGGGTGAATTGGATTCTTAAAATTTAAGCAAATAAAACTACAGAACAATTTAAACTAATGTCTTAATAAAATCAAAAGCAATAATTTTAACAATGCTTAAAATTAAAAGGATAAGGGAAGAGAGATCAAACAAGCGATTTTTACATGGTTCGGCTAACCGTGCCTACGTCCACGCCTCCAAGCTCATCGGGCTTGAGGATTCTACTAAGCAAGCCTCTAAGGCTTCAACCACACTTACAATTGACTTCAAAGGTGTCAATAAACCTTTGCAACAAGAGATTATTCTCAATCTCTTAACCAAAGTGTATCACAATACTCATAATCACTTAAAAATAGAAATTACAAATAAACAATCTCTCACACAATGTGTATTGTAATTAATGAAATCTAAAAGTGTGAATTAATGAAGTACAAGCAAGTTTGAAGCTCAATGAAGATTGTTTTCTCAGTAATAAGCTCAATGAAGATTGTTTTCTCAGTAATAAGCTCAATGATAACTTTTGGATCGTTATGGATTTGAATTTGATTGAACCATTTTATAGTTTGAGCTGAAAACTAGCCATTGTTGACTTTCTGAGAATAATTGGATTGTCGTTTACTGCTGTCGATTCACCATTTTGACTTGTCCAAATAGTCGTGTGCTTAGATTTTAAATAAACAGTTTACCATTTACTATTATTGGATCATTATTGAGTACTAGAAAGTGTGTATTTATAGTGGAGAAAATCATCATTTTACACTTCAAACTTGTAAAACCTATTTTTATGTCTTTAAGTCCCTTATAATTTAATTATGTATGTTTTATTTTAATTTTATTTTATGTATTTTAGGGGATATCATGGTCATTTCACAATAAACGAGAGATGAAGATTAGAAAACCTTAGGAGGAGCATAAAAAGAAAAATGGTATTTTCACGATATATGATCGCTCACATAAATTATCGTTCACCTATTCGTTGTTTTACAATACAATGACGTGGCAGCATTTGATTGGACGAATTAATTTCTAGAATCTTGTCAAAGACCAAAAAGTAGAATGTTAGTGGACCGGAAAAAGATTTAGAAAAACTCCATTTTCCATGTAGAATTATCGGGCGCAACCGAGCGCCCAAATTGTTTGTACTAAACGGTTCATCGTTAATTTTCAAAATCTTATTTGATAAACGGTTCAGGATTAAGAAGACAATTTACTGTCTATAAATTATTGATTCACTGTTTATAAGATCTACCATTAAATTACTTTTTTTTTATGTGGAGTCTATATAATTTGTCTAGATAACTACCGAATAACCGCCTCCCTAGGTAAGGTTTTTTTTAGAAAAAGTTTTTCCGATTCAAGTTAACAATGATTAAGCTTCTTTAAGCATGTTTATATCTTTAAGAAATTTATTTTAATGGCCCCATGTCAACGTTTGTTTAGAAAAAGATTTTCTAACTCAAGTTAAAAATCATTAAGCTTCTTTAAACTTGTTTATGTCTTTAAGAAATTTATTTTAATAGCTCCAACATTTTAATCAAGAACATATAAGTTTTGTTATCATCAAAATCAATATTATAAGATTAATAATCTCCCCTTTTTTGATGATGAAAACTAGAATCTTGTCAAAGTAAAGCTAAGATTTAGAAAAAAATTTTGTTAACTCCCTACATATAAGCTCATCGTTAATTTTCAAAAATATAAAAATATAACAATTTTTTCTCAGTAAATTCTTTAGCATTAAAAAGAAAAGAACATTAAAAAGAATATTTTTTAAAATTTTTTTTGAAAAGTGATTCAAATTAACAATGATTCAATGTTTATATCTTTAAGAAATTTATTTTAATGGCCCCATGTTAACGTTTGTTTAGAAAAAGATTTTCTGACTAAAGTTAAAAATCATTAACTTTAAATTTACACTTTAAGAAATTTATTTTAAAGCCAAAATTAAGATAAAAACAACTTCAACCAAACAATTATAAATCAATGCCAAAATAAGAAAAACACATATATATAACATAATCATGTTAATCATCATACATAAATATATCAAAAATATAAAAAATGTCCTTTAGAAATAAAAAGAAAGAAACAAAAGAATATATTTTGGAGGAAGGGAAGAACAAAATCTCCTTGTACAGGGGAATCTCGAAAATCGAAACAACAATTTGCACTCAAGAAGCCAAAATTAAGATAAAAAAACTTCAACCAAACAATGAAATCAATGCCAAAATAAGAAAACACACATATATATAACATAATCATCCATAATCATCATACATAAATGTATCAAAAACATGAAAAATGTTGTGTGAAATCAAAGCATCCGAAACACTATTGTTTGTGGAGGAGGGGAAGAAAAAAGGGGGAGATCGAAAAGATCGAACATTTCTAGTCCGATCGAGAATATACTGCTGTTGAATCTAAAAAGAAGCAAACCGATCCTGAAGCTATTGTTGCTGTTCGAAAAGAGCTCGAACATTTCCAACTAGCTGATGAAGGAGACTGTCGACAGCAGGTGGAGCGTCTGGAGCTTATGGTCGATCAATCTCCATCTCGTGCTCCTTAGAATCAGACTTTACAGGGGTTGTAAGACAAATTCGTGATGAGGGGGCAGAAGTCTAGCACCGAGCCTAAAATCGGGTAGTTGATTAAGAGTGAAAAGATCATTTAGAAACCGGTGATCTTCTGGAGCTACGAAGGTGTCTTGGTTTTTTGTAGTTGGCATTTTGATCCAATTCCGATGTCCCGACACCTTTGAGAGAACCCAATCCTTGAGATAGCCTCTTCCCCAATCTTCTTAGTTTCAACATATACCGAGTCACGAAGGGGTACTCGAAAATGTCGCAAAACCTTAGAAATAATGCTACCGTATAAAAGCAACCTATGGTTAACCACATGGGTACTCAACATATGTCGTAAAATAATGCATCCTAGGTTAATAGGATGACCACTAAGTAGACTATCAAGAATCCCGACATCCAGCCGAGTCACCTCATTCGAATGTCCTTTGTTAGGGGTGACAATATGCTGCAAAATGGTATGTAAAATTTTAACCTGTAATGGTAACAACTGGGACCTAAAGGGTAGGGAACAAATCTCATTTGAGAGATCCCGATGCCTATATATGTTTCGAACCCCATGGTGGTGAACAAAATCAGCAAAGGATAACTCTTTCTTAGAAGTGTAAATAAAATGTCCAGAATGCGAGATTCCTAAAATGTGGTTCAAATCATCGACATCAAAATCAATAGGAACATCCCCCGACATGGGTAACTATTCTATCTAATCTATTTGCGGACAATTCTATGTTTGAGTAAAAAACACAGACTAAGTTGGGATAAATCATCTCCTCTAAGTCCAATGCAGACTCTCAGGGCAATAACATCTCCTTAACACTCCGACCATAAACAACCAACTCCGCAAAATCATCCAAGTCCACAACGTATTAATCGATTACCTTACGATCCATGAATCGTGTTTCAAAGTGTTTTGCTAGTGGAGCTGTTGGAAAATGAATCCTCTTAAACTTGGAGGTCTCCCTAGGTGGTATCAGGTTTCTATTAGGGACACTTTTTCACTTACGACATGTTCTTGATGATTCAACCATTGTTCAAGCTTGAGAAATTGAGATTTTGAGAAAATGATGAAAAAGAATGAAATGGAACCAATGAGTAGAACAAGAAAGAGTAGAGAAAAGGATTTGAAGGCATAATTTGGCAAGAAAACGTAAAAAATTGAGCCAAAATTGAAGAAATTCGTTCGCCTGCAGTTAGAGTTTGAAATTGGGATTGTTGGATTTAGGGCTCAATTTGATGGTTTGAATGGATAAAACTATTATGAAAATGATGGGAAATGTTTCTATGACCTTGATTTGGAAAAACATCGCAAGGAAAATGAAAGATTTTAGAGAGAGAGAGTTAGGGTTTGCTGGTTCTAGAGAAAACACTGAAGGGGTAAGTGGAAATGAGGAAGAAGAACTGAAACAGTTTATATCATACAAAAACAATGAGCCGTTTCCTCAATTGGTTCACGAATAAATTACAGGGAACTAGGAAAGTGTAAGTCTGTCACCGTTTATCAGAGCAACTTTTCTGTTTTTAATCGGTTAACCGTTAGTAATAAATGGTGAGCCGTTAAATTCCAACAATTTTTTAATGTTTCTGTAATTAAATGGTACACTGTTTAATCTCAAATGGTAATTCATTTATCTTGACTATGACTTCGCACATTTGTTTTAATTTATAGCCAATACTCAATACATTTCTAAATCATTTTATTGATAAAAAATGTCTTTAAAGGCCAATATGATGCATGATTACACAATTAAAACACATCCAAATCAATCAAATACCATATTATAGAAGAACAAAGAAGATATTGTATAAATCACTTTTATTATGCAATATTTATCATTTCAAGCTCATGCTTAATCTTAGCAAATTGTTTTTCACCAAGAGGTTTAGTAAAGATATCAGCGAGCTGTTTTTCAGTTAAAATAAAATTCAATGAAATATCTCCCTTTTGAACATGATCTCTTAAAAACTGATATCTAATCTCTATATGTTTGGTCTGAGAATGTTGAATGGGATTCTTTGATAGGTTTATGGCACTTTTATTGTCACACATGATAGGTATATGAGCAAGATTGATACCATAGTCTCTAAGGGTTTGTTTAATCCAAAGTGCTTATGCACAACAACTACCAGCTGCAATATATTTGGCCTCGGTGATTGAAAGCGCAACCAAGTTTTGCTTCTTACTAAACCAAGAGACAAGTGAATGACCTAATAAGTGACAGGTTCCACTAGTGCTCTTCCTATTAACCTTATAACCAGCAAAATCGGCATCCGAATAATACATTAAATCTATATGAGTTCCTTTAGGATACCAAAGGCCAAGATCTATGGTTCCTTTTAAATAACGAAAAATTCTCTTGACAGCAAGCAAATGAGATTCTTTAGGATATGATTGAAATCTTGCACATAAACATACACTAAACATAATATTGGGTCTACTGGCAATTAAGTAAAGTAAAGATCCGATCAAACCTCGATATATTTTGACATCAACATTTTTACCTTTTTCATCTTTGTCAAGCTTGATTGTTGTGCTCATTGGAGTACTTTTAATTTTTCTAACTTCAAGTCCAAATCTTTTGAGTAAATCTTTCAAATATTTGGCTTGATTGATGAAGATTCCTTCTTCATTTTTTCATTTTCAGAACCATGGGGTTGTTTCATATAAACTTCTTCAATGATATAACCATTTAGAAATGCACTTTTGACATCCATTTGATACAAAACAAAATTCTTATAACATGCAAATGCTAAAAGCATCCTAATGGATTCTAATCTCGCTACGGGTGTAAAAGTTTCATCAAAATCAATTTCTTCTTCTTGATTGTAACCTTGAGCCACTAACCTAGCTTTATTCATGACAACCACACTAGATTCATCTATTTTATTTCTAAATACCCATTTAATGCCTATGACGGATTGATGTTCCGGTTTAGGAACTAATTTCCACACATTGTTTCTCTCAAATTGATTTAACTCCTCTTGCATTGCCATAATCTAAGATTCATCATTTTCCGCATCCGCAAAGGATTTTGGTTCAATTTGAGATATGAATGAAGTATGTGCACATGTGTTCCTAAGTGAGGATCTAGTGGTTACACCTCGTGAAGGATCTCCTAAAATTAAGTCTTTAGGGTGAGAAGAGACATACCTCTACTCCTTGGTGAGTGTTTGAGAATTACTTTCATTTTGCTCCATATTAGTTTGTTTTTCTTGTTGCTTCTCTTGATTCTCACAAGGTGAAGCATCTTGTTTGATGTTTGAAGATTCTTCTTGTTGTACTTCTTCATCTGCATCATTAACAATAACTTTCTCCATAGAGGAGGAGTTAGATTCATCAAATGTAACGTGCATGGATTCTTCAACAACCAAGGTTCTTTTATTGTATACTCTATAAGCTTTGATAGTATTTTAATATCCAAGAAAAATACTAACATCCGATTTTGGATCAAATTTACCAAGATTGTCTTTAGTATTCAATATAAAACATTTGCAGCCAAAAACTTTGAAATAACTAATGTTTCATTTTCTATCTTTCCAAAGCTCATAGAGAGTTTTATTAAGAAGTGGTCTAATTAAAACAAGATTTAACACATAGGATGCAGTATTTACGGCTTTGACCCAAAAGTATTTTGGTAATGTATTCTTATTCAACATGGTCCTAGCCATTTCTTGAATAAACCTATTCTTTCTCTCAACAACTCCATTTTGTTGTGGAGTCCTAGGTGATGAAAATTGATGTTTAATACCAAAATCATTAAAAAAAACTCTCAAATGCATGATTTTTAAATTCTCCACCATGATCACTTCTAATGCAAGTAATGAAATAACCTTTTTTATTTTGAACATTTTTACAGAAAACTTTAAATGATCAAAGGCATCATCCTTATTAGCTAAAAATAATACTGATGTATATCTAGAATAATCATCCACAATTACAAATGTATAATATTTACCACTTAGACTAGCATATCTATAAGGTCCAACCAAATCCAAGTGAAGAAGTTGAAGCGGTTTTGAAGTAGAAATATGATTTTTGTTTTTGAAAGAAATTTTGATTTGTTTTCCAAATTGATATGCTTCACAAATTTTATTTTTTTCAAAACCAATTTTTAGAAGACCTTTAACTAAATCGTTTTTGGAAATCTTTGAAATTAAATCCATGCTTGCATGTTCTAGTCTTCCATGCCATAACCAACTATCATAATGTAATGTTGAAAAATATTTATCATGAGCAGATGCACAATCTATATTAATAGTATAAACATTAACATACATCTTTCCAACAAAGAAAATTTTACCATCACATGCATTTTCAATAACACATTTTGTTTTATAAAAAATAACTCTATATCCTTTATCACACAATTAACTAATATTAAGGAAGTTGTGTTTTAGATTTTCAACTAAGCATACATTTTCAATGAGAGTTGAGGAAACTTTATTGACATTACCAATACCAATGATTTTTCCTTTTGAATTGTCTCCAAAGGATACATCCCCACCATTTTTGATCTTGGTAAAACTTGAGAACCATGAAAAATCACCGGTCATATATCTTGAACATCCGCTGTCCAAATACCATTTATTTCTCTTTCCCTTCTTCTTTGATTCTTGTAGAGAAGATCTTAAGTTTTAGGTACCCAAAAATTTTTGGGTCCTTGAGTGTTAGTAACAGTTCCTTTTGGAACCAAAACACATTTAATTCTATAATATGCATTTTTCTTAACAGGATATCTATAATTCATGTGACTATTTCCATTGCAATAATGACAAGCAATTTTATGATTATTAGTGGAGGTAGCCTTAACAAAGTAGCTTTTGTAATATTTTTGTTTTAAGTTAGACTTATACTCAATTGCTTCTTTATCAAACACATATTTTTGATAACTAAGTAATTTTCCTAAGTTCTTTTGACCATGTATGAATTTTAACACAATCTCATTGAGCTCATTGCTCTTTTTTTAAGCTCTTCATTTTTTTTATCAAGTCATTAAGATTTAATTTTTCATACTCATATGAAGTACTTTGTTTACTTTTTAAGGATGCAATCCTACCATGCAATATTTCATTTTCCACTTCTAGTCCTTTGATCTTTTCATTTAACAAATCATTGCATTTTTGCAAAGCATCCTATTCATTTGAAAGTTCTAACATTTTCTTCTTAAGACATGCATTTTTCTTACCAATTTTCATCATATCATTATGTAACTCATTAAAGGCATTATATAATTCATTATAAGATGGAAGATCACTTACCTCATCAAGCTCATCTTCTTCTATTCCCATAAGTGCTAAGTTTGACATTTCTTGCGATAGTTCTTCTTCACTTGATTCTTCATCACTATCATCCCATGTTACTACCATGGCTTTCTTCTTGAGTTTGTTGAGAAGAGGGCATTTTGATTTTATATGGCCAGGCTTATTGCAGTCATAGCATATGATTGCTTCCTTCTTCTTCTTTTGATTCTTGAAATTTTTGAACTCTCTTTGCTCACCGGTTTTCTTGAAAAACTTCCTAAATTTTTTGGCTATCATGGCCATCTCTTCATCTTCAAGTTCGCTTTCCTCATCACTTTCAGATTTTGATGCTTTCAAGGCAATGCTTTTCTTTTTTATCTTCATCTCCTCTTTCGACTGCCAAATCTTCTTCATAAAAAATAAGTGAGCCAATTAGATTATCAATAGACAACATATTTAAATCTTTGGCTTCCTCAATGACAGTTCTCTTAGGTCTCCATTCTATTGGTAATGATCTAATTATTTTCTTTACCTTTTCGCTATTTGAAAAGGTCTTACTAAGCGCTCCTAGAGTGTTTATGGTATCCGTGAATCTAGTATACATAGATAAACACTCTCATTTTGCTCCATTTGAAGCAACTTATACTGCCTAGTGTATCTACTAATTTTGGATTCTTTAACCAGGCTTGTTCCTTCATAAACTATTTCAAGCTTCTTCCAAATTTTATAAGCATTAGAACAACCTGACACTCTATGAAATTATTTCTTATCTAAGGCACAAAATAGGACATTCATAGCTTTGGAATTTAGAGAAGCTTTTCTTTTTTCCAACTCATTCCATTCACGTGAAGGTTTCAGAATTTCTTCTCCTTCCTCATCTTTAGTAATAAGCATGAATGGACCATCCGACACAACCTCCCATCTTTCATAATCTAAAGCTTGCAAATAAATTCTCATCCTAGTTTTTCAATAAGGATAATCATTATCATCAAAGAATAGTGGCCTAGTGGTGGATTGTTCTTTCTTAAAACTAGAATTATTTTGGGTAGCCATAGATCTTTTACTCTAGATGGTTAAGTCCTAACAAGAGAACCTTGCTCTGATACCAAGTGAAATCTAACTAGATTACCCAAGAGAGGGGCTGAATTGGGTTCTTAAAACTTAAGTAAATAAAACCACAGAACAATTTAAACTAATGTCTTAATAAAATCAAAAGCAATAATTTTAACAATGCTCGAAATTAAAAGGATAAGGGAAGAGAGATCAAACACGCGATTTTTACATGGTTCGGCTAACTGTACCTACATCTACGCCTCCAAGCTCATTGGGCTTGAGGATTCTACTAAGCAAGCCTCCAAGGCTTCAACTACACTTACAATTGACTTCAAAGGTGTCAATAAACCTTTACAACAAGAGATTATTCTCAATCTCTTAACCCAAGTGTATCCCAACACTTATAATCACTCAAAAATAGAAATTACAAATAAACAATCTCTCACACAATGTGTATTGTAATCAATGAAATCTAAAAGTGTGAATTAATGAAGTAAAAACAAGTTTGAAGCTCAATGAAGATTGTTTTCTCAGTAGTAAGCTCAATGATAACTTTTAGATCGCTATAGATTTGAATTTGATTGAGCCATTTTATAGTTTGAGTTCAAAACTAGCTGTTGTTGACTTTCTGAGAAAAATTGGATTACCGTTTGCTGCTGTCGGTTAACCATTTTGACTTGTCCAAATAGCCGTTGTGCTTAGATTTTAAATAAATGGTTAACCGTTTACCATTATCAGATCATCGTTTATTTCCAGAAACCTGCAAAACAAACTTAGGTCTCCATTTTTGCTAAATGACTCAAGATTAGAAAACTTTCTCTTTTTTGTAAATTATTGGTTCACCCTTTTACAGTAAACGGTTCATCGTTAATTTCCAGAATCTTGTCAAAGCAAGTCTAGCTGAGATTTAGAAAACTCTCATTTTTTCTGTAAATTTTCGGTTTACCGTTTGTATTAAACAGTTCACCGTTAATTTTCAGAATCTTGTCTGATAAATGGTTCAGGATTAAGAAGATAATTTCTTGTTTGTAAATTATCAGTTCACCGTTTATAAGATAAATGGTTTACAGTTAATTTTCAGAGTCTATATTTTGTCAACTTTTGTTTAGAAAAAGATTTTCCGACTTAAATTAACAATCATTAAGCTTTTTTAAACATGTTTATGTCTTTAAGAAATTTATTCTAATAGCCCCAACATTTTAATTAAGAACATATAAGTTTTGTTATCATCAAAATCAATATTATAAGATTAACATTTTTTCCTTCCAATTTATGCGTTTGTGTGAATGAATAGAAAACCAGCTGACTAGGGAGGCAACATTGTAACTCTACTTTAGCCGCCGTTAAGGCCACTAGAATCATGCCTTTTGCCACCGCCCAAAAGTCCTCATCGATCCACTATACATGCCAAAATAAGCCACTCAACAACATTCACCCTCATCTCTCCCTCAACTTTGAAATTGTGAGTATATATAAATGATAACTTTATGAAATGAGAGTTATCTATAGTACTTTTAAACTTAAATTATTTTACTTAAAGAGTATATGACATGTTTTAATTACATTTTAGTGATATTTTGTGTACTTATATATTTTAGTTTATTCTCAATAAATTAGGTTGTTTTATAATAAATTGTATGCTTAAATCATGTGCTTAATTGTAGGCAATTGGAAGTGTAATTTTCAAGGAAGGAATGTTGTGCAATGGGCTTGCAAAATTGAGGAAAGAAATTGGCTGTAGGAAAGTAGAAATGAGTCTGAAATAGTGCAGATGTTGTAGCAACCGTTGCTGTAACAATCCTAGAGCAACAAAAGAGAAAATTTCACGTGAATCTCAAATAAAAATATGCAATTTACAATTTTAAAATCTAGAAGATACGCACCCTAGTCATCCAGTTACCCTAATTTTCAATTATAAAAGAAGCACAAACACATAAGAAAAGGGGAGAGCCGTCAACTGCAAGAAATAACCAAGAGTGAAAAAGAAAACAACAAAGAAAAGGAAAATTCCAGGGCTGAACAAGAGAGATTGCAGGCGTGAGGGAGAAGAAATCGAGAATCTAGAAGGGCCCCTCGCTTCTATCTTTATTCTACATGTTTTCTTTGATTTGTGATGACGTTTATGATGGCTAAAGCTATTTTTGTTTCTGTTTTGTCACAAATCATGAACTAATTTTATTTGTGGTTGAGTGATAAACAAGCTTGGTAGTTAATTGATTGATTTTATGTGTTGTTGCATGAATGCTATAGCATTTTATTTTGATAATATTTATTCTAATTCACTATTTTGGCTGACAACTCATTTATTGATACTAGTTAAGAGAGAGCTTAAAAAAAGCCTATTTTAGTGGAACATATCAGAATAATACTTGGTTTTAGATTAGGTTTCCCAAGTTAGGTTAGCTTAATTTGAATAGAGCCATGCTTAATTTAAAACTAGTGAGGAACTAGACATAGGGATTCACCTTGTAAGGTATTAGGAACATTGATCATATAATGTTATATCTTGTGTTGGCATAACAATTGGTCATTGTTAGATTGCATATAGATATAAAAATTCCAACAGACGACAGCTGAGGATGCATTAGAGTTTTGTCTAGTGCTGTAGTAATTGTTGTAGCAACGATACTGTAATAGAAAAACAGTCAATGCTATTAAGTGAGTTGATTCACTTAACTACAATATTCATAGTGGTTATATTCTTGTGTGAGACATGTTGATTTATTTTATTTTATTTTATTTTCTGTCATTTAGATTAATTAGTTGATAAAAGAATTTAATTTATTTAGATTGAATTTGTACCATATTAATTGCTGTAGCAATTTTGATAGCATCATTCCTTGTGAAGACGATACTTGAATATTTATCATTATATTACTTGTTATGTATACTTGCACACTGACACCCATACTTTATAAGAGATTAAACCCACACCACAGCAATAAACTCGGCCAATTTAATTTTGATTAGTTTAGTTGTGATTGGATTATTTAAAATTCATATATTTAAAATTAAGGATTGAATTTCTTCGATCTATTATTTGAAAATTTTTATGTTTATCAAGTGTCTGATAAAATTCCTAGGAGAATGTAAGAAAAACAAAAAATATATGCAAACAAATGAAGGAAAAATTTAGTAGGTTTTAAGAAACTTCTACAAAATTAGGATATTAAGATGAATTTTCAATTTGGGCAATGAGTTTAAGTGTGATGGCATTAAATTTTTTTTTTTGAATGTAGTTGTTGTATGTTTAATCAAAATTAATATACTTATCTTCTTTTATACTGGGATAACAAAAAAGCATGGAGAGTCTCTAGGATTACTTTGTTTTAGAAGGTGCATTGGAGTGAGGCGAAAAAGACTCAAGTAATCTCTATACAAAATCTAAATGTGTAAGCTATTTTTTTTTTTTTTGAACTTAATCTTTTATTTCCTTCAACTTTATATTTATTGAATTGTAAATGTTGATTCATTGATGGCTTAATAATTTAATTTGGTTTAAGTTTGACACCAATTATTTAACAAATTAACTTAAGAGCTTTGGATGTCAAATTTGTGCACGTGAATCGAGGTTGATTATGTGCTTGTAATATTTTGATTATATTGTTAATTTGAAGTAATAATGAAAGCAAGTATGTAGGGGTGGGCAAAATAACCAATCCGATCTGACCCGACCTAATCCGATTAAAAAAAAATCAAGTTCAGATCAGATCAGATTAAGGATAATATCCAATCAGATCAAATGTTGCCAACCCGATCGGATTGGCTTTAAAATAAAAAAAAGTAATGAAATTGAAAACTTAAAGAAAAGTCACACATGAGACCACACCCCACACACACAACCTTCCTTACTTTCGCTTAGAAATACACATAGTCGACACTCACAGTCTCAAACTATAGCACATGAACAGCTTTAACTTCTTAGTTCTCAAGCAGACAAGAAACACTCAAACACACACAAACACAATCTCTACTCTAATAGTCTTCACTGTTTCACACACACACACACATCAGAAAAGTAAATGATAATTGGCCACCAGACACAGCAACTCGATTTTTTCCCGCAATTACCGCCAATGCAAATCGGATCTATAGCTCTACTAAGATTGCGATGGCGTGATCGGATCTACTGCTCTACGAAGACTGCGATGGCGTGATCGGATTTGCTGCGCGATGGCGTAACCAAATATGGTGCTATCAAATTTGCTACTCCATTTGAACCAGCAAGGTTACAACCTGAATTTTTCATTCAGATCTGCTACTCCATTCGAACCAGCAAGGCTGCAACCTGAATTTTTCATTTTGGACCTTTGATTCTCCTCTGATGGTATATACTATATATTAGTAATATATTATATCATATATGTGAATATTTTTTTTGGTAAGAATTATATGTGAAACTATTAATTGGTAATTGTTAATAATATGTAATTATTATTTTTTTATATGTAATGTGTAATTGTTATTTGTTAACATGTAATATGTTATTATTAATATGTAATTCGAATTTGATCCAAATTGAATTTAACCCGATTTTTTAACCTGATCTGATCTGGATCCGATCAGGTCGGGTTACAAATTCGGGTTGGATTCAGATGAATTTTTGTTCAACTTGACTAATCTGAAATTCGATTGGGTTAATATGACCCCGATCTGAATCCGATTTTACCCACCCCTACAAGTATGTACTTGTAATCTCCTAGTCTATCATTTAGAATTTTTTTTACATATTTTTATTGGATGAATAAATTTATTGCGGATATGTCTCATTGAGAAAGTTAATTAACGTTGTATTGCTACCTAAATATTTTTATTGATAGCTATTTGCCTTTCTATTTACTATTCTTTTATGTATTGGCAATAAGACTTTCTTTTGTAAGATTATTCTTCTACACCAATTAAGGGTTTTCTCAAGTTTTTTTTTAATTGTTAATATTATTCTTGGTTACACCAAAAGTATAGGGCCTAATGATGGATGGACGAAATTACGTACCAATAATAGATGATCAAATTGCGAAATACTTTTGGGAAAAATATTTAATTTTATAAATACCGAAAATGACAGGTACTTTCAAAGTCATTGTTTGTTATAATATTATCTCTGCAAAACAAGGATCAAAAATTAAAATCAAGGAACAAGATAGCAAATTTAAGGAAGTTGAAGCATTCATGAAATAACAACCATTGTTTACTTAATTCGCCTTTTGTGTAATGTTACTTTTATTTTTCTTTTACAATGTAATCGTATTTTTAGATTTTAGATATCTTTGTGAATTATATTTATGTTAATAATATTTTTCACTTTAAAGTTCTTTGGTCATTAAATTTTGAATTCTATAACTACATATTGTTATTAATATTTATGTGAGACCATATAGATTGTCCTTAAAACAACTTTGAGACAAAATTATTTACCATTTGTATTTGCAAGAATTGTCACAAATGACAACTTCTTGAGATGACTATGTAATATTGTGATGTGTAAACTTCAAAAATAAAAAAATAGCATTGCTAATTTTATCTTTGAACCTCTAAAATGATGATTTTTAGTAATTATTAAAACTATATTTACACACTTTTAAGACAAATATTATAGTCACTATAAATCATATATTGAGACAAATATTATAGTCACTATAAATAACTTATTGCGACAAATATGAAGTGTCAATGATTTTATTTTTGAATCTCTAATTTGACCGTTTTTTAATTCCATTTGTGACAGTTTTAACATAATTTTAAGACGATGATTTTTGTCACAAAAACATATTTTTAACATGATGAAAATAATTTTGGTTGCTAGAACATTTTAAGATGGTTTTTCTATGACTAACGTGTGACGATTTATTTTTCGTCTTAATGACTAAATTTTTTGTAATAAAATATCATTTTTGTTGTACTGTTGATAGTAAGTATTGTATTTTGCGCACTGAAGATCAAGGAGATAAATAAGTGTACCAGAGATTCCTTCACAAAGAATCCTCTACCAAGGTCATACACATTAGATTAGAGCTATGTTGGAAATGAGGGCTGGCCCTACAGCAACGAGGGCCTTAGACAAAATTTTTTTGTGAGGTTTCTTTACTTTCAACAACTTCAACACTCAAAAAAATTTAAAAGAACTTAAAATTTAATTAATCTCTAGCTATATCTTAAATTTTAACAATAATCAATAGGATCCAAAGAAATTTTAAAGAAGAAAAATAATTAAGAAGTTATCTTTTACTTCCTTTAGAACCATTATTTCAAGAAACTATTTTTTTTTTCACTTCAAAATTGAGCCAACAAATGTAATAATTTTCTTTGTAGAGAAGAGTGTAAAAAATTTTCTAATGTAAAATAATTAATAAATTAATTTATTTTTATCTTGAAAAAATAATGAATGAATGAATTATTAGTTAGTCAATATTATTAATTATAATTCTTTAACATTAAGGTTATTATTTATAGAATCCATATAAATTTTTTGTTTAATTGTAGGATAATTATTAATTAGAGAGAGGTTCTAAAAATAGGCTTTCCTAAGTATTATCATAGAAATATAAAAAAAAATGTGGCCTCCCCAAAATATGAGATCTTATGCGACCAACTAATTCATGTATACTTAAAGCCACACCGGCCGGAAATCCCTCAGCTCGTTCACATACTCCACCAATAGATTTAGTTTTCCCAACTGATAATGTTCGCAAAGGACCGATCTTAGCACCTGATTTCTTCCAAATCTGAACAACAGAAGCTGCAAAACCAGAAGAAAACAGTAATCTTGCAAACAAAACCGACAAATCTAGCACCACCACCAAAGATAGACAGAACAAAAACAACCACCACACAAATGAGTGGAAAACAGCCGTCACTTGGAAGGAAAACCCTTCTCAAGGAAAGAGAAATCAGCCTCGCATGAAAGGAAATACTAACCTTCACAAGGAAGGAAAAATCAAAAGAAAAAACAAAGAAAATAAACGAAAAAGTACACCCGCCAGATAAATAATTTTTCAGCTCCGGTATTGTTAGGAGAGAGAGCATAAGAGAAGGGGCTTGTTTCCCGGTGGGTGAAAATATTACATTTTGTTGTCGTAACTATTCTTATATAAATTGGACGTTTGAATCCAGAGATTTTAATCCAAACCTACCTATTCGCAAGTAACGCCCGCAAAATCTTTCTTATGTTACAAAGAGGAGAGGAAAGTATTGGTTTATTTATGCAGAAACTTAGAGTTAACCAGCGGTATTAAATCTATTTAATTAATGCATGTATATTATGTATAGTTTGATTAAATATAATTACCAGTTACAAATACATACTACATTTTCTTTTTCTTTTATGTATATGCAAGAGAAAATATAGTTCCTTGAATGGCTTTTATAGGACTTCTTATTTTATTTTTAGGTTTTTTGATAAAGTAAGTGATTTCTAGATAGATAGCAAAATCTTTCGGTAAAAAAAAATAGAATTAATTAATTGATAGTTTAAGTAAATTTGGTCAGATTTCATCTTTTAAAATTGTTCGTACATAGAAGGAAATTACAGTTTAGCATAGCAGTATCTAACCTTTTATTATTCAGATACTATTTCCTTTTAATTAGTCAACACAGTTAACTCATTGCCACCTTTCCATAATTTATATATATAAGGTATATGTTAAAGTTTACCTCAAGAGAAAATCCGAAGAATTAAATAAAAATGTTTTACTGAAAAAAATATTTGTTTTACTTTTCCATCCAACAAATATTTTTCAATTTTTTAAATTTATTAAGTAATAAATACGGTATTTATTAATTAAGAACAATATATTGTTGAGTAATGCTATACATCCCAAAATTTTATCTTAAAATTTTATTCCAAATAATGTAACATTCATTCACTGGCTGGCTGGATAATGTAATTAATTCTCTTAGAATTTATGAAAAATTATTAAGCATATAATGAATGACACATCATAGTCACATTATTTGAAATGAAATTTAGAATAAAATTTTAGGATATCTATCATTACTTCATTATCAATTATTGGTTGACCAATAAATTGATTTATTTATTTAAAAGGTAAGATCACATTTTATTTGGCTTGTGCCCTGTTACAAAGGATGATGTTTTAGAGAAAAGCTTATTCTATAAGAATTGATTAACTTTGAAAAAAAAAAAGAGAAGATATCTCATATTCTAATATTATCCGTACTGCTATGTATGTATAGTTTAGATGGATAGTTTGATTGTATCTCAAATGATGTATTGAAATAATGACACGCGTAGTTGAGATATAAGATTGAAACCAAATGTTAACATTACTGATATTATTGTTTGAAATTTATTAAAATTGGAAAATAAATAAATAAAACTTTTTAATTTGTCAAATCCATCCCAAACATATCGTATTTCCATTGCCAAATGTATCTTGAAATGGGCCAAACAACTTTTTTTGGCCTCAAGGCCGTTAAGTCTTTCTCTTTGATTTCAACAAACAACCACTTATATAATGAATTAATTTTATTATCTCATTATCAAATAGATGAATATTATATTATTTAAAATAGATTATTAAATTAAAAATTTAAGATGTGTAATATTGCTCTCTTTTTGCATTGTGCGCAAATGGGAAGTCGACTTGTCATTTGTGCAAACTCTATTCATGTTATTTTTTTTTTAAATAAGCTAAAATAAAATGGGGTATCTCTAGGTAATGGGAGTTTTGATAGAATCCTGTACATTACTACATTATTGTTTAATTAATCATTATGCACACATTCTTGTATTTTTCAAGACGGATTTTATAATTCATCTTGGTGTCTCACGATTGAAACTGCAAACAAAGAAGTTGATATATCATCGTCCGAAATTTAAAAGATTTTATTGATTTCAGAGACAACTATTACAAACTAAACATCATATTTGGCTGACTGGATCTTAGATTTTGGTGCAGGTTTTTGAGCAAGATTCAACACAGCTTCCCAATTTCTCCTCACCTAACAAAAGGAAAAGAGAAAAAAAAATAATAAGAAGAAGATAGTGAACCACTTGAACTAAAAACTAAACCTATCAGTAGGTTTGAAATTAATGGAGGCAAGTGATAATTAATTAAGAATATGATTTACATACCAATTTTCTCTTTGGTGTTGATTGTGGCACACAAGGAAGATACACAACCAAGGTTGCAGAAGTGCTGGGCGTGATTAAGAGTGTGTAAAGAAGCTGAAACTGGAGGCTTACATTCGATTATGCACCGATGGACACATCCACTTGTATCTTTGCCAGGACCTGGCCTGCAACTTGAAACACAATCCTCCGCACAAGTTGCTGAAGACTGCCCAACAAGAAGCCCTAACACCAGAGAAATCATCAAAAAGATTTGGACAGTGCTCATCTTCTCCATTTTCTTTTCTTTTTCTGAATGCAGAGAAAAGGTCAATACAAATGCAGCTATACAAGCATATGCAGGTAATTAATCTTAGTCGCTATAAATGCACGCGTGTCATAAAGACAATGAAAATAGTAAGTTTAAGTAGTATTACACATCTCAAACTTTTATCTTAAAAATCATGTGGTATTCATCAATTGGATGGTAAAATAATACAATTAGTTCACTTTAATATTATAAAGAATTATTAAAAATAAAACATAACATGCCACGTCATTTAGGAGTAAGGATAGAATTCCTAAATTCTTAAAACATTCAGAAAACCTTATTATTTATTCATTTAAAATGCATGATGTGAGCAAATTCCAAACTGATTTTTCAGCGTCTTATTTTTTGATGATTCAAGTTTTGGGTGATTAATTAAAAAAAATTTGAAAATCGCTAGGCAAAGTCACTCTAGATACATAGTTAATTATTAGTAGCACAATAATTTACATCAAAATTATTTTTGAAATAAATATGATTGTTCAACGTATATTTTACTATTTAATGTATATTTTAGTGTTTAAATATCCTTCACCTATGTTATCTCTCTAAAATTAAAATTCCGCAAAGTAAATTAAAGAAGGACAATTAAACCGATAAGTCCGCCCTTTGGTTAATTTAACCACAATATTATCAAGTGAATTGAAATTAATGAGCTGTCAAACACCAAATATATTGATCCGTATAAATGGAAATTACAGATTGCATTTGATCAATATATAAAAAAATAATCATAGACCTACTACCTTCCATTTTAGTTAACATAATAAATTTGAATTTGGATTTCATGCTGATTTTTCTTTTTGTGCTTATCTTCTAAAATTATATTGTCACATATCTATTTATTTAGTAGTGTAAAACTAAACACTGAATTATTATCAAATAATTAAGGGAATAATTTCATAAATAGATTTTAGGGAAAAAACTCTTTTCATTCCTAGGATTTGATATAATAGTCTATTTCATCCTCACTCTTTAAACAATAGCTCATTTCATCCTTATTTTTCAATCAATAACCCAAAATACCCTTATGTGAAATTACAATTAGTTTATTCTATAAATCATTAAAGACAAAATAAGATTTTCAATTAAATGAATGACAAACCATTTTAAAATAAAAATCTCAAGAACAATTAAATAACATTTGACTATATATATATATATATTGCATATTCAGTGTTTAGTTTTATTAGACACGCGAGCATATGCACGCATATGTGTGTTCACTAAATTCTTTTTAATGAAGTCAACTAAAATTTTCAATTTATAATAATAATAATAATAATAATAATAATAATAATCATAATAATAATAATAATAATTTTTCAATTAAGAATCATTGTCTATATTAAGGTCAAGGATAAACTAAAAGATTAAAAAAAATACACTTTACTGTAGTCTACTTTATTCTATAGTATTTTAAATATGTGTTTTTATGTCTTTAGTTTTTTTTTAAGTAAATGAAGGAGTTTGTGTTTATTTTTAGTAGAATAATAGTGCGAATTGATTATTTATTTATTTATTTATCTTGATCATATTAAAGTCAGGGATAAGTTAAAGAAAAAAAATACTCTATTTCCTGTAAAATCTATTTTTTTATTTGTCCTAAATATATATGTTACATAGTATTTAGTGTTATTATTGTTTATTTATTATCTTTAAAACCTAAAATTTATGCAAAAGGACATATGTCTTTTAATTGTATTGGAGAGTTTATTTTAAAATAATTTATCATTATTTGGAAATCCTATTTTACCTTCAATGAATTATACAATATACTAATAGTAAATTAATAAAAGGGTGTTTTGGGCTTGCTAAAAAAATAGGGATAAAATAAACTACTATTTAAATAGTAAAGATGAAATAGACTATTGCATCAAGTTTTAGGGGTGAAAGAGGACATTTTCCTGAATTTTATTTTTTTGAAACGCAAGTCGGTGGGAGAATGATAAAAGAAAGCTTTATCCGGACGTGTTATGATGTGGAATTGCTAGTTTTTGAGTTTGCATTTGCATCATGCTCTTTCATATATATATATGTATATATTTAAATTAACTAAAAAATGATCTGTTTTCAAGTAAAATGCTCATTTTTTTATTTATCCGTAAAACATGAATTGCACAAAAATTTAGTGTTATTATTGTTTGCCAATCTTTAAAATAAAATTTGTACTCTTAAGGTATAATGTCTTTTTTGTAAATTCACGACGTTTATTTCAAAATAATTTATCATTATTTGTGAAATCGTCATTTGATCCTTCAATCGTTATACAATATACAATAAAATTTGAAAGTTGTGTTTTGACTGATTAAGAAAAAAATTAGGGATAAAATAAACTCCGCGTCGATATTTAAATTTAAAGATGAAATTACTATTGCATCAAGTTTGAAGATTGAGGACATTTTCCTGAATTTTATTTTTTTGAAACGCAAGTCGGTGGGAAAATTTTAAAGAGCTTTTTTTTTTTATTATGATTGTTTTTGGAGTTTTTGAGTTTGAATTTGGAATTGCCTTTATTTAGAGTGTCAGTATATATAAATTAACTAAAAAATGATCTGTTTTCACAGAAAAACACAACTACAGACCTATATAAGATCATCTAAAATGAAGCTCTCCTGAACCAAAATTAACTTATTATTATTATTATTCATGTTCATGACAATCATCACAAATTCAACGTTCAGTCTTCTCAGATATATATTGGTGCAAATCAAGATTCCACACTGTGGCTTTTCATTTTTTCTTAACGTGACAAAATTAAACAAGGAAATTGTTATACACCCGCCCATCAAAAAAGAGAAAAACAACTTGAACTATTATGTAAGGACCCGGCATTAATATTGATGGGAATTTAGTTACAAGCTAGATGAAGATGAAATTTTGGCGCCTTGAAGGGTTTTGAAGAGTCTAGAATATTTGTGCACTTATCAAAGCACTGTTGTTTGCATTGTACTGTATTTAGCTCAGGATCGCATGTCTTATCTAATTTTTGCTCTGCTGTTTGTTGACTGCACAAGAAAAACTACTGCAGCTGTTTGTTTCTCCATTTTCTTTTCGATGCAAAGCTGAATAGCGGCTACCTAATTTCTGAGAAGGTTTAAATAGGACTTTTTCATTGTATAGTTCTTGGCAACTTAAGATTTTGGATAGCATGCATATATAGGAGCATACAATTTTTGCAAATTAAAGAATTTCGAAAGGGTTTGGGTTTGATGGAATTGGAAAGTGAGTACAAAGGCTAAAAATGAAACTTATGTTAAATAAGTTGCGACTTGGTATTTTGTAAACAGAATCAGTCAGGTTAAGTGGTTAACACAAATTAAAGCGTTACACAAGCGATAAATTAAAGCTTGCGTGATTGATGAAAATTCTTTAGAAACTCACTACGGCCCATTTTGCTTTGATTCCTAATTGGTTGGGCTGCCGCAGCCCACTTGATGGCCCTTTTTCGTTTTGTTTCCTTCATCATTTTTTTTATTTTTATTTTTTACAGTTGTTAATATAAAAATTAAAATAAAAAAACTTGTTGTTTACCTTACACCTATAAATTTTCCTTTACAACTGGACTTTTATCCCGTAACAGCTAGCTTAAAAGCCACTTCACATAACCAAAATTATAGAAGAATTTGATTTATGATTAACACACATGATATAAAGATTTTATTAATGCCGTTGAGGTATGAATATAGAATTTCAAAATAATAAAGACGGAGACTATTCGTTTATGAAAAATGGCCAGAAAAGGCAGGACGATAAATTGAATTGATAAAAAAACAGATATTTAAAATTTTTTCTACCATGTGGTAACTTATTATTGGGTAGCAAATACCAAATTAACATATTACTAGACCTTTTTCATGAACAATTATGCCAACATGAAATAGAATTGATTCACCGTTATAAATAAGCATAACCATGTTTGTAAGAATCTACAAGAACACGTAATGTTACTGCTTCATAAAACATTCATCAGAATTATGAACTTCCCAATTCTCATAAAATTATTAACAAGTCATTAAAAGATTCATGTAACAAAAATTGAACCAAAGCAAATAAGCAAGGCTTTAGTCTTTGCGTAATTAAATTCAATGAGCTACTTACATCATTCGTGCAACCACCAAATAATAATTCAATTGAATAGACAACGTAAAAAAATAATGAGCATGGCGTTATTAAATCTTATATATATTAGAACGTTTATTCACTGAACTCTTTGGAAACGTAAAGAGCTAATTGCCATTGCTAGGACTTGCAACAAAGCCAGCGCCGGAGCATTAAGGGTGACAACTAAAAGATCCCGCCGGAGGCAAAGGAGTTGGTTTGCAGTGTTTGAAGAAGCACTTGGCGCACTTAGCACCGCAATAATATTGGCAAAAATAGGGAGCAACCTGATGGCTCACACAGAGACAATCAACATAACAAGTTTCTGCACAACGCTTGTAACGCTTTAAAACGGCTGCGGATTGATCTGTTAGCACACCTAAAATCACCAAGCAGAGGATGGCAAGGGACAAATTCCTTTTTTGGTCCATTTTCTTTCTCTCTCAATTTGCTCTTGAATATCTGCTTGTTTAATGTCTATTTTATGTCCAGTCTCTAGGAGGGTTTATTTATACAGAGATTAGAGACTTTACGTTTTGATAACAATAGAGTTTATGATAAGCATGAAAAAAAAATTGTATTAATTAGGTAAGCTGAATCAAGCTTCCATAAATGACCTTCACTGACTAATACGAATTAATTAATATTCGGGTCCAGTCAAAATTCTTTTTGTGAAATTGCTGATTATACACATGCATGAGTGTCATCAGTAAATTTGTTGTGATCCAATACTAATCTAGAATTGCTTTTCTTAGATTGATTGATAATACATCAAACCATGAGATTTAGAATAGTTTTTCCTGAAGTGAAATTTCTAGCTGGTTATTGATAGCCAGATTTTCTTGAAATCTTGCATTGGGTCTTTCCTTAACTGGCTAATTCTTTCTTTACTCTTATAAGCGGGGTTTGAATCCTAAACCTCTTATTTTTAACATTAATGAATTACCAATTCAACTAGCAGGTCTTTTCAAATCTGAACATGCTGCTGTATTCCTTGATGTATCCTGTGCGTTTTTCAGATGCGTTGGGTTTTATCAAATGTTCCCATACTTGACCAGTTCCACAATTACATAAATTTTATCATTACGAAATTTCCAGATCTATTTTTCTGGTGGGTGTTTTCGTATGAAGGCAAGGCATTATGGGCCGAATGTGATGATGAATTTGGGTTTTGGTCTTTTCGAAATTTTGTAGTGGGTACCTGACAGGTCAACAGTCATGAGGCCTTAAGCAAAATTTTCAAAATGGGCCTTTTAAATAATTATTATTATTTAAACTGAAAAAAAGGCTCTATTTATTACTCGAACAAAAAATATTTATATATAGATTTCATTCTTCGGCTAACTTTTTGGTATTTCAAAATTTATAATTAATCAAACTTTTGGTATTCCGAAATTTCATAACTTTGGTTTTTTTTTTTTTAATTAAACAATTTATTAAGAGATCCATTTCGATATTAATTAATTTTTTTTATTCATTTTACTGAACCCATATTTACTTTTCGTATTTCTTTCTTCCAATAAATTTTTGTTCCGAATTGCATGCTTAGAATTATGTTGGATTCTCAAATTACCATTCCCTTCTGATACCAACACGCAAATATAAAATAGAAGTATAGGAGTAGAACGATTTTCGCAATTTATCTTTCCATTCATCACATATCAATTAAACACAAACTTTTCCAAATTCTACGACGGGTAAAATTCGTTGCATATCTCCGGACAACCATCCACAGCCTTCCACATTCTCTGCATCTAAAAAGAAAAATAAATGAAAAGTAAATACAAGTCCAAATGAATAAGAAAAAGAGGTTAATGGATCAACAAAGAGAGAGAGAGAGAGAGAGTACTTACTAGGGTTTACAGCATTGGAGTAATTACAACCAATATTGCAGAATAACTGGGGATTTGCATAATTCTCTAGTGAAGTGGTTGCGTTCAAGCAATCATGAAAAGACTTGATTAATGCACCCTTGAGCAGGCTTTTTTGCAAAAACGCATGGAAGAAGGCAATTCATGAATCACTTCATCATTGGCTTTGTAAGAACAATACCAGTTGTAGAATTTTGCCCTAAAACCAATGCCAGCGCAAAGCTGACAACCACAGTTGACCAAATCTTGCTCTCCATTTTTGTAATCTCTTTTGTTTGGATAATAATAAGGAAATCAGATATGTGACGGCCGAGTTAAGATTGTATTTCCTACTCTTTTACATGGGATAAGGCTTGGTAATGGTTAAGGACTAGTGATGCAATACATACTTTTAGCTTTTGTTAAGACATGCTATATATGGAAATTGAAATAAATGAAGAAATTAATTGAAATAAATGAAAGGGATTTGCCAAAGAAGAAAACATAATTAGTAGGCTCTAAATATGCCGGGTATAATTTATGTATTCTTTGTTAATAAAATTCCTCAAGAATATAAATTAATGCTAAAGGCCATTTGTTTATCTAATAAAGAAGATCAGATTTCCCTCCAGAAAGAATAGTTTAACTTTGTTAAGGATGCAGGTGGGTTAATCCGGTGATTTTTAAAATATAAGAATAATTAATTTCGTCAAATAAATAGAGATTTTGATTATCCTAGGTTAATTATGTCATTTATCTTTGAATAATTTATTTTCATAAACTATGAAATTACTTATGAGTGTTGATATTTGACCCCTTTTTATATCTTATAAGCCCCCACTTTTCAGTTAACCCCATTAAAAATTTTAAATTAATTTTTATCTCTTAATATATCCTATTTAATACCTAATTTACCCTTATTATAATTTTTATCTTTTGAATGCAGCCACCAATAAAACTTATGAAATCAATTTGAAGAAAAAAAAATTTTGGCCGTACATGGTGTGAATACAAGAGAGTAGTCTAAAACTTTTGACTAAGCAAGGAGTCACTGTCTTCAAATTTTCCTCCATTGAGCTACACAACCCAACATTTTTTTGAAACGGATAGCATCTGAATTGGAAAAACATTAAATCACATTCAGGTAAATGAGATGTAAGCCGACAAAGCAGAGTGTCCCTTATTTACAGGTTCTACGGTCATTATAATGGTTAAAAATTATTCAAATGGAGGTTCAAATAGAGGTTGGCAACAATGTATCCACTAGTCCAACCACGAAGTCTTTTGCTAATTCACATTTCAGTACTTGTTATCCTGATTCGAAAAGCCATTTATATAACCTTCCAAAAGCTAAATCATATAAAGAAAACTAGAAGCCTGCAGAATTTAAATACGTAATTGGAATTGTGCACAATTTCACTTCACACAAAAATCTCCAAGATCTTTCTCATAACAATCCAAAACTCCTTTAGCCTTAAATTTGATCCCAAATGCCAAGTTCTGCTGCCCAATCTGTCAAATAGTGGGTTCCATTATGGTACGTCAAATTAATAAGTCCTCTGTATAACCTTCTTCAACATGGGTTGTATGGTGTTCATAAAACCGCGAAATTATGCATTTTAGCATTGTTGTAAGTTGTCCTCCAAGTGTTTGATATTTTTACTGAACGAATAAAATTATTTACTTTGAAACATAAATGCTTTTACTAGCTCTGCATCCCCTCTTAATGTTAATAAGCAATAGTAGTTTAATGGATTTCTTTGATAAAATTATAGATTCTGAATAATGTATAAGGTTAAGTACTCATTACAAAATAACTTGCTTGAATTATTTAAAAAAACAATAAATGATGGAAACATTTATTAATCATCCAAATCAATTGTATCTTTGGTTGCAACATTAGGTACCAAATCTTTAAAAGCAATAATGTTCCTCTCGTACGGAGTTGCCCATCCTTTTGCTGCAGAAGCATGATATTTTAACCAACTAGTTGCTATTGGTGGCATTGGAGAACCTGGATTCATGAATACCTGCAAAAAATTTAAAAAATCATAGTTAACAATTGCTGAAAAACTCTAATTTTTTTAGAAGGCCCTGATATATTAACAAAAAGTCTAAAAAAACATACCTGTATGAAATGACAATTGTTAATAATTCCAATTGCAATAATCTTTTGAGAGGGTCGTGGTAATGGAGTTGATATGAATGGAAGAAAAGTAAGACATTGAAGTTGAGATAAGAATATCAACACAACATTATATTTAGAAGCAATAAGATATCCTGCTTCAGGGAAGGTCATCCAATAGTCATATGATGGATTGCTTTCAAAATATGAAAGTGACTGTAGAATCTCATATGATCTACCTGCATATTTAAATATTTGGGTATAGTCATCAAAGTGGCTTTGTAATTCATCAATTAAGTCCCTCCTGACTTGAATCCAATTATCCTCACCCAAACCCATCAAATCAGCCACAGCACGAAAACCACAATTACCATCAGCAGCGACATCTTTAACATGGTGTATATATGGCTTCAATCCTTTTGGAAAAAAAATCAATGAAAGAAGTACGCTTAAGAATTTGAGACTGATGAACCCTTTTTTTTTGTCGCCCTCTAGATTGTACAGAAATCTTACTTGAAGACAAGATGTGTGGAGAATGAATATTCTGTGAAGATAATACATGTTCAAATTTGGATGGATCTCGATGAGTAGAAGTATCTGCCTTTGAAGAAGGTCGGTCTCGTGTTCTTGCTTTAACTTCTGGCTCATTAAGAAAAGTTGATGCTGGATTTGCTAGTTCTTTCAACTTTTTCAAAATCTGTAGCTTTCCAGTGTAATCATTATTATTAAAACGCTTCAAAATCATCTCCATCACAGTTGAGCAACTCAACTCTGTAGTTTTAACTTTAGTGGTAGGTAATAAGTCTAGCTTCTTCCAATGTGGATGTATAGAAGACAAAGGAATTGGTCTTCCTTCAAGCTTATACCCCGCAATCTCATGCGCACATGGAATTCCATGAGTGTGTCGAACTACACATCCACAGGCCAATGGATCATGACCAATATAATCAACTCGTTTAGACTCACAAACTATCATGTTAAGTGCATTTTGTGAAACAAATCCTCGCAATTCCTTAAAAACCGCAGGTTTAAAATCATGTTGCACTATTGTCGAACTTCTCTTTAATGAAGCTTTAATCTCCGTATGCTGCAATTCCACTAAAGCATGGATTTTAGTCCATAACGTTTCAAAAGTTCCTTGCGATGATTGTAGTTGCCTCTTTAATATTGAATGCGATGTCTCAACCCTAGTAAGAAAATACAAAAAATAATTAATTATTTTTTCACTAATAAAATAAAAAATGAGAATATTTTACAATTAATATTTACCTGTTTGAGGTCACATTTCCTAAATGCATTACTGAGTCAGTCCAAGGTGCAACAAATTTTTCCTTGTACTTATCCAGCCATGTGTTTTTCACATAATCAATAGCTTCTTGATATCTAACAAATTCACTCTCCAAAAGTCTTAGGTGTTGCAAATAGTGGTCTTTTGTGGCAGATAATACTAATACATTCCAACTAGTAATGAAAGCCTCCTATACCTTTTTAGTCTCAAATAACTTCTTACAATTAGCTAAAACATTTTTTGAGATATGCCATCTACAAAGAAGATGAGTTGTATTTGGGAAAACATTTTGAACAGCATTCATCAAAACTATCTCTCTATCTGTCACGACTACACTCGGCAGCATATTATCATCCATAAAACCTTTCAATTTGTCTAGTGCCCAACTATAGTTATCCTTAAGCTCTCGTTCAATAAATGCAAAACATACTGAAAATGTCATCTCAGTCGAAGTGACGCCAACGACCTCTAATAATGGAAAAGCATATCTGTTGGTCTTGTATGTGCAATCCATAATTAACACACGTGGAAACGCCCTTAATAGCTCAATTGCAAAAGAATGAGCCCAGAATAAGTCCCTAACACTATCTGTATTAGCATCACTTCGATGCCACTGAATGTAGTTATGCTCAGTCAATTGACTCATGAGTAGTTGCATCCTTGACCTGCCAGCTAGTTCTTTAACCTTGTATCTATGTCTTGCATTGTAAATAGACCTAATAGTGGTAGCATTATGTACATCTCTTTACTTTATTGTATATAGTATATCCTTTGGTCTTGCATTACTTTTTGACATATCAATCAATAGATCATTCTCCTTTTCAGTAAGCCTACCTGCATATGAGTGCCTCTCAAAATGTTTTGCTGCAGGATGGTTATGTACTGTACATATCACTTTTAAAACCCAATGATTGACATTTGCCAACTTTTGGCCTTTTAACTTGAATGGACAATTGCACTTTTTTGTTCCAGTGACCCTAGGACGTTTTGGCTTTTGGTCTTGACTAGAAACACATTTGTAAGCACCACTTCTTTCACAAGCAAAAATTATTCTTTGACTTCTACCATATGCACTCACATCCGATTTTTTTATTATAATAACATACCCATTTTGTTTGCCAGCATTCCGTGTCCATTCAATTAATTCTTCCTTGCTATTAAAAACCTAATCAAACAGAATTATAGTATATCCAATTAGAAATTGTAAAATAATGTTAATTAAATAAAAAAAATAAAAAATTGAAAGTTAGCTATGTACCTTATCAGTCGTAAAAACACAAACATAATCACCTACCATGTCCGATTCTTTTCTAGCATTGTTTCCATGATTAATAGTCTTTTCATCCTGAAATTTTTAAAAAACATAAAGTTATTTGGGTGTTGAAGATAAATAAAGTACAATTTTTTTTTTTTTAAAAAAGAAAACTTAAACTTACTTCTTCTTCATCCTTTATCGAGTGCTGCAAACTAATTTCTTCCATGATTACAAAAAGTAGAGAGTAAACAATATTTGAAAAGATATAAGAGTTTAAAAAGTTAAAAATAATTAGGGTTTAAAAAGTTAGATTGGTTTAATTAGTTATTAATATAAATTATTATGTGAGTGCACTTAAAAACTATTTACCCTTTTAAGTCATTTCATATAAGGATAAAAAAGGTATTAAAATAAAAGTGAGAAGTGGGGGTTAGTGAGATATAAAGAGGGGTCCAAATATCATTACTCATTACTTATTTAACTCTGTGCTTTGACCCAATTGATGAATGTCATCGTATAATAAAATCTTTTGAAATATCATTTGAACAAGTACCATTGCCTTTTCTTATTTTTGGTCTCATATCATATACCATATAATAATAATAAAACCCTAAACCCCTATTTAAATAAGATAATTTACATAAAAAAATCTTTATAATTTTCTATAAATTCATACAAAAAAAGTCACTAGGGAGCCATACAATTGAGATCATCCGATTCACAGTAAAATATTAAGCTTTATTATCTCTCCTTTACGATGACTCTCTTTGAACCAAAATCCTGGTTCCGCATGCCATTGTCACTAGCAATACAATTGAGATAATCCATATATATAGCAGAACTCCACATTTAATTATAAGTGTATATTGTGTATTATGTAAAATTGACGCTAGAAAATATATAGTACGTAGAACGGTTTTCACATAAATAGAATTTACACTTTCATTGATATATCAACTAGCATCCATTTATTGCTTGCGCTCAATTACAAAAGCATACCCAAAAATATTCAACCAAACACGAACAGGCATGACCAACTAAACACAGACTTTTCTTAATTAACTGAAGGGTAAAATTTGTTGCATGTCCCTGAACAACCATCCACACAGTTTCCAACATTTTCTGCTTCTGGAACAAAAGTAATTAAAGAAGTAATTAAGTACAAGTCCAAATGAAAAGACAGATATTAATGATTTACCAATAGAATACTTACTAGGGTTTAAAATATTGGAACAGAAAGCGTAATCACAACCAAGGTTGTAGAATAATTGGGGGTTTTCATGATTCTCTAGGGGAGTAGTTGCATTCAAGCAATCATGGAAACACTTGGTAGCGCACTCTTGAGCAGGCTTTTTTGTTATAATACATGGAATAAGACAAACCTTTAAGCAATCGATAACTGGCTTTATAAAAAAACCACCTGTAGCCCTACAAGCACTCCTAGCACCAAGAAAAAAATCACCACAGCTGGTCAAATCTTTCTTTGCTGCTTCATCTTTTTGATCTATTTTGCTACTTGGTAATAAGGAAAGACATATGAATGCGACGGCCGAATTAACTTTGTATTTCCAACTCTTTTGTGTAGGCTAAACGCTGGGTAAGAGTTGAGGGCTAATGATGGAATACATATTTGTTATTTTAATTAATGTTAGCTGCATATGGAAATTAAATTAAGTTTGAGATTAACTGAAATAATTGATTTTGCCAGGGAAGAAAACACAATTAGTAGGCTATCTGTGGGCCATTATTAATGTATCCTGGATTTTGTTTTTTGTCCTTGAGCATACGACTTAGCTACAGTGAGATGTAATAGAGTGGGGTAGCTAAGTGGGGCCCACAGAAATGTGTCCCCACCAACCAAATATCTCCTTAATAGGTGGAATTTTTTTTTAATACTGGTTAGACATCATTTGTCTATTGAATTACATCAAATTTATAATAACTGCTATTATAGCAGACAATACATTAATATTTACAATCAAATATATACAACTAGGATTTGCAATATTACATTAAATTTTCTATGAAGTACATGCTCAGACAAATAACCCTCACAAACAAGGAATGTCACTTCTCTACTCGCATTTCCAAAAAAGAAGAGGTTTTTTTTTTTTATAATTTTACTCCATAATCATGCTTAATTATGGAGGTGAGCCCCCGTGGGGGCTCGAATGTGAGAGCCTTGGTTCACCACTTGGCGAAAGGCCAAGTGGCCCCTTAATAGTTGAAACTTGAAAGCACTCGGGGGAAAAAATTACTTTGTACGGCAAAATTAAATTCAGATTTGTAATTATGAAACTTCAACAACAACATTACAATAGGGAGGCGTGCATCCTCTCATGCACTGTCTCGTACATTCATTTTAAATCTTTGCCCTGGCCACCTGCAAAGCAACTTCCAAGGCAGTCTACGGAGCACATGGCTAAAGAAGGCGCAACAACAAGCCTCACCACCAGAGAAGTCATCAGAATGAATTGAACTGTGTTAATTTTCACCATTTTCTTTCCATGTTCTGTGCAAAGAGAAGATGTGTGTATGTCAAACACAGGTGAATAGCAACCGGTCACGTTATGCCGTATGTAGATAAGTGAAGCAAGCTTTGATGGCCAAAAGTTTTCTATAAACGGGAATTTGAAATGATAAGTTTGTCCTATCAAAAACAAAAGAAAAAATGATAAGTTTGTTCTATAAAAAAAAAACGATAAGTTTGTTGTGCACCAAAGAAAGTAATAGTGGTTCATTTTTATTAGAAATTGAGAAAACTCATTAACCATGAGATCGATGGAGATTGTATCATACGATACCTTAATTGAAATAATTGTAGATAACGTTAGCCATATTTTTCATTTAAGAAATAATCATAGAATTTATTTTAAAAGATTGAACTGAATATATATAATATCTTACCTCCGCACGTGAGGGAAGAAAATAAAGGAAAAATTATCAAGACTGCGGTTTATAACTTCGGGCAGACAAAATATTTTACTTGACCAAGAAATTTTGCTGGCCGGGACCGATATGAGGATCTTTTGTGTATACTTGAATCAAAGTTCTCACCCCACATTTCCAAGCCAGGGATGCTGTTAGAAATTTAGTTTATATGAGGCAATTTTAAAAAATAAACAATAAATGCAAAAGTTATATCTTCATTTTTATTCCAACTTGAGCTAATATATTAAATTAATAATCTCATTAAGTGCATAAAGATTAGAGAAATTTTTTTAAAAAATTTTCTCAAATCTTTATGACCCAGTGAAAACATAAATTGATAATTAGTCAAATACAAAATATTCTAATATTAAATAACTAAAAATAAAACCAATGACCAATGTATTTAGAGTTTATGTTTTATTTACTTGAAGCATTTGAAATACTTTATCTTCTAGGGCATTAATTTGAAAGGTACGTACATTAGTTTTATATCTATTTATAATATATATTTACATTAATTTTAGTACTTCTATATACTTATTCCTGCATGATAGCTTTTGAAAATTCATACATGAATCTTAGTTAAAGGAATAATAATACAAGTAGTTAAAATATAAAACTATTCTTAAATTAATAAATATTCATTTACTGATTAATTAATAAATTATTCATTAATCAATATATAACATTCTGTTTAGTCTCAACAATATTATTTTGTAGAGGTTAACTTTGTATACTCACCGTATGAAAGAGGCATATTACAGAAGTCAGGGGGTAGATCATTGAGGATTATAGGGTGAGACTTGAAGCATAGAACAAACTCTTAGTAGTTTTTTAATGAAGTCGGGGCATGCATCTGAACCCACTAGCCCTGTATACTGCCTCCGTCCTTGCTACGAACACAAACCAATTGACTTTTCTCTCGAATAGAACAAGAGTTGAATTGCCATTACATACACGATTAATATGAAGATTGAGTTGATGCGTGCTAGCCATACGTGAAGATTGAGGAAGTACTTTTAACATCCACCTTTATGTGAAAATTGTAATCACATTACGTTCAATATGTCCAACGGTTTTGAAAGAACTGTTTAACGGTGCAAATAGCCTTATCCAAACGTTTATAAAGCCACAGATCAAAACTACAAACACGCCTAAAGTGAAAAAAGAAAAAAAAAAATAGGCATAAGATTCAGTAAACTTTATTCATTCCAATAGCACATATTTATTCATCACATATTAATGTGATAGCATATAGAGTTCTTCAGTGGTAAATGGTAAAAATTATATCTTGGTGCATGTTTTTGAGCAGGAATCCACACAGCTTTCACCTTTATTTTGCCCTAGCAACATAAAGAAAACAAGCAAAAATTAGTGAGAGATTGAGACTGAGATTGAGATTACATTTGAGAAAGATGAGAGATTGAGTTTAAATAAATTACCAAGTTTCTCTTCGGTTGTTAAGAGAGCTCACTGTGCTGAATTACAAAGAGGAAGAAAGCCATCAGTCAAGATACATCAGCAAAGCCAAATCAACAGTGCTGAGTCATCTAATTCTGTTAAGCAGTGATGAAAGCTCACGTGTGTATTAGTTAGTTAGTATTAGTTAGTTTCTCTTCATTTTGATTGGCTATTGTTTTAGTAATACAAGTTAGTTAGTAACAACTGCATTCTGATTAATCACTTGTATAAATATACTACTTGTTATCAATCGTAATAGAAGAAGAAAAAAAAATTCCAGAAGGTTCATACATTTTCTCTGAGTTTCTCAGATACCAAACAACTTATTTAATCAATTTATAGTTTCTTTTCATGGTATCAGCGCCAATATGGCTAGCTCAAGCAACTTAAACACAAACTCAAACACAATCAATACAAATCAAACAATACAAACTGCATTTTCATTCATTACTCCAATCAAATTAGATTGAGCTAATTACATGATCTGGCGAAATCAAGTTTTAGCTTCCATAAGAGGAAATCGGCTTGAAGGCTATATCAATGGAGAGAAAGTAGCACTTACTTAATTTCTCACCTCGGGAAGCTATACAGGAACTACAAATAGAGCTACTCAACAGATCGAGAATCCAGAATATACAATCTGGAGATCACAGGACCAGACATTACTCAGCTGGTTACTAAGCTCAATTACTGAAGGTATTCTCCGTCTTGTTCATTCATACAATACCTCATTTGATGTTTGGAAAACATTAGAGAAAAAGTTTGGTGTAAAATCTGAAGCAAGAGTGCTTCAACTTAGATATGAGATGAATGTCTTGAGAAAAGATTCACTAAGTATAGAAGATTATTGCTTGAAAATGAAACAAATTGCAGACAAATTAGCATGTGCAGGAAGTCCTGTATCAGATAAGGACTTGTTACAACAAATACTCAATGGTCTTGGACCAGGTTATCTTAATTTAGCCACATTTATAACTGCTTGTAAATTGGATTATGATGATGCTTATGCCTTGCTGCTCACACATAAGATAAGACTTGAACAGAGCATGAATGAAAAATAGATGTGTAATGCAAATGTGGCTAATTTTGCTCATAATAATAACTATGGTATGATAAATGCTTATTCTGCACAAGCAAGAGGTTATACTAAGAGAGGTGGATATAATGGAGGCTTTCATGGTGGGAATCAAGTTGGAAGAAATAATATTATTACTGGTAGAGGATTGTTTTTCAATTCTCATCCAAGAGGTTTTCCTATTGGTTCTGGAAATCTTGGTAATAGTCATGGTAGAGGACAAATGATTGGAAGTAACAAACAGAATGCAATTTGTGAAAGGACAATATGGTGCTAATTCTGGATTGTCAAATTCTTATGGAAATGAGGAACAAATTCCAAAATGTCAAATCTGTCTTAAATCTGGACACACAGCAGTAGAATGCTGGCATAGATATAAAGAGAATTATATGCCGCAACAGCCAAAATTTTATAACAAGGGAAGAAATCAGAGATCAGCCTATATGACATATTTTGATACACTAAATGAGAATTCATGGCCAGCTGGTTGCACAGAATTGCCTCACATGTATGGTCCATCAGATTCCTTCTATATCCCTGATTCAATGGACTTACTTGGAGCTGGAGCTGCATATGTCACTAATGTTGAAGGACCAGCAGATGAAGGATGGTATCTTGACAGTGAAGCCACACACCACTTAACAAATAACATGGAAAATATGCATGTTAAAGATGAGTTCAGAGGTAATGATAAACTTATCATTGGTGATGGTAAAGGTCTGACAATTACACATATTGGTAACACTGCTATTAAACTTCAAGGTTCTAAATTACAATTTGCATATACATGCATTGCACTTAAAGATATCTTGCTTGTCCCAGCTATTACAAAGAATTTGATAAGTATTTCAAAACTTACTGCTGATAATAACCTATATGTTGAATTTCTTGGATTTGTTTGCTTTGTGAAGGATTCATTGCAGGGGAAAGTTTTGCCCCAGGGTATTGCTGAGAAAGGTTTATATAAATTGCTGCTCAAATCATCACCACAATCTGCATATACTTCATTTTTATCTCAAAGTCAAATAAATAGACCTCTGTCTATGTTATCTCTTTGTCAATCTAGTTCTACAACTTGGAGTGAGTGTTCTAAGGAATGTTTCCAATCAAATAAAAACACTTGTACTGATTCATTCAATAAAATATCTCTGTTTCATAAAAGGTTTGGCCACCCTAATGCTCAAAGTTTAGTTCATTTACTCAGACTTATGCATCCTCATTTGTTTTCTTCAAATATTCTTAATCAAGCATCACAGCATTTTTGTGAAGCATGTCAGCTTGGGAAATTTCATAGACTTCATTTTCCTATTACTGATATTAAGTCTAAATCAGCATTAGAACTCATTCACACTGATTTATGGGGCCCCTCACCAATATGTTCCAGAGATGGTTATAGATACTACATCAGCTTTGTAGATGATCATACTAGATACACTTGGATCTATCATTTAAAATTAAAATAAGAAGTTCTAGAGGTGTTCAAATTGTTTAAACTTCAGGTTAAAAATCAGTTTCAAACTACTATCAAGATTCTACAATCTGACCGGGGGGAGGGGGGGGAGAATATAGACCATTTACTACTTTTCTAAATGAGTGTGGCATACTCTTCAGACATTCTTGCCCTTATACACATCATTGAAATGGTCTTGTTGAAAGAAAATATAGACAGATTGTAGAATTAGGCTTGACACTTCTAGCACAAGCAAAACTTCCATTTCAATTCTGGTGGGATGCTTTTCATATCTCAGTATATCACATAAATAGACTACCTACTTCTGCACTTAAAATGTCTATTCCATATGAGAAGCTGTATGGACATAAAGCTGACTATAAAATGCTCAAATGCTTTGGCTGTGCTTGTTATCCATATTTGAGAGATTACAATAAGCATAAGTTTAATTACCATACAACTAAATGCATTTTTCTGGGGTACAGTCCATCTCATAAAGGATATAAATGTTTACATCCTTCTGGTCATACATATATAGCTAGACATGTTGTATTTGATAAAAACTCATATCCATTCTCCTCAGATTCCAACTTCCATTTCTCATGTCAGTCTCAGTCAAAATCTTGTGATTTAAATCCATATCCAGTTACTCCTGTACAAGTATTTCAATTGTTTACATTACCTGTCATATCAGATTTCTCAAATAACAGCAATGAATCTTTTTCTCAAGCATGTGCCCGTGGGTATATCTTTCCTCCAACATTAATTCCAACACAAGCAGCTATCTCAGATCAACAACTCTCAGATATAAATGATAGTAATCTCTCTGCACCTAGAGAATTATCCTCTATACTTGATACAACAATCAATCAATTCCCAGATAGACTTCCACAAAACCAAAATCACAATACTTCCCAGACCAATCAAACCATCCTAACCTCATCACCTCAAAACCATCATCCTATGATCACTAGAGGGAAAACATGTATCTTTAAGCCAAAGTTGTATACTGCAGTATTGCTGCATAAAGAACCAGACACTGTTCATGGAGCACTTAATGATGAAAAGTGGTTTCATGCAATGAAAGTTGAGTATGATGCACTGATGTGAAATGGTACTTGGACATTGGTGCCTAAAGATAAAAATTACAAGCTTGTTGATAACAAATGGGTGTTTAGAGTGAAATCTAACATTGATGGCAGTGTTGCAAAGTATAAGGCAAGACTAGTTGCTAAAGGCTTTTAGCAGATAGAAGGAGTAAACTACTTTGAGACTTTCAGTCCAGTTGTGAAATCATCAACAATTAGAGTTGTACTAAGCCTAGCAGTAATGAATCAATGGCAAATAAGACATGTTGATGTGAATAATGCATTTTTGAATGGTGATCTGACAGAAGAAGTTTACATGAACCAACCAGAGGGATTTGTTGATCCAAAACGACCAGATTTTGTCTGTAAATTACACAAGGCTCTCTATGGATTAAAACAAGCTCCTAGAGCATGGTTTGACAAGTTAAAGGGCTGTCTTATGCAATGGGAATTTAAGAACTCTAAGTCTGATACATCACTTTTCTTGAGAAGGAGCAAAACCTCAATAATCCTAATTTTGATATATGTGGATGATATTTTGATTACTGGATCAAATTGTGTTGAATTGGAAAATTTTATCAAGTTGTTCAGATCTGCATTTGCATTGAAAGACTTAGGAAAGTTATCATATTTCCTTGGCATAGAAGTTCTATATGATCAAGATAGTGTATATCTATCACAGAAGAAGTATATCGGGGACTTACTTGCTAAGGTAGATATGCTTGAATGCAAAGGCATAGACACACCAATGAGCAGTGGTAAGAATTCCAGATTATAGAAAAATGTTGATGGAGAAATGGGTTATTATATTGAAGATCCTACTCATTACAGGAGCATAGTAGGAGGTCTTCAGTACTTGATCTTAACCAGACCTGAAATTGCATACTCTGTTCACAAGCTAAGTCAGTATGTATCTTCACCAACACTTCAGCATCTTATGGCATGTAAAAGAGTGCTGAGGTAAGACTATGGTCTAAAATTTGTCAAAGCAGGTGATCTAAAACTTACAGCATTTACAGATGCTGATTGGGGGAGTGATTTGGATGACAGACGATCTATTGGAGCCTATTGTGTATACTTAAGAAATAACTTGATTTCATGGTCTTCAAAGAAGCAGTCAGTAGTTACAAAATCATCAGCAGAAAGTGAATACAGAGCTTTTGCATCATTAGTCTCAGAAATAACTTGGTTAAAGTCATTATTTCTTGAGATTGGTATCTATTGTGTGGAGAAACCAACAATATGGTGTGACAATGTAAGTGCTACTGAACTTGCTCACAATCCAGTGTTCCACTCAAGAACAAAACATATAGAGATTGATCTTCACTTCATTAGAGACAAAGTTCTAGCATGATTGAAACCATTACTCTTTCACGCACTTAACATGACATGCAGGAGGCGGCATTCTTCCAAATTCCCATGTCCAACAAAAAGCCCCAGCATGATTGAAACCATTACAATGAACTTAAGAACTTGTTGTTTCTCCATTTTCTTGATTTTTGAATTCTTTGCAAGAGAATATGTGAGAAAGATAAAATCCCGAGCTGGGGTTATTATAAAGGAATTGAACTGAAAGGATAAGATCGATATTGATTAATTGCTATGAAAATATCATTTATTTATTGCATGCAAACAATTAATGAGAATATATACAGGTTTCTATTTATTGCATGCAAATAATTAATGAGGTCAAATTTTTTATAGCACAATTAAATCTCTCAGTAATGATACATGTATAAGATCAAGAAAAAAAAATGAGGAGAAACGTGACAACAAACAAGAAATTTAATTAAAAGACGAATGACTTATTTTAATTAATTTATCATATGTACAGGGATCATTATTCTATTGATTCGTATTCCCGATTTTGTCCTCAGTTTTGTACTTCTATCATTCTTCTTAAACTTCCAGATTCGTGTGCTCTTCGATCATGTGGTAATTTGCGTTTATTATGTGCTATAATTAGTTACCACTCGCTGGAGTTTTGCCCGTCTCTATAAGATTTATACAGAGTGTGTATTTAATTATTTTCTTTTGTTATTGTTCTAGAGATTTATATGACACACTACTGGAGGAGGGCTAAATACACTAGAAATTTTCAATTTTTGTTTCTTGTAATTGATGTTAAAATCAAAAGATTTAACGAGGGGAAAACACAAATGCTTAAAAGCAGTGCTAAAAGCATACATATGAGACCACCCATGAGCTGCAGGCTTACTCAATAATCGCAATGACGGTCATGGTTTCATCAAAATAGGCAATAACAACTCCAAAAGCATGCCAAAACCACCTAAATAAATTCCGTCGGAGTTCCAGAAGATTGCACCACAAGTGGCGTTAGGATTTACTTTCGAAATGGTCATTTGAATTTTCCTTAAGCCCAGCCAACTAGAGTTAAAATTTGGTGTTTGATATTTGTTCAAATCTGTTCGACAGAATGCCTCAATGGATTGATCTTTCCTTTAGAATATTTTTCAAGTTCTATAAATCCCAAAGGAGCCCTGCTTAACTTAACTAATGTCTGCTTAAACACACACCTGGTTTTTGCCTATTCAGTCTAAATTCGGACATATTTTACTGGATTCTCTCTCACACAGTTTTGATATTTGCCATTTTGCCTTGTCCAGGAAAAATTCGACCAAAATGCCTGGCAAAGTAACATTTTTGTAAAACGTATCTAATTTTCCGAACTTATTTAAAGTACTTTAAATAAGTTAAATATCTCACACACTTCGACCGAAGGCATATCGTTTTTAATTAAATTATCTTTTGTTGTGTTCAACTTGGATCTGTTATATCCCATCTACCCAAAATTCTTGAGATGTATAGAAGGAGAGATGGGATATAATAGATCCAAGTTGAACACAAACAAAAGATACCCTGAGGCAGATCATTCATATAGCTAAGAGATAAGACTCAACGCTGACTTGATTTTTGTACCGACTTTTTAAAAATGTGTGATTGGTAGTTAATAAATGAGAATATAAAGATAATTCAATCTCAACTGAGAAGGACTTAATAAAAGATCATCACAAGATCTAAATTCTAAAGAAAACACTCTCATAATGCATAACATAGTTTTATTAGATGATATATGGTTTATACTTCAACAAACATTTAAGCAGAAAGGGCTAATTGACATTGCAACAGCTACTCATGAGCAACTGCTTCGGTTTATTTATGGCATTTCCATTGGCTTCGAGGAGGCAAAGGAACTGGATCACAATGTTTGAAGAAGCATTTTGCACACTTAACGGTGCAGAAATGATGACACAAAAAACCAGGGACTTGGTGGCTCACGCATAGACAGTCAACATAACAAGTTCCCTCGCAACGCCTCCAACGCTTTAGTAAGGCTGTGGACTGCCCTTGTAAGCAGTCCCAAAATCACCAACCAAACAATCACAAGCCCTAAAGTCTTTCTTCGCTCCATCGTCTTTCTCTCTTTCCTCTGGAATATTATCTCAAGTATTATATATAAATCCCAAAGAGGGTCTGCTTGTATGTACAGACCTTATTTAGGCATGTACGCACTAGTAATAATTAGGTAAGTAGAGACTAATGTGAGCTATCCTAAATATATGCAAGCTACTATATATGGTACTATTTGTTGCATGCAATTAATTAATGTGGTCAAATTTTTATTAGTACAATTAAATTTCTGAGTTACACATGCACAAATGAAGAAAATGGGGACAAAATTTTATTAAATCTCTAGGTTCGAGCATGTGAAAATTTGCATGCTCTTTAGTCATGTGAAAATTTGCATATAATTGAGTATCACTCTTAGAAGTTTTGTTCATCTTCATGCGATTTTTGTCACGCGTGTAGTTATTTGCTTTGGTTATCGTTCTAAAGATGTACAAAAGACAAACACTATTGGATGGTTTAAATACAGTAGAAGTTTTCAAAATTTTCCTTGAAGTAATTAAGATGTTGATGATAAATCAAGATTACTTGAATTAAAGATGTTACTGAATTTACTAAAACCAAGGGACAACTGAATTTGATATAATTTCGGCCACAAATTAAGCTGTGCCGCCTGTGCGTAGACATGGTCAACTACAATGTTGATTGGTTTATTTATTTTACAGATATATTCCCCATTTGATTCTTATCCAAATTTCGGTCGGAGCACAAGTGGCATCCATGCAAGAAGCGGCAGTCGCCTATATAATCTATAATTTATTATATTACATATTTTAAAATTTTGAAATGTCACATTTAATTTGTTAGAATATGTAAATTATTTGTAAATTTGATTGGAAATTAGCCTCTAGTTGCTGTTACAACAAGGGAGCTCTAAAAATATCATGCTTTATTCATTTATGCACATGACAAGATAAACGCTGACTATTTATCGGCAATTATGCTTTAAAATCCTTGGTGCATGCCTTTGAGCAACTATCCGCACAGGCTGCAATTTTCTCTTCATCTGAAGCAATAACAAAGCAAACAAAGGTTATGAGTAGTGAGTCCAAATTAACATTAGAAAGACAGAGAAGAGAAAGGGAGGGATGAAGAAAATTACTCGGATTTTCTTCGGCGGCCAGGCTGGTGCATAAGGAGTAAGCACAGCCAAGCTTGCAAAAGTAAAGAGGATCTGATTCGTCTTCTGAAGGAGGAGATGCTGATTCCAATGGTGAGCTGGCGGCGGCGGATTTTCCGACGAGCATTCCAAGCAACAAGCTAACCATCAGAGCTGACAAAATCTTCTCCATTTTTTTTTTCTTGGTTTTGCTTAGTAAAAGAAAGATTTGTATTAGTGTGTATAGTGTGGGGAGTTTATATAGACTTGGTCATAAAAGATAAATTACTGAAGATAGAATAAATAAATAAATAAATAATTAACTAGAACTAAAAATGGCGAAATGATGTAAATGCAAGAGTTAATTTGCCACACCAGATGACACATTTGAAATTAAATGGCCCAACTAATACATATCTCCTTTTCATTGCAGACAATAACTAATTGAGGTTCTACTAAGACTTGATGATAAGAGTCTTGCTTGTATATGTGTGAACAAGCATCACTAAATTGACTATATATTTATCAAACCGAAGTACATTACACCCACTAAAGTACAATTTGAAATTTTGGAAACAATTCATATGTTTCATATCATTAATTTATAATTAACTAAAATAAATTTGATTAAGTTTAAAGGTTTAGAAATTTAAACTGATTGGTTCACTTTAGAAATGGAAAAGAATTTTAATAATATTGGAGTTAATTAATTGGTATCATGTCATTTGAACTACAAATTTTGTAAACGCAACATTATATTATTTATAATAAGGTCTGTTTCCATAGCATTGCAATTCCATTTGATTATAGGAGGTAAAAGCACTGGGTCATTGTGTTTGAACAAGAACTTGTAACACTTAAAGCCACAAAAATATGGGTAGAAAGAACCAAGTCAATATGTAAACAGTAAATATAACACTTAAGGATCTGTTTAATATTGAGAGATGCTGTAACTTTTAACTCATAGCTATTGAAAAGAAAAATTGTAGATATGGTCAAAAAGTTAATTGCATTTGGTAGGTATGACTTACAAATAATAATAATTTTTTTTTCACAAAACTATTACAAGTTTTTTATCAAATAATTATGAGATAAAATAAATTAGGCTAAAAAAGCTACAGCTGCAAGTTTCTTCCATGGACTTTGTATCAGTACTTTCTAAGTTATAACTAATTGGCCCACAGCAGTCCCTAATACACCTTAAAAGTGCACATCCAAATGCCAAAATCACCGAGCAAACTATTGCAAATGAGAGTTCTTTCTTTGAGGCTTAACCACCAAAAAGTTACTAAAATTGTACTAGTTAGTTGGACACACATCCAAACAAATCAATTATACCTACAAGGTCAGTTTGCAATTTAACAAAAAAAATTAATTTAACCAAAAAATGCGGAAATACGTTGGCCGGCTCTCGAGCTTCAGATTGGTACCAAGATCGTCCGGTGGGGTGGCTAAAAAAGCGAGATCCGACCGGGTCAAGCGTGCGGATCCGGGTCTACAACAACTTCTTCTCTCTCTCTCTCTTTCTATTTTAGGAAAGAAAAAAATGCTTCTCTCTCTACTCTTTCCTTAAATAGAAACTTTTTTTTTTAATCGGGTCCATATGTTACAGTGGTGACATATTCAGAGCACTTGAGAATGGTTATGTAGGTGTTGGAGAGGAAAAAACTTTACATTAATCTGAAGAAATGTAACTTTCTACAGAGTAATGTAGAGTTTTTAGGATTTATAACTGGTGCAGATAGAGTAATGTAGAGTTTTTAGGATTTATAGCTGGTGCAGATAGGATTCAAGCTATTTTGTTGAAGATACAAGCCATAAGAAAATGACCTATACTGAAGAAAATAGGTAAAGTTAGAAGTTTTCATGAGCTGGCAACATTTTGTAGAAGGTTCACTCACAGTCTTAATACTAAAGTTGCCATTATTACGAAGTGTTTGAAGAAAGGGAAGTTCAAATGAAGAGAAAAGGAAGAGGCGAGCTTTGCCTTACTTAAGGAAAAGTTGTCTACCCCTCATATATTAGCCTTGCCAAACTTCGACAAGTTATATGAGATCAAGTGTGATGCTTCTGGCAAGGGAAATGGGGCTATTCTTTCCAAAAAAGGGCAGCCAATTGAATATATGGTAAGAAGTTGAATGAGACACGACAGAAGTGGTCTACTTATAACCAAGAGTTTTATGCCATTCTTAGAGTGTTAAAGACATAGATTAATTTAAAAAGAGTTTGTGCTCTATTGTGACCATCGGACGCTGAAGTACTGATGTAGAATATTGCGTGTCATAAGTAGGGTACATTTCGGAGACCATAACTTGGGTTACAAGTGTCAATTTTCAACGTATAATATATTTTTTTGAAGCTTGTGACAAGAGCAACAAAACAACGACCTAAACCATTTTGCCCCATGTTCGAACCGAAAATTCCACTTCTTTCCTGGTCGTTCCTTAGTTTTAAGATTGTTTCATATTTTTCATGATTCTTCTAGTTTTTTATCTTTTTTTCTAGAACTCAAATTTGAGTGCTGTTTTTTTTTTTTTTATTTTGACTCAGAGAATTTAATTATCACATTAGAATTCGGATTTGCCTATTTTGGTAAATTTGTGATATTTTAGGCTTGTTATAATAAGGGCTTAAAACCCTAGTTTTATTTATTAGACCTTTTCATAACATTCTTCATTATTTAGAAACCCAGCTTCTACTATTTACAACTCCATATCATTTCCATTTCATCACTTTACCTCTAAAGAGAATAACCAATCCAGCAACACAACCACCAATCACTTAGCCACATATTCACCATCATCCGTGAGCCAATCAGCCAACCAACATACCGATTGTATTTCCATCAATGTTGTAGCAAAACTTCCTATAAGAAATACTTCAAATAATTATTTCACATGGAGAGCTTAGTTTCTCTCATTAGTCTTTGGCTAAAACCTAACTAAGTTCATCGATGGAAGTTTACCATCTAGTAGTAGCGATCCAACCCATGTTAATCTAGCTAGCTTGTTCACTTTGGAAGCGCCAAGATGTTGCACCGATCATAGCCAATGCTACCACATCAAAACAAGCATGGGTTAAGCTTGAAAGTCTCTATTCTAGTCGCAACAGAAGTCCTGTTTACTCTCTTCAAGAAAGATTGGCTCCACCTCGTCATAAAACTCAAAACGTGGCTCACAATCTAAAAACCTTCAAATGGTTGCCGATGAACTTGCCTTGATAGAAGCTCCAGTTACAGATGAAGATATTGATGTCTAATTAGTCAATGGAGTAAGCTAGAAATTTAAAGAGATAATTGTAGGTGTTCGAACCCGTGAAACTGCATCTTATTTGATGAATTAATGTAAAATTGGTAAATTGATATGCTACTAGTGAATAAAACAAAAACTTGTAAATATAATACAAAACTAATAAATCAATATAAGTGCAAAATAAAACATAATTTTAGAAATGGAACACAAAACTTGTAAATAAAAGGTAGAAGAAGTTAATAAATGTAAAATTGGTAAATTGATGTACGTTTAGTAAAGAAAATAAAAACTTGCAAATATACATAAAATTAATAAAGTAATGTTAAATACAAAATAAAATATAAATTTAAAAAATGAAACATAAGAGTTGTAAATAAAAATAAAATAAGTAAATTAATATAAAACTGGTAAATTATGTACTAACAATTAAAAAAAATTACAAATATGACACAAAAGTAATAAATCAATATTAACAGGAACTCTAGAAATTTATTTCATCAACAAATTCAAAAATTGTAAAAAAAAAAAGAAAAAGAAAAAGAAAAAAGTATAGAAGGCTATCGACAAGCTAATAAACAACTTATCTTTGATTTTAAAGAGTGCTGGAATTTGCGAAACATCAGCTACAGAGGCAGCCACTGGTACAAGAGTTGGCATATTTTTTTAAGGGTACAATTTGGGCTAGGATTTAACAGTGACTTGAACTCTGACGCGGCAAAGAGCGATGACAGCGAGCACACGACGAAGAATTTCAGTGGAGGCAGTGAGAGTTTTTGAGTGAGAGAGAAGGGCTGCATTTTTGAGCGAATGTGTGTTTCTAACACTTAGAAAAAGAGAAAAAAAAAGGGTATAAGTTTGGGTTTCTATCATGAAACGATCTAGTTTAACGAGGGTATAAGTTTGAGTTTATTTCATGAAATGATGTCGGTCAACTTATTTTTGTTTTGTTTTAATTTTAGTTATTAAAATTTTTTTGATTAAACCGAAAGTCAAAATAAAATCCTAACATATCCTCTTGATAGATGAAAAAGATGGATATAAGTTAGTCATATATAATTGATAATTAAAAAGTCTATCACATTGTTATCACTAAATTTTAATAGAAAATATTTCTATTACGACTCTATCATCCCTACGTGAAAGAAGGTCCTGGGAAAAATTTATCACATGCTAACTATCATTATACGTCATTGTTTTTGTAGTGTTTCTATAGCATTGCAATTCCATTTGATTATTGAAGGCAAAAGTACTGGATCATAGTGTTTGAACAAGAACTTGTCATACTTAAAGTTGCAGGAATATGGCAAGAAAGAATCAAGTCAATATGGTGGCTCAAGTATCTAGACAGTAAAAAATTATTGTAGCTACTATATAAAAATTAGTAGCGTTTGGTAAGTATGACTTACAAACTAATAATATTTTTTATAAAATTATTACAAGTTTTTTTATCAAAACATTATGAGGTTAAATCAATTAGCTTAAAAAAGCTATAGCTTAAAAAAGCTATAGCTACAAGTTTTTTTTTTTTTTTTCTGAAAAACTTTGTCACAATAGTTTGTTAGTTTTTAAGCTATAGTTAACCCACAGAAATACCTAACGGGCCATAGAAAGGCTATTGATTCCCGTAAGCGCACCAAATCCCAAAATCACCGAGCAAACAATTGGAAGTGACACAAAATTATTTCTTTGAGTTTTAACCAAAAAGTTATGACTATTATACCAATTAGGTGGACACACATCCAAAACGAATCAATTATGTCTACAAAGTCAATTTGCAATTTAACCAAAAAAACTCCTTAATAACTATTTGTTCATAAGCCGGTAGTTAATTGGTTCAGCTGTACGGTTTACTCCAACTGAATGTTGTTTGGAAAGAACTAGAAGGCTCAAATTTGACCATTCATTTTATCATTTTCCTCCTAACGACGGCTTATATGTATAACACAAAACTACCAAAATGAAAATATACACGTATGTACGTGCCTTAATTAGATTAGACGCCTCTATATAAGTTCAAAAGTATCATTGATGAATTCATCAAGTTAAAAATTGCATTATTCAATTTGCAGTTCGACGAATCAAGGTGAATATGTCCAAGGGGATGATTGTTTTTTTGCTTTACCATGCTTCTAGCAAGCGCACTGCTAGTAACAGATACAAATGCAGTGCGAGAAAATAGCTATTTGACTTTTCAAAGTGATCATAAGCCAGCTTATCAAAATAAGCCTGCGAACGATTACAGTAGAGGATGCAGCCACATAAATCAATGTCGTGGGGGAAACTGAATACAAGCAAGACATAAATGCTTATGATCACTTGAAGACTAATTCTCGTGCATTGAATTTGGAATGATTAATTTTCTTTATTTTATTCAAATTACTGAATTATTGTAATATTAACCTCTTTTCTTCTTATCCATATGTGTCATTCATGTTCTAATAAAATCATTTTTCTTATTTTTTACGTAATCTCTTGTATTTAGACAATTTCTTCTGCACTTCAAATTAATTCTAAGCATTATTATTATTATGTTTTTCTTTTTTCAAAAGGTGCAATGCTTCTTCAGGCACCATAGTTTGACAAATTTTCCGCAAAAACATTTGATTAATAGTCCCAATTAAAGCAATTGACAAGCCCAATACATAACACTGTTATCTCATATACATTTATTTAACTATTTATTATTCTTTTTTTTATTCATATTCAATACAATTATATTGGAGGCTCACAGGTTGCGTACAAAACATTACCATGTATCCTTTGATGGGCATGACTAGCACCTCTTTGAGCATGAATCCAAGCATCCTTTCAATTTCTCTTCAACTGATAACAAATATTAAGCATAAAAATTATAAGATTGTGTATTTGAGAGAGACTATGAGTTAATTGAGATTAAATTGACTGATTAATTACCAGGATTATCTCTTGTGCTAAAATGGAACCAAAAGGAAGAAGCACTATCAAGCATACAATTTTTTTTTCCTTTTGGGATTCGTCCAAATGGTTCATTGGAATATGCTGTCACCCATGCACAATGCTATGCATCAAGCATTGAAGTACTGATGTAGAATGTTGTGTGTCACTAGTAGCATGCCTTTCAGAGACCATAACTTGGGCTACGCATGTCCACTTTTGATATATAATATATCGTTTTGAAGCTTTCGATGAGAGGAACAAAACAACCGCCTAAGCCATTCTACAACAGGGGATTCACAGTGAGCAAGAAGAAGAGATCTTAAGATTAAGCGGACTCAACACTTTCTCTTGTTTTCTTGTTTTCTATTTATTCATGGAAATGTATTTGATGGTTGAAACTCTTTTATTTACTATTCCATCACGAATCATAAACTAAATTTGATTGTGGTTGAATAATAAACAATTTTAATGAATGTTTAACTGACAGTAGTGTTTTGCTTTGTATTTACTATAACATTTTATCTTAATTTTATTTATTTCAATTCCTTACTTCGGCTGACCACCAATTTAATAGATACTAGCTAAGAAATAACCTAAAAAAGGTCTGACTTAGTGAAACCGAGTAAAACAATACTTAGTTTTAGATCCAAAGTTGAGTAAATCTCAATTTGAATAGGGTCATGCTTGATCTAAAACTAATGAAGAACTAGACATAGGGATTCACCTTATACGGTAAGTGGAACCTAGAATGAGTAATGCTATATTTAATTTTGGCATAACAATTGGTCACTGTTAGGTTGCATTAGATATAAGATATTCAACAAGCGACAGCTGATGATGCATTAGTGATTCTACCCAATGCTCTAATGAATGCTGTAGCAACAATATTATAATTGATAAACTAGTTAATGCCATTAGAGATTTTATTTACTTAACTACTCTATTCCCATTGGTTTCATCCTTTTGTTTGATGTGACAATTTTCTTTATTGGATTTTCTTTATTGCCATTTTAGTTTATTTAGTTCATTAGTTTTATAAGTTGTCTTATTTCAATTAGAACAAAATTGCACTGTTCAGATTGTTGTAGTAAGTCTATTAACATCAATTTTTGTGGAGACGATCTAAATACTCATCAATATATTACTTGTTATGTACACTTGCACATTGACATCTATAGCAATAGAATTAACCCAACAAATAAATTTTGTGGTGGTGAGTGTCGATTCCACGATAAGGTTCATTTAGTTATTTGTAGGGTTAATTTTCTAAATGTCTATATGAGTTGATTGGAATGAATTTTTCATCTTAAGATTTAAAATGAAATGTCAGAAATGAATTACAAATGTAATGCTTGAGACTCTGGATTCACACTCAACATTCACTATGGGCTTAATATTTCTTTTTTAGTTCCAATTAATTCATGAGGGAGGTATTTCCATTATTTATAATTCTCACTTTAATAAACATGGTATCAAGTGCTTTGTGTGTGCTGTCAAGAACATATTGTGCTAGATAATAATAATCCTTCTGTCAATGACTGTTGTGGTTGTAACTTTAATATTTTATAATATGGGTGTCAGTGCGTAAGTGTACACAATAAGTAATATAATAAAGAGTATTTGAGATCGTCTTCACAGGGATTGATGCTATTAGAGTTACTTTAGCAATTAATATTGTGCAAATTCAATCTAATTAAATTAAACTTTTTTGTTAACTAAATTAAACTAATTAATCTAAATGACAGAAAATAAAATGTAATAAACTAAATTGACACGTCTCACACAAGAATGTAACCAATAGGAATAATGTAATTGAGTGAATCAACTTAATTAATGGAATTGATTATTTTTCTGTTGCGATCGTTTCTTTACAAAGATCTATTACAACACAGGCATGAATTCTATATCATCAATCTTTCTGTTGGATATCGTATATCTGTATGTAACATAACAATGATCAGTTGTTATGCCAATACAAAATATAGCATTATATAATCAAAGTTTCTAATACCCTACAAGGTGAATCCCTATGTCTAGTTCATCACTAGTTTTGGATTAAGCATGGCCCTATTCAAATTGAGTTTAATCCAACTTAGGAAACCTAATCTAAAACCAAGTATTGTTTTAATATGTTCCACTAAAACAAGTCTTTTTGAAACTTTCTCTTAGCTAATATCACTAAATGGGTGGTCAGCTGAAATAGTAAATTAAAATAAATATTATCAACATAAAATACTATAGCAATCATGCAGCAACACATAAAATAAGTCAATTAACCATCAAGCTCGTTTATCACTCAACCAAAAATAAATTTAGTTCATGATTTGTGACAAAACAAAAACAAAAACAGTTTTAGCCATCATATACATCAACACAAATCAAAGGAAAAAGGTTAAATAGAGACAGAAGCGAGTGACCCTTCTAGATTCATGATTTCTTCTTCCTCTTGCCCGCAATCTTCTGTTCAGCCTTAGAATTTTTCCTCTTCTTCCATGTTTTCTTTTTCTTTTCTTGTTTATTTCTTACAGTTAATGGTTTGCTTCCATTCCCTTGTGTGTGTGCATATTTTATAGTTGAAAATTAAGGCAACCAAAAGTTTAGGGCTCGTATCTTCCAGATTTAGAAACTACAGATCATGTCTTTTTGTTTTTAAGATTCAAGCGAAATTTTCTCTTTTGATACTCCAGGATTACTACTGCAACAACTACAGCATTCGCACTGTTCCAGACTCGTTTCCACTTTTCTGTAGCCAAGTTCTTTCCTCATTTTTGCAAGTCTTTTGCACAGCATTCATTCCTTGAAATTTGTACTTCCGGTTGCCTACAATTAAGTATATGATCTAAGCATATAATTTATTCTAAAATAACATAATTTATTAAAAATAACTAAAATATGTAATTATGCAAAATATAACTAAAATACAATTAAAAAAATATGTCATTTATTCTATAAGTAATCTTAATTTAAGTCTAAAAGTGCTATGATAACCCTCATTTCATAGAGTTATCAACAACGTAGCAAGACCATTCACTAAATAGCTTAGATACATTTTCTGTCAACATTAAGTCAAGACAACCCACAAAATGCTAGAGGGGAATTTTCTCTTTATTTAAGATGGTGCTAAGTGTTCATTGTACCAGACAGTAACGATCCTTCACTAAGAAGCCGATATACCATGCAAAATTTAGACACGATACATTGTCTATCGACAATGAGTCAAAACAGGCATATAAATCAGAGAGTAAAGGAAAATAAACTTATCTAATTAGTGAAATGATAATTACTTAAAACTAAAAACTAAACTAGCTACTTATAATTATACTAGGGGTAAAATGATAATTTTATTAAAATGCATAGAAAATACAAGTTGGAAGGAGAATTACAGAAAATGAAGCTTAAAAATAGATTCAGGGGTTTTAAATTAGGGGCAAGCGGAGCCCTTATAAATACAATGGGTAAATCATGACCATCAGATAAAAATAATTCAGACGCTCAGGATTATGCCACGTAATAAGTTTTGATTAGTTGGAACACATCATCAGTCAACACCACATTAACATTTCAGTCCAATAAGATGCTGCCACGTCATCTATCAATGCCATGTCATCTTATTGAATTAGTGAACAGTGCTATACTTGCGAATAATACTATATACATGAACAGTGCTGAATAGCCCTTTATGATCTTTCTAAGGTTTTCAGCCGTTATAAGTTAAAAAGTGCCATATGTTTTGCTGTTTGACTTTTTCTTAGTTGTGGTCAAAATATCTCTGAAATACATAAAATACTTAAATTATAATAATGAGTAAATCATGGCCATCAGATGAAAATAATTCAGACGCTTAGGATTATGCCATGTAACAAGTTTTGATTAGTTGAAACACATCATCAGTCAACACCACATTAACATTTCAGTCCAATAAGATGCTGCCACATCATCGATCAATGCCATGTCATCGTATTTGAATTAGTGAACAGTACTATACTTGCGAACAATACTATATACATGAATAGTGCTGAATACCCCTTTATGATCTTTCTAAGGTTTTCAGCCGTTCTAAGTTAAAAAGTGTCATTTGTTTTGCTGTTTGACTTTTTCTTAGTTATGGTCAAAATATCTCTGAAATACATAAAATACTTAAATTATAATAAAACACACATAATAAAAGCCTAAAGGATTTAAATACATAAACGTAGAAATATTAATAAGGCGTAGAGTATGAAATGATAATTTTACTCTTTATAAAAATGCATTCTCCAATACTCAACATACAGCCATTATTATCTGAGTTCGCTGACATTACCCCATCAGAGATGTTAGATGTGCTACCACCTTTGAGAGATATCCAAAATCATATGAACCTAGTTCCTATTGCAAGTTTACCTAACTTGTCCTATTGCATAAGTCATGAGCATACGATTTTATAAGGATAGGTTAATAAGCTGTTACGAAAGGGACTCATTCATGAGAGATGAGTTCATATGTTGTGGGAGCCTTATTGGTACTGAAGAAATATAGAAGTTGGCGTATGTGTGCAGATAGTAGGCGAACTAGCCAAATTACAGTGATATATCAGTTTCTTATTTTGACATTTTGGGATTTACTAGATCAATTAAATGGCGCTCGAGTCTTCTTAATGATACATTTACGAAGTAGGCATCATTATATTCAAATAGGCTTGGAGATGAGTGAAAGATTGCGTTCAAAATAAAGGAAATGTTGTATGAGTAGCTTGTCATGCCACTCGGATTGTCAAACGAGCCAAGTACTTTTATGCGCTTAATGAACCAGGTTCTTAAGTCTTTTTCTTATAAATTTATTGTGGTACATTTTGATGATATTTTACTGTATTCTGTTGACGTGGTGACATATTTGGAGTACTTGAAAATGGTTATAGAGGTGTTGTGGAGGAATAAACTTTTTATTAATCTTAAGAAATGTAGCTTCCTATAGAGTAATGTGGAGTTTTTGGGATTTATAGTTGGTGCAAATAGGATTTGAACAATTGAGTTGAAGATATAGGCCATAAAAAAATAGCCTTCATAAAAAACAATGGGTGAAGTTAAGAGTTTTCATGAGCTAGCAACGTTTTGTAGAAGGTTCACTCGTGGTTTTAGTAAAATAGCCACCCCTATTACGAAATGTTTGAAAAAAGGGAAGTTCAAATAGAGAGAAAAAGAATAGGCAAGCTTTGCCTTATTTAAGGAGAGTTGTCTACTGTTTCTACATTAGTCTTGCCAAATTCAACAAATTATTTTAGATTGAGTGTGATGCTTCTGGCAAGGGAATTGGGGCTGTTCTTTCCCAACAACGACGGTCAATTGAGTATATGAATGAAAAGTTGAATGAGGCACGGCAGAAGTGGCCTACTTATGACCAAGAGTTTTATGTCATTACTTAATTCGAAAAGAGTTCTTGGTCTACAACGACTATCAGGCACTGAAGCACTGATGTAGGATGCTGCATGTCATGAGTAGGGTACTTTCTGGAGGCTATAACTTGAGCTATAAGTGTCCGTTTTCGGCTTGTAGTATATCATTTCAAAACTTGTGACGAGAGGAACAAAACAACTGTCTAAGTCGTTCTACCTTATGGTTAAACAAAAAATTCCACTTCTTTCCTATTTTTTCCTTAGTTTTAAGATTGTTTCCTATTTTTCCTAATTCTTCTAGGTATTTTATCTTTTTTTCAAGAACTTAAATTTGAGTGTTGTTTGTTTTCCTTTTTTTTTTTTTTTTATTTTGATTAGAAGAATTTAATTATCATATTAGAATTTGGATTTGCCTATTTTGGTAAATTCTAATTTGCCTACTTTGGTAAATTCTAATTTGCCTACTTTGGTAAATTCTAATTTGCCTACTTTGGTAAACTTGCAATATTTTAGGCTTGTTATAAAAAGGGCTCAACACCCTAGTTTTATTCATTAGACCTTTCAAAAACATTCTTCATTATTTAGAAATCTAGTTTCTTCTATTTGGAACTCCATATCGCTTCTATTTCGTCACTTTACCTCGAAAGCGAATAACTGATCCAGCAACACAACCACCAATCAATTAGCCACATTGTCACCATCATCCATAAGCCAATCAGCCAACCAACCTACCGATTATATTTCCATCAATGTTGTAGCAAAACTTCCTTTAAGCTCAATTGCTCTCATTAGCCTTTGGCTACAACCTAACCAAGTTCACCGATAGAAGTTTACCATCCAGTAGTAGTGATCCAACCTGATGTTAATTAATCTAGCTGGTTCACTTTGGAAGCGCCAAGATCAAATGATCTTTCATTCCATTTTGGCTTCCACCACAGAATGAGTTGCACCGATCATAGCCAATGCTACCACATCAAAACAAGCATGGGTTAAGCTTGAAAGGCTCTATTCCAATCGCAACAGAAGTCGTGTTTACTCTCTTCAAGAAAAATTGGCTCTACCTCGTCATAAAACTCAAAACATGGCTCACTATCTAAATAACTGTCAAATGGTTGCCGATGAACTTGCCTCGATAGAAGCTCCAGTTACATACAAAGATATTTTTGTCTAATTAGTCAATGGAGTTGGCAAGAAATTTAAAAGAGATAACTATAGTTGTTTGAACCCGTGAAACTGCATCTTATTTGATGAATTAATGTAAAATTGGTAAATTGATACACTACTAGTGAATAAAACAAAAACTTGTAAATATAACATAAAACTAATAAATCAATATAAGTGCAAAATAAAACATAATTTTAGAAATGCAACATAAGACTTGTAAATAAAAGGTAGAATAAGTAAATTAATGCAAAATTAGTAAATTGATGTACGGTTGGTAAAAAAACAAAAAATTACAAATATACATAAAACTAATAAATTAGTATTAAGTGCAAAATAAAACATAAATTTTAAAAATGAAACATAAGAGTTTTAAATAAAAAATAAAATAAGTAAATTAATATAGAACTAATAAATTATGTACTAATAGTTAAAAAAAAATTGCAAATATGACACAAAAGTAATAAATAAATGTTAACAGAAACCCAGAAATTTATTTCATCAACAAATTCAAAATTGTAGTAAAAAAGAAAAAGAAAAAGAAAAGAGTATAGAAGGCTTTCGACAAGCTAATAAACAACTTATCTTTAATTTTAGAAGAGTGCTGGAATTTGGGAAAGGAAGCGATCAGCTACGGAGGCAGCAAGTGGTGGAAGGGTTGGCATATTTTTTTAAGGGTACAATTTGGGCTAGGATTTAACAGTGACTTGAACTCTAACGCGGCAAAGAGCGATGACAGCGAGCAAACGACGAAGAATTTCAGTGAAGGCAGTGAGAGTTTTTGAGTGAGAGAGAAGGCTGCATTTTTGAGCGAGTGTGTGTTTCTAACACTTTGAAAAAGGGAAAAAAATGGGTATAAGTTTGGGTTTCTTTCATGAAACGATGTAGGTTAACTTATTTTTGTTTTGTTTTAATTTTAGTTATTAAAAAAATTTGTGTTAAAGCCAAAGTCAAAATAAAATTCTAGCATAACCTCTTGATAGATGAAAAAAATGGGTATAAGTTAGTCATATATAATTGATAACTAAAAAGTTTATCACATTGCCATCATTAAATTTTGATAGAAAAAATTTCTATCACGAGCCTATCATCCCTGTGTGAAAGAAGGCCCCGACAAAAAATTATCACATGGTAACTATCATTACGGGTCATTTTTCTTAAGAAAGCTATAGCTACAAGTTTTTTTTTTTCCTCAAAAACTTTGTCGCGGTAGTTTGCTAGTTTTTAAACTATAGTTAACCCAGAGAAATACCTAACAGCCCTAACAAGGATATTCATTCCCGTAAGCGCACCAAATACCAAAATCACTGAGCAAGCGATTGCAAGTGAGAGAAAATTATGTCTTTGAGTTTTAACCAAAAGGTTATGAATATTGTACCAATTAGGTGGACACACATCCAAAACGAATCAATTATATCTACAAAGTCAATTTGCAATTTAACCCAAAAACTCCTTAATAACTATTTGTTCATAAGCTGGTAGTTAATTAGTTCAGCTGTACGGTTTAGTTCAACTTAATGTTGTTTGGAAAGAACTAGAAGGCTCAAATTTGACCATTCATTTTATCATTTTCCTCCTAACGACAGCTTATATATATAACACAAAACTACCAAACTGAAAATATACACGTATGTACGTGCCTTAATTAGATTAGACTCCTATTTATAAGTTCAAAAGTATCATTGATGAATTGATCAAATTAAAAATTACATTATTCAATTTGCAGTTCGACGCATCAAGATGAATATGTCCAAGGGGATGATTGTTTTTTGCTTTACCATGCTTCTAGCAAGCGCACTGCTAGTAACAGATACAAATGCAGTGCGAGAAAATAGCTATTTCGCTTTTCAAAGTGATCCTAAGCCAGCTTATAAAAATAAGCCTGCGAACGATTACAGTAGAGGATGCAGCCACATAAATCGATGTCGTGGGGGCACTGAATAAAAACAAGACATGAATGCTTATGATCACTTGAAGACAAATTCTCGTGCATTGAATTTGGAATGATTAATTTTCTTTATTTTATTCAAATTAATGAATTATTGTAATGTTAACCTCTTCTCTTCTTATCCATATGTATTATTCATGTTCTAATAAAATCATTTTTATTATTTTTTAAGTAATCTCTTGTATTTCCACAATTTCGTCCGCACTTCAAATTAATTCTAAGCATTGTTATTATTATGTTTTTCTTTTTTCAAAAGGCGCAATGCTTCTTCAGACACCATAGTTTGACAATTTTTCGGCAAAAGACATTTGATTAATAATCCCAATTAAAGCAATTGACAAACCCAATATATAACACTGTTATCTCATATACATTTATTTATCTATCTATTTATTATTATTTTTAATGCATATTCAATAAAATTATATTGGAGGCTTACAAGTGGCATATAAAACATTCCTATGTATCGTTTGACGGTCATGACTGGCACCTCTTTGATCATGAATCCAAGCAGCCTTTCACTTTCTCTTCGGCTGATAACAAATATTAAGCATATAAATTATAAGATTGTGTATCTGTGAGAGACAATGTGATAATTGAGATTCAATTAATTAATTAATTACCAGGATTATCTTTGATGCTAAAATGGATGCAAGTGGAAGAAGCACAATCAAGCATAGAATTCCTTTTGCGATGGTCCAAATCCAAATGGTTCATTGGGAATATGCAGTCACCCATGCACAATACTGCGAATCCAGGAAAATATCTGGCACTTCCAGGACATAAGTAGAAGCAATGACTGTAGCAGTGATTTAAAGAGCCTGAAGAGCAAGTTGCCGGGCAAACAGAAAATCAACACATTTGAATGAACAAATTTCTGAATTGTCTCCATCTCGCTTTTATTTTCTTTCCTATGGTAATAACAAAGATCTAATAAGAAGTTTATTTAAGAGATTTTAAGGGAAATGAGCGACTTGTTTTGCCTTTTAACTTAAATGAGTAAGTTGTTTTGCTTCAAGTTCATAACCATATTTTAATGCGATATTAGGGTGCGTGCATTACTCATGAGTAAATTAAACAACCGCTAAAAATTGCTCTATGTTATTACAATAGTCAAATTTTATATATCGTTTCAACAAATGAATCAAATAGTGAATAATTGTGGGCTTTGAAAAAGTTTCTAATTTTATTGCGTTCCAGTTGGGTTAATTTTACTAGGGAAAAAAAGGGTTAGTTGTTATTGGTGTTCCTATTTCTCCTTTTTCTTACCCAAACGTTATTGACGCCACTAAATAGTTACAAGAAATAATAAATATTGTATACGTATAGAATTGTTAATGTACAAATTTTCATTATATTTTGTGATCTTATATTCATGAACTGAGATACATTTCACACCCCTTCCAAAATGTGCAGACATGAAATACTAATAACAGTAATTTCCTCCAAAATTGCATTGCAAAAGAAATCGATCCCATGATTAATTATCCTCTAACCTCTTCATGCTCTTTTGGGGACCGAACTGTATGCAAGAGGGATAGAGAGATAAAAAATGAATCTTTAGCCTTAAAGGTACGAATGTCATAAATATGTTCAACGTATAGATAACACGTAAAAAAAATATACAAAATTCATAGACATGTCATTTCCAAAATAAACATGACATATTGTAAGTTTACTATTACTCCTGAGTAAAAGATGGAATAGAAGTTGTAGGACTTGTCATTTATAACTTCACAATTAAGATGACATCGCGTACAATTTACAATCTCATTTGGTGGTCCAAGTTCAAAGCTTATATTAATTTGTGTCTTTAAGTGATTAAAAAAAGATTGTGCGGCTGAGTGAAATTAGCCAATATAAGATATAAATAAAATTAAAAGCAAGCGGCAGCACAAATTGAAACAGCGTGAGAAAAACGCAAGAGAGAAAAAGAAACCGAATATTTCAATTTGCAGAAAAGGGTTTTAATCTTTGATTAAATAATTGGAGGTGAATTTGACTATGTTTTTTCTTAAATTTGGGGGGTAAGTATTTGATATCACCCTTTACAATGTTATTAACTTGATTTTTGTTTTATCCAGTAGTTGGCTGTTATTTAAAATACTTATTTATTAGTAAGACAAATACTGGACTGTTATTGTAAGCTAAAATTGTTGAGATTCTTAATGTTTTTATTTTTTAATATTATCTAGAGAAGAATTTGTGTTGTAATCCTATTATTAATATAGTGGAATGTTATATTATACTAAGGTCCTGTAGTTTTTTAATATTTGAATTTTTCACATCAAAATCTATATCTCTTATAGTTGATTTATTACTTTGAATTTTGTTGGTTCATTTTCTACTTATTAATTTATGGTATACATCATGTTTTAATCACATAAAGAAGAAAAGAGTTTGTTTCCACTTAATTTGCAGTTATTTGTGTGAGTTCCTTTCAAAACAATATGAAATATCATTTCACTTTTCAGCATATAATAAATATGTTGCAACATTTTTTACTCTAAAGAATACACGGTATAACTTGTCGTTTATAAGTTTATTACATCAATGACATATAAGAATGTATACATCTGAAATATCACTTATATTTTTACCAAATAAGAAGAGATAACACCTAATAATAAAAAAAAGAAAATCATAGATAAAATCTTTTTTCTTTTATGTTAACCAAAATGCAAATAATTATTTTCTAATTGACATAAAAATCTATAGCAACATCATAACCGATAGCGATTACAAGAAAATAATTCAAGAATGTACAACAATGGGCAGTGTAAATTTGATTTGGCTAAAAAATGCTCTTACGCAATAAATTAGCTCTCTCAAAAAAATAAATAAATAAACAAGTAAAAACTCTTTCAAGAGTGAAAACTTGAAAGAGTTCGTGGTTTCTCTTTGGAGCTGAAATCGTCAATTGCGTACAAGTTTTATGCATCGTTTTCCACAGCACTTTGAACAAAAACCAGGAGCGAGAGACAATTGACAATTCACATAGCAAGTCTTGTAAGGGCCGAAAAGAGCAGTAGATTCTCTGGCCAGCACCCCCATCATCAAGCATATTTCAATCAAAATTGAAAAAATCTTTTTTCCTTCCATCTCCTTGATATTTTTATTTTCTTATATATATATATTTATTTCATGACAATAAGTTTTAATGATATAAGTCGTATGCAAAAATAAAGAAGAGTTGCCTAATTTTAAGCACTTCTACGGATATCGACATAAACGGAAGTCCACGTATATTGACCCCAAAAATAATTTGGACACGCTAATAATTACAACACTTCCAACATAATATTTCAGTCTGAGATAAGGAGTCACTTCTCTACTGACAAGTGAAACTAAGTAATGAATTATTACAAATTATGAAAATCGATTATTCAACAGATGAATTTAAGCTTAATTTATTTAAGCTTTGTATATGGCTACATGGGTTGAAAATATATGTTGATATACTACATCAAAAATTTAGTAAATAATAACTTTAATTTTAATAGAAAAACCTTAGTTGGCAGAACGAGCCTCCTACATCATTATGTCAACATGATGGGACTATCATATAGTTGTGCGATTCACCGCTTGAAAGCAATGGGTTCTCCTAAATTTTGAAATGATAGGTTGTAATCTCTATTTTCCTAGTGAATTATTCAATTGTTGGGTGTGAGCTTGTTGAAGTAGAAAGTATTTTCAAGCCAAGAAAAAATCCTCTCTTCTTTATTCTTATTGACCGCTTTCGGTAATTAATTCAAATAGTTCTAATGAAATCCGGACCGATTACGAAACGGAATCTCACATAACTAAAGAAAAATATTCGATAGAATTACCCCCATCATTTTCTTGATTTGTTTATTTAATACCACACGTACGTTTAGTTTCTACGGGCGCCAACCTATAATCTCACTAACATATTGCTCTTCAATTTGACATATAGATAGACATATTAGCCACAAGTCCAATTAGAAAAAAGTGGCCACCATGTACATTAAGAATCATTAACTTGGTATACTATATTGGAAAATCATGATTCAGAAAAATGTATAATGTCAATGTCCAAATCATATGAGAAAGGACAAAGAACAACCTACAATGGAGAAAGAAATATTGTAGAATATGCCGAGCAAGTTGTTAATTAGAAACTAATAATTTATAAATTACGGTAACTATCAAGAGAATTCCGCAATATTACTTGTCCAATTAGGATCCTATCAAGTTTGACATAATGAAATTATAGAATATTAGTAGCGTTATCAAGAACATACCGCAATAGTACCTTCTAATTTGAACTCCAACTTTTAGAAGACTTTGATTTATTTTTTCAGGCTCTTACTGGACTGATTTAACTGCTTATTTTTCATACGTCGACTTATAAAATATAATAAGCACAGTGAGATCATCAGCAAACTACGTTAGCAAATAATAGCCACCGTCCGAGAATTAGGCCGCGTTTCATTCTCATCAATAATTCCCTTGCGTAATATTCAATTATTCTACTCGTTCACATTCTTAATAGTTATTCAACAGGAATAAAATAAAAATAAATCCTCTCTCTCCCCTTCCTTTATATGTTCTTTCTTTCTTTCTCTGCATGCAACCAAGAGATTAATTAATTATGCATGGCTATAATGGAGAGAATTTTGGTGCTTCATTTGATGTTTTTCACTTTGTCAAGAATGGTGGTAAACTCAGCTGCAACGACAGGAGGAGGGCTAATAAATCCATTGAAATTAGAGATGTTTGTTGATGAGCTTCCAGATATGCCTAAAATCAAAGGGTATTATGCTGCAAATGGTGTTGTAAAGCCAAAGAAACTAGAGATTGGTATGTTCGAAAAGAAATGGGTAAGCACAATAAATTTCATCATTTTCATTCTTTCATCTACTTTCTTTTCACATGCCAGTTTTTTGGGCACCAGCTAAGCTACAGTCGGCCGTTTCCTTTGTAGATTTCGAGACGTACTATCTGTTCATTAAGTATTATTGACTATTATGCATGAATTTATATGATATTACTCACTTCGTTTCTAATAAAAGAGTTAACAGTGCAAAACAATTGAAAAGCAAAAACGGAAAATCATAAACTTGTAATATTCAATCTTTGGACGGATGAGGCATCTTTCTTTTTTCGGCAAAATTGGTTATCTAACTTAGGCAATGGCTTGCTAAAAGTCAATGTTTAGTGGATGATATTTATTTTATAATATTAATATATATGTTAGATATTTATAAATTCTATCATTGATTAATATTTTAAATTTTTATGTGTGTTTATACATTTAAATATATATCTATATATTATATATTTTATATACACACACTTATAATTGTTTAGTAGTTTTTTGGTCCGGAATCTTAAAGTGAGAAAAAAGTCTAGAAAATCTTTAAAACCATGAGTTTTTAAAGATTTAAAACTTAAAGTGCTTAAACCGCATGATTTTATGCGTTTTCTAAAACATTTCGGCACTTTAAAATTCCAGATTGAAATATTTCTCTATAGTTGTTTGTGATATTTTAAATATTTTTAAAAATCACTACATGATAGTTTCTATATTAATGAATTTAAATAATTCCTCTCCCTTTTTTCTCTCTCTAATTTAGATTGATAGTTCACTTAATCAGGTTTTGGTGACACTGAAATAAAACCATTAGATCTAATTTTCCCTTTTTTTTTAAGTAATTAGCAAAGCAAATTTTTTTTTTCAAAGCAAAACTTCAAATGGCCCATGCACGCCACAAACTTGCAAAGCAAATTTAAACTACCTTTTTTATACAATCGTCACACATTTAATTCACAATTATTTTACAAGTATGATATATGCACTTGGGACCATTTGTGATTGTGAATTACAAAAAAAGTGTTGGTTTCTCATCTCTCTTCTTTGTGGGGCTAATAAAAAACTAAAAATTACCCAATCAGCAAACTATCCTTTTTGAGAGGGCTTGTAAGTGGCTTCCCCACTACTACAAGTTGGCTATAAATCCAAAGTTGAAGCAAATGTCCAATTATGAAAAATCAATTAAAAAAACAAAAACAAAAAATGCCCCTACAACGTACATGGGAGACTCGAACACTCATTTCAGTAAATAATTCATTGTCCTCCAATTTCTATAGTCATTATTCTACATGGACGACTGAGATCGGTCTCATGATCCGACTTTTTCCTTTTTTCGTAACAAATATAAAAATAATTAAATATTAACCATACAATGTCACAAATAAACATATGCAACAAAATTTCTATAAATTAAAATTTAATTAAATAATATATTTTATTCTCGACTTGGAGTTTGCGTGCAAGCCATAATATAACTCGACTGATTAATATTTGTATATTTAATAAATTTTTCTTCGTGGCAAAGCTATTAATTTATCAAATTAAATATTTTTCAGTGTTTGAAACTTCAAAAAGTAAAAAAAGTAGAAACCATCCACTTTATTACGCTTTAGTAAGCGATGACGTGTATGACTTTGATTGATAGTCAAAAGATGCTATTCGTTTTTCCGTTTTCTTTTCAATACAGAAATTCCACAGAGACCTTCCTCCAACACCAGTGTTTGCCTTCGGTACATCAAGGCTCACAGCAAGCGTCCCTGGTCCAACCATCGAGGCCCTTCATGGAACTGACACTTACGTGACGTGGCAAAATCATCTCCCTCCAAATCACATACTTCCATTCGACCCTACAATCCCGACTGCCATGCCAAGCAACAAAAGGGGTGTCCCTACTGTGGTGCACCTCCATGGCGGCATTGATGAACCTCAGAGTGATGGATACGCAAAGTCATGGTTCACAGCTGGATTTGAAGAGAAGGGACCCACTTGGACTAACGAAACGTACCATTATCACAACATGCAACAGCCGGGGAATACGTGGTATCATGATCATACCATGGGGTTGACTAGAGTTAACCTATTGGCTGGCTTGATCGGGGCCTATATTATCCGCCATCCTGATGTTGAGGCTCCGCTTAGACTCCCAAGTGGCGACGAGTTTGATCGGCCATTGTTCGTCTTCGATCGAAACTTTCTTACCAATGGTTCCATATACATGAATTCCACTGGGAACAATCCCTCTATACACCCACAGTGGCAACCTGAGTACTTTGGTGATGTAATCGTTGTGAATGGGAAAGCCTGGCCACGTATGACAGTACGACGTCGTAAATACAGATTCCGCATCATCAATGCCAGCAATGCGAGATTCTTTAGATTCTTCTTCACCAACGGGTTGAGATTCATCCACGTAGGATCCGATTCAGCGTATCTTGGAAAACCCGTAGTGACCAATGACACCCTCCTGGCCCCAGCTGAGATTGCTGACGTGGTCATTGACTTTTCGGAGTCAACGTCTGATGTAGCTATTCTGGCAAATGATGCACCTTATCCTTACCCAACAGGGAACCCAGTCAACGATGCTAATGGTAAGGTGATGAAATTCATCATATTCAAAAACCGCGAATTCGACACCTGGCGTGTGCCCGAGAAGTTGATAGAATACCCTTTGGCGGATTTATCCGCTGCTTCGACCACACGATATATTGTTATGTACGAGTACACAAGTAACACTGGTGAGCCCACTCATCTTTTAATCAACGCAAAAACATTAGAAGATCCCGTGACCGAGACACCTAAGGTGGGGACCAGTGAAGTGTGGGAAGTGATCAATCTCACGGGGGATAATCACCCACTGCACATTCATCTAGGATTGTTTAAGACGTTAGATCAGACAGAACTTGTGAATCTAGATGAGTTTACAGCTTGTATGAACAAAATGAACGATGCGATCAGGTGCAACTTAAGCAACCATGCACGTGGCATGAAACTAGAGGTACCCGTGCATGAGCAGGGGTGGAAAAACGTGTACAAGATAACACCCGGTTACGCGACGAGAATATTGGTGAGGTTCTCTTACATCCATACGAATGCATCGTACCCTTTTGATGCAACCGCAGAACCTGGCTACGTGTACCATTGCCACGTAAGTAAACTTTCTTTTTTTTTTTTTTCCCGTTAATTTTTCTTCAATTTTTTATCCGACTAATTTTAGTTGTCAAGCTATTTCCTAATTTCCCGTTACTTTTAAACTCTAACGCAGATCTTGGATCATGAAGACAACATAATGATGAGACCTCTGAAGCTCATCAAGTGAGAAGCCACTATTATACAACATGTTATATAGTTATATATATTTTCCATCTTGTATTGATTTGTAAAATAATTGGTTTATGTATTGGGTTAGCTGGAATGAAGTCGTGGCCGGTCTGGGATTTTTGTGGGTGAAAAAATAATAAATTTTTTTTGTGTTGATAAAAAAATCCTTAATTAGATAAATAAAAAATAATCAAGTGTTTGATCAACTGTGCAATTGAGAATGATGTTAGTTTTAAAAATAAAGTACATGTGTTTGTAAAATATTTTATTATCAATAAAGTGTTGTTTGTAAAATATTTTATTATCAATAAAGTGTTGTTTTGTCCTATAACGACAATAATTTTTAAAAACTTTTATACGTCTTATTAATTTAGCTACTAAAAACAATAGTTTATGATCAATTTCCTTAAATTTTTTGCAACATTTTGTTGAGGTGAGGAAGATCAAGTAATAAAAAAGAAAAAAAAAAAGTGGCTAATTTTTTTTGTAATAGAAATTTATATTGTATTTACTTTGTTAAATAATTGTGATTATATTAGTTAATTATTAAAACCAACAACTTTACCGGCCTCACTGTTATCTCCGTAACTCAATAGTCATCTATATGCAGAAATTGGCTGTAATCCAGGCTTGTCACATTTCATGAATATTCAAGCACAATAATAATTGTTCTATCAAAATTTGGCGAAATCTGAATAACAAATGCTTGCTATGTCGTCAATTCACGTCGTTTCGAAAATGAGAGCTCTGTACGGTACAATCAACTAAAGATTTTGTTTCCAAAAAAAAATTTGATGAATTTTACGGTATCCTAACCCTTGAAAAGGGCGCGATCCATTGGACATCGTGAATAAAAAAGCCCAAAGCTCATTAAGAGCTACGAAAGGCTCATAAAGATTCTAAAATTAAATTTATGGTGTCAACAAAGAATCTGTGATTCTGAGTTCATTTTAGCTACAAGCATTTGTATCTGATTAAGAAATTTCTCTTTAATATTATAATTGTTCGAGGTAATCTTAGAATTTTCTTGTGTTCAATCCACAATTAATACATCAGAGAAAAAAAAAGCAAGTATATAGATAGTAAGAATCATTATCATTATGACACGCATAATTGCGTACATGTTAAGAAATCGTAGTGATTATAGATTAATGAACTTTTTATTTACAATGATTATTTTTTTATTTATATATCACTGACAAATCTTTTGTATAAGTTATCGGAACCAATATTTGAAATGAAACATTATCAGAAAGGATCATTCTATGATACCGTGATTAAAGTTACGGCATTAATATCGTAATTAAACATAAATTGTGTAAATGAAACATAAAACTTGTAAATTTAACATAAAAATTGTAAATTAACATTAACTATAAAATAAAACATAAATTTTAAAAATAAAATATAAGACTTGTAAATGAAAAATAAAACTAGTAAATTAATATAAAACTAGTAAATTGATGTATTATTAGTAAATAAACCAAAAACTTGCAAATATAATATCAAACTCATAAATCAATATAAAGTGCAAAATAAAACATAAACTTTAGAAATTAAACATGAGATTTGTAAATGGAAAATAAAACAAGTAAATTAAAATAAAACTAGTAAATTGATGTATTATTAGTAAACAAAACAAAAACATGCAAATCTAACTTAGTACTATAACTTAATACTAGTAAATTAACATTAACTGTAAAATAAAATATAAATTTTAGAAATGAAACAAAAGACTTGTAAATAGAAGATAAAACAAGTAAATTAATATAAAACTAGTAAATTGATGTACGATTAGTAAATAAAATAAAAACTTGTAAATATAATATAAAACTCGTAAATCAACATTAAGCGCAAAATAAAACATAAATTTTGGAAATGGAACATAATAATTGTAAATGGAAGGTAAATTAATATAAACTAGTAAATTAATAGATTACTGGTAAACAAAACAAAAACTTACAAATATAACATAAAACTTATAAGTCAACACTAATAGTAAAATAAAACATAAATTTTGGAAATGCAATATAAGACTTGTAAAAGGAAGGTAAAATAAATAAATTACTATAAAATTAATAAATTGATGTACTAGTGGTTAAAAAAATTAAAATTTATAAATTTAACATAAAACAAGTAAATCAAAATTAAGTGCAAAGTAAAACATAAAGTTTGTATATTATGCCTAAACTTATTCCACTTTTTTTCAATATAATTTTCTTGTTTAATTAATAAGTAATTGTTTTTGTTTAATTAAAGAAAATATTTTTTTATAATGAGTAGAATATTTTTCACTAAAATTCTATAGAAACAATGTTAATTTTTTAAATAATTAATAAGCTTATATGAATTTACTAGTTTTACTTTATATTTACTAGTTTTATGTGTAATTTATAATATTTATATTTATTACGATATTGATGCCGTAATTTTCATTACGGCATTATATAATTTTCCTTCGTTAAAGAATGGTCATTATATAACTAAATGTAGTTATTGAAATACTAATTAGGTTACCCAAGAGGAGGGATGAATTAGATTCTTAAAATTTAAGCAAATAAAACCACACAATAATTTAAACTAATGTCTTAATAAAATCAAAAGCAATAATTTTAACAATGCTCGAAATTAAAAGGATAAGGGAAGAGAAATCAAACACGCGATTTTTATGTAGTTCGGCCAACTATGCCTATGTCCACGCCTCCAAGCTCACCGGACTTGAGGATTCCACTAAGCAAGTCTCCAAGGTTTCAACAACACTTACAATTGACTTAAAAATTGTCAATGAACCTTTACAACAAGAGATTATTCACAATCTCTTAACCCCAAGTGTATCACAACACTTATAATCACTCAAAAATAAAATTATAATCAACCAATCTCTCACACAATGTATATGATTACAATTGAAATCTCAAAGTATGAATCAATGAAACAAAAACAAGTTTAAAGCCGAATAATGTATATTTTCTCAGTAGTAAGCTCAATGACAATTGTTTGATCTCTATTGATTTGAATTTGATTGAGCCATTTTATAGTTGGAGTTGAAAACTAGCCATTGTTGACTTTCAGAGAATAATCGGATTGTCGTTTTCTGTTGTCGGTTTACTATTTTGACTTGTCTAAATAGACGTTACGCTTAGATTTTAAATAAACGGTTTACTGTTTGTGGTTATTGGATCGCAGTTTATTTCCATAATCTTGCAAAATAAACTTAGATTTCCGTTTTTGCTAAACGGTTCAAGATTAGAAAGTTTTCTTCTTTTTGTAAATTATCGGTTCACCGTTAGTAATAAACGGTTCACCGTTAATTTTCAGAATGCTCTGAAACATTTTTAAAGACTAAATCTTTTCTGTAAATTATCGGTTCGGCTTTTATAATAAACGGTTCAAGAATAATTTTTAAAATTTATATTTTGATAATTTTTTGTAAAAAAATGATTTTCCGACTCAAGTTAACGGTCATTAACCTTCTTTAAACATGTCTATGGCTTTAAGAAATTCATTTTAATAACCCAAACAATTTAATCAAGTACATATAAGTTTTGTTATCATCAAAATCAATATTATAAGATTAACAATTATATAATTACTTTTCATGATAAGAAATCTAAATTTTGATCTAGCGCACAACGTCGTGCACATCAAACAACCATTGGGTGGCTCTATTATACTGATTTCTTTTAGTTACTTAGTGCAGGTAAATATATTCCTTTATTTTCTCTCTTCCCAAACACTTTTAATTAGTTTGTCACACTTACAAACACTACCATTAACATCATATTAGATGATTCGTTGCTTGATATTACAAGTTATTGTAAAGGCTATTAACGTCTGTTGGTCATGATATTATTTGTGATCATATTTTGAGAAGTATTCGTTGTCAGATTCACACAGTAGCAAAGATTGTTCTAGAAGACATGGTGGATTGTTGAGTACATGTTCCCCAGTTCCAACCAATGACGTGGGTTCAGCTTTCATGCATTCAGTCGCGACCTACTAGCTGGATGCATAATTGGAGTACTTTCCGTTTTACAGGTTATTTTCTAGCTCAAATTTGTAATGAGCGAACAAGGGGAAGATATAGTCTGATAAAATCCACCGTGCTTTTTGTAGAAACTCTTGTTGCTAAGTGAATCCCACAAAAGGATCCACTGGGTAGCAAAGCCAAAGCTTTGCTAGTAAGCTTTTCACATGTTGATTGTTTCTGACGTTCTCTTATAGGAAGTTGGTTCTTATCTATTCTAGAGGAATCAAGTAAAGGTTCTTCCCTTTCCATTGTTTTGTTTAGCTAAGCTAGCTATGGGATTATTAACTACTTGGTTTCATGGACACGAGTTCTAATTTGAAAACACGCCAATAACCTTGGTTGGGTTAATCAACATCTTCTCTCTTCAACTCTAAAGCAGGGGGTTTCAATCTCCCCAGTGGTTGTACAATTTATCATTTTGTTGGGCTTCGGTGAATTACATTGGAATAAACTGTGATACATTGAATTGATTGTATATTTTGTGGGCCTGTAATTTATTTTGCTTTGGGTGGATTGGATGTAACATTAAAATTAAAAAAAAATCATATCTTGATCATAATTAATACGATCATAGTACATATACAATAATTGGCTTAATGTAAGATGAGAAGGTAAAATGTAAAGTCCATGCTCAGTTCTATTAAATTGGATTAGCCTCAATAACTATAATAACAGATTAATAAATACAACTGTATAAAAATTCACTTAATTAACGATATATGATTAATTACAAACAATAAAGTTCGTTACTTCATTTAGGATTGCTATCAAAATCAAATTCTTTTATTCATAGTTGGGATAGTTAGAAATCCCCGGGATAATGGTATTGCATGAAATGAGTTCAATGCCTTATTGGTTATCGCTTCTTTTTTAGATAATGGTGGTTATATTAATATTGACATTCAGCTAGCTGACTATGCCACAACAACACCAACACGTAAAGAAAATCGCTAAGTGTAGAAAGAGATAAGAGAAAGATAAGAGAAATAAAAAAGAAAAGAGGAGAGAGAAAGTGCTGAGTAGAGAGAGAGAGAGGGCAAATTTCTCTCATTTTTCTCTACACTTACCACAACTCAAGTGTAAATCTTGAAAATGAGGGTAACGAAGGTGTAATTTGACAACAATGAATAATGACCTTTGTTGGCCAAAAATTTAAGAAATATCAAAAGTCTCTTACAAATTTAAGCCTCTGAAAAAACATAACATCAGACAATATTCTCGCAGTTGTAAGAAATTGTTAACAAGGAAAAAAAAAACTTGGGTAAAAACAAATGCTTCGAAATTTGGAAGTGTTGACAACGCATTTGTCACCACCCAACAAGCAATAGTTTCAAGACAGCCATCCGAATATACAGACCATTCTTTGCTTGTCTAAAATAGGCAGCCCTAGGATCAGCATCAACATCTACTGTGATCTGTTAGCATAAGAAGCCATAATAGAGAAAACATGAGAAGGGTGGCCACGCCGGCATTGGTGACAAACAATGGTTGCTTACCTCATCAAGCCTTGGGAGAGGGTGCATCAACAGAGCGTGCTTCTGCATCACTCGTAATACATTCTGATCCACAATGTACTTGCCTCGAGCTTCTTCGTAAAGGTCATTTCTCTCTCCAAAGCGTTCCTGCTGTATGCAAGTTTGATACACCACGTCACATTTTGAAGCCACTTCATTAAGTCTGCACTTTCTTCCCATTCTACACCTTGTGATGTAAGATAGTCTTGGATATCATCCTGAGATAGGCAAAATAAATTGAGCAAACTTATAGATTTCTCATTCAAGTTCTGCCACGTCATACCTAATATCTCACTGATCCATGTCAATTTATTTCCAAATGACGTCAGAGAAGCCCAATTGGTTATTCAATACACTACCTTCATTTTTACTACACCAGGAGAGACAAAGTAGATCTTCACATCTTGGTATTTGGCAAGCAAGTAAGCAAGCGAGCGGACTGTCCTTCCATTAGCTAGATCTCCAACAAGCCCAACTTTAATGCCATCCAGCTTCCCTATCTCTCTTTCAATAGTATAGACATCTAAAAGAGCCTGCGTTGAGTGCAAAAGCAAGTGCAAAGCTTTGACTCAGTTTATTCCCAAATAGAAATCAACATAAAAAGAAAAAACCATCAGAAAAGAAGACATCTCTCTCACTCCGTCCACATAAGTAGGAACCATAATGGATGAGAACTTCTAAGACACCAGGAATCGAATGCTACATTTTATTTACGTACCAAACGAAAGCTATAATGTCTCCTAAACTGATGCATTAAGGAAAACTCTGTGCATACCTGAGTTGGATGTTGTCCAGGACCATCTCCAGCATTTATGACAGGAATGACAGCTGCTGTTGCAGCTCTTCTGGCAGCTCCGCTTTCAAAATGCTGCATAACTATTATATCAGAGTACCCCTCAACGGTCCTTATAGTGTCAGCAAATCAAGCAACTATATCAGAACCACATTACAAGGAAACTACTTAAGGGAATCCTGAATAAATGATCAAAATGATATTTACCTTCCAGCGTCTCCCCCTTTGCTGCAGATGAAAATTCCCTAGCATTTTCTGTAGTCAGAACTTCCCCACGTAACCACTTCATAGCAGACTCAATGGCTTTGAACCTCCTATGAAAAGGAATAACAATTAACAACAATATTAAAATTGAAAAAAGGAAGTAACTAAAATAACTTAGCATGCTAAGGTTACAATTCCCTCTGAACAGATGCAAGAGAAAAAAATTTGATATAGTGTTAGGCGGTGTTCGTCGGCAAGTTATTGGGATAGGACGGAAATGAAATCATTTTCTTCAAATAGAACTAAGGACTGACAACCAATCTTGTTCAACTCCATATCAAAAACTCTAATTCACACTACCACACATTGTGTGAATGCACACAAGAAAGTTATGGGACCACATTCACACAAGAAAGTTATGGGACCAAATGAAAAGTTACATACAAAAGCATATCAGAGTATCACGCTGCACTTGGCAGCAATGGACTCAGCCATATAATTGGAATCAAGTGAGATTGTAGGCCACCTCTTTTGCAAACAAGAAAGATATTCAAATCCATTAATTTCAAAGCCGTAACTACCTGCTAGGCTAGCGAGCACAACTTCCAGATTTTCATTATATTGTATTCCTTCAAGATTTAGTTAACCAAGCCCAACACTTGTCTCATTTCCTTTGAAAGTTAGTAAATAAAAAGAATTTTAACATGAAGGTCATGTTATATCCCAAGTAAAAGAAAAAAGAGTATCACAAATGAAGCTAAAGTCACAATTAAGCCATGAGTTTTAGCATTTAAAAAGAAAATCCTTTCATTGATTAACATAGCAAAAAGCTTTCCATTCAACCAATATAATGACCCTGGAAATAAATATATGAGCCAAAAAGATATACAATTTCCTATATTATTGCTCACCTGTCACATACCAAATACAGCTAAAAAACAAAACAAAAAAAGACATAACAGGGCAAGCGACTTTAAGCAAACAATGGGTTTCTTTTTTTCCTTTTGTGTTCTTTTTAACGAAACCCAGATAGGAAATATGCCACTGTCACTGCTCTTAGCATTGAAATGCCGATACTTCAATCAAAAGCTATCAATACAAACAATTCAAAAAAAGAAATTGAAGAAAGCTCAAGGCAGCCTCAAAATCATCAAATAAAAACAGAAAATAATATAATAAAAATGAATAAACATGCAAACCTAGGTGCGATTTTAAAGAGAAAAGGTGGCGAAAACTGACCTCCAAAGAGAGCCAAAGCAGCTTTATTGTTCTCCACTGGTTGCTTAGCATCTAAGCGGCAAAAGTGTATATGCGCTCTCTTGTACGGGTGGGCAAAATCGAGTTCAGATCGGATCCGCATTTATCGGATTAGATTTCGGATTAATCGGGTTGAAAAAATACCCTAATTTAACCCGAATCTTAATCCAATCCGATCGTATTAGGATAGGATCGGATCGAATCTATAATTCGGGTTGGATAGGATCGGATCGAATCTATAATTCGGGTTGAATAGGAGAGGATGGCAGTCGGGCTGCGTCAACCACGCCGGCGCTTTACGGACTCACTATGGCTTCGTGCAGTTGCCTTGTAACTGCGTCAGCCGTACGTGCCGTTTCCTGTGTAACGAGAGAGTGACAATGCTGCGGTGCCGCCTACGATGTGCTGCCGTGCGTGTGTCGGTCTGTGTTGTGTGATGCTGCCGCTGTTTGCTGCGATGCACATGCCAATTTAGCAATTTGGTTTTGTTTGTTAATTGTTTTTCACTTTCTATTTTTTTTTTTGCCCAATACCAATTCGATCCGACTTTAGGATCTGATCGGCTTAAATTCGATCCGCATCCGAAAATTTCCACAGATCGGATTGGACTAGTAATCCGATTCGATGATAATTATTTTTTGGGTCCAGTCGGGTTGACTTGGATCGGATCTCTCGTATGTCCCTTTAATATTTGAGTTTAATTTCGGTAATACTTATTAATTAACATTGTCATTTTGTGCCATGAAGGATTCTTTGGCCCATTGGACTGAATCCCAAAAACTGATTTGAGGCCCAAACAATAACATCTAATAATCACGGCTAGAGTGATTTTGAAAAAGTTAATTACTTTTGACCATTATCATTTCCTCAGTTTAATTTTTTTCCTTTTTAAAAATTCCAGTATGATGAGATTTGACTTCAATTCTACCGTCAGCCTAATTAGTCTCATTATGACAGTAAATGTTGCAAAATCATTGTTGATGCTGAAATCTGGTTAAGGTGGTATTAACATTAAATTGTCTGGTCAGTACTTGAATTTATTTTATTAGGGCACAATACTGCTTGCTGCCGATTCAATGGAATTGATATTGACGACCACATGTAATTCTCACCATCAACACCACCACGGTGAAATATTAGAGGGTGCCGGATGTTTTTCTAGTGAAAATTCTTCGATGCTCAAATCAATTTTTAGGTTCTAAGAAAAATTTGTACCACCAATCCGAGTGGCTTAATTACAGTTAGTTAAAGTAAAAAGTTTAGTTTCCATTGGAGAGTCAAAGTTTAAGAAAACAAAGTTCTAGAATAAAAAAGACAGAGTTTTCCCCTATAATTTTTCAAAAGTCCCTTTATCTCTGAATTTTCAGGAATTTTATAAATAGCCAAAGGTATAGTATCATTCTTGATTTGTGGGTTTTCGTGAATTGGTTGAATGTGCAAATTAGGTAATGAGTGATCGTGCTAGTCACAAAGCGGTTGGTGGGTTGACGCGGTAACTATCTAAATGTGGGCATCGTATCTGATATATCGGGGAAACTCATTGATTGATCTTTAACTAAGTATTTATTTCGACTTGACCTTGGTTCTCCTCAAGAGTTTTTTGTTTGCTCCCAATCACTTGAGCAAATTATTGTCTACTTGAGACGTGAATCGTTGCCTTTTGAATGAAGAGACCCAATCCTACTCACATATATGCTGGGTAGTGGTATTTTAACCACACTAACAATTATATCAACATTAATTAAAAAAAATCAAATGAAATCAAATTATAAGCTGTAGGTGCTCATGAGCTCACGTTAGCGTTAAAATTATATGTTTAGTTTATCAGATCGGGAATGTGATCACATGTTGTTAATGGTGTTGAAGAAAGAATTCATTTCAATAAATTTGAATGTTAAATTAATGTTAAAGAATTTCGGCGCTTCCTGATACTTTTTTTCTGTTTATAAATTTTGCATTGAAATTGAAATAACATGTGAACTATGGATAACATATTAGACAATATGCAATATATAATTGGTTATGGTCACATCCATATATATATATATATATATAATTGCACACCTGTAAAAAGTCTAATTACGTTGCTAACAGCCTTAAAGCATGAATTTTTTAAATAAATTCCCACCGCATTTCCTTTGTCATCAACATTTGATGTTCAAAATTTGATGATGCGTCTTCAATTTTTTTTTTTTGGGTTCTATTTTTTATATATTGATATGAATCTCAAATAACATATAAAACGCGGACAAACTACGGGCCACAATATGCAACAAGGAAATGACATAATTTATTGATTATGGTAACATCTGATTACATAATTTGTTTTTAAACTTATTACGGGACTACATTTTCATGTTGCACAGCTTGGAGCAGCCTTTCACACACTCCTTCACAGCCTCCGGATCTGCAGCAGAAAAGAAACATAAATAAAGAGGAAAAAAAAAATTAGAGTCCATAAATTAAAGTACATAAAAAGTGCATGCAAATTTAAGGATCATAATTATTTGTTTATACCCGAGCCAATTTCAGCACACTTAAACTTTGAACAATTGTAAGTGCAATTGCAGAGATTATCAGGGATCGATTTTGAGTTCTTGCATTTGCCAATACACAGTGTGGCACACCAAAGTGGCCGAGGGACATTGCATTTTGGGTAGCAATTCCCTAAGCAAGTGTCTAGCTCAATATGATGCTGACCATGCCCTTCAGCTGCAGCAGGCAGCAGCAGCAGAAACACCACCACCATTGATGTTATCAGAAGCTGAAGACCAGTGATTCCTTTTCCCTCCATTGCCTGCTGTCTAATTAGATAAATTTCTTGTGATTTTTAATTTTGGCAGAGGTTATATTTATAGAACATATTATCAACATAGGGCTTGAGTGTGAGTCGGTGATTATTTATTGATGGACTCTATTTTGGGGCTAAAAGACAATTGCATTAAGTTGATAATTTAATTTAAATTTATGATGTTCTAAATATGGAGTCATGATGTTAATGTTTGTGGCCCTGGAGTTTGTAAATGGATCAGGTCTACTACGTCATGTTGAGCTTTACAAATTTTTATTTAATTGGCACAACGGCACATTTGGGTCGCACCTATGTGACCCAATTTTCATTTATTCAAAAACCAGCATCTTGATTGAGATCACAGGCTTCTCATTTTTATTGAGCAATAATAAAGTTACAAATTCTTTTGCACAAGTAATTTTAAATAAACTAATGTGATAAGATATAAGTAGTTAAATAAAAATATTTGTTGACCCACATAGTATATATATTTTTTATTTTACATTTTCAATTAACCAATCATGCAATACCACATTATTTTATAAAAAAATAATTCATATAAAAATTTACAGCTATAACATTATTATTATTATTATTTTTTGGAGAATCTCTGCTACAACCTGTCATGCACAACTTGATGGTGTTTATTAAGAAATTAATTTGTAGAGCACGAAGATTAAGACATTGAGTTGTTTTCAAAGTGCTTGGAACCTCCTATGAAAAGGAATAACAACAATATTAAAATTGAAAAAGAGGCAGTAACTAAACAAATTCCTCTTCGCCGGTTACTAGGCAACTGAGCGGCAAAAAAAGTATATATGCTGTCCCTTGTATCTCTTTTTTTAATGCTTAGTTTATTAGATTGAAAATGTAATCACGTCTTCTAGAAAGTCTAATTACGTTGTCAACGGCCTTCAAGCATGAATTCGTTTCAATGAAATATTAATGTTTAAGAATTTTTGTCTTTATTGATACTTTTTTCTCCTTTTTAGATTTTACATTGAAATTGTAATAACATACAAGCTTTAGATGACATATTACACAATATAAAACATAGAATCAATTACAGTCACACACACATACACACATATATAATTATTCACAAGTATGGGGGTTTTCATTTTTTTTTTTAATGGAAACACACTGCTATATCATGTTGTTTAATAATGTTAGTTTTTAATGCACTATAAAAACATACAATTTAATAGTATATCTGTATTATTACAATCAAATTATTAATAATATTTACAATTCATCTTTTTGAATACTAATATTACAATCTATTATTCCTTACTAATATTCAACTATGATATCTATTATTTCTCATTGATATTCGACTACTCTACTAACCTTTTGTAAAAAAAAAGACTGTCTCCATATGAAATAAACTGTCGCTACTCAATTTTTCATAATCGAGAAAGGAATGAAATTTTCTATAATATTTTTATAAGGGGCTCAAATACCTATTCTCACATATTGTAAGAGCAAGTGCTGTCCCATTCCACCAAAAACCCATTGGTCTAGTTACTTTGTTAATATCCTTGAAGCATTAACTTCTCAAATAATTGCCACCTTATTTCCTTTGTCATTCAATTTCTTTTTTTTTTGGTTCACCTTTTATATTTTGCTATCAATTATAAATGACATGCAAAACTTGGACAAACTACAGGACACGATATGCGACAAGCAATGACGTAATTTATTGATTATGGTCACATCTCATTACATTTTGTTTTTCAACTTATTAATGGGCAAATTTATAGGACGGCATTTTAATGTTGCACAGCTTGGAGCAGCCTTTCACACACTTCTTCACAGTCTCCGGATCTGCAACAGAAAAGAAACATAATTAAAGGGGGAAAAAAAAGTAGAGTACATAAATTAAGGTACGTAAAAAATGCATGCAAATTTAAGGAGCATAATTATTTGTTGATACCAGAGCCAATTTTAGCTTACTTAAATTTTGAACAAGTGTAAGTGCAATTGCAGAGAGTATCAGGGATCGATTTTAAGTTCTTGCATTTGCCAATACACAGTGTGGCACACCAAAGTGGCCGAGGGACATTGCATTTTGGGTAGTAATTCCCTAAGCAAGTGTCTAGCTCAATATGATGCTGACCATGCCCTTCAGCTGCAGCAGGCAGCGGCTGCAGAAACAACACCACCATTGATGTTATCAGAAGCTGAAGACCAGCGATTCCTTTTCCCTCCATTTCTGCTGTCTAATTAGATAAATTTCTCGTGATTTTAATTTTGGGATAGGTTCAGTTTATAAAACATATCAACATAGGGCTTGAGTGTGAGATTTGATGATTATTAATTGATGGACTCTATTTTGAGGCTAAAAGACAATTGCATTAAGTTGTTAATTTAATTTAAATTTATGATGTTCTTTATACGGAGTCATGAGGCTAATGTTTGTGGCCTTCGGGTAAGTAAATGGCTCGGGCCAACTACATTTTGTCGGGCCTGTCAATTTTTTCTTCAGTTTGGCCTGGCACAAAAGCTCAATTGAGTCTAACTGACCTGGCTCAATTTTCACTTATTCAGAAACCAGCAATTGGATTAAAATCAAATCATAGATTTCTAATGAGTAAAAATACTGCTACAAATCCTTTCATACAAGGATGTTTATACAAAAAAATTTTAAATAAAATGATGTGATATGATATGGATGGTTAAATAAAGACATTAGCTGACCCACATGATATGTTTTATTATTTTATATTTTCCTATTCAGTGATCATGTAATGTCACATCAATTTGTAAAAAAATAATTTATAAAAGAATTTATAATTATAATGTTACATATTTTTACAACTTGTTGTGTATAGCATGAAGGTATTTATTAAGAAATTAAAACAATAAATAAAAAATGCAATCTAATATAAAAATACATTTTTAGTTTACAAAAATTAGGTGCATCCCTTAAATTTTCCCACCGTTGCAATTGGCAAAGACAAAAGAAAAAAAAAAAGAAATAATAATATTATGGTATCTTTTTTGCTTTTGAAGAAAAGTTGGAATATCTAAAAATTATTTCTGTTAGATGCACGGCAGGACAGCTACAAATGACTGAATAAATAAAGTAAATGATCGTAAAACACGTGACTATATTATATTGCAGCTGCCAATTGAATACTTGTCGTCCCCCTTTTATGATTAACACTTGACAGCTGTTTTCAGTGAACCACTAGAAGGAATGTGATTCAATACTTTTTTTTTTTTGTTAATTAGATTCACATTAATATGTCAAATAAATGTGAAAATACAGTATTACTGCGCGGGCTGGTTTGGACTTCGACTTCTTGAGAGCCATGTACGAATGGAAAACCAAAATTGGAGAAGCAAATTTTTTGTGAAGAAGAGAAGAAGATAAGTGGTATGAATTTTTATTATAGTCGTGTATGTTTTAGGAGCATAATTCAGTCGTCGAAAATTGTTTGGTAAATATGAAAGTTATTTACCGATCCTATGTTTGATGATATAATCTACATGTCTCAATTCATAATTTTTTTATCTGAATATTCTTGGAATTGCCTAAATATTGGTTTACTTAATTGTTTTGTAATTCACCTTTATTCTTTCTCTTCTTTCTCTCTTTAATATAATTTGAATTTTTCATTGAAAAATATTATTTTTTTAATTTAGATAAATGATAATTATATTTTTTTTGGGTTTTATATTTTAGATAAAAAAACAAAAAAGTTGTTAACTAATAATTCTTAATCAATTCTAAGCGGAGTTAAGAACTCCACTGTTAAACGTGGGCAGCCCAAATCAGATAACTAAACCCTAGCCCACAAAAATAATAAATCATATCATGGATATTTTTATAATAAATTTAATCCTTAAAAGAACATTTATTGCTCATGCTAACATTAACCTATCTTATTATTTCTTTTTCTAAGATTAACTTTCTATCACATTTATGATTGAAAAAATAAAATAAAATTTAAAGCAAACAGAAAGGAAAAAATAAAGAGGTGGACATCATTACATCAAGATAACAAAATTAATTTACAAAAAGAGTTGGAACATTTGTGTTTTAGCACTTTATCACATTCACACATGCTCAACAGATAGGTACTAATTTCGAAATAAATTAGAAACTCGGTTGCTAAATGTGACAATATAATATTGTAGTAGAATAATAAATAATTGTCGCCATCTTGCTGGTATAATTAATTGATGAAGTGCAAAATAATTTTAATATGCGATCGTCATCATTTAAATATGTGATCAACATCTACTAATGAGAACTTATACTTGTTTAAGTAAGATATTTGATAAAACAATTACAGCAAAAGCTATGGCGGTAAGAAAGAAAGCAAAAGGAAAAGAAAAAGGCGAGTTAACTTACTTTTTTTTTTCTCATTTTTTCTTTTTCTATAGCTGCTAAAGAACTTATGGCTTCATTATTTAATCTTGGCACTTCCGTTTCCGTTCGATTACCAAACGCATAATACAATTCAGCACTCGATGGAGAGAAACCTTTCTCTGATCCTCACAATTTTTTTTGTCCATTGTTTGGTAATTCAATCCTTAGATACTGCAGACCAAGAGGCTCTTCTTGCCTTGAAAGTACACATAACTTATGATTCAAGCAATTTCTTGACCAACAATTGGAACACAACTAGCTCTGTCTGTGATTGGATGGGGGTTACTTGTGACATCAATCAACATAGAGTCACAGCCTTGGATGTTTCTTACTCAAGTCTTATAGGCACAATCCCTTCTCAACTTGGGAATCTCTCATCATTGCAATCACTTGATCTCAGTTTTAACCAGCTTTCGGGTAAAATTTCCTCCACCATCTTCAGCATTTCTTCACTGCAATTTCTTGATCTTAGTGATAACCAGCTCTCGGGTTCTTTCCCTTCTTTCATCTTCAACATGTCTTCTTTACAAGTTCTTGATTTCAATAATAATAGACTATCCGGTAAACTCCCAGCAAATATTTGCAAAAATCTTCCTTCTCTAGAGTCCCTTAATTTAAGGGGAAATATGTTTCATGGTGAAATTCCGTCTACTCTTTCAAATTGTAAATGTTTGGGATTCTTATCTTTGTCGATGAATGATTTCTCGGGAAATATACCAAAAGAAATTGGCGACTTGATCAAGCTTAAAAAGTTATATCTTGGCTATAACAAACTGCAAGGTACGATCTATGAACAATATATGTTTTTTCTTTCCTTTTAGATAGGGTGTGGCAAAACCCCAATTATTAAATTATACAAATAGAAAAAATTTAAATTAATTTTTTCATTCCTATCTTCCTCAGTATTCAAAATCGAGTGGCTAACCAAAGAAAACTATTTGAAGTACCACTTGAAAGTGTTTTTATTTTTTTCTTCTCATTCTCCCTTAACAGAATACTAATGACTCTTTGGTCTTACAGGCATCATTCCTTCTCAACTTGGAAATCTATCTTCCCTACAAACACTAAATCTTGGAAAAAACCAATTTTTCGGTCCCATACCCTCCTCCATCTTCAACATGTCTTCACTGAAAGCACTCAATTTGAGCCATAACCAGCTCTCTGGATCTTTCCTTTCTTTCATCCGCAACATGTCTTCAGTTCTGCTGATTGATTTTACTAATAATCGTCTATCCGATGAACTTCCAGCAAATATTTGCGAGTATCTTCCAAATTTAGAATTTCTTTCTCTCAGTCTTAATAAGTTTCGTGGTGAAATACCATGGAGTTTGTCAAATTGCCAAAGGCTACAAAATGTATCCTTGTCAGACAATGATTTCTCCGGAGCCATTCCAAAAGAAATAGGCAACTGGACCAAACTTAAGGAGATATATCTTGACTACAACAAACTCCGAGGTAACTTATAAACTTGCATGTACTGTTGGTTAGGATATGTTCTCAATTTAGATCATTTTTATTTTGTTGATATTATACATGAATAGCGGACAAATGTTGCTTTGCAGGAGAAATTCCTCGGGAGATTGGCAATCTTGTAGAGTTACAGACACTCGAGCTATCAAATAATTTCCTCACAGGTAAAATTCCTTCACCTATCTTCTGCAACTTGTGGGAATTAATGTAAAGATCAGCTTATTATTCATGCTTTCGTTGTCGTAAAATCATTTCACAGGACGAATACCAAGAGATATAGGAAACTTAACCTCAGTCACATGGTTTTTTCTTAGCTTCAACAAATTAATAGGTATGTACCATAAAGCATAAGATGCATGCGAATAATTTTTGTTAAATTTTAACTTGCGTAACACTATTTCGATAATGAATATATATATATAGACACACACACGCACTTGTGTTTATACCAAATCATTCATTTTTTTGCAGGTGAGATACCGTATGAAATCGGTAATCTTCAGAACCTAGAATCGTTGGGACTTAACAATAACAGACTAGTTGGCCTTCTCCCAGCCACATTTTTCAACTTGTCAACGATGATTCAAGTTGCTCTTACTAACAATACACTCTCAGGAAGTCTTCCACCATCGAGCAATATTGAAGTTAGGCTTCCAAATCTTGAGACGCTTTTACTGGGGATTAATTATTTTAGCGGAACATTTCCTGATTTCATCATCAATGCTTCTAAGCTCTCCGATTTAGAACTGGGGATTAACTCTTTCTCAGGCAATATTCCTAGCGAGCTTGGTAATTTAAGAAACCTCGAGCGGTTCGGCATAGGTGAAAACGACTTAACATCTTCGACTCCAGATTTGAACTTTCTTTCCTCTTTGACAAATTGCAGAAATTTGCAAATAATAGAAGCGTCTAGAAATCCACTCAATGGCATCCTGCCAAGTTCCATTGGTAATCTTTCTGTTTCCATGGAAAATTTTTTTTTGTTCCATTGCAATATTAGTGGTAGAATTCCGGAGGAAATCGGCAACTTAGTCAACTTGATATCCTTGAGCTTAGGAGAAAACAAATTGACGGGATCAATTCCAGTGACACTTGGCAGGCTGGAGAAACTTCAAGGTTTGGATCTTCAATTTAATAGATTAAAAGGACCAATACCAGTTGATATTTGTCATTTGGCTAGAATGTCTGACTTAATCTTGAGAGGTAATAATTTCTCTGGATCCATCCCTGGATGCTTAGGAAATATCACTGCTCTAAGAACACTTTATCTCAACTCCAATGGGTTAACTTCTGTTATACCCTCAACTTTGTGGAACCTTAAAGACGTTCAGTACGTTGATTTTTCATCAAATTCTTTGAATGGACGTCTACCATTAGATATTGAAAATTTGAAGGTTGTGATTGACATAGATTTTTCAATGAATAATTTATCAGGTAATATTCCAACCACAATAGGAGCCTTGGAAAATTTACAATATCTCTTGTTAGACCACAATAGATTGCAAGGCTCAATTCCTGACTCATTTGGTAACTTGAAAAGCTTGCTAAGTTTGGATTTGTCCAGTAATAATCTCTCTAGAGCAATCCCTAAATCCTTGGAGAAACTCTCGACCCTCGAATATCTAAATCTATCCTTCAACAGATTGGAAGGAGAAATTCCCAGAGGAGGACCTTTGGCAAAATTCTCAGCTGAATCATTTGTGGGAAATGATTTATTATGTGGTCCGCTACTTCTGCAAGTCCCACCATGCAAAAGAAGCAAAACTGGCACTCATAAAAAACTGAGGAAAGTTATTCTTGTCTTGGAGATTGCCTTGCCACTGGGTATTGCATTCGTAATGGTTGTCATATTGTCTCTTATTTGTCAGAAAAGAAGAACAAAACTACCAAGTGATGTTAGTATGTCTCCGCCAGCAACATGGACAAGATTTTCACAGCTAGAGCTTTCGAGAGCCACGGATGGATTCAGTGAAAACAACCTAATTGGAATCGGAAGCTTTGGTTCCGTTTATATGGCAAGACTTAGGGACGGGATGGAATTTGCCATAAAGGTTTTTCACCTGAAATGTAGAGGAGCATTGAAGAGTTTTGATGTTGAATGTGAAATAATGAAAAGTATTCGACATCGAAACCTCATCAAAGTTATTAGTAGTTGTTCAAATGATAATTGTAAAGCCTTGGTGTTGGAATACATGCCTAATGGAAGCTTGGAGAATCGTTTGCATTCAGACAACTACAATTTGGATATTTTCCAAAGGCTGGACATATTGATAGATGTTGCATCAGCATTGGAATATCTTCACTTTGGTCATTTAGCTCCTATAATTCATTGTGACTTAAAGCCTAGCAATGTATTGCTGGACGAAAATATGGTTGCACATTTGAGTGATTTTGGCATTGCAAAACTCTTAACGGGAGGGGATGAGATGATGATGCGAACCCAAACCCTTGCTACGATAGGTTATATGGCACCAGGTATGGTTTATAATTTTTTTTTTCATTTTAAATTTTCAAAATTAATTATTAACTTTTCATGATCTTTATGTTATCGAAAAATTTATGAAGATTATTTCTAATTATATATGAAACTGTGATTTGTAGAGTACGGAATAGAAGGACAAGTGTCGACAAAAGGTGACATATACAGTTATGGGATTCTGGTAATGGAAATGTTTACCAGGAAGAAACCTACAGATCAATTTTTTTCTGAAGAAATGAGCTTGAAGAGTTGGGTTTGTGACTCGTTACCAAAATCAGTGGTAGAAGTTGTGGACATAAACTTGCTAAGGAGAGATATAGTGGTCGAAGATTTTGCTGCAAAGGAACAATGTATGTCATCTGTCTTGAATTTGGCGATAGACTGTACCAGAGAATCACCCGGGAAGAGGATCGATACAAAAGAAGTTCTAGCTAGACTCCTAAAAATAAGAGACACTCTGCTAAGAAATGTTGAAGGTAGAAGTTCTTCTAGTAAGAGACCCTTTGCTAGTACATGACATTCAAATATAAATTAATTTCTTTTCTCGTCATTGAAAAGTAATAACTTTTAGCCCAAGTGAGGAATAACTCCAATAGAACATAGGGTTTAAGTGTAATTCTGAAAAAAAGGAAAACAGGCATCTCGTTTTCATGGAAGTTATATATTGGTTCTACTTTGGCCTTGTGTTATTTTCATGCATTGCCTTCTCTGATTTGCAGATACTCGTTCATTCAAATCTCAATCATTTATTTGATTAAGAAAACAATCTAAATGATTTGACCAGTTTATGGCTGTTTAATTACTGATACCGGAATCCCTATTGATTTTAGGTTTCTAAGATGTTTGTAACCTTGTGTTTGGTACCACATGAGGGTATTTATTAATAAGTAGTGCGACACATTCCAATTTTTTTTTCCAAAAAACTATATCAAATAATGTGGTATTAATCAATTAGTTGGTGAGATAATACAATTAATTTACTTAAATTTTGTAAAGAATTATCAACCACTTAACGAATAACACATCATTTTGAGATGAAATTTGAGATAAAATGATATCTATTATACGATTTAAAGAATTAAAACTGATAAATTAAGTGCAATATATACCATTTAAAGAATTAAAATCAAATTTATTAATCAAGATGTATTTATTACTAAAATTACGCGTATAAGTTGAGTGTGTTCCTTAAATTTTTAACTTCAAATGACAATTTAATATTTCATCCATAGATTTATTATTAAATGATGTCTCAGATGCCTTTTTTTTTTTTAAGTAAAAAAACTTTGAATAAGCTATTTAATTGAATGGTATGAAATTCGTGCGTAAAAAATTAACTTATCATTTAAGATAAAAAGTTTGTCTTGAGAAAATCCATCGTTTTACAAGTTATTATTCATGTTTTAGGACACATTAAAAAACATTATTTTATTCAAACTTTTCTTCAATAACATAAAACATTAATAATTTAAAAATCAAGATAGATTTCTTAGCCACAAGAAAAAAAATCATAGATTTCTTACCATTTGCCGAGAAATAAAATTTTCATGAATTTTTATTTTCTTACTAAAGTAAGATCCATTTTTGCTGATATCTTCCCTTACATTGTTACACTTTCTGATTCTATCATCAAAAGTTGACCAGGCCTGTTGGAATACTTTGTTCATTCCTGAAGAAATTGGAAGGGTCGACCTTGGTCTTAATGACACGACCCGCCCCGAACTTCTAGGGCGAATCTGCCTAATATCTATATAACTAATCTGACGTAATCCAAATAATCAGGATTCTACCAAAAAAATATTCGGCAGAGTCTCTCCTATATTATTACACCACCAAATCTACAAAATTATAAATCATGCACTCCCAAAGAATTCTGAATACAACCAACTTCGTCAATCAATTATCTCAACCCAAAATACCAAATCACTTTATCATTCCATACCAAATATAATACATATATCATCCGCAATCCCCGAAATATAATAAATTATACAATCCCAAATTATCTCAACAAAATCAATTAATAATTCCTAACATCACAACGTGGCCATAAATTCGAAAATGACTATTGTGGCTGGGTCAACTGTTGTACCTGCGAATCTCCTGTTAAGGGGGGGAAAAATATAATAAAAAAGGAATGAGTATAAAACTCAGTGAGCTCAGTGAGTGGATAGTAGTTTTTCAACACAATTTTACTATAAATTAATAAATCATATCAAAATACCAACTCATTAAAATATCGCAAGAACTTAAATAACTTATTAACTCAAATCCATGTACTCAAATAATGATATCGCAAATATACTGCATAAATCAATGGAAATTCATCATACTTATAACATTAATATCGAAATACCAAAAACTATCACCAAACAAGTACCCAGGGGAAATAATCTCATCATATCCGGACCTCGACGGACGGGCAATGACGTACTATCTGGGTACAATCACGCCCCGGAGCTACACGGATAGACAGGGAAAAGCCATATCATATCTCATCATATCTGTGCATGCATAATCTCGTCCCCAAAAGACAAAGTCGCCCGAGTACACGGCCCAAAGCCTCTGTGTGTACTCAGACGGGCCCAAAAGCCTGTATCTCATTTGTATCTCATTATCAGTGTTTTTGTATTCATCATACCACATACATATCTCATCTCATATGTATCACTGTATCTGAAGGGGGAGGGTACTGTCTAATGATTTTAAAAACAATCATTATGCCCATATTCATATACCTTCGTACACATATACATAAACATATAATCTCATCAGAAATCTCATCCAAAATCACATTCGAAATCTCATCCAAAATCTCATCCAAAATCACATTCGAAATCTCATCCAAAATCTCATTCGAAATCTCATTTCCTTTTTCATTTAACATCTCTTAAATCTGATTTTCTTTTCTTTAAAATATTACCATGCATATTCAAAATCAATAACCAAAATCATGAATCAAATACATTTCTCGTAATAAATACCAAAACACAGATAAAATCCATTTATATAAAATCATTAAATCGATGCCTTTAAAACCAATCTCGCAAACATGCTTTACCATATTTTTAAATCATAATAAACCACAATGAAAGTAGGTTTTGTATATTCCACTCACAGTGACGGTGTCCGAACTCGGTATCGGCAACGTCCACGGGTTGATTCTCGTTCGTGGATCCTCCTAATTTGAGGAAATAACATAATTACTAATCATAATCACGAATTATTACTAATATACTCGAAACGGTATTTATCCGTAATAAAATATTCTCGAATTCGTAAAATTACTAAAATACCCTCGACATCAAAATTCATCAAATTATCCTCAGAATCACATATTATCAAACTATCCTCAATTCCGATTACAAAAATATCCACAAGTTTTGAATTTATAAAATTATCCCTGAAAAAATATAAAATTACCAAAATACCCCTAACGACATATATTACTGAATCACCTCGGAAATCTTAAATTACCTAACTACCCTGACCTAAAATTACCAAAATATCCACTGATTTTAAAATTACAGGAATGCCCCAAAAGTTTATGAATTTACCAATTTGCCCCTAACGGTCAACGGTGACCGGAACTCCTTCAACGGCGACGGGAAGCTCAGGTCTACTAGATCTGGTCTCGGTAAGTCCAATGCTGCCGGCGGTGATCTCCCACGTGCGGCAGTAACGGCGGATCTAACTCCCCAAAAACCGTGAGCTTTCCGACGTCGATCGGCGGCAATCCGGCCGTTTCAGGTGACGGGGTTGGTCGGCAAACGATGAGGGTAAGTTGAGGAACAAGATCCAAGCGGTGGATCGGCCCAATTCTGGCTAGATCGACGGCGAGCAAAACGGGTTGAGCCGCGGTTTTTCGGGTTGATTTGCGGCGTTAAGTCGGTTTCCCGTGACGATGTCGGCAGGGATACGTCGGCCGGCTCACAAGCTTCACGTCGGTACCAAGCTCGACTGAAATGGTGGCCGAAAACCTGAGATCCGGCCGGGTCTTGGTCGCGTTTGGAATGTCTCAATTGAATGTCGAGACAATTTTAAAACAAATTTATGACGAAAAAATAAAAATAACATTGCACTCAGTTAAATAATTTCGGTGCATATGTTACACTTAACTTCAACTAACCTCTTGTTATTGCTTGGATTACTGCTGCCAATATCATGATCTCTGTAGTTAAGAAATGCCTCTCTCGGACTATTTGATACATAAGGAGCCATTGAAGCGTAAAAGTCTCTGATCTTACTTGTGTAAAGATTAGTTGAATTAATCCCTTCTTATTCCCACAATGCACAATACTGAATCTTGAAAAAATTCCCAGCTCTATGAGGAAATGCAGTTTTGGACTCCGAAATTTCACTCATTGTTCCCCCATAAGGATTCCATTGCATCTACATGTGCCCAAAATTAGTCATCTTTGCCCATATTTCTTCCAAAGTCTTGGTATCACATTTTTCACATAATCGGATTTGTTTTTGGAGGAGTATTTTACATCCGTTGATCTGTTGAGTAAAACATTTATCGATGTTCCAATCGGATATTTGTCCCAAAAAAGTGTTGATTCAACCCAACTCAGCTCATGGCAATATTTTGCTGGTAATCCCAATTCCGGAAATTGTTGATTCATCAATGGGATTAGACTACTTATTTCTCCGAGAAACATACCAGTGAAAGAAACCAAAATTGTCTTCTCCAAGGGCCGGCTTCCGTCAACAACCTTAGGCATTGCCCTGATAAAAAGCTCTTCAGGAAGCTTGGAAGCAACCTGTTGCCATTGTATATAACATCTGTTGCACCCTGAGAAGTTGCCTGATCGGTTGTTTTACCAAGATTGAATACGGTAACTTTCTCCGGAACAGACGCCAGCTTGATTTTCCAAGCCAATATTGACTCCGAAACTCTCTCCGCCGCCTCCTCTGATGGCCCAAAACAGAACCTTTCCCATGGATTCTCTGGTCAGGATTCTTCCTTTAACATCAACAAGCTGTGCATCGACGACATTGTCTGAAGACAGGCCGTATTTCCTCATCAGATTCCCGTAACCGCCACCAGTAATGTGCCCGTCAACGCCCATAGTGGGGCAAACACCGGCTGGGAAGGCATGGACCTTGCTTATGTTGGAGATTTTATAGTATAATTCTCCAATAGTAGCACCAGCCTGAACCCAGGCAGTCTCATCTGCAATATTAATATCAATTTTTCGGAGATTAAACTTGTCAAGAACAACAAATGGGACTGTTGCTGTATAAGAAAGGCCCTCATAATCATGGCCACCGCAACGGATTCTGAGTTCCAGGCCGGCTTGATTTGAACATTTTATAGTTGCCTGGACATGAGATTCATGTTGGGTGTTACAATAGAAAGGGGCTTTGGTGTTGAAGCTGTTAAGAACCTGCGGTTTTTGATGCATGCATTACGAACAGATTAGAAAGATGAATTGTTTTGGATGTAAATTAGTTCAGAAATTGGATTAGAGGGCTCGACATGATCATGAAGCAGACATTTGAGAAACAATTCAAGATTCCAATCTTGAATTGAACAATAAACTGAAGGGAAAAAGGTTGAAACTATAACGAGCGAAAGAGAAATCGAAGCCTTCATTTTGAATGCTGGCTATTAGTTAATTTGTTTAAAGCATTTATAAAATGAAAGAGAAATCTAAGCTGGATTTTTCTTGGATATGCCCTGCACTTATTAAAAGAGAATGATGCATGGCAACTGATTGCGAAATACAGACTGACAATGGATTATTGGTAAATTAAGATCCAGCGTTTATGGTACGGGATATTTTGTTTATTACGAAATCCAACACTTCATACAATGTGAAAATTAACAATAAAGGCCAAGCCAGTTGGTTCAAAATTAAATGAGTAGATACTTGACTTCCAATTTGTCTCATTTACCCATTCATTTACAGAATTACTGTTATTTATCACTGTTCTCTTTTCATCACTCTCAAAATGGCGAAAATACTAGTACCAATTATTCATTAGAACTGAAAAATTATTGAAACATGAATTAAAGATTATCTTCATTCTTAATAGAACAAATACATTCAAAATTAAATAGAACTTTCAAAAGTTAATCATATTTCATCAATTACTTGTTTGTGAAGTGATGAAACAAAAACGTTGAAAGAAGATTGATAGAAGAAACAAAGGTTTTTGAATAATATGTTTACTTAACAGTAGCATAAAATTATTTTATATCTCTTTATATAATAATCCTAAAATATCGTTAATTTATCAAAATAGAAAAATTTAGAATATGATTTTATATTAAAATTTTTCTAATTAAAATAAGAAAAGAAAAACCAACAGCACTCAAATTTAAGTTCTAAAAAAAGGATAAAAATCCTAGCAGAATAAGCAAAAATAGGAAAAAAATCTTAAAACTAGAAAACGACCAAGAAAGAAGCGGAATTTTTTGCTTGACTACAAGGGAGAATGGCACAAACAATTTTAGGTTTGGAATGTCTCGTCACCAGCTTCAAAATGATATATTATATGTGAGAATCGAACAGTTGTAGCTCAAGTTATGGTCTTCAGAAAATACCCGATTTGTGATACGCAATCATCCTACGTTAGTCTTCCTCACTTGGAAAGAACTCATCCTTGAGTTAGGTTGATACAACTCTTCATCATCTAGAGAATAAGCAAACATATTAACTATGTTGAAAGTGTGAGAGGTACTCCAATTGTCCGGTAGCTGAAGCATATACGCATTATCATTAATTTTCTGTGCCATGTGAAATGGACTGTACTTTCGCTTCTCCAACTTGGCACGAATACCACACCAAATCACCCTCTTGAAATACCTTCTTATATTGGTGCTTGTCTGCCTCAACCTTGCATTTAGCATTGGTAGACTCCAAGTGAGCTCGAATCTTGGCGTGAATTTGAAGAGCCTTGTCTGCCATATTATCTGTTGCTTTACTTTCTTCTGCTGCTATAGGCATGATAGCCAGATCACAAACATTGCGTAGAGAATAAGTGTAGACAATCTTAAAAGGGGTCTTACTAATAGATCAATTGACCGTTCTGTTATAAGAAAACTCAACCTGAGGAAAGGTGACTTCCTAATTTCGTTGGTTGTCACCACAAACATATTGTAACATGTTACCCAAAGTGGGATTGACCACCTTTGTTTGACTATCTATCTGCAGATGAAAATCATTATTAAACTACAATTGTATGCCAAACTTATACTAAAGATAACGCCAAAACTTATTAATGAACTCACATCTCTGTCAGAAGTGATAGTCTTTTGAACACCATGCAAATGCAGCACCTCTTGAAAGAAAAAATGTGCAACTGAAGCAGTATCTTCAGTCTTCTTACAAGTAATAAAATACATCATCCTCAAAATCCTATCTACCAATACCAATATAGAATCTCGACCCATCTTTATATGTGGCAATCCTAACACAAAATCTATGAATAAATCCAATCAAATATTTTCTAGAATAGGTAATGGCATGTATAAATCTTTTGCACATCTTTGTTCAACTGAGGCCAATAATAATGCTCCTCCACAAGCGGTTTGTCTTATCTCATCTAATATGTTTGCCCAATTCTCCCCCATGCAACTCATGGATGATCTACTCTCTTAAAGAGTTTTGAGGCACACATAATTGATTAGTCCTGAATATATATCTATCTTGAATTAGGAAATCCTCCGTATTCTGATGGTTGATGCAACAATCCTAAATATGCAAAAAAAATTCATCTTCAGCGTATAACTCCTTTAAGCACTCAAAACTAGTAACTTCATTGACTAGAGTTAGGAGTAAAGTTGCTTGCTTACTAAGTGCATCTGCCACTTTATTCTGCTACCTAGACTTATGCTTTATAACAAAAACGAACTTCTGTACATGGTTTACCCATCTCGCATGCATCTTGCTCATATTTTGTTGGCTATTAAAGTACTTCAAGGCTTGATGATCACTATAAAGTATGAACTCCTTCTGAATTAAATAATGCTCTTACGACTTCATTGCCTTAAGAATGGCATAAAACTTTTGGTTGCAAGTAGACCACTGTTGCGTGCTTTATTTAGCTTTTTATTCATATACTCAATTGGTTATCTTTTTTAGGAAAGAACAGTCCTAATACCCTTACTAAAAGTATCACACTCAACCTTAAACAACTAGTCAAAATTTGGCAAGACTAACATAGGTGTAGTGGACAACTTCTCTTTTAATAAAGTAAAATTTTCTTCTTGCTCTTTTCCTTACTTGAACTTCTCTTTCTTCAAATATTTTGCAATAAGTGCGGCTATAGTGCTAAAACCATGAATATTTTTTTTATAAAATGTTGTCAGCCTATGAAAGCTCTTAACTTTACCTACAGTCTTGGGTGTAGGCCATTCTTTAATGGCTTGAATCTTGACTCAATAGTTCTAATCCCATCTGAATCAATTATAAAATTTAGAAACTCTACATTACTCTATAGAAAACTACATTTCTTTAGATTAATGTAAAGCTTATTTCTTTATAATAGCTCGATAACCATTCTCAAATGCTCCAAATATGTCATTATATCAATGGAATAAACCAAGATATCATTAAAATACGCCACAATAAATTTATAGCAAAAAGGCTTAAGAATTGATTCATCAAGCGCATAAAAGTACTTGGTGCATTAGACAACCTGAATGGCATCATAAACCACTCATATAACCCTTCATTCATCTTGAATGTTGTCTTCCACTCATCTCTATGTCTAATCTAAATTTAATAATACCCATTACGCAAGTTTATCTTTGAGAAAACCCGAACATCATATAGCTAATCTAGCAAATCTCAAAATGTTGGAATTAAAAAATGATACTTCACTGTAATCTGATTATTTTGCTTGCTGTCCATACACATACGCCGATTCTTATCCTTTTTTGGCACCAACAGAGCTGATACAGTACATGGACTCATACTTTCACGAATGAACCTCTTCCACAACAACTTATCAACTTACATGCTTATGAGCAATTATACGATAGTGGGGTAAAGTACATAAACTCGCACCAAGAATTTGGTTTATATGATACTGTATATCTCACAAAGGTATCAACACATTTGGAATCTCTGATAGTGTAATGTCATCGAACTTAACTAGCTATGATTGCACTTTTTTAGGAATAGTCTTCACATTGAACTTATGTTTTCTCTACAGCTTTTTGTAACCATTATAATCATCCTCTAGGTGGCCCTTAACAATCGTCAGAAATTTCTTCCTTTCAACCTTGGAATTTCACTAAAACACATACCAATTATCCCTTCCTCTATGTACTGCATCAATATCGAACTACCAAGGTCCTTCCGTTAACAGATAACAAGCATCCATATCCACTACATCACATACCACATCACTCTTTTAAATCTTTTCAATGAAGAAAGGAACACAATATACTTCAGTTACTCATGTTTCTATTTTTTTTTCTTTATCTATCTTATTTTGTATAATGCTGGATATTTTTCTGTCAAATGCCCCACCACATCGACCAGTGTCTTCAAAACTATATTCTCACTGCTGCCATTAACAATTATTAGGTTACACATTTTCCCTATCCTCAACCTCATTCACTTTTGCCTCGCTAACTTTAGCCTCTATTAAATTCAAATTTTTGGATAACAATTGCTTGATTGATGCCCTAATTCCCCACATTTCAAACACTTGTTCATCATATGCTTTGTTTATGGGTTGTTTTGCATTTTTTATTGGTACTGCTGCTACCAAGGTGGTTGTTATCTAGAAGGTTGTTGCCTTAGCTACTATTGTGATGGTTGTTTTGCCTGACTACCTTGAGATTATGTTTTCTACTTGTTCTTGACTCAACACTGCTTAGTACATTCTGCACATCAGTGAATTGCCACTGCTGAGTTCTAGAAACTGCATGTTGTTTCTATTCTTCTAATTTCTTTGCCCTAACAATGTTTGTACTCATGTCCCGAGTTGAATCTGTGATCTCATCCTATATCTCTTGTTTTAATAAGCCAAGATGAAATACTAACTACACTACCCAAGAGGGGGGTGAATTGGGTTCTTTATCAAAATTTAAAACTAAAAGCTTAAAGAAAATTATAAACCAATCAAATTCAAAATGAACAATTAATATGCAACGAATAATAAAGAGATAAGGTAAGAGAAAGCAAATACGTGACTTTTACGTGGTTCGATCAATTGTACCTACGTCCACGCCTCCAAGCTCACCGGGCTTGAAGAATCCACTAAGCAAGCCTCCAAGGCTTTAACAACACTTACAATTGACTTCAAAGGTGTCAATAAACCTTTACAATAAGAGATTATTCTCAATCTCTTAACCCAAATATATCCCAACACTTACAAATACTCAAGAATAAAAATTATAAACAATCAATCTCTCACAGAAATATCAAAGTGTGAATCAATGAAATAAAATAAGTTTAAAGCTCAAAAGAGATTGTATACTTAGTAGCAAGCTCAATGATGATTATTGAATCTCTTTTGATTTGAATTTGATTGAGCCATTTTATAGTTGGAGCTGAAAACTAGTTGTTGTTGACTTTTTGATAATAATCAAATTGCCATTTTTTGTTGTCAGTTCACCTTTTTGACTTGTCTAAATAGTCGTTGTGCTTAGATTTTAAATAAATAATTTACCATTTATCATTATTGGATCACCGTTTATTTCTATAAACCTACAAAACAGACTTAGGTCTTTTTTTTTTAAACGGTTCAAAATTAGAAAACTTTCTCTTTTCTGTAAATTATTGATTCTTCATTTTGTAATAAACGATTCACGGTTAATTTTTAGAATACTCTAAAACAAGTCTAGCTAACCATTAAAAGACTAAATCTTTTGTTTAAATTATCAGTTCACATTTTGTAATAAATGGTTCAGGGTTAATTTTCAAAATCTATATTTTGAGAACTTTTTGTAGAAAAATAAATTTCTGACTTAAGTTAACGATTATCTAGATTCTTTAAACATATATAATATGGCTTAATAGCTCAAATTATTTTTAATCAACAACATATAAGTTTTATTATCATCAAAATCAATATTATTAGATTAGTTAGGTTAACACAAGATACTTTGAAACTCCTTAAAACTTTAGCTCATCTATATTATTTCTAGAAAGTGCATGTTGTTTCTAGTCTTCCAATTTCTGTGCCCTAATAACTGTTGTACCCATTTCCCAAATTGCATTTGCGATCTCACCCTATATTTCTTGTTTTAATCTGTCAAGATACTTTGTAACTCTTTGAAACTTTAGCTCATCTATATTATTTCTTGTGTGTAGATGATAAAATTCATTTTATTCATTGACATTGCAATTTCCTTGCTTGTAATTTTGATGTTTCACATATAATTGTTATTGATAATCCACTAGCAGAAAATACTCTTTCATAATCCTTTCCATTCTAGGCCACGATTTGATTAATGGTTATCCTAGAACTTTTCTTCGATTCTATATGTGTTGTCACCATATAAATGTTATGCCCTTCAACCTAAATGTCACAAGTTTAACCCGCTTTTCTTGGGGAATCTCTATATACTAGAAGAAATTCTCTATGTCTACTATCTAGTCTAAAAATTCTTAACATGCATTCCCCTATAAAAATCTGCAATATCAACATTAATATTGTAATATGAACTCCTTTTATGCCTCCTGTCATAATCCTTAAAGTATTCTTCTTTCAAATCACTACCTAACTCCTCGCACACATGCGACTACACTTATCCGCAGGATCTAAATTCTGAGGAAGAGTACCTTAATTTTTTTTTTTTGGTTAAACTTGAAAATGTTGCTGGGTTAATTTAATTTTCTTGTTAATTCAATTTTTTTTGGTTAATAATTTGGTATTATGGTTAATTGTTTGATTGAATTTAATGAGTATAATCTAATGTAAATCTGTTTAAACTTGAAAATGTTGCTGCCTTGCTTGCTTAATATAATTTCTTTGTTGATTGAATTGAATTTAATTTTAATTAATTGTCTTTGCTGATTTGTTTAATTATTTTAATTAAATGCATTAATTTTCAATATAATGTAAATGCTTAATTTCTTTTTTTTTTTTTTCACATATGGTAACTCACTTTACTAATTACTTTAATTAGGCTTTGGGATTAGTTGAACATGGCCGAAGAAGAACAAGGAAATAATTTTTCATCCTCTCCAAATAGTGTTAATAATGCCGATATTAGATTGGAGGATGTCCATGAACTTGAAACTAACAATGTTGTTGAAGTTGAACCGGATATAGAAAGTGGTAGTGGTCAAGGTCATTGTAGTCGTGGCCGTGGCCGTACATATGGTGTTAAACAAAAAGGAGGTAATGATAATGGAGGTGTATCGGAAGGGTCTACATAAGCATAATCTAGTGGTGATATGCTAACTTATGATGTATGGAATCATTTCAAGAGGTAGAAGGATGAGGATGAGTATTATCAAGCAATTTGCAACTGCTTCAATAAAGTATTGACAACACATTATTCTAGTGGGACTACACACCTAAAAAATCATTTTACTATTTGTTTAAGAAAGAATTTCAAATATGTTTGCCAAATGCTTTTTGCCAAGAAAAATGATGGATCCGTTACCGTTGAGAGTTGTTATGAAGTAAAATGTGATATGGTGACGGTAAGGATTGTTGTTGCAAGGATGATCATTTTGCACGAGCTTCCACTTTTGTTTGTTGAATATCAAGGGTTTCATGATTTGATGAAGTTGGTTCAATCGTCACTTGATACAATAAGTAGAAACACTATTAAAAATGAAATTTTGAAGCTTTATGATGTTGAGAGGTCCAAGAAAATGAATTTATTGGATGCTTGTGAGAGTACGATTGCAATTACTACCGACATGTGGAAGGCTAGCAACGAAGGCTATATGGTTGTTACAGCGCATTATATTGATAACCTATAGGTGTTATGGAGTAGCATTATGAGGTAACAATTTTAATATTTATATTATGCGTATTTTAATGATTTTAATGATTATGCTTATTTATATTATGCTTATTTTAATATTCATATTATCTTTATTTATATTAGACTTATTACAGATAAATGTCGTTTCGAGCATATTATTTATAATTCGTGATTATAGTTAGTAATTATGTTATTTCCTCAAATTAGGAGGATCCGTGAACGAGAATCAACTCGCAGACGTTGTCGATTCCGAGTTCGGACACCGTCACTGTGAGTGGAATATACAAAACCTATTTTCATTGTAGTTTATTATGAGTTTAAAATATGACAAAGCATGTTTTACGAGATTAATTTTAAAGGCTTTGATTTAATGATTTTATATAAATGGGTTTTATCTGTGTTTTGGTATTTATTACGAGAAATGTGTTTGATTCATGATTTTGGTTACCGATTTTGAATATGCATGATAATCTTTTAAAGAAAAGAAAAGCAGATTTAAAAGATGTTAACTGAAAAAGGAAATGAGATTTTGAATGTAATTTTGGATGAGATTTCGGATGAGATTATATGTTTATGTATATGTGTACAAAGGTATATGAATATGAGCATAATGATTAGTTTTTAAATCATTAGACAGTACCCTCCCCCTTCAGATATAGTGATATAGATGAGATGAGATATGTATGTGGTATAATGAATACAAAGATACTGATAATGAGATACAGATGATACAGATGAAATACAGGCTTTTGGGGCCCGTCTGAGTACACACAGAGGCTTTGGGCCATGTACTCGGGCGACTTTGTCTTTTGGGGACTAGATTATGCATGCACAGATATGATGAGATATAAGATGATATGTTCCGATCTATCCGTGTAGCTCCGAGGCGTGGCGGTACTTAGATAGTACGTCATTGCATGTCCGTTGAGGTTCGGATATGATGTGGTATGATATGGCTTTTTTCCAATCTATCCGTGCAGCTCCGGGGCGTGGCGGTACTTAGATAGTACGTCATTGCCTGTCCGTTGAGGTCTGAATATGATGTGGTATGATATGGCTTTTTCTTGATCTATCCGTGTAGCTCCGGGGCGTGATTGTACCCAGATAGTACGCCATTATCCGTCCGTCGAGATTTGGATATGATGAGATTATTTCCCTTGGGTACTTGTTTGGTGATAGTTTTCGGTATTCCAGTATTGATGTTATAAGTATTATGAATTTTCATTGATTTATGCAGTATAATTGCGATGTCGTTATTTGAGTAGTTGAATTGAATTTAATAAGTTATTTAAGCTTTGTGATATTTTGATGAGATTATGTTTTGACCTGATTAATTATTTTAGAGAAAAATTATGTCCAAAAACTACTATCCACTCTCAATGCTCTATACTCACCACGTTTTATTATATTTTTTCCCCCCACAGGAGATTCGCAGGTACAACAGTCGACCCAGCAACAATAGTTATTTTTGGAATTATGGCCACGTTATGATGTTAGGAGTTATCGATTGATTTATTGAGATAATTTGGGATTGTATAATTTGTTACATTTCGGGGATTGCGGATAACATATGTATTTTATTTGATATTGGATATTGAATAATTTGGTATTTTTTTGAGGAGATTGGTTATTCAGAGATAATTATATTTTGAAATTCTTTTAGAGTGTTTGATTTATAATTTTGCAGACTTGGTTTTATAATAAACATAGGAAAGACTTTGTTGAATTTTTCGGCAGAATCCTGATTATTCAGATTACGTGAGAACGATTAAATAGAATTAGGCAGACTCGCCCTATGGATTCGGGGCAGGTCGTGTCATTTGGCAAAATTTTTATGTGACCATTTGGATTTGTTTTGTATGTTAACCGAAATTGGTTCTGGATCTCAATATCCCACCTCTAACTTATTTTTTCCCAAAATTTGTGAGATTAGATTGTCAATGAATTCATGGAAGGTGTCACCCAATATGGAGATTAGAGAAATGGCTGAAAATATGATTGCTAAGTATGAGAAGTATTTGGATGTTATTCATGGAGTGTTGGCTATAAGGAATATCTTAGATCCTAGGTTTAAAAAGATGATGGTTCACTTCTTTTGTCCTAAGATTTATGGAGATGACGCTGCCTATCAAGCTGAAAGGATATTTAACCTTCTTGGTGAAGTGGTGAAATATTATGAATCAAAGCATGCAACAAGTGAAGAGGGAAGAGATTTTGAGATGGGCAGTTCTTCTTAAGGTATGCCACAAGCTTCTATTTTTAAGGATTCAAGTATGGCAGGTGAATGGGACTCATTTGTTTCTAGAGAAGTCAATTATAAGCAAGCTAAGTCTGAGTTGGAGACTTACTTAGATGAGGAGTTTTGCCTACTACTAGCAATTTTGATATTTTGTCTTAGTGGAAGAATAATAAGGGCAAATATCCGATATTTGCTAAGATTGCTAGAGATTTCTTAGCCATTCCTATGTCTATTGTTGCTTCTAAATCCGCTTTTAGCATCGAAGGTAGGTATTTGAGTACTCACCGTAATAAACTTCATCAAAACACTGTGGAGGCATTGATGTGTACTCAAAATTGGTATTGGACTGAAATCGAAGGTAAAATTACTTATTTTATTTATTCATATATTATAACATTTTTATATTTTTGTACTAACATATCACTTAATAATTTTTTTTTTATATTTTAATTGTTAGATCGTGAGTCGCTTAAAAGATTTGCAGAACAAATTATCAATGCTGAAGGAATGAATGATCCTAATGATTGACGATATCGTGGCATGATGTTTTGGATTCGAAGCTTGGTATCTACATGAATTTGTAGTGTTTTTTATTTGTGGATTTTAATGATTGTGTATTTGAATTTAGTTATGTTTTATTATTTGTGGATTTTAATGGTTGTGTGCATGAATTTAATTATTTTTTATGTTTGATTTATGTTGTTATATTTTTATTTATGGTGATATTGTATGTTATTTATGTTAAATTGTTAATTGTTCAATTATAATTGAATTTTATTTGATATTATTAATTAAATTGTTGAATTTTTTAAAAGATATCTTAAATCATTTAATTTTAAGTTTTTCAAATCCGGATATCTGGAATATCCGCCCAGATCCACAATCCGGATCAGCAAAAAAAATTTACGGATTCAGATGTGGATATGGATATATAAATGTAAATCTAAATCTAGATTAGAATGCATATGGACCTGGATCCGGATCTGAATTTTGCCAACCCTACACTGAGGACAAGATAATTTTGTCTTTTCTAAATACAGAGGCTTCTTAATTATATTTAATGTAACTTATAAACATCAAAAGTAAGAATAAATAAAACATTAACCTGACATGACCCACATGTATGTTATTTATTTTTGTATTGTTTTTATTAGTAGTAAGTTACAACAAATATAATTAAGTAATTATCATAAATAAATAAATATTGATCGTATAAGGTTATAATTGTCCCATATAATTTTTATTTTTACTCTTTTTCTTGTCACATGTCATTAAATCCTCTAAACTTTAAAAAAAAAAAGGTTAGGAGGAAATCTGAATTCTGTATGAATTAATATCTTTCTAGAATGTGCTTAGCGAAAACATGTGTACTAGGATTAATTGCTAGCGGGTAAATTGGACACAAATTTTAGTTGACTCTGAAAAATAAAGTGATAATAGGGGCATGTTTGGCATGTTGGATTATACCATCTCATGTTTGGTGGTAAAATCGCTTTGTAAATTTACTATTCTAATACACTTAAACCTTCCTATCAAAAAAAAAAAAACTTAAACCTGCATAAATTATACGTGTAGGTGGGAGTCGGGTTTATGCCGTATTGCATTAGATAATTAAAACCCATAAAATCTCTCTGTTTTATTCCATCAAAACGCGATCCACCAAACAAATCTAACATTCGTTTCTTCATCACTGAGTCACCGTCAATGACATTACCCCCATTGCTCAATGCCATCACCGTCGCCAACAAGTCCTTCGTCGTGTCGCGTGAGACCACCCATCTGTTCGGCTACTGACGCGCCTGCACTTTGCCACTGAACCGTCAATCAACTGATTAGCAGTATTTGGGTTTGATTTTTCAAATTGAACTGTAATCAGTTTAATTTTCATTACTTTTATGTTGAAGCATTTCTTTTTCTTTCTGGGTTTGATTTTTTTTTTTCTGTTGCTGCTGCTGTGCGTAGCTATTAATTTTGTTAGTACTTTTTAGTTGGCTTCATGAGTTCTTGTTATATGTTTTCTTACAATTAAATCAATTAAATTAATCTCCTTCAGATCTAAACCTTAACAGATCACTTTTAATTGGGCTTAACCTTATATGACAGTCTACAACACATAATTATAAGGTTACACATATAGCCAAAGTGGGAGATTGTTGGATTTTTAATCCAGCATTGTTGGATCTTTAATCCAACATTAGGCATGTATGTGAATAATTATGTGTTGCAGATTGTCATATAAGGTTAAGCCCAATTAAAAGTGATCTGTTAAGGTTTACGGTATTATGGGCTTTAATGTATTTAAAGGATGTGGGCTTTTAATGTGTAGAGATCCAATAGTATTCTAATTTACATGATGGGCGGAATTAGGAATCAGTGGTAATGACAGGAAACTGTTGTCTATATAAGTGGTCATGGTTCCCAGGTCACACGTTACGGAGAAATCTTTCCATTCTTTCTGATATCCCATCATCAGAGAGAAAGCGCAAAGAGAACTAAAAAAGGACTCTCTAGGAGAACGTGTAGATCTGGAAGGCCAACCACACAACTCCAGAGAGGAATTAAGCGTTATGGATTCAGGTACGCTTCCGCATAATTTATTGTTGATTCTTGGTGATATGGCATGAATATTCCTGGGTTATAAGTGATAATTTTTACTAAAGGTTTTATTATCCCAACAAGTAATTCAACATGAATTGGCTCTGATACCACTTGTTGGGATAATAAAACCTTTAGTGAAAATTATCACTTATAACCCAAGAATATTCATGTCATATCACCAAGAATCAACAATAAATTATGCGGAAGCGTACCTGAATCCATAACGCTTAATTCCTCTTTGGAGTTGTGTGGTTGGCCTTTCAGATCTACACGTTCTCCTAGAGAGTCCTTTTTTAGTTCTCTCTGCGCTTTCTCTCTGATGATGGGATATCAGAAAGAATAGAAAGATTTCTCCGTAACGTGTGACCTGGGGACCATGACCACTTATATAGACAACAGTTTCCTGTTGTCACTAGGTATTCCTAATTCTGCCCATCATAGAATTAGAATACTATTGGGTCTCTACACATTAAAAGCCCACATCCTTTAAATACATTAAAGCCCATAATACCGTAAACCTTAACAGATCACTTTTAATTGGGCTTAACCTTATATGACAGTCTATAACACATAATTATTCACATACAAGCCCAATGTTGGATTAAAGATCCAACAATGCTGAATTAAAAATCCAACATGGGTTTTTTTCATGAAACGATCTAGTTTAACGAGGGTATAAGTTCGAGTTTATTTCATAAAATGATGTGGGTTAACTTATTTTTGTTTTGTTTTAATTTTAGTTATTAAAAAAAATTTGGTTAAACCCAAGGTCAAAATAAAATTCTAGCATAACCTCTTGATAGATGAAAAAAAAATGGGTATAAGTTAGTCATATATAATTGATAACTAAAAGTCTATCACATTACTATCACTAAATTTTGATAGGAAAAATTTCTATAACGAGTCTATCATCCCTATGTGAAAGAAGCTGTTGTGCAAATTTTATTGAACTCGCAAGTGCACGAATCTATTGTAGAATAGATTAATGGTGACGAGTGTCGATCCCACGAGGAGGTGGATTTTAATTGCTTGTAGAATTAATTTTCTAAGTGGATGATTGGATTTATAATGACAATGAAGTAGGCAATATATTAATTTAAATTAAAGCTGTAGGAATAAACTATTTGGATGAAATGCTTGGATCTCCGGATCTGTCTCAACATGTACTATCGGCTTAACATTCATTATTAGTACCAATTAAATCATGAAGGGGGAACTTCTACTCATCATGAACCACACTCTAATAGATATGGTGCTAAGGGCTTCCCGTGCCAAATAGTAATAACCTTGCCTAGGGAGGCGGTTATTCCAAGTAGATATCCGACAAGATTATTCTTATCTGTCTACGAAAAGTCAAAACAACCACATAAATTAAAGGGGAAGAAAAATTAAATTTGTCAAATTAAGCCCATGGAGCATGTTGAGACTTCACCTTCAACCCAAGCTTGAAAGAAAATTAGCCACTCATATTTGAACTAGGGGTAAAATGGGAATTTTATTAAAATACGTAGAAAATACAAGATGGAGATGGAATTACAGAAAATGGAGTCCAAAAATGGATTCAAGGGTGTCAAATTAGGGGGGGGAGCCCCCTTTTTATAGATACACTGAGTAAATCATGGCCATCGGATCAAAATAATTTAGACGCTCAGGATTGCGCCACGTGGCAAGCTCCTATTAGATAGAACACATCATCAGGGCTATTATTCTGTGTATATGCATGTACCGTATACACATTTTTTCGATCCACTAACATTCTGCCACGTCACCGGTCAACATTTTTGGTCCAATAGTATCGTGACACGTCATCAGTCAATGCCACATCATCAGTCAATGCCACATAAGCGGTCAATGCCACATCATTCGTCCAATCAAATGCTGCCACGTCATCGTATAGTACCACGTCATCGTAAATGCGTGCCCGTCGTCGTCTGATGCCACGTCGATTGACGATACATGTGAAGCATGCCATGAAGCGATCTGCGTGTCTGACAAGAATATATATATCAACCGCATCTTAGTATGTGTGAGCGATGCAGTATATGTGAACAGTACCGTTTTTCTTTTTATGCTCCTCCTAAGGTTTTCGACTGTCCTGAGTTCAAAAGTGCTGTCCGTTTTTTCATATGATATCTCGTTTATTGTGAAATGACCATGATATCCCCTAAAATACATAAAATACTTAATTAAAATAAAACATACATAATTAAATTACAAGGGACTTAAAGACATAAAAATAGGGATGTTAGCGAGACTTGGAGTGTAAAATGATGATTTTCTCCACTATAAATACACACTTTCTAATACTCAACAGAAGTCCCCGACAAAAAACTATCACATGGTAATTATCATTACAGGTCATTTTTCTTATAGTGTTTCTATAGTATTGCAATTCTATTTTATTATAGAAGGCAAAAGCACTGGATCAGTGTGTTTGAACAAGAACTTATCACATTGAAAGTTGCAGAAATATGGCCAAAAAGAATCAAGTCAATATGTGACACGACCAGCCCCTAACCTTCAGGATAAGTCTGTCTAAATCTATTAAATTGTTCTAAAATAATCTAGTTAATAAAGATTTTGCTGAAAATTCAACAAAGTCTCCCCTAAAATTATCACATAACCAAACCTGCAATTAATAAAATAAACACTCCCAAAATAATTCCGAAAACAACTAACTTCATCATTTAATTTTCTCAACTAAATACCAAATCACTCAAATATTCAATGTAAGATAAAATACATAGATTTATCCACAATCATCGAATTGTATCCAAATATACAATCCCAAAATATTTCAGTAAAACATCTACGACTCCTAACATCATCATGTTTCCACAATTTCAAAATAACTATTGTTACTGGGTTGACTGTTGTACTTGCTAATCTCCTAAGGAAGGAGGAATGTAATAAAAAGGGGTGAGTATAAAACTCAGTGAGCTTAGTGAGTGGATAATAGTTTTGGAAAAATAACTTTACTCTAAAATAATTGTATCATTTCTAAACACAATTTCATCAAAATATCACAAGAACTTAAATAAATTTGTTTAATTTAAATCATGCACTGAAATAACATTATCACATAATATTACATAAAATCAATAAAATCATAACACTTATAATATCAATACAGAATACTGAAAACTATCACCAACAAGTACCTAGGGGAATAATCTCATCATATTCGGACCTAGACGGACGGGCAATAATGTACTGTCTGGGTACAATTACTCCTCGAAGTTACACAGATAGATGAGAAAGTACCATCTCATATCTCATCATTTCCGAATCTCAATGGACGGGCAATGACGTACTATCTAGGTAACGTCACGCCCTAGAGTTATACGGATAGATAAGGAAATATCATCTAATATCTCATCATATATGTGCATGCATAATCTATCCCCAAAAGACAAAGTCGCCCGAATATACGGCCCAAAGACTCCGTGCGTACTCAGATGGACCCCAAAAGTCTGTATCTCATATGTATCTTTTGTATCCCAATATTAGTATCTCTATATTCATCATATCACATACATATCTCATTTAATCTATATCACTGTATCTAGAGGAGAAATGTATTGTCTAATGATTTTGCAAACAACCTTTATACACATATATAGAAACATATAATCTCATCTGAAATCTCATTTTCTTTTTCATTTAATATGCCTCAAATCTACTTTTCTTTTCTTTAAAATATTATCATGTATATTCAAAATTGGTAACCAAAATCATTAATCATACACATTATTAACAAAAAATACCAATACACAGATAAAATCCATTTCCACAAAATCATTAAATCGAAGTATTTGAAACTTATTTTGTAAACATTCTTTTCTATCATAATAAACTATGAAAATAGGTTTTGTATATTCCACTCACAGTGACAATGTCCGAACTCGGAATTGATAGTGTCTGCGGGTTGGTTTTCATTCGCGAGTCCTCCTAATTCAAGGAAATAATATAATTAACTATCCGTAAATGTGAATTATAACTAATAAACTTGAAACGACGTTTATTCATAATAAAATATTCTTGAATCCATAAAATTATCAAAATACCCTCGACATCAAAACTTACAAAATTATCCTCAGAATCACAGATTGGCAAACTACCCTCAATTTAGATTACAAAAATAAACACAAGTTCTGAATTTACAAAATTACCCCTAAAAATATAAATTACCAAAATACCCCGAACAACATCAATTACTGAATTATCCATAAAATCTCAAATTACCCAACTATTCTAATATGAAATTACTAAAATGTCCATAAATTTTTAAAATTATAGAATTACCCTTAAAGTTTGTGAAATTATCGAAATGCTCCTATCGGTCAATGGTGACCGAAATTCAGTCAACGACGACGAGAAGCTCAGGTTTGATAGTTCTGACGTCGATGAGTCCAATGGTGACAGCGTTGACCTCCCACGCATGGCGACGGCAACGGATTGAGCTTTAAAAACTATGAACTTTTCGGTGGTAATTCGATTGTTTCAGGAAACGGGGTTGGTCAAAAAATGATGAGGGAGAGCTGAGGAATAAGATCCAAGTGGTGGCATGGCCTCAAACAGGCGAGATTGACAGCAGTGGTGACCAATTTTGCCACGGGTTTTTAAGCTTCAATCATTGGCGCTCTGGTTAGTTTTCGACGACAATGATGGTAGGGATGTGATGGTAAAATTACAAGCTTTAGATCAGTACCAAGCTTGGCCAGTGAGGTGGTCGAAAATAGGAGATCCGACCGGGTCAAACTCTTGGGTTTTTAGGTCGAGTCGTAGTCAATCCGGGTCAACGGTTTTTTTTTCTCTTTCTCTCTCTCTCTCTCTTTCCATTTATAGAAATCAATTTCTTTTTTTGTAAGCTTAATATAAATTAAGCAAATACTAGACACGGGTGTCAAAATAAAATCTGACTATGCGGCCATTAAATTGTGTTCAAATTGTCTCAATTTTATGTCACGAAAAAATTTAAATTATTCGAGGACGAACAATTTATTAACTATGTTTAATTACCCGCAACGATTTTGTAAGCAATCCAACAACTTTGAAAATTAGTGACAAAATTAAACATAACATCATACACTCAATTAAATAAATTACGGTGTATATGTTGTAATCCTCACTTTTTATAAAACTTTTGTCCTTGTAATTTACACATATGATGAGAATAGGTAAGGATACTGAGCTCGCATGAAGTCATCGTGTTCCGATGTAGCCTTTTTCTTTATATGATTCCTCCACAACACCTTTACTAAAGGAATAGTTTAGAACGCAAAACTTGGTGTTTCCTTTCCAATATCTGTACCAGTTCTTCTTTATAAGTCAAATCTTCCTTTAGTTCGATTGGTTGCCTCGATAACACATGACTTGGATCATACATGTACTTTTAGAGCATCGAGACATGAAACACATCATGAATTTTGGACAACTTCGGTGGTAGAGCTAATAGATAAGCTGACAAATCAATGCGCTCAACAATCTCATATTGCCCAATGTAGCGTGGGCTTAGTGTCCCTCGTTCCCAAATCGAAGTACCCTTTTCCAAGGAGAAATAAGTATGAAAACTCTATCGCCAACTTTGAATTCAAGTTCCCGCCTACACTTATCTTCATAGCTCTTCTGTCTATTTTGAGCCACTTTTAATCTATCCCAAATAAGTTGTACCTTTTTATTAGTATCATGAATTAATTTGGGATCATATAACCTCCTCTCACTAACCTCATCCCAACATACTGGAGTTTTGCATTTTTTACCATATAGAGCCTCATATGGTGCCATCTCGATACTAGCTTGAAAACTGTTATTGTAAGCAAACTCTATCAAGAGTAAATAAACATCCCAACTACCCTTAAACTCTAAAACACAAGCTCGCAGCATATCCTCCAGGGTTTGAATAGTACGCTTTGACTGACCATCAGTCTGTGGATGAAAAGCTGTACTAAAATTCAACTTAGTGCCTAATGCCTTTTGCAAGTTGTTCCAAAACTTATAAGTGAATCGGGAATCTCTGTCTGAAATAATAGACACCGGTACTCTGTGAAATCGAACTATCTCAGCCACATAAATATTCGCTAACCAATCCATCGAATAAGTGGTCTTAAATGATAAAAAGTGAGTAGATTTTGTTAGTCGATCAATAACCACCCAAACACTATCATGTCCACTCTGGGTACATGGAAGTCCCGTTATAAAGTCCATAGTGATATGCTCCCACTTCCATTAAGGAATAAGAAGCGGCTGAGAACATCCTCCAGGCCTTTGATGTTCAGCCTTAATCTGTTGGCAAGCTAAACACCAAGAAATAAATTTTGCTATCTCTCTTTTCATGCCCTACCACCAATAATGATCCCTTAAAGTGCGGTACATCTTCGTACTACTAGGATGCATCATATAAGCTGAACAATAAGCTTCTTTCATGATCTCCTTTTTTAATTCCTTAATATCTGGTACACAAAGTCTATCACCTATGATTAAAACCCTATCATCTCTCACCACAAAGTCGGTTCATAAATCTTTTGCACATCTTCTCTCAACTTCATTAACTGCGGGTCCTGATCTTGCATATGGTAGACTTTGTCAATCAAAGTTTGCCTAACTCGAAAATTAACTATCAAAGCTCCACAATTATCAACTTTCAACCCGTCTCCCAAAGATCTTAACTCGATCAACAGAGGCATATATGGCACTCGCAAGTGAGCTATAGAGCTGGAGGATTTTCTACTTAGTGCATCTACTACCACATTCACTTTGCCCGGATGATAATCAATAGTACATTCGTAGTCCTTAATTAGCTCAATCCATCTCCTCTGTCTCAAATTTAGCTTTTTCTGAGTAAACAAATAATTCAGGCTCTTATGATTAGTGAAATTCTGACACATTACCCAATATCAGTAATGCCTTCATGTTTTAAGTGTAAACACTACTGTTGCTAGCTCTAAATCATGTGTTGGGTAGTTTTCTGATGCTTTTTAAGTTGTCTAGATGCATAAGCCACTACTTTTCCATGCTGCATTAACACATAACCAAATCTTTACCTAGAGGCATCACTATATACCACAAACCCTTCATTTCCAAATAGAAGTGTAATAACTGATGCTGAGGTAAGACGTGTTTTAAGTTCTTGAAAACTCTTTTCACAGTCATCATCCCATTGGAACTTAGCATTTTTCCTGGTTAGTCACGTCAAAGAAGTATCAATCTCAGAGAATCCTTATACAAATATACGATAATATCCAGCTAATCCAAGGAAACTCCTAACCTTTGTGACATTTGTAGGCCGTTCCCATTTCACAACTGTTTCGATCTTTTGAGTATTGACATAAATGCCTTTAGCTGATATCACATGACCTAAAAATACTACTTTGTCCAACCAGAACTCATACTTGTTGAACTTGATATAAAGTTATTTTTTTCTTAAAATATGCCAAACAGTTCGTAAATGCTCTGCATATTCCTCCTGACTCCAAGAATACACCAAAATATCATCAATAAACACACTGATATAGATAAGAGCGAAATAACCTATTCATGAGATCCATAAAAGCTGCTAGAGCATTAGTAAACCCAAATGGCATTATTAGGAACTCATAGTGTCTATAGCGAGTTCTAAATGCTGTTTTAAGAATGTTAGCCTATTTAATTCTAAGTTGATGATATCCCGAGAGCAAGTCAATTTTAGAAAATACCTTTATTTCTTGAAGTTGATCAAACAAGTCATCAATACACGGAAGGAGATACTTATTATGTACGGTAACTTTGCTCTACTGTCTGTAGTCAATGCAGAGTAAAAAAATACCATTTTTTTCTTAACAAACAAGACTGGAGCTCTCCACGGGGATACACTAAGTCTAATAAACCCTTCATCCACCAATTCTTGTAGTTGAACTTTAAATTCCTTCAATTCAATTGAAGCCATTCTGTATGGTGCTATAGATATAAGAGTTGTCCTAAGGACTAAATCAATAGGAAACTCAATCTCCTTGTTAGGTGGTATTCCCGAAAGTTCATCTGGAAATACATATGGAAACTCTTTGACTACTGGAATATCTTTCAATCTCAACTTTTTAGCTTCTATGTCTATCAGATGTGGAAGATAAGCTGAGCACCCTTTTTCTTAATAACCTTCTTAGACTAATAGCCGATATCACACATGAGAATAATACTTTACACTCTCTATAAAATTTTACCTCTGTTTTTTCTTACTTTTTGAACATAACTTCCTTTTTTAAATAATCCACAATAGCATGGTGAGGTGCAAGTCAATCCATACCCAAAATAGTATCAAAATCTCAAATGTCCAAAATAATCAAATTTGCCCCAAATTCATGCTCACCCAATATGATCATACAATTTTGATACACCCTCTCGGCAAGTAGTGACCCTCCAATAGGTGTACTAACAACTAATTCACAATCTAGTGGTTCAGGCTCTCGCTCTACATGCATGGCAAACATTCGGGAAACAAAAGAATGTGTGGATCCAGGATCAATAAGAATATAGGTCTCGTAGCCAAAGATAGATAGTGTACACATAATAATTTCTAGAGTCTCCTATTATGTCAAGGAAAAAACTCAAGCCTAGGTATGAGGTCAACTAGATTGACCTCTCTAACTTGGAGCAACCGTCTGGCTCCTAAATGTAAATGTAGAACCCCCTATCTACACACCTTTTTGACCATGAGTTGCCCAAAGTGAGACTGATATTGTGAGACTATCCCTTGACCAGAATTATCACCTTGAGGTAAAGTAAGACAGAATCTCTTTATTTGACCAAACTGTCCACATAAATAACATACCTTGTCTCCACCATGACACTGGCCCTGATGATTCTTACCACACGAAAGATGAGAAGTCTACTGTATATTCCTAGAATGATTACCACGATGTCCTCCACTATTCTTGTCATACTGTCACTAAATCCTAGCATTACTCTCTACTAACGGCTGCATTGAATTGTGACTAGCAGCCTGTCTGGAATCACCCTTAAATCATGTACTTTGATTCCTTTGAATGTTATCAGAGTAGTTCGCATGAATGCTTCTTATTTTAGGAGGCCTACTACTAAACCCACATTCTTTCCAACTCTGGCTACTCTTTTGTTTTAAAGCTTGAACTCTACGTCCCTCTAAGATAGTATGTTCTACTCTTTTTGTTGCCATAACTACCTCTGCAAACTCAGTGTATCATGATGCAATCATAGTTGTATATATCTCAAATTGAAAACTCTCCTTAAATCGCCTGCATCTCTTCCTCTCATCATTCACTGCAGACGTAGCAAATCTAGAGAGGTGCATAAAATTTTTCTCATATTCTTCAATTGACATGGATCTCTAAACCAACCAAAGGAATTCACTCTGCTTAATAGCTTGGTACATAACTAGAAAATAATGATTGTAGAATTCCTTACGAAATATAGCCCAAGTAATTGCATCATGCCCTTGATATCGATGCTTCATTGTCTGCCACTAATGATAAGCTCTATTATCGAGTAGAAAAGTGGCAAAAGAAAGGCTATCCTCTTTTGAGCATTTTATCATATCAAAAATATGTTCTAACTTGACAAACCACGACTCTGCCTTGGGTGGATCTCCAGAACCATTAAAGCTCTTAGCCCTTAAACTTCTCACACGCTCAACAGTATTAGCATGATCAGCGTGCGCATGAGTCTGATTTTGTACCACTGTAGTCATAATCTGTACTAGCTTATCAAATGACTGCTTAGTGTTCGACATATTCTCTAGTGCCTACTGTGTCATCTCTTGTGTTGAGGACTCAACTACACCCTTATTCACGGGTTCACTTTCCCCTACAAGTACAATGCCTAGAGTCAACCTAGCAACTAGCCTAGTACGACCACGACCACGCTTTGACCATTTCTATTGCTATGACGGAGCATCATAAGGCCTATAAAATATTAATTCCCACTTTAATAACTGTAAAACTTATTCTAATTAAGATAGTAAAGTTTACATAATCTAAAATCATACTTTGATACCAACTTTACATGACTTGCCCCTAACCCTTATGACAAGTCTGCCTAAATCTATTAAATCGGTCTGAAATAATCTAATTAACAAAGATTCTGCTGAAAATTCAGCAAAGCCTCCCTTAAAATTATCACATAATCAAACCTGCAATTAATAAAATAAACACTTCCAAAATAATTTTGAGTACAACCAACTTTATCATTCAATTTCCTCAACCAAATACCAAATCACTCAAATATTCAATATCAGATAAAATACATAGATTTGTCCATAATTACCAAAATGTATCAAATTATACAATCCCAAAATATCTCAATAAAACATCTACGACTCCTAACACCTTTGCATCATAATTCTAAAATAACTATTGTTGTTGGGTCGACTGTTGTACCTGCTAACCTCCTGTTGGGGGGAGGGGGAATATAATAAAACAAGTGAGTATAAAACTCAGTGAGCTCAGCGAGTGGATAATAGTTTTGGAAAAATAACTTCACTCTAAAATAATTGTATCATTTCTAAATACAATTTCATAAAAAAATCACAAGAACTTAAATAAACTTGTTTAATTTAAATCATGTACTGAAATAACATTATCACATAATACTGCATAAAATCAATAAAATCATAACACTTATAATATCAATACAAAATATCGAAAACTGTCACCAACAAGTACCTAGAGGAATAATCTCATCATATGCAGACCTCAACAGACAGACAATGACGTACTATCTAGGTACAATCACGCCCCAGAGCTACACTAATAGACGGGAAAGTACCATCTTATAGCTCATTATATCTAGACTTTAACGGATAGGCAATGATGTATTATTTAGGTACCATCACGCCCCGGAGTCACACAGATTGATGGGAAAGTATCATATCATATCTCATCATTCCGGACCTCAACAAACGAGTAATGACATACTATCTAGTTGACGTCAAGCCCCGGATCTACACGGATAGATTAGGAAATATCATCTCATATCTAATCATACATTGCATGCATAATCTGTCCCCAAAAGACAAAATCGCCCAAGTATAAGCCCAAAGTCTCCATGTGTACTCAGACGGGCTCCAAAAGCTTGTATCTCATCTGTATGATATGTATCTCAATATCAGTATCTCTGTATTTATCTTATCGCATACATTTCTTATCTCATCTGTATCACTGTATCTAGAGGGGAAGGGTACTGTCTTATGATTTTGCAAACAACCTTTATACACATATACATAAACATATAATCTCATTCGAAATCTCATGTCATTTTTTATTTAACATGCCTTAAATCTATTTTTCTTTTCTTTAAAATATTATCATGCATATTCAAAATGGGGAACTAAAATCATTAATCATACATATTTTTAACAAAAAATACCAATACGCAAATAAAATCCATTTCTACAAAATTATTAAATCGAAGCATTTAAAACTTATTTCGTAAACATGCATTACTATCATAATAAACTATGAAAATAGGTTTTGTATATTCCATTTACAATGACGATGTCCGAACTCAGAATCGACAACGTCCGTGGATTGGTTTTCATTTGCGAATCCTCCTAATTCAAGAAAATAATATAATTAACTATCTATAAATGTGAATTATAACTAATAAACTCGAAATGACGTTTATACGCAATAAAATATTCTTAAATCCATAAAATTATCAAAATGCCCTCGACATTAAAATTTACCAAGTTATTATAGATTACCAAACTGCCCTTAATTTAGATTAAAAAAATAACCACGAGTTCTGAATTTATGAAATTACCCATAAAAATATAAATTTACCAAAATGCCCTTGACAACGTAAATTATCTAATTACCTATAAAATTTCAAATTACCTAACTGTCATAATTTGAAATTACTAAAATGTCCAAAAATTTCTAAAATTAAAAAGTTACGTTGAAGTTTATGAAATTATTAAATTACCCCTATCGGTCAACGGTGACTAGAACTCAGTCAACGGTAATGGGAAACTCAAATCTGATATTTTTTTATCTCGGTGAGTCCAATGATGCCAGTGATGACCTCCCACGTGCGGCGATGGCAACAGATTGAGCCCCCAAGCTATAAACTTTTTGGTAGTCAATCGGCGATAATCCGATTATTTTAAGTGATGGGGTTGGTCGGGAAATGATGTGGGTGATCTAAGGAACAAGATCCAAGTGGTGGTGTGGCCTAAAACAGGTGAGATTGACGGCGGTGGTGACGAGTTTTGCCATGGATTTTCAAGCGTCAATCGCCGGCGTTCCGGTCAGTTTCCGAAGGCGATAATCGTAGGGATGTGACAATTGGTTCACAAGCTTCAAATTGATACAAAGCTTGGCCGATGAGGTGGTTGGAAATGGGAGATCCGGCCAGGTCAAACTCGCAGGTCTCCAGGGTTGGTAGCGGTCAAACTGGGTCGACAGTTTCTTCTCTCTCTCTTTTTCCATTTATAGAAATCAGTTTCTTTTTTTTTTTTGGTAAGCTTAATACAAATTAAGTCAATACCATACCCGATTGTCGAAATGAAATCCGACTACGTGGCCATTGAATCGCATCCAAATTGTCTCGATTTTGTGTTGTGACAAAATTTAAATTATTTGAGCATGATCATTTTATTAATCGTGTCTAATTACCTGCAACGATTTTGTAACCAATCTGATGACTTTAAAAATTAGCGACAAAATTAAAAATAACATCATACATTCAATTAAATAAATTACGGTGCATATGTTACAATATGGTGGCACAAGCATCTAGATAGTAAAAAATTATTGTAACTGCCATATAAAAATTAATAGCATTTGGTAATTATGACTTACAAACTAATAATATTTTTTATAAAATTATTATAAATTTTTTTATCAAAAAATTATGAGGTTAAATCAATTAGCTTAAGAAAGCTATAGCTACAAGTCTTTTTTTTTCCTCAAAAACTTTGTTGCAGTAGTTTGCTAGTTTTTAAGCTATAGTTAACGCACAGAAATACCTAACTGACCCTAAAAAGGCTATTGATTCCCATTAGCGCACCAAATACCAAAATCACCAAGCAAGCAAAAGTGAGAGAAAATTATCTCTTTGAGTTTTAACCAAAAAGTTATGAATATTGCACCAATTAGGTGGACACACATCCAAAACGAATAAATTATATCTACAAAGTCAATTTGCAATTTAACCAAAAAACTCCTTAATAACTATTTGTTCATAAGCTGGTAGTTAATTAGTTCAGCTGTACGGTTTAGTCAACTTAATGTTGTTTGGAAAGAACTAGAAGGCTCAAATTTGACCATTCATTTTATCATTTTCCTCCTAACGACAGCTTATATATATAACACAAAACTACCAAACTGAAAATATACACGTATGTACGTGCCTTAATTAGATTAGACTCCTCTATATAAGTTCAAAAGTATCATTGATGAATTCATCAAATTAAAAATTGCATTATTCAATTTGCAGTTCGACGCATCAAGATGAATATGTCCAAGGGGATGATTGTTTTTTGCTTTAGCATGCTTCTAGCAAGCGCACTGCTGGTAACAGATACAAATGCAGTGCGACAAAATAGCTATTTGGCTTTTCAACGTGATCCTAAGCCAGCTTATAAAAATAAGCCTGCGAACGATTACAGTAGAGGATGCAGCCACATAAATCGATGTCGTGGGGGTCACTGAATAAAAACAAGACATAAATGCTTATAATCACGTGAAGACTAATTCTCGTGCATTGAATTTGGAATGATTCATTTTATTTATTTTATACAAATTAATGATTTATTAGAAGCTCTTCTCTTATAATCCATATACATTATTCATGTTGTAATAAAATCATTTTTATTATTTTTTAAGTAATCTCTACGACAATTTCGTCTGCACTTGAAATTAATTCTAAGCATTATTATTATTATGTTTTTCTTTTTTCAAAAGGTGCAATGCTTCTTCAGGCACCATAGTTTGACAATTTTTCAGCAAAAGACATTTGATTAATAATCCCAGTTAAAGCAATTGACAAGCCTAATATATAACACTGTTATCTCGTATACGTTTATTTCACTTGTCATTTATAACTTCATAATTTAAATGACATCATGTACAATTTACGAATCATTTAGGTGGCTCAAGTTCAAAGCATATATTAATTTGTGTGTTTAAGTGATTAAAAAAAGATTGTGGGGCTCACTGAAATTAGCCAATATAATATATAAATAAAATTACAAGCAAGCAGCAGCACAAATTGAAACAGCGTGAGGAAAACACGAGAGAGAAAAAGAAGCCGAATATTTCAATTATTTAATCTTTGATTAAATAATTGGAGGCGAATTTAGCTTTATTTTCTTTTAAATTTGGGGTAACTACTTGATATCGCCCTCTACAATATTACTGGTTTGATTTTTATTTTATCATCTCGTTGGCTATTACTTGAGATACTTATTTATTAGAAAGATAAATATTATATTGTTATTGTAAGACAAGATTGTTGAGATTCTTAATGCTATCTAAAAAAGAATTTATATTGTAATCTCATTATTAATATAATGGAAGGTTATATCATATTACGATCCCGTAGTTTTTTAGTATTTGAATTTTTCACGTAAAAATCTATATCTTTAGTATTTGATTTATTACTTTGGATTTTGTTAGTTTATTTTTTACTTATTAATTTGTGGTACACATCATGTTTTAATCACATAAAGAAGAAAAAAATTTATTTTCACTTAATTTGTAGCTTGTGTGAGTTTTTTTCACAGCAATATAGAATATAGTTTGATTTTTCAGCGTATAATAAATATGTTGAAACATTTTCATTCTAAAGAATGCATTGTATAACGTGTCATTTATAAGTTCACTACATCAATGACATCTAGGAACGTATACATCTGAAATATCACTTATATTTTTGCCAAATAATAAGAGATAATACCTAATAATAAAAAAAAGGAAAAAGAAAATCATAGTTAAAATCTTTTTTTTTTTAAGTTAACCAAAATGAAAATAATTATTTTCTAATTGACATAAAAACCTATAGCGACATCATAACCGATGGCGATTACTAGAAAATGATCCAAGAATGTACGACAATGGGCAGTGTAAATTTGATTTGACTGAAAAATGCTCTTACACAATAAATTAACCCTCTAAAAAAAAAAATAAATAAATAAAAACTTTTTCAAGAGTCAAACTTGAAAGAGTTCATGGTTTCTCTTTGGAGTTGAAATCGCCAATTGTGTACAAGTTTTGTGCATCGTTTTCCACATCACTTTGAACAAAAACCAGGAGAGAGAGACAATTGACAATTCACATAGCAAGTCTTGTAAGGGCCGAAAAGAGCAGTAGATTCTCCGGCCAGCACCCCCATCATCAAGCAAATTTCAATCAAAATTGAAAAAATCTTTTTTCCTTCCATCTCCTTGATATTTTTATTCTGTTATATATATTTATTTCATGACAATATGTTTTAATGATATAAGTCGTATGCACAAATAAAGAAGAGTTGCCTAATTTAAGCACTTCTACGGATATCGACATAAACGAAAGTGCACGTTTATTGACCCCAAAAATAATTTGGACACGCTAATAATTACAACACTTTCCAACATAATTTTTCAGTCTGAGATAAGGTGTTGTTTCTCTACTGACAAGTGAAACTAAGTAATGAATTATTACAAATTATGAAAATCGATTATTCAACAGATGAATTTAAGCTTAATTTATTTAAGCTTTGTATATGGCTACATGGGTCGAAAATATATGTTGATATACTACATCAAAAATTTAGTAAATAATAACTTTAATTTTAATAGAAAAACCTTAGTTGGCAGAACGAACCTCCTACATCATTATGCAACATGATGGGACTATCATATAGTTGTGCGATTCACCGCTTGAAAGCAATGGGTTCTCCTACATTTTTAAATGAAAGGTTGTAATCTCTATTTACCTACCTCCAAAGGTATAGCTGAGTTGATTGGTAGTACAATCTGTCGCTCCTTATTTGTGTAAACTCGGATACGAGCCTTGGGGGTGGGGAGGGGGGTAAAAATTGATTTGCGCTTACCCAACCCCTCTTTTCTTTTTAAACAAAAAAAAAAATCTCTATTTACCTAGTGAATTATTCAATTGTTGGGTGTGAGCTTGTTCAAGCCAAGAAAAAATCTTGTCTTCTTTATTCTTATTGACCGCTTTCGGTAATTAATTCAAGCAGTTCTAATGAAATTCAGACTGATTACGAAACGGAATCTCACATAACTAAAGAAAAATATTCGATAGAATTACCCCCATCATTTTCTTGATTTGTTTATTTAATACCTCACGTACGTTTTAGTTTCTACGGGTGCCAACCTATAATCTCACTAACATATTGCTCTTCAATTTGACATATAGATAGACATATTAGCCACAAGTCCAATTAGAAAAAAGTGGCTACCATGTATATTAAGAATCATTAACTTGGAGACCCAAAGAATATGGTTTGCAAACTTAAGAAATCCATCTATGCACTCAAGCAAGCATCTTGACAATGGTATTTCAAATTTCATCAAGTAATCATCTCATTTGATTTCGAGATGAATTTGGTCAATGATTGTATATACCATAAGTTCTGTGGGAGTAAGTATATTTTTCTGGTTTTATATGTTAATGACATTTTGCTTGCCAGTAGCTATATTGGCTTATTGCATGACACCAAAGGATTTCTAGCTAAGAATTTTGAGATGAAAGATTTTGGTGACACCTATTTTATATTAGGTATACGGATACACTGGGATCGCTCTCAGGGTATTCTAGGATTATCACAAAAGAGTTATATTGAAACAGTTTTCAAAAGATATAACATGCAAGATTGTAAACTAAGTGATACTCCTACGCTTAAAGGAGACAAGTTTAGTCTCAATCAGTGGCCTAAGAATGATTTTGAAAATAAGGAAATGTAAAAGATTCTTTATGCATCAGCAGTAGGAAGTCTAATGTATGCTCAGATTTTTACGCGATCAGATAAAGCGTACGTTACTGGAATGTTGGGCAAATATCTAAGTAATCTAGGATTAGACCATTGGAAAACAACCAAACGGGTCTTACGATACTTGCAAAGAACAAAAGACTACATGCTTACGTATCAGAGGTCGAGTAAGCTTGAGATCATTGGGTATATTGACTCTGATTTTGCTAGATGCCAAGATAGTATGAAATCCACTTCGGGTTACATCTATCTGCTAGCTAGAGGTACTGTCTCTTGGAAGAGTACTAAACAGTCTCTTATAGCCTCTTCCACGATGGCAATAGAGTTCATAGTACGTTATGAGGCATCCAATCATGGGACATGGCCGATGAATTTTGTCACAGGGTTGCGTATAATAGATGGTATTGATAAACCACTGAAGTTATTTTGTGACAATAAGTCAGCAGTACTGTATTCTAATAACAACAGGAGCTCAACGAAGTCAAAGTATATAGACAATAAGTTCTTAGTTATTAAAAAAAAGAGTTTAAAGTAGACAGTTGTCTATAGAGTACATCAGCATAGACTCCATAATTGTAGATCTGCTTACTAAGGGACTGCCACCCAAGATGTTTCATGAGCACATTACTCGTATGGTTATCATGTTATTTAAGGATATTCAGTTTAAGCGAGAGTTTGTGATTTTATATGCTCTCATAATTTAGATATTTTTGGTTATTTCAATTTACGGATATTTAAGATTATTTTTTGCAGAAATAAAGTTTTTGGTTTGTTCACACTATGATTTTAGTATGGTTTGATCTCAATAAAGTTTAAGGTAAAGTAGTTGGAAATAGGCATGTTAAGATCACATTGCATGAAATTTCCATGCTACACATCAACATCATGATCCATGTCATTCAATTATATTAGCATAGTGACCATTAAAGGTCGAGTTACAATAGTTGTAACGAAGGCTGCTTTGATCCTATGTTAGTGTGATTGATTGACCATATTGGTTATAGATATATGTCGGTAATGACAATAAGGTTGAACTCATATGGTTATTTTTTTGCAAAACATAATTATAAAGATACACATATAGCCTAAGTGGGAGATTGTTAGATTTTTAATCTAACATTATTAGATCCTTAATCCAACGTTGGACTTATATGTGAATAATTATGTGTTGTAGATTATCATATACGGTTAAGCCCAGTTAAAAGTAATCTATTAAGATTTTCGATATTATGGGCTTTAATGTATCTGATAGGATGTGGGCCATTAATGTGTAGAGACCTAATAGTATTATAATCCTATGATAGGCAAAATTAGGAATATCCAGTGACAATAGGAAAAAGTTGTCTATATAAGTGGTCATAATTTCTAGGTCACATATATTTTTTACTTACTTTCTGACATTTCATCTTTAAAGAGAGAGCGTGGAGAAACTTTAAGGGATTGTCTAGGAGAACGTGTAGACTTGGAAGGTCAACCACACAACTTTAGAGAGCATTAAGCATTATGAATTCAGATACACTTCCACATATTTTTTTATTAATTCTTTATAATATAACATGAATATTTCTAATTTATAGGTGATGGTTTTCACCAAAAATTTTATTGTCTCAACATCATCTACTTTCTTTTCACATGCCAATTTTTTAGGCACCAGCTAAGCTATAGTCGGCCGTTTCCTTTGTAGATTTCGAGACGTACTATCTGTTCATCAAGTATTATTGACTATTATGCATGAATTATATGATATTACGTCACTTCATTTCTAATAAAAGAGTTAACAGTGTAAAACAATTGAAAAGCACAAACCGAAAATCATAAACTTGTAATATTCAATCTTTGGACGGATGAGGCATCTTTCTTTGTTCGGCAAAATTGGTTATCTAACTTAGGCAATGGCTTGCTAAAAGTCAATGTTTAGTGGATGATATTTATTTGATAATATTAATATATATGTTAGATATTTATAAATTCTATCATTGATTAATATTTGAAATTTTTATATGTGCTTATACATTTAAAAATATATATATTTTTTATATACACACGTATAATTGTTTAGTAATTTTTTTGTTCGGAATCTTAAAGTGCGGAAAAAATATGAGAAATCTTTAAAACCATGAGCTTTTAGAAGCTTAAAATTTAAAGCACTTAAACCGCATGGTTTTATTTGTTTTTTAAGACATTTCGGCACTTTAAAATTTCATATTAAAACATTTCTCTATAGTTGTTTGTGATATTTTATATATTTTTAAAAATCACTACATGATAGCTTCTATATTAATGATTTTAAATAATTCCTCTCCCTTTTTTCTCCCTCTAATTTAGATTGATAGTTCACTTAATCAGCTTTTGGTGACACTAAAATAAAACTATTAGATCTAATTTTCCCTTTTCTTTTAAGCAATTAGCAAAGCAATTTTTTTTTTCAAAGCAAAACTTCAAATGGCCCATGCAAACCACAAACTTGCAAAGCAAATTTAAACCATCTTTTTCATACAATCGTCACACATTTAATTCACAATAATTTTACAAGTATAATATAATCACTTGGGGGCCATTTGTGATTGTGAACTACAAAAAAAGTGTTGGTTTCTCATCTCTCCTCTTTATGGGGCTAATAAAAAACTAAAAATTACCCAATCAGCAAACTATCCTTTTTGAGAGGGCTTGTAAGGGGCTTCCCCACTACTACAAGTTGGCTATAAATCCAAAGTTGAAGCAAATGTCCAATTATGAAAAATCAATTAAAAAAAACAAAAACAAAGAATGCTCCCACAACGTAAATGGGAGACTTGAACACTCATTTCAGTAAATAATTCATAATCCTTCAATTTCTCTAGTCATTATTCTACAAGGACGACTGAGATTGGTCTCATGATCCCATTTTTTTTTTTTCTTAACAAATATAAAAATAATTAAATATTAACCATACATTATCACAAATAAACATATGCAACCAAATTTCTATAATTTAAAATTTAATTAAATAATATATTTTATTCTCGACTTGGAATTTGCGTGCAAGCCATAATATAACTCGACTGATTAATATTTGTATATTTAACAAATTTTTCTTCGTGGCAAAGCTATTAATTTATTAAATTAAATATTTTCATATTTAATAAATTTTTTTCAGTGTTTGAAACTGCAAAAAGTAAAAAAAAGTAGAAACCATGCACTTTATTAATTTTTTTTTTAAGAGAATAAAACTTTCTATTGATTAACCTTGGAAAGCAACAACATAACTTGAACCGAAAATTCCTCTATTCAAGTAACAAGTGTTTCATGATCTAAGCCACCTTGGCTATTATATGAGCCCTGGCATTACACTTTCTAGAAACATGCTGAATAACAAAAAACTCCCGATTCTGCAAAGTTGCCTGGATTTCTTCAATGTTCCAGTAAATTTCACTCAAATTGAATCTCTTATTCATAGAGAACTCCACCACTTCTTTGGAATCTGACTCAATTGTACATGGCAGACAATTAGCTTGTTCAGCCACCTTCATCCCGAACAGCACTGCTTCAGCCTCCATGTTTGCTACATCCCCTCTGAAGGGGACTCTTTGGACTGCCACAACTACAATCTTGCCCTCTGAGTTTGTAATTACGGCACCCAAACCTGCCTTCAAATCTGAGACCTGAATAGCTGCATCCACATTCACTTTGTATCTGCCTTTTGGTGGAGGCTTCCAAGCTTTTTGACTATTTTGCTGAAAAGATAGGCCGTGATCTCTTGGAGCTTTAATTCTCCTGTATGCCGTCACCATAACTTCTGCTTTTGCTGCTGAACATTTGGGATCCTCCTTCTGACCTTCTATAATAAAGCACTTTCTTTCATACCAGATTGCCCAGCAAACGGCAATTATATGATCCAAATCTTTCTTCTCCCTCTTCTTTGCCAACTCTTGCATCACACTCAACATATCCTGATAAGCCATCCCTTTGATATCTTCTTGGAATTCTGTCAGCTTCCACACCCTACGAGCAGCCTTACACTCCATCGAAGCATGGAAGACATCTTCACGTTTACAGAAACATCTTTGACAAACTGGATTGCTCACCACTCTTTTCTTCCATAAATTATCAGCTGTTGGTAACAAATTCTGTGCAGCCCTCCACATAAAGATTTTCATTTTTTCTGGGATATCAGTTGCCCAAATAACCTTCCATTGAGTCTTTGAGCTATCTGAGCAGCTTGGAAGATCTGGATGTCTTAAGTTTACAGCCAGTTGGTAGCCGCTTTTAACTAAATAATTCCCATGCTTATCCAATTTCCAAATTAATGAGTCCTGCCTTGGAGTTTTTGGAAGTGGTGTTCTCAAAATTCTCTCTGCAACCTCCTTTGAGAAAAGTTGAGTAATCATATCAGCTCTCCACTAGTTTTTCTCATTGATTAAGTCTGCCACCACTGCATTAGGTTGCAACCGCGGCTGATTGGTTTCTCTAGACAGCTCCTAATTTTGAATCCATTTACTTTTGCAAATTGATACCTAACACCCATTCCCGATCCTCCATCTTACTCCTTCATGTAGTACTTGTCTGCCCCATAAAATACTCCTCCAAATAAATGAAGGGCTTGTCCCCAATTTTGCCTCCATGAAACTAGTGTGCTTAAAGTATTTTGCCTTCAAAACTTTCGCCATTAAAGATTTTGGATTTTGCATTATCCTCCACCCCTGTTTGGCTAAAAGGGCCTGATTGAAGCTGGAAAAATCCCTGAACCCCATTCCCCCTCTTATTTTGGCACGACATAATCTTTCCCATCTAGCCTGATGTATGGATCTATAAGTCTCCGAAGATCCCCACCAAAAGCGTGCTACTACTCTTTCCATGTCTTCACAGAGGCTTTGTGGAAGTTTGAAGACACCCACTGCGTATGAAGGAACTGCTTGCACCACCGCTTTAATAAGGACTTCTTTTCCCCCGCAGGAGAAGCTCTTCCTCTGCCAGCTAGACAACTTATTCAAAACTCTTAACTTTATATCGCTGAAAAATCTGATCTTGTTTCTCCCTACCATAGATGGAAAGCCAAGATATTTTTCGTGTTTAGAGACAACATTCAGGCCAAAAATGCTTTTGATTTCTTCCATTTGACTTTGACTTGTACCCAAGCTGAAAAACAAGGATGACTTATCATAGTTGAAAGCCTGCCCTGATGCTGCTGCATAGCTATCAAAAATAGCCTTCAAATTTCGACATTTTGTGGTGGACAAAGAGAAGATGATTGACAGATAATTCCTTGTTGAACTTCAGTCCCTTTATGAGCTTTCTATTCTCTGCTTGAGCCAACACAGTTGAGAAAATTTCTGCACACATAATGAAAATGTAAGGCGAAGGAGGGCATCCTGGCCTTAGACCTCGTTGTGGAATAATGAGCCCTTTCGGCACTCCATTAATCAAAACTGAAAATCTTGGTGTGGAGATACAATTCATAATTAAATTTACCCATTTCACAGGAAAGCCCATATTTTGCATTGTACATTTTACAAGTCCCACTCAACCTGTCATACGCTTTGCACTTTATTATGCTTTAGTAAGCGATGATGGTCAAAAGATGTTATTCTTTTTTCCGTTTTCTTTTCAATACAGAAATCCCACAGAGACCATCCTCCAACACCAGTGTTTGCATTCTGTACATCAAGGCTCACAGCAAGCGTCCCTGGTCCAACCATCGAGGCCCTTCATGGCATTGACACTTACGTGACGTGGCAAAATCACCTCCCTCCAAATCACATACTTCCATTCGACCCTACAATCCCGACTGCCATGCCAAGCAACAAAAGGGGTGTCCCTACTGTGGTGTACCTCCATGGCGGCATTGATGAACCTGAGAGTGGTGGATACGCAAAGTCATGGTTCACAGCTGGATTTGAAGAGAAGGGACCCACTTGGACTAACGAAACACACCATTATCACAACATGCAACAGCCAGGGAATACGTGGTATCATGATCATACCATGGGGTTGACTAGAGTCAACCTATTGGCTGGCTTGATCGGGGCCTATATTATCCGCCATCCTGATGTTGAGGCTCCGCTTAGACTCCCAAGTGGCGACGAGTTTGATCGGCCATTGTTCGTCTTCGATCGAAACTTTCTTACCAATGGTTCCATATACATGAATTCCACTGGGAACAATCCCCGTATACACCCACAGTGGCAACCTGAGTACTTTGGTCACGCAATCGTTGTGAATGGGAAAGCCTGGCCACGTATGACAGTACGACGTCGTAAATACAGAATCCGCATCATCAATGCCAACAATGCGAGATTCTTTAGATTCTTCTTCACCAACGGTTTGAGATTCATCCACGTAGTATCCGATTCAGCGTAGCTTGGAAATACCGTAGTGACCAATGACACCCTCCCGGCCCCAGCTGAGATTGCTGACGTGGTCATTGACTTTTCGGAGTCAACGTCTGATGTAGCTATTCTAGCAAATGATGCACCTTATCCTTACCCAACAGGTAACCCAGTCAACGATGCTAATGGTGAGGTGATGAAATTCATCGTATTGAAAAACCGCGAATTCGACACTTGGCGTGTGCCCGAGAAGTTGATAGAATACCCTTCGGCGGATTTATCCGCTACTTCGACCACACGATATATTGTTATGTGCCAGTACACAAGTAACGCTGGTGAGCCGACTCATCTTTTAATCAACGCAAAAACATTAGAAGATCTTGACCGAGGCACCTAAAGGGGGACCAGTGAAGTGTGGGAACTGATCAATCTCACGGGGGATAATCACCCACTGCACATTCATCCAGGATTGTTTAAGACGCTAGATCAGACGGAACTTGTGAATCCAGATGAGTTTACAGCTTGTATGAACAAAATGAACGATGCGATGAGGTGCAACTTAAGCAACCATGCACGTGGCATGAAACTAGAGGTACCCGTGCATGAGCAGGGGTGGAAAAACGTGTACAAGATAACACCCGGTTACGTGACAAGAATATTGGTGAGATTCTCTTACATACATACGAATGCATCGTACACTTTTGATGCAACCGCAGAACCTGGCTACGTGTACCATTGCCACGTAAGTAAACTTTCTTTTCTTTTCTTTTTCTGTTAAGTTTTCTTCAATTTTTTATCCAACTAATTTTAGTTGTCAAGCTATTACCTAATTTTCCAGTACTTTTAAACTCTTATGCAGGTCTTCGATCATGAAGACAACATAATGATGAGACCTCTGAAGCTCATCAAGTCAGAAGCCACTATTATACAACATGTTATATAGTTATATATATTTTCCATCTTGTATTGATTTGTAAAATAATTGGTTTATGTATTGGGTTAGCTGGAATGAAGTCGTGGCCAGTTTGGGATTCTTGTAGGTTAAAAAATAATAAATTTTGGTTGTGTTGATGAAAACATCCTTAATTAGATAAATAAAAAATAATCAATTGTTTGATCAACTGTGTAATTGAGAGTGATGTTAGTTTTAAAAATAAAGTTCATGTTTTTGTAAAATATTTTATTATCAATAAAGTGTTGTTTTGTCCTATAACAACAATAATTTCTAGAAACTTTTATATGTCTTATTAATTTAGCTATTAATAACGATAGCTTATGACCAATTCTCTTAAATTTTTTGTAAAATTTTGTTGAGGTGAGGAAGATCAAGTAATAAAAAAGAAAAAAAGTGGCTAAAAACTTGTAATAGAAATTTATATTGTATTTACTTTGTTAAATAATTGTGATTATATTAGTTAATTATTGAAACCAAGAACTTTACCGCCCTCACCATTATCTCCGTAACTCAATAGTCATCTATGTGTAGAAATTGGTTGTGATCCGAGCTCGTCACATTTCATGAATATTCAAGTACAATAATAACTATTCTATCAAAATTTGGCGAAGTCTGAATAACAAATGCTTGCCGTGTCATCAATTCACATCGTTTCAAAAATGAGAGGTCTCTACGGTAAAGGTTACCAAAGATCTTGTTTCCGAAAAAAAATTGATGAATTTTATGGTATCCTGACCCTTGAAAAGGGCGTGATCCATTGGACATCGTGAATAAATAAGCTCAAAGCTCATTAAGGGCTACCAAAGGCCCATAAAGATTCTAAAATTAAATTTATGGTGTCAACAAAGGACCAGTGATTTCGAGTTCATTTTACGCACCGACATTTGTATCTAATTAAGAAATTTCTCTTTAATATTATAATTGTTCGGGGCAATCTTAGAATTTTCCTGTGTTCAACCCACAATTAATACATCAGAAAAAAGCAAGTACATAGATGGTAAGAATCATTGTCATTATGACACGCATAATTGCGTACACGGTAAGAAATCATAGTGATTATAGATTAATGAATTTTTTATTTACAATGATTATTGTTTTCATTTGTTAATCACTGACAAATCTTTTGTATAAGTTTTTGGAGCCAATATTTGAAATGAAATATAGTAAGAAATCGTAAAGAATGGTGATTATGTAACTAAATGTAGTTATATAATTACTTTTCATGATAAAAAATCTAAATTTTGATCTAGCGCACGACGTCGTGCACATCAAACAACTGGCTCTATTATACTGATTTCTTTTAGTTACTTAATACAAGTAAATATATTCATTTATTTTCTCTCATCCCGAACACTTTTAATTAGTTTGTCACACTTACAAACACTACCATTAACATCACATTAGATGATTCATTGCTTGATATTACAAGTTATTGTAAAGGCTATTGACGTCTGTTTGTCATGATATTATTTTTTATCATATTTTGAGAAGTATTCGTTGTCAGATTCACACAGTAGCAAAGATTGTTGCAGAAGACATGGTGGATTGTTGAGTACATGTTCCCCAGTTCCAACCTATGACGTGGGTTCAGCTTTCATGCATTCAGTCGCGACCTACTAGCTGGATGCATAGTTGGAGCGATTGCCGTTTTACAGGTTATTTTCTAGCTCAAATTTGTATTGAGTGAACATGGGGAAGATGTAGTCTGATAAAATCCACCATGCTTTTTGTTGAAACTCTTGTTGCTGAGTGAATCTCAAAATAGGATTCATTGGGAAGCAAAGCCGAAGCTTTGCTTGTGAGCTTTTCAAATATTGATTGTTTTTGATGTTCCCTTATAGGAGGAAGTTGATTCTTATCTATTCTAGAGGAATCAAGTAAAGGTTCTTCCCTTTCCATTGTTTTGTTTAGCTAAGCTAGCTATGGGATTATTAACTACTTGGTTTCATGGACACGAGTTCTAATTTGAAAACACGCCAATAACCTTGGTTGGGTTGATCAGCATCTTCTCTATTTTACTCTAAAGTAGGAGGTTTCATTCTCTCCAGTGATCGTACAGTTCACCATTCTGTCGGGCTCCACTGAATTACATTGAATAAACTATGATACGTTGGATTGATTGTCTATTTAGTGGGCTTCTATTGTATTTTGCTTTGGGTGGATTGTATATAACATTAAAATTAAAAAAAAGAAATCATATCTTGATCATAATTACTACGATCATATTACATATACAATAATTGGCTTAATGTAAGACGAGAAAGTTAAATACAAAGTCGATGCTCAATTCTATTAAATTGGATTAGCCTCAATAAATATATTAACAGATCAATAAATACAGCAATAAAAAAATTTACTTAATTAACAATACATGATTAATTACAAACAATAAAGTTCATTACTTCGTTTAGGATTGCTATAAAAATCAAATTCTTTTATTCACAGTTGGGATGGTTAGAAATCCCTGGAATAATGGTTTTGCGTGAAATGAGTTCAATGCCTTATTGGTTATTGCTTCTTTATTAGATAATGGTGAATATATTAATATTGACACTCAGCTGGCTGACTATGCTACAACAATACCAAAGCGTAAATCTTGAAAATGAGGGTAACGAAGGTATAATTTGACAACAATGAATAATGACCTTTGTAGGCCAAAAGTATAAGAAATATAAAAAGTCTCTTACAAATTTAAGCCTCTGAAAAAAAATAACATCAAACACAATATTCTCGCAGTCGGTAAGAAATTGTTAACAAGGAAAAAAAAAACTTGAGAAAAAACAAATGCTTTGAAATTTGGAAGTGTTGATAACACATTTGTCACCACCCAACAAGCAATAGTTTCAAGAGAGCCATCCGAATATACAGACCATTCTTTGCTTGTCTAAAATAGGCAGCCCTAGGATCAGCATCAACATCTACTGTGATCTGTTAGCATAAATAGCCATATGAGAGAAAACATGAGAAGGGCCACACCGGCATTGGTGACAAACAATGGTTGCTTACCTCATCAAGCCTTGGGAGAGGGTGCATCACCACAGCGTGCTTCTGCATCACTTGTAATACATTCTGATCCACAATGTACTTGCCTCGAGCTTCTTCGTAAAGGTCATTTCTCTCTCCAAAGCGTTCCCGCTGTATGCGAGTTTGATACACCACGTCACATTTTGAAGCCACTTCCATTAAGTCTGCACTTTCTTCCCATTCTACACATTGTGATGTAAGATAGTCTTTGATATCATCCTGAGATAGGCAAAATAAATTGAGCAACCAAACTTATAGATTTCTGATTCAAGTTCTGCCCTGTCATACTTAATATCTCACTGATCCATGTCAATTTATTGCCAAATGACATCAGAGAAGCCCAATTGGTTATTCAATACACTACCTTCATTTTTACTACACCAGGAGAGACAAAGTAGATCTTCACATCTTGGTATTTGGCAAGCAAGTAAGCAAGCGAGCGGACTGTCCTTCCATTAGCTAGATCTCCGACAAGCCCAACTTTAATGCCATCCAGCTTCCCTATCTCTTGTTCAATAGTATAGACATCTAAAAGAGCCTGCGTTGAGTGCAAAAGCAAGTGCAGGGCTTTGACTCAGTTTACTCCCAAATAGAAATCAACATAAAAAAAAAAAACAATCAGAAAAGAAGACATCTCTCTCACTCCATCCACTTAAGTAGGAACCATAATGGATGAGAACTTCTAAGACATCAGGAATTGAATGCTACATTTTATTTATGTACCAAATGAAAGCTATAACGTCTCCTAAACAGATGCATTAAGGAAAACTCTGTGCATACCTGAGTTGGATGTTGTCCAGGACCATCTCCGGCATTTATGACAGGAATGACAGCTGTTGTTGCAGCTCTTCTGGCAGCTCCGCTTTCAAAATGCCGCATAACTATTATATCAGAGTACCCCTCAACAGTCCTTATAGTGTCTGCAAATCAAGCAACTATATCAGGACCACATTACAAGGAAACTACTTAAGGGAATCCTGAATAAATGATCAAAATGATATTTACCTTCCAGCGTCTCCCCCTTCGCTGCAGATGAAAATTCCCTAGCATTTTCTGTAGTCAGAACTTCCCCACCTAACCGCTTCATAGCAGACTCAAACGAAAGCCTAGTTCTAGTAGAGGGCTCATAAAACAGAGTAGCCATTAGGTAACCCTTAAGAATTTGACTTCCAGGTGAATTCTTTTCTATCTTCTCCATTTCACGTGCAACTTCAAATATGGCATTAAGAATGTCTCTATCAAACTGTTGTGCTTCAATCACATCATCAAGTTGAAACTTCTTCCCAATGGTAAATGAAAGGGTACTTTGAGTTTCTACTGCCTGGCACTGGATTGAATTCTTTAAAGGCAACTGCTGGGTCTGCTTCCATTTCATTGATTTCTCATGGCATAACAACAATCTTGATTTTGAAAAATCAGCAGATAGAGAAAATGAATTTCTATGCACTGGTAATTTATCCACAAGAATTGAATAATTGAACATCAACTCTTTTTTGCAATATATCACTCTTGGAGCAAATGAGCTCTTATTCATCATACATGTAGAGCACGATGATGAAGCCATTGAGTTGTTTTCAATTGCTTTAAAACCTCCTATGAAAAGGAATAACAACAATATTAAAATTGAAAAAAAGGAAGTAACTAAAACAACTTAGCATGCTAAGGTTACAATTCCCTCTATACAGATTCAAGAGAAAAAAATTTGATATAGTGTTAGGTGGTGTTCGTCGGCAAGTTATTGGGATAGGACAGAAATGAAATCATATTCTTCAAATAGAACTAAGTACTGACAACCAATCTTGTTCAACTCCATATCAAAAACTCTAATTCACACTACCACACATTGTGTGAATGCACACAAGAAAGTTATGAGACCAAATGAAAAGTTATACAAAAGCATATCAGAGTACCCATCAGGCCGCACTTGGCAGCAATGGACTCAGCCATATAATTGGAATCAAGTGAGATTGTAGGCCACCTCTTTTGCAAACAAGAAAAATATTCAAATCCACTAATTTCAAAGCTGTAGCTACAAGCTACACAAGCGAGCACAACTTCCAGATTTTCATTATATTGTATTCCTTCAAGATTTAGTTAACCAAGCCTAACACCCATCTCATTTCCTTTGAATTTAGTAAATAAAAAGAATTTTAACATAAAGCTCATGTTATATCAATGTAAAATAAAAAAGAGTATCACAAATAAAGTTAAAGTCACAATTAAACCATGAGTTTTAGCATTTAAAAAGGAAATCCTTTCATTTATTAACATAGCAAAAAGCTTTCTCATTCAACCAATATAATGACCCTGGAAATAAATATATGAGCCAAAAAGATATACAATTTCCTATATTATTGCTCACGCTGTCACATACAGAATACAGCTAAAAAACAAAACAAAAAAGACATAACAGGGCAAGCGACTTTAAGCAAACAATGGGTTTCGTTTTTCCCTTTTTGTTCTTTTTAACGAAAACCAGATAGGAAATATGCCACTGTCAGTGCTCTTAGAATTGAAATGCCGATACTTCAATCAAAAGGTATAAATACAAACAATTCAAAAAAAGAAATTGCATGAAAAAAGTAAACTCAAGGCAGCCTCAAAATCATCAAATAAAAACAGAAAACAATATAATAAAAATGGATAAACATGCAAACCTAGATGCGATTTTAAAGAGAAAAGGTGGCGAAAACTGACCTCCAAACAGAACCAAAGCAGCTTTATTGTTCTTCACTGGTTGCTTAGCAACTAAGCGGCAAAAGTATATATGCAGTCCCTTGTACGGGTGGGCAAAATGGAGTTTGGATCGGGTCCAGAATAATCCGATTGGATTTCGGATTAATCGGGTTGAAAAATACCCAATTTAACCCGAATCTTAAATCAAATCGGATCGTATAATTGGATAAGATAGGATGGCAGTCGGGCTGTGTCGATCGCGCAGGCGCGTTACGGACTCGCTATGGCTTCGCGCGGTTGCGTTCTAACTGCGTCTGCTGTACGTGCCGTTTCTGTGAGTGAAGAGAGAGTCAAGATGCTGCCGTGCCGCCTAAGATGTGCTGCCGTGCCTGTGTCAGTCTGTGTTGTGTGATGCTGCCACTGTTTGCTGCGATGCATATGCAAATTTAGCAATTAGGTTGTGTTTGTTAAATGTTTTTCACTTTCGTCTTTTTTACCAATACCAATTCGATTCGACTTTAGGATCGGAGTGGCTTTAATTCGATCGGGACCCGAAAAATTTCACCGATCAGAATGGACTAGTAATCCGATTCGATGAGAATTATATTTTGGGTCCAGTCGGGTTCACGTCGGATCGGATCTCTCGTTTGTGCTTTTTAATATTTGAGTTTTAATTTCGGTAATATTTTTAACATTGGCATTTTGTGCAATGAAGGATTCTTCGGCCCATTGGACTGAATCCTAAATACTGATTTGAGGCCCAAAAAATAACTTCCAATAATAGCTGGAGTGTTTTTGAAAAGGTTAATTACTTTTGACCGTTATCATTTCCTTAGTTTAATTTTTTTTCCTTTTTCAAAATTTTAGTATGATGAGATCTGATTTCAATTTTACCGTCAGCCTAATTACTCTCATTATGACAATAAATGTTTCAAAATCATATCAACGTTAATTAAAACAAATCAAATCAAATTATAAGCTATAGGTGCTAATGAGATCATGTTAGCGTTAAAATTATATGTTTAGTTTACCAGATCGGAAATGTGATCACATGTTGTTAATGGTGTTGAAGAAAGAATTCATTTCAATAAATTTTAATGTTAAATTAATATTAAAGAATTGATGTGCTTCCTGATACTTTTGTTCTCTTTATAAATTTTGCATTGAAATTGAAATAACATGCAAACTACGGATAACATATTAGACAATATGCAATATATAATTGGTTATGGTCACACACACACACACAGATATATATATTTCCTTTGTCATCCACATTTGATGTTCAAAACTTCAAGATGCGTGTTCATTTTTTTTTGTTGGTTCTATTTTTTATATATTGATATGAATCTCAAATAACATATAAAACTTGGACAAACTACGGGCCACAATATGCAACAAGGAAATGACATAATTTATTGATTATGGTAACGTCTCATTACATATTTTTTTTTGAACTTATTATAGGACTACATTTTCATGTTGCACAGCTTGGAGCAGCCTTTCACACACTCCTTCACAGCCTCCGGATCTGCAGCAGAAAAGAAACATAGATAAAGAGGAAAAAAAAATTAGAGTCCATAAATTAAAGTACATAAAAAGTGCATGCAAATTTAAGGATCATAATTATTTGTTTATACCCGAGCCAATTTCAGCACACTTAAACTTTGAACAATTGTAAGTGCAATTGCAGAGATTATCAGGGATCGATTTTAACTTCTTGCATTTGCCAATACACAGTGTGGCACACCAAAGTGGCCGAGGGACATTGCATTTTGGGTAGCAATTCCCTAAGCAAGTGTCTAGCTCAATATGATGCTGACCATGGCCTTCAGCTGCAGCAGGCAGCAGCAGAAGAAACACCACCACCATTGATGTTATCAGAAGTTGAAGACCAGTGATTCCTTTTCCTTCCATTGCTACCGTCTAATTAGATAAATTTCTAGTGATTTTTAATTTTGGGAGAGGTTCAATTTATAGAACATACTGTCAACATAGGCCTTGAGTGTGGGTCGGTGATTATTTATTGATGGACCCTACTTTGGGGCTAAAAGACGATTGCATTAAGTTGATAATTTAATTTCAATTTATGATGTTCTAAATATGGAGTCATGATGTTAATGTTTGTGGCTCTGGAGTTTGTAAAAGGGTGTACCATATGCACCGTAATTTATTTAATTGAGTGTATGCTATTATTTTTAATTTCATCACTAATTTTAAAGATGTCGGATTGGTTACAAAATCGTTGTGGGTAATTAGACATGGTTAATAAATTGATTGTGCTCAAATAATTTAATTTTTTTTCACAACACAAAATCGAGACAATTCAGACACAATTCAATGACCGCGTAATAGGATTTCATTTCGACACTCGGGTCTGGTATTAGCTTAATTTGTATTAAGCTTACAAAAAAAATCGATTTCTATAAATGGAAAGGGAGAGAGAGAGAAGAAACTGTTTTGACCCAGTTTGACTGCGACCCTGCCCGAAAACCTGCAAGTTTGACTAGGTCAGATCTCCCATTTCCGGCCACCTCAACAGCCAAGCTTGGTATCGATCTGAAGCTTTTGAGCCAATCGTCACATCCTTGTCATCATCGGCGCTGGAAACGGACCATAACACCCGCAATCAAGCTTGAAAACACGTGGCAAACTCATTTCTCTCGCCGTCAATTTCACCAATTTTAGGCCACGCCACCACTTGAATTTTGTTCCTCAGCTCACCCTTATCATTTTCGAACCAACCTCGTCACCTGACACAGCCGAATTGCTACCGATCGACTATTGAAAAGTTTACAGCTTTGGGAGGTCACCGTCGGCACCATTGGACTCACCAAAGTAAGAACTATCAAACCTAAGCTTCCCATCATCGTTGACTGAGTTCCGATCACCATTAACCGATAGAGGCAATTCGATAATTTTATAAATTTTATGGGTAATTCTGTAATTTTGAAATTGATGGATATTTTAGTAATTTCATATTAGGACAATTAGGTAATTTTAGATTTCAGGGGTAATTCGGTAATTTATATTGTTAGGGGCATCATGGTAATATCACATTTTTCTAGGGGTAATTTCATAAATTCAAAAATCGTGGATATTTTATAATCTTAATTGAGGGTAGTTTGGTAATTTAGGATTCTAAGGATAATTTGATGAATTTTGATGTCAAGGGTATTTTGATAATTTTATAAATTCAAGAATAATTTATTACAAATAAATATCGTTTTGAGCTTATTAGTTATAATTCGTATTTACGAATAGTTAATTATATTATTTCCTTGAATTAAAAGGATCCACGAATGAGAATCAACCCGCACGAGTTGACAATACCGAGTTCAGATATAATCACTGTGAGTGAAGCATACAAAACCTATTTTCATAGTTTATTATGATAGTAAAACATGTTTACGAAATAAGTTTCAAATGCTTTGATTTAAATGATTTCGTAGAAATGGATTCTTATCTGCGTATTGGTATTTATTATTAAAAAATGTGTATGATTAATTATTTTATTACCAATTTTGAGTATATGCATGATAATACTTCAAAGGAAAGGAAATAGATTTAAAGTATGTTGAATGAGAAAAAGAAATGAGATTTCAGATGTGACTATATATTTATGTATATGTGTATAATGATTATTTTTAAAATCATTAGACAATACCCTTCCCTTCCATATATAGTGATACAGATGATATGATGAGATATGAGGCTTTTGGAGCCCGTCTGAACACACATAGAGGTTTTGGGCTATGTTTTTGGGAGCACTCGCCTTTTGGGGGCATATGTATGCGGCATGATGAATACATAGATACAGATATTGAAATACAGATGATACAGATGAGATACAGGCTTTTGAGGCCCGTCTGAGTACACATAGAGGCTTTGGATTGTGTACTTGGGTGACTTTATCTTTTGGGGACTAGATTATGCATGCACAGAGATGATGAAATATGAGATGGTATTTCTCAATCTATTCGTGTAGCTCTGGGACATGATTATACCCAGATAATACGTCATTGCCTGTCCGTTGAGGTCTGAATAAGATGAGATATGAGATGGTACTTCCCTATCTATCCGTGTATCTCCAGGGCGTGATTAGGGCGTGATTGTACCTAGATAGTATGTTATTGCCCATCCGTCGAGGTCTGGATATGATGAAATTATTTCTTTGGGTACTTGTTTGGTGATAGTTTTCGGTATTCAGTATTGATGTTATAAGTATTATGATTTTATTGATTTTATGCAGTATTATGTGATATTGTTATTTCAGTACATGATTTGAATTTAATAAGTCATATTATATTTTGATAAAATTATGTTTAGATATGATATAATTATTTTAAAGTAAAGTTAGGTTCAAAAACTACTATCCACTCACTGAGCTCACTGAGTTTTATATTCACCCCGTTCTTATTATATTCCCCCCCCCAGAAGATTCACATGTACAATAGTCGATCTAGCAATGATAATTATTTTGGAATTATGGCTACGTGATGGTGTTAGGAGTTGTAGATGTATTTATTGAGATATTTTGAGATTGTATAATTTGATACATTTCGATGGTTTTTGATATTGGATATCTGAGTCATTTTGTATTTTGTTGAAAAAATTGATTGACGAAGTTGATTGTATTTGGAATTATTTTGGGAGTGATTATTTTATAAATTGCAGTTTTGGTTATGTGATAATTATAGAGAAAATTTTGTCGAATTTTTGGCAGAATCCTTATTAATTAGATTGTGTTAGAGCGATTAAATAGATTTAGGCAGACTTGCCCCGGGGTTTCAGAGCGGGTTGTGTCAATGGGTCAGGCCTACTATGTCATGTCGGGCTTTTCAATTGTTTATTTAATTGGCACAACGACACATTTGGGTCTAACCGATGTGACCCAATTTGCACTTATTTGGAAACCAGCATCTTGATTGAGATCATAGGTTTCTCATTTCTATCGAGCAATAGTACAGTTACAAATTCTTTTGTACAAGTAATTTTAAAAAAAACTAATGGAATATGATATGAGTAGTTAAATAAAGATATTTGTTGACCCCCAAGATATTTTTTTTTTATTTTACATTTTCAATTAACCAATCATGCAATGCCACATTATTTTGTAAAAAAATAATTCATATAAAAATTTATAGCTATAACATTGTTATTATTATTAGTATTATTTGGAGAATCTCTGCTACAACCTGTCATGCACAACTTGATGGTGTTTATTAAGAAATTAATTTGTAGAGTGCGAAGATGAAAACATTGAATTGTTTTCAAATTGCTTTGAACCTCCTATGAAAAGGAAGAACAACAATATTACAATTAAAAAAGAGGCAGTAACTAAAACAACTTAGCATGCTAAGTTTACAATTCCCACTATACAGATTCAGGAGAAAGAATTTGATATGGTATCAGGCGGTGTTTGTCAGCAAATTATTGGGATAGGATGGAATTGAAATGAAATTCTTCAAATAGAACTAAGGACTGACATCCAGTCTTGTTCAACTCCACATCAAAAAAATCTAACCCTCACTATTATACAAAAGCATGTCAGGGTACTCATCAGGCAGCCTTGGCAGCAGTAGACTCCGCCATATAATTGGAATCAGGTGAGATTGTAGGCCAATTGTAGGCCATCTCTTTCGCAAACAAGAAAGATATTCAAATCCTTTAATTTCAAACTTGCAAAACCCAGATGCGATCTAAAAGAAAAAAAGGTGGCGAAAACTGACCTCGAAAAACAACCAAAGCAGCTTCGTTCTTCTTCGCTGGTTACTAGGCAACTAAGCGGCCAAAAAAGTATATATGCTGTCCCTTGTATCGCTTTTTTTAATCAGGTGTTCTAGAAAGTCTAATTACTTTGTCAACGGCCATGAAGCATGAATTCGTTTCAACAAAATTTAATGTTTAAGAATTTGTCTTCATTGATACTTTTTTCTCCTTTTGGATCTTACATTGAAATTGTAATAACATACAAACTTTAGATGACATATTAGACAATATGCAACATAGAATCAATTACAGTCACAAAAACACGTATATAATCATTTGCAGGTGTGAGCGTCTTTATTTATTTATTTATTTTAATGCAAACAAACTGTTAAATCATGTTGTTTAATAGTGTTAGTTTTCAATTTACTATAAAAAAGTATAATTTAATAGCATGCCTGTATTAATACAATCAAATTATTATTGATATTTATAATACATCTTTTTTAATACTGATATTAAAATATATTATTCCTTACTAATATTTAACTACGATATTTATTATTTCTCATTGATATTCGACTACTCTACTCATATTTCGTAAGAGAGAAGACTCCCTTCACATGGAATAGATTGTCGCCACTCAATTTTTCATAATTGAAGAAGAAATGAAAACTCCCATAATATTTTTATGGGGGGCTCAAATACTTGTTCTCACATATTGTAAGAACGCTCTCCCATTCGACCAAAAGCTCATTGGTCTAGTTACTTTGTTAGTAGGCTTGAAGCATTAACTTCTAAAATAATTGCCACCTTATTCCCTTTGTCATCAACATTTGATGTTCAAAAATTGATGGCATCTTCAATTTTTTTTTGGTTTACTTTTTATATTTTGCTATCAATTATAAATTACATACAAAACTTGGACAAACTACGGGACACAATATGCGACAAGGAATGACATAATTTATTGATTATGGTCACATCTCATTACATTCTTTTTTTCAACTTATTAATGGGCAAAATTATAGGACTACATTTTCATGTTGCACAGCTTGGAGCAGCCTTTCACACACTTCTTCACAGTCTCCGGATCTGCAACAGAAAAGAAACATAATTAAAGGGGGAAAAAAGTAGAGTACATAAATTAAGGTACATAAAAAATGCATGCAAATTTAAGGAGCATAATTATTTGTTGATACCAGGGGCAATTTTAGCACACTTAAATTTTGAACAAGTGGAAGTGCAATTGCAGAGAGTATCAGGGGGTGATTTTAAGTTCTTGCATATGCCAATACACATTGCGGCACACCAAAGTGGCCGAGGGAGATTGCATTTTGGGTAGCAATTCCCTAAGCAAGTGTCTAGCTTAATATCATGCTGATCACCCTTGTGATGTTGGCCATGCCCTTTAGCTGCAGCAGGCAGCAGCAGCAGAAATACCACCACCACTGACGTTATCAGAAGCTTAAGACTAGTGGTTGCTTTTCCTTCCATTGCAGCTGTCTAATTAGATAAATTTCTTGTGATTTTTAATTTTGGGATAGGTTCAATTTATAAAACATTGAGTGTCAGAGTTGATGATTATTTATTGATGGACTCTATTTTGAGGCCAAAAGACATTTGCATTAAGTTGTTAGGTTAATTTAAATTTAGGGCGGTGATATTTCCACCCCATAAATTATGTAAATCCACCACACTTTTAGAAAATAATTATAAAATTTTCACATTACTTTTAAAAATTTTAAATAAAGAAGAATTCTAAGGAATTAATCAATTAAATCTTTCTTAAATTCTTAATTTATCTTTTGTGACCTTTTTTTTTTATGTTTGACTACTAAGATTGCTTCAGCCTAAATTTAATTTGACTATTTTATCCTTAAAATGTAAAAGTACAAAAAATTTACTTCAACTTTATCATTTTTTATTTTATACAAAATTCATTGCTTCTAAATGGTAAATTCTACTTTATTAGTATGATTATTAACTTTTAACAAACATTATGTTTTTATGAGTCAATACTCATGTAAATTATTAGGCTATTAAATTTATATTATTTACACGTAAAATATTAAAAATTATTAGACTTCATTTAAAAAGTTAGATAATAAGTCACAAAATTAATACTTAAAGTATTAGATACAAGAACACATTATGCTTCAGGTTAAGTAATTTTATGCCATAACGATTACATAATTAAATAAAACTCATATTAAAACAATCTTCATAGTAAAAAAACTAAGTAAAACAATATAAGAATGATTTAATTGATTAATTATACACATATTGATATTGGTTTGTATTTATCAAAAATAATGTGCATTTATTATAAATATTTTTTAAAAGTGAGGTGGGTTTACATAAATAATGGGGTGGAAATATCCTCCCCCTAAATTTATCATGTTCTAAATATGGAGTCATGAGGCTAATGTTTGTGGCCTTCGAACAAGTAGATGGGTCAGGCCAACTGTTTTATGTCGGGCCTGTCAATTTTGTCTTCAGTTGGCCGCACAAAAGCACAATTGGGTCTAAACAATCTGGCTCAATTTTCACTTACTCGGAAACCAGCAACTTGATTAAAATCAAATCATAGATTTTTAATGAGTAAAAATACTGCTACAAATCCTTTTATATAAATAATTTTGAATAAATTAATGTGATATGATATGAGTGGTTAAATAAAGACATTAGCTGACCCACATATTATGTTTTATTATTTTATATTTTTTAATTCTTCGATCATGTAATGTTACATCAATTCACATAAAAATAATTTATACAAAAATTTGTAATTATAACATTACTTATTTTTACAACTTTATGTACTGCTTGAAGGTATTTATTAAGAAATTAAAACAATAAATAAAAGATACAATCTAATATAAAAATATATTTTTAATTTACAAAATTAGGTGTATCCCTTAAAGTTTCCCACCGTTGCAATTGGCAAAGACAAATGAAAAAAAAAGAAATAATAATATTATGGTGTCTTTTTTGCTTTTGAAGAAAATTTGGAATATCTAAAACTTATTTTTGTTAGATGCACCACAGGACAACTACGGATGATTGAATAAATAAATTAAATGATCATAAAACACGTGACTTTATTAATTATTAGATTGCAGTTGCCAACTGAATAGGTGTCTTCCATTTATGATCAACAGCTGTTTTCAATGAAACTCTAGAAGGAATGTGATTCAACACTTTTTTCTTTTCTTCTTTTTTTTGGGGGGGGTTAATTAGATTCAATATTAATATGTCAAATAAATGTGAAAATATAGTATTACTGCGCGGGCCGGTTTGGACTTCGACTTCTTGAGAGCCATGTACGAATGGAAAACCGAAATTGGAGAAGCAAATGGTTTGTCAAGAAGAGAAGAAGATAAGTGGTATGAATTGCTATTGTAATCGGGTATTTTTTAGGAGGGTAACTCAGTCGTAAATTGTTTGGTAAATATGAAAGTTGTCTATTGATAGTATATTTGATGATATAATCTGTCTTCATTCGTAATTTTTTATCCGAATATTTTTGGGATTGCTTAAATATTGGTTGGCTTAATTGTTTTGTAATTCAACTTTATTCTTTCTCTTCTTTTTCTCTTTAATAAAATTTGTATTTTTTGTTGAAAAATATTATTTTTTAATTTAGATAAATAAAAATTATATAAATATTTTTTGTTTTATGTTTCAGATAAAAAACAAAATGTTTGTTAACTAATATTCCTTAATCAATTCTACGCGGAGTTAAGAACTCCACCTTTAAACGTGGGCGGCCCAAATCAGATACTAAACCCTAGCCCACAAAATAATAAATCATATCATGGATATTTTTATAATAAATTTAATCCTTAAAAAAAATAAAATGAAATTTAAAGCAATTAGAGAAAAAAAAAATAGGTGGACATGATTATATCAAGATAACAAAATTAATTTACAAGAAGAGTTGGAACATTTGTGTTTTAGCACTTTATCACATTCACACATGCTCAACAGATCGGTACTAATTTCGAAATAAATTAGAAATTCGGTTGCCAAACGTGACAATATAATATTGCAGTCTAATAATAAATAATTGTCGCCATCTTGCCAGTATAATTAATTGATGAAGTGCAAAATAAATTAAAAGTAATTTTAATATGCAATCATTATCATTCAAATATATGATCAATATCTACTAATGACAACTTATATTTGTTTAAGTAAGGGATTTGAGACTTGGGAATGCAGCTACGTCAAATACTTGTTTGGAGTGATTTACCGTCTTAATAGTGCTACTCGACTCAAATCCGGATTAGTCATTCGGATACTAGATTGATAATATACAAAAAAAAAAAAAAAAAAAACAGTAAGGGATTTGATAAAAAAAAAAAGTTACAGCAAAAGCGATGGCGGTAAGAATGAAAGCAAAAGGGAAAGAAAAAAGTGAGTTACCTTACTTTTTTCTCCTTTTTCTCTTTTCCTGTAGCTGCTAAAGAACTTATGGCTTCATTATTTAATCTTGGTGCTTGCGTTTCATTTCGATTACCAAACGCATAATACACTTCAGCACTCAATGGAGAGAAACCTTGCTTTGATCCTCATAATTTTCTTTGTCCATTGTTCGGTAATTCAATCCCTACATAATGCAGACGAAGATACTCTTCTTGCCTTGAAAGCACACATAACTTATGATTCAAGCAATATCTTGTCCAATAATTGTAGCACAGCCTTGGATGTTTCGTACTTAAGTCTTATAGGCACAATCCCTTCTCAATTTGGGAATCTCTCTTCATTGCAATCACTTGATCTCAGTTTTAACCAGCTTTTGGGTACAATTCCCTTCACCATCTTCAGCATTTCTTCACTGAAATTTCTTGATCTTAGTGATAACCAGCTCACAGGTTCTTTTCCTTCTTTTATCTTCAACATGTCATCTTTACAAGTTCTTGATTTCAGTAATAATAAACTATCCGGTAAGCTCCCAGCAAGTATTTGTGATACTCTTCCTTTTCTAGAATCCCTTAACTGAAGCGGAAATATGTTCCACGGCGAAATTCCATCTACTCTTTCAAATTGCAAATGTTTGGGATTCTTATCTTTGTCGATGAATGATTTCTCGGGAACTATACCAAAAGAAATCGGCAACTTGATCAAGCTTAAGAAGTTATGTCTTGGCTATAACAACTTCAAGGCATGATCTACGAACAATATATTCTTTTTCTTTCCTTCTAAGTAGCGTGTGGCAAAGTCCAAATTATTAAATTATACAAGTAGAAAAAAACTGGATTAATTTTTTAATCCCTATCTTCCTTAGTATTCAAACTCGCGTGGTTAGTCAAAAAAGGCTGTCTGAAGTACCACATGAAATGCTTGGTCTTTTCATTTTTTTCCCCCATTCTCCCTTACCAGAGTACTAATTGACTCTTTACATATTGCTTTGGTCTTACAGCTATCATTCCTTCTCAGCTTGGAAATCTATCCTCAATACAAACACTAAATCTGGGAAAAAACCAATTTTTCGGTTCCATACCCTCCTCCATCTTCAACATATCTTCACTGAAAGCACTTAATTTGAGCCATAACCAGCTTTCTGGATCTTTCCCTTCTTTCATCTACAACATTCTTCAATTCTGCTTATTGATTTTACAAATAATCTTCTATCCGATGAACTGCCAACAAAAATTTGCTAGTATCTTCTGAATTTGGAATTTCTTTCTCTGAGTCTTAATAAGTTCCATGGTGAGATACCATTGACTTTGTCAATTTGTAAAAGGCTACAAAATTTATCCTTGTCAGACAATGATTTCTCGGGAGCCATTCTAAAAGAAATCGGAAACTGGACCAAACTGAAGGAGATATACCTTGATTACAACAAACTCCAAGGTAACTTATAAACTTGCATGCCCTGTTCGTTATGATATATTCTCAATTTAGATTATTTTTATTTTATGGATATTATACAGGAATAGCTGACAAATGTTGCTTTGCAGGAGAAATTCCTCGGGAGATTGGCAATCTTGTAGAGTTACAGACACTCGAGCTATCAAATAATTTCCTCACAGGTAAAATTCCTTCACCTATCTTCTACAAATTGTGGCAATCTTCTACAAATTGTGGCAATTAATGTAAAGACCAGCTTATTATTCATGCTTTCGTTGTCGTAAAATCATTTCACAGGACGAATACCAAGAGATATGGGAAACTTAACCTCAGTCACATGGTTTTCCCTTAGCTTCAACAAATTAATAGGTATGTACCATAAAGAATAATATATATTTGGGATGCATGTGAATAATTTTTGCCAAATTTTAACTTGCGGTACATATATATGTGTGTGTGTGTGTGTGTGTGTACACTTGCGTTTATACCAAATCATTCATTTTTTTGCAGGTGAGATACCGTATGAAAGCGGTAATCTTCAGAACCTAGAATCGTTGGGACTTAACAATAACAGACTAGTTGGCCTTCTCCCAGCTACATGTTTCAACTTGTCAACGACGATTCAACTTGCCCTTACTAACAATGCACTCTTAGCAAGTCTTCCACCATCGAGCATTATTGAAGTTAGGCTTCCAAATCTTGAGACGCTTTTACTGGGGATTAATAAATTTAGTGGAACATTTCCTGATTTCATCATCAATGCTTCTAAGCTCTCCCATTTAGAACTGGGGATTAACTCTTTCTCAGGCAATATTCCTAGCGAGCTTGGTAATTTAAGAAACCTCGAGAGGTTCGGCATAGGCCAAAGCTACTTCACATCTTCGACTCCATATTTAAACTTTCTTTCCTCTTTGACAAATTGCTGAAATTTGTAAATAATAGAAGCGTCTAGAAATCCACTCAATGGCATCCTGCCAAGTTCCATTGGTAATCTTTATATTTCCAGGAATTTTTTTTTTGTTCCATTGCAATATTAGTGGCAGAATTCCTAAGGAAATCGGCAAGTTAGTCAACTTGATATCCTTGAGTTTAGGAGAAAACAAATTGACGGGAGCAATTCCAATGACAATTGGCAGGCTGCAGAAACTTCAAGATCTGGATCTTGAATTTAATAGATTAAAAGGACCAATACCAGTTGACATTTGTCATTTGGCTAGAATGTCTGACTTAATCTTGAGAGGTAATAATTTCACTGGATCGATCCCTGGATACTTAGGAAATATCACTGCTCTAAGAACACTCTATCTCAACTCCAATGGGTTAACTTCTGTTATACCCTCAACTTTGTGGAACCTTAAAGACGTTCAGTGTGTTGATTTTTCATCAAATTCTTTGAATGGACGTCTACCGTTAGATATTGAAAATTTGAAGTTTGTGATTGGAATAGAATTTTCAATGAATAATTTATCGGTTAATATTCCAACCACAATAGGAGCCTTGGAAAATTTACAATTTCTCTGGTTAGACCACAATAGATTACAAGGTTCAAATCCTGAGTCATTTGGTAACTTGAAAAGCTTGTTAGGTTTGGATTTGTCCAGTAATGATCTCTCTAGCGCAATCCCTAAATCCTTGGAGAAACTCTCGACCCTCGAATATCTAAATCTATCCTTCAACAGATTGGAAGGAGAAATTCCCAGAGGAGGATCTTTGGCAAAATTCTCAGCTGAATCATTTGTGGGAAATGATTTATTATGTGGTCCGCTACTTCTGCAAGTCCCACGATGCAAAAGAAGCAAAACTGGCACTCATAAAAAACTGAGGAAAGTTATTCTTGTCTTGGAGATTGTCTTGCCACTGGGTATTGCATTCGTAATGGTTGTCATATTGGCTCTTATTTGTCAGAAAAGAAGAACAAAACTACCAAGTGATGTTAGTATGTCTCCGCCAGCAACATGGACAAGATTTTCACAGCTAGAGCTTTCGAGAGCCACGGATGGATTCAGTGAAAACAACCTAATTGGCATAGGAATCTTTGGTTCCGTTTATAAGGCAAGACTTAGGGATGGGATGGAATTTGCTATAAAGGTTTTTCACCTGAAATGTAGAGGAGCATTGAAGAGTTTTGATGTTGGATGTGAAATAGTGAAAAGTATTCGACATCGAAACCTCGTCAAAGTTATTAATAGTTGTTCAAATGATAATTTTAAAGACTTGATGTTGGAATACATGCCTAATGAAAGCTTGGAGAATCGGTTGCATTCAGACAACTGCAATTTGGATATTTTCCAAAGGCTGAACATATTGATAGATGTGGCATCAGCATTGGAATATCTTCACTTTGGTCATTTAGCTCCTATAATTCATTGTGACTTAAAGCCAAGCAATGTATTGTAGATGAAAATATGGTTGCACATTCAAGCGATTTTGGCATTGCAAAACTCTTCACTGGAGGGGATGAGATGATGATGCAAACACAAACCCTTGCTATGATCGGTAATATGGCACCAGGCTTGGTCTATAATTTTTTTTTTTTATTTTAAACTTTCAAAATTAATTATCGATTTTTCATGATCTTTATGTTATCAAAATACTTTTGAAGATTATTTCTACTTATAAATGAAACTGTGATTTTTAGAGTGCGGAAGAGAAGGACTAGTGTCGACAAAATGTGACATATATAGTTATGGGATTCTGGTAATGGAAATGTTTACGAGGAAGAAACCTACAGATCAGTTTTTTTCTGAAGAAATGAGCTTGAAGAGTTGGGTTTGTGACTTGTTACCAAAATCAGAGGTAGAAGTAGTGGACATGAACTTGCTAAGGAGAGATATAGAGGTCGAAGATTTTGGCGATAGAGTGTACCAGAGAATCAGCCGGGAAGAGGATCGATAGAAAAGAAGTTTTAGCTAGACTCCTAAAAATAAGAGACACTCTGCTAAGAAATGTTGAAGATAGAAGTTCTTCTAGTAAGAGAACCTTTGCTAGTACATGACATTCAAATATAAATTAATTTTCTTTTCTCTTCATTGATCGTAATGACTTTTAGCCCATGTAAGGAATAACTTCAATAGAACATAGAGTTTAAGTCTAATTCTGACCAAAAAAGGAAAACAGGCATCTCGTTTTCATGGAAGTTATATATTGGTTCTACTTTGGCCTTGTGTTATTTTCATACTTTGCCTTCACTGATTTGCAGATACTCGTTCATTCAAATCTCAATCATTTAGATTGTTAAGAAAACAATCTAAATGATTTTACCAGTTTCTGGCTGTTTAATGATACCGTAATCTCTATTGATTTTAGGTTTTTAAAATGTTTGTAACCTTGTGTTAAGTACCACGTGAAGGTATTTTTTAATAAGTAGTGCTACACATTCTAATTTTTTCCCAAAAAACTATATCAAATAATATGGTATTCATCAATTAGTTGATGAGATAATACAATTAATTTATTTGAATTTTATAAAGAATTACTAACCACTTAATGTATGACACATCATTTGAGATAGAATTTGGGATAAATAGATATCTATTATACCATTTAAAGAATTAAAACTGATAAATTAAGTGCAATATATGTCATTTAAAGAATTAAAACCAAATTTCTTAATCAAGATGTATTTATTACTAAAATTATGCGTATAAGTTGAGTGCATTCCTTAAATTTTTAACTTCAAATGAAAATTTCATTTTTCATCCATGGATTTATTATTAAATGATGTCTTAGATGTCCTTTTTTTTAAGGGAAAAAAAAACTTTGAATAAACTATTGGATTAAATGATATGAAATTCATGCGTAAAAAATTAACCCATCATTTAGCATAAAAAATTTAGTTTCAGAAAATCCATCCTTTTATAAGTTATTATTCTTGTTTTACGACACATTAAAAACATTATTTTATTCAAACTTTTCACCAATAACATAAGACATTAATAATTTAAAAATCAATATAGATTTCTTAAAATAATTTAAAAATCAATGTAGATTTCTTACCAACAAAAAAAAAAAAATCATAGATTTGTTACCATTTACCAAGAAAAAAAAATCATTAATTTTTATTTTCTTACTAAAGTAAGATCCATTTTTGCTGATATCTTCCTTTAGATTGTTGCACTTTCTAATTCTATCATCGAAAGTTGACTAGGCCTGGTGGAATACTTTGTTCATTTTTGAAGAAATTGAAAGGGTCGACCTTGGTCTTCACTTCAACTAATCTCTTGTAATTGCCCTTGAAATACTTAGCCCCATAAACATCAGCATCACTGAATGAGCTTGTTTTATTGCTTGGATTACTGCTGCCAATATCAAGATCCCTGTAGTTAAGAAATGCCTCTCTCGGACTATTTGATACATAAGGAGCCATTGAAGAATAAAAGTCTCTGATCTTTCTTGTGTAAACATTAGTTGAATTAATCCCTTCTTCTTCCCACAATGCGCAATACTGAATCTTGAATAAATTTCCAGCTCTGTGAGGAAATGCAGTTTCGGATTCCAAAATCTCGCTCATTCTTCCCCCATAGGGATTCCATTGCATCCACATGTTCCCAAAATTAATCATCTTTGCCCATATTTGTTCCAAAGCCTTCCTTGGTATCACATTTTTCACATAATCAGATTTGTTTTTGGAGGAGTATTTTACATCCGTTGATCTGTTGAGTAAAATACTTATCGATGTTCCAATCGGAAATTCGTCCCAAAAAAGTGTTGATTCAACCCAACTCATCTCATGGCAATCTTTTGCCTGTAATCCCAATTCCGGAAATTGTTGATTCATCAATGGGATTAGGCTACTTATTTCTCCGAGAAACATACCAATGAAAGAAACCAAAATTGTCTTCTCCAAGGGCCGGCTTCCGTTAACAACCTTAGGCATTGCCCTGACGAAAAGCTCTTCAGGAAGCTTGGAAGCAACCTGTTGCCATTTGTATATAACATCTGTTGCAGCCTGAGAAGTTGCCTGATCGGCGGTTTTTCCAACATTGAATACGGTAACTTTCTCCGGAACCAACACCAGCTTGATTTTCCAAGCCAATATGACTCCGAAACTCTCTGCGCCGCCTCCTCTGATGGCCCAAAACAAATCCGCTCCCATGGATTCTCTGTTCAGGATTCTTCCTTTAACATCAACAAGCTGTGCATCGACGACATTGTCTGAAGACAGGCCGTATTTCCTCATCAGATTCCCGTAACCGCCACCAGTAATGTGCCCGCCGACGCCCATAGTGGGGCAAACACCGGCTGGGAAGGCATGGACCTTGCTAATGTTGGAGATTTTATAGTATAATTCTCCAATGGTAGCACCAGCCTGAACCCAAGCAGTCTCGTCTGCAATATTAATATCAATTTTTCGGAGATTAAACATGTCAAGAACAACAAATGGGACTGTTGATGTATACGAAAGGCCCTCACAATCATGGCCACCGCTACGGATTCTGAGTTCCAGGCCGGCTTGATTTGAACATTTTATAGTTTCCTTGACATGGGATTCATGCTTGGGTGTTACAATAGCAAGCGGTTTTGGTGTTGAAGCTGTTAAGAACCTGCGGTTTTTGATGTATGCATTCAGAACAGATTGGAAAGATGAATTGTTTTGGGTGTAAATTAGTTCAGAAATTGGATTAGAGGGCTCGACATGATCATTAAGGAGACATTTGAGAAACAATTCAAGATTCCAATCATGAATTGAACAATAAACTGAAGGGAAAAAGATTGAAACTATAACGAGTGAAAGAGAAATCGAAGCCTTCATTTTGAATGCTGGCTATTTGTTAATTTGTTTCAGGTATTTATAAAATGAAAGAGAAATCTAAGCTGGATTTTTCTTGGATATGCACTGCGCTAATTAAAAAAGAATGATATATGGAAACTCATTGCGAAACACAAATTGACAATGGATTATTGGTAAATTAAGATTCAGCATTTTCTGGCGCGGGATATTTTGTTTATTAAGAAATCCAACAGTTCATATAATGTGAAAATTAACAATAAAGGCGATACTAGTTGGTTCAAAATTAAATAAGGAGTAGATACTTGACTTCTAATTTGTCTCATTTACAGAATTACTGTTATTTATCACTGTTCTCTTTTCATCACTCTCAAAATGGCAAACATACTAGTACCGATTATTCATTAGAGCTGAAAAATTTTTGAAACATGAATTAAAGATTATCCTTCATTGCTAGTAGAACAAATACATTCGAAATTAAATAACTTTCAAAAGTTAATCATATTTCATCAATTACTTGTCTGTGAAGTGATGAAACGGAAATGTTGAAAGAAGAAATGTTGAAAGAAGATTGATAGAAGAAACAAAGGTTTTTGAATAATATGTTTACTAAATAGTAGCACAAAATTATTTTAGATCTCTTTATATAATAATTCTAAAATATTGTCAATTTACCAAAATAGAAAAATTTTAAATATTATTTTATATTAAAATTCTCCTAATCAAAATAAGAAAAGAAAAACTAACGGCACTCAAATTTGAGTTCTAGAAAAAAAGATAAAAATCTTAGAAGAATTACCAAAAATAAGAACAAAATCTTAAAACTAGAAAATGACCAAGAAAGAAGCAGAATTTTTGGCTTGACTACATGGCAGAATGGCATAAACAATTTTAGGTTTGGATTGTCTTGTCGCTAGCTTCAACACAATATATTATACACTAAAAAAGGATACATGTAGCTCAAGTTATGGCCTCCAGAAATACCCCACTTGTGATACACAATCATCCTACATTAGTCTCTTTCACTTGGAAAGAACTTGTCCTCAAGTTAGGCTGATACAACTCCTCATCATCTAGATAATAGGCAAATAGATCAACTATGTTGAAAGTGTGAAAGGTATTCCAATTGTCCAGCAGCTGAAGCACATAAGCATTATCATTAATTTTTCGTGCGACGCGAAATGGACTGTACTTTTGCTTCTCCAATTTGGCACGAATACCACACCAAATCACCCTCTTGAAACACCCTTTTATGTTGGTGCTTGTCTGCCTTAACCTCGTACTTAGCATTGGTAGACTCCAAGTGAGCTCAAATCTTGGCATGAATTTGAAGAGCCTTGTCTACCATATTATCTATTGCTTTGCTTCCTCCTACTGCCATAGGCATGATAGCCAAATCACAAACATTGTGTGGAGAATAAGTGTAGACAATCTTAAAAAAGGTCTTCCTAGTAGATCAATTGACCATTCTGTCATAAGGAAACTCGACCTGAGGAAAGTCAGCTTTCCAGTTTTGCTGCTTGTCACCACGAACATATTGTAACATGTTACCTAAAGTAGGATTGACCACCTCTGTTTGACCGTTTATCTACGGATGAAAATCACTAATAAACTACAACTATGTGCCAAACTTATGTTAGAGATAACGCTAAAACTTACTAATTAACTCACATATCTGTTAGAAGTGATAGTCTTTGGAACACTATGCAAACGCACCACCTCTTGAAAGAACAAATGTGTAACTGAAGCAGTATCTTCAGTATTCTTACAAGTAATAAAATACGTCATCCTCAAAATCCTATCCACCATCACCAATATAAAATCTCGATCCATTCTTGTGCGTGGCAATCCTAAGACAAGATCCATGGACAAATCCAATCAAATATTTTCTAGAACAGGTAATGGCATGTATAAATCTTCTACACATCTCTGTTCAACTGTGGCCAATAATAACTCTCCTCCACAGGCGACTTTGTCTTATCTCATCCAATATGTCTACCCAATTCTCCGCCCTGCAACTCATGGATGATCTGCTCTCTTAAAGAGCTTTGAGGCACACATAATTGATTAGCCCTGAATAGAAATCCATCTTGAATTAGGAAATCCTTTATATTTTGATGGTTAATGTAGCAATCCTAAATATGCGTAAATTTTTCATCTTCAGCATATAACTCCTTCAAGCACTCAAAACTAGTAACTTCATTGACTAGAGTTAGCAGTAAAGTTGCTCGCTTGTTAAGTGGATCTGTCACCTTATTATGCTACGTAGACTTATACTTTATAACAAAAGTGAACTTCTGTATATAGTTTACTCATCTCGCATGCATCTTGCTCATATTTTGTTGGTTGTTAAAGTACTTCAAGGTTGGATGATCACTATAAAATATGAACTCCTTCTGAATCAAATAATGATCCCACAACTTCAATGCCCTAAGAATGGCATAAAACTCTTGGTTGTAAGTAGACCACTTTTGCGTCGTTTTTAAGTAAGAAACTCTAATACCCTTACTAAAAGCATCACACTCGACCTAAAAAAACTAGTCAAAGTTTGGCAAGACTAACACAAATGCAATCGACAACTTCTATTTTAATAAAGTAAAATTTTCATCTTGCTCTTCTTCCTACTTGAACTTATCTTTCTTCAAACATTTTGTAATAAAGTATGGCTATAATGCTAAAACCACGAATAAATCTCCTATAAAACATTGCCAGCCTATGAAAAATCCTAACTTTACCCACAGTCTTGGGCGTATGCCATTTTTTAATGGCTTGAATCTTTGACTTAATAATTTTAATCCTATTTGCACCAACTATAAAGTCTGGAAACTCTGCATTACTCTATAAAAAAGCTACACTTCTTTAGATTAATATAAAGCTTATTTTGTTATAATAGCTCGATAACCATTCTCAAATGCTCTAAATCTGTCATTATATCAATGCAATAAACCAAGATAACATTAAAATATGCCATAATAAATTTTTAGAAAAAAGGCTCAAAAATTGATTCATCAAGCACATAAAAGTACTTGGTGCATTAAATAACTCAAATGGCATTATAAACCACTTTACCCTTCCTTCATCTTGAACGCTGTCTTCCACTCATCTTTATGCCCAATCTAAATCTGATAATGCCTACTGCACAAGTCTATCTGAGCACCATCTAGCTAATGTAGCAAATCTCAAAATGTTGGAATAAGAAAATGATACTTCATTGTTGTTGTGCAAATTTTATTGAACTCGCAAGTGCACGAATCTATTGTAGAATAGATTAATGGTGACGAGTGTCGATCCCACGAGGAGGTGGATTTTAATTATGTGTAGAATTAATTTTCTGAGTTGGTGGTTGGATTTATAATGAAAATGATGTAGGCTATCAATTAATTTAAATTAAAGTGGTAGGAATAAACTATTAAAATGAAATGCTTGGATCTCCGGATCTGTACTCAACATGCACCATCGGCTTAATATTCATTATTAGTACCAATAAAATCATGAAGGGGGAACTTCCACTCATCATGATCCACACTCTAATAGATATGGTGCTAAGGGCTTCCCGTGCCAAATAGAAATAACCTTGCCTAAGGAGGCGGTTATTCCAGCTGATATCCAGACAAGATTATTACTATCTGTCTACGAAAAGTCAAAACAACCACATAAATTAAAGGGGAAGAAAAAGAAAATTTACCAAATTAAGCCCATGGAGCATGTTGAGACTTCACCTTCAACCCAAGCTTGAAAGGAAATTAGCCACTCATATTTGAACTAGGGGTAAAATGGAAATTTTATTAAAATACGTAGAAAATACAAGATGGAGATGGAATTATAGAAAATGGAGTCCAAAAATGGATTCAGGGGTGTCCAATTAGGGGGGGGAGCCCTCTTTTTATAGAGATACTGAGTAAATCATGGCCATCGGATTAAAACAATTTGGACGCTCAGGATTGCGCCACGTGGCAAGTTCCTATTGGATGGAACACATCATCAGGGCTGTTATTCTGTGTATATGCATGTACCGTACACACGTTTTTTCGATCCACTAATATTCTGCCACGTCACCGATCAACATTTTTGGTTCAATAGGATCATGACACGTCATCAGTCAACGCCACATAAGCGGTCAATGCCACATCATTCGTCCAATCAAATGTCGCCACGTCATCGTATAGTGCCACGTCATCGTATAGTGCCACGTCGGCCAAAGATACGATGGTGAGCGTGAATAAAGGTCGTGCGTATCAAGATGTATGTGTGAACGATATGTGTGAAAAGATCGTATATGTGAACGATCAGTATATGTGAACGAGATCAGTATATGTGAACAGTACCATTTTCTTTTTATGCTCCTCCTAAGGTTCTCGATTGTCCTGAGTTCAAAAGTGCTGTCCGTTTTTCCATCTGATCTCTCGTTTATTGTGAAATGACCATGATATCCCCTAAAATACATAAAATACTTAATTAAAATAAAACATACATAATTAAATTACAAGGGATTTAAAGACATAAAAATAGGAATGTTAGTGAGACTTGGAGTGTAAAATGATGATTTTCTCCATTATAAATACACACTTTCTAGTACTCAACACACCCCCCAACCAGCTTGTTGCTAGTCCCTAGCAATTTGAGCGAAAAGAAAACTGAAACAAATATTTTTTTTATTTTTTTTATATTGTGGTATTTATTCAATCAGACTAATGATAACAATCAAATAAAAGTATAAGCATTATCTACAGTCTAAAGAAATATCATTCCCACATCAACTCTCCACATGAATCAGTTTAGAAAACTTTGTCACAACTTTAGTAATCGAGTCACTTTTAAGAATGACATGCAAACCCCAAAATCTCACTGGTAGTAGTAATGCGCTCACAAAGAAATTAAACCAAAAAATAATCACTCCAGTGAATGGTAATTTGAGTGAAAATAATAAAGAAATAATATCACACACTCTCACCAAGGTAATAGAAATATGCCCTCAGCTTAGAAATAGTACGATTTTAATTCAAAAATGCTAATCAAACTTATACATTCATCATCCTTTTTTATTTTTTATTTTTATTTTATTATTTTTTTTACCACATCTTTTCAACCCATATAACTAGTTTTTATTTCAGACTATAGTTCCCTAAAATCAAGAAGGACTTTTATTAGGACGTACTTAGGCTAGGGACGTGGCTAACAAAGAAAGGATAATAGAAAAAACAAAATATACGTTTGAAAAATAGAGAACTTTGGAGATTGTAAGGTGCTTTTCACTTGATTTTTTATTTATTTATTTATTCATAAACATTTTTTTTTTCTTTATAGCACATTTTTTTTAAATTAAAAATTATCTCTATTTTCAAACATAAATGGGTGGTGAGAAATACAAAATATAAGGTGATACTTCACATTGGAGTGGGATAAGATAATAGGTTGTCAAAGAAAAAGTCTTTATTTTTATTATTATTATTATTATTATTATTATTATTATTATTATTATTATTATTATTATTATTATTATTTATTTTTTTTTTAAGGCTCAAAGGGGTTAACTATGGATACATATTAATAGGGTTGGCTAGAAAGGCTCAAACGGACCAAAGATGGCATTTCTGTCATCTTTTAGGGTTCTAAATAATCTTCCATATCTACTAGTTAGATGGACCTTCAGATGTGGCAACACACACTTTAGTTTTTTTTTTTTTTACAGAAATTTGGAGATAATGTATGAAGCAATAAACTGCTAAGCTGAATGAAGAATGGGCAAAAAAGGTTATTCTCCAAGAAAAATAACAGGCTCAAAAACTCACTTGGAAATTATTATGACATGTGCATTCTTTCAAGCAACTTATATTTGTTTCCAACATCAACATGTAGAGTAACAAACATGGTGTAACATAACTAAAGACCAAAGATAATACAAATACTAAAATTTGAAAGTTATCATGTCATCTAATTATGAAAAGATCACACAAAATGCTTTTTTTTTTTTTTAATAAGAAGATGCGTTTCTAGAGTTACTACACTCCATATTCAGCCATCTTCGACTCAAACATTTAGCCACAGTTAGTTTCTACAAAAAAAAAAAACTACACCAAGATTGAGATATTCCACAATTGTCAACTATTCCCTCCCCCCAACCAGAACGAAACATTGTCCTCAATGTTGAAAGAAAATAGGGTTTAGAAGACATCACCTGAGTGCTGTATCACAGAAGAAAATATTTACAAGCGGAGAGTTAAATCTAATTTGCACTTCTTACTACGGCTACTGTTACCATCATTAGTTGGCCATTCCAACACGAGGGTCTTGGGATCTGGCTCTGGTCTATAAGCTTGTAACAGATCAAGTAACTCATTAGCAGTATGAGCACAAATAAAGATTTTTTTCGCTGTGAAAGGGATGAAATGGTTTTTTATTGCATGGTTAAGAAATGCGATGAAGCCATCATAAAAGTTATTGACATTTAACAAACCAATGGGTTTCTGATGAATATTCAGATAAGCCCAAGATGCTAATGTGATTAGTGCCTCTAGAGTTGCAAGATCTCCTGGTAGGAAAATAAAAGCATCAGCATGATTTAGCATTTCAGTTATTCTTTCTTGCATACCGAGACAACTAACTCTTCTCGGTTGGTGAGTGACATACATACAAAGCCAACGGTTTGAGGCTTCTTGGGATGATGCCTAACACTTGGCTCCCTCTGAGATAAACAGCTTCGGAGACTAGTTTTGATAACCCTCGGTCACCTCCTCCATAAACCAGATGCAAATTTCTTTCTGCTATGCGTTGACCAAGATCGATGGCTGCCTCTACGAACTCTTTATGTTTGCCATAGTTAAATCTAGAGAGCACACAAATGTTCTTGAATTGTTTATTGGGAGTAGCTGCCATTGAGATGCTTTTCAAAAATAATTTGTGAGTCTAAAAGAAAAGGATCATATATCAAGGATCTTGGTGACAATGATTTACAGCTGTATAGGAGGTAGCATGTCTATGTCAATTAGCGCGTAAAGCACATGGCTCGAGAGTCAAAAAGGAAATAGTAAAAGAAAAAGCACTCAATTATTAAAGACAATAATGCAATTTGAAATAAAACAACAAAGTGAAATAAAACAACAAGAAAAATAAAACAAAAAGAAAAGGATATTTACACGTAGTTGTGATTGTGGCTCACATCTTCCTCTGGTTTTACGTCCAGAAACGGCTTGAACGTCCTCTATGGGTCGAGGATAGGCTTCCCATCCAGTTTTTTTATAAACTGGCAAACAGGGTCGTTTATAGTCAGATTCCCAAGACTATATCGGACACGTTCTTTCTGAAATAATGGCCATAACTGAAGAATTACTGTTTGTACGTATCCACTGGGATGCGTTTCAAGAGTCAAAAGGATATCATCCAATGACTCTTTATTCAAGCCATCCCTAATGAATTGAATCTTATCTTCCCTATTATCAGACATCATTCCGAAAGAACAAGGATTTTTATCGCATTTCATCCTGGCACACTTATGACAATTAACATGAAGTTTTTCAGCTCTTCGTTTTCTCGAGTAATTTCCTTTACCACAACCAGGCATGTATGCAATAAATTTAGGAGGTAACTCACCTGCCAAACGTACCTTGGCCTCGATTAACCAACGGATGTCAGCAGGGACGTTATTTCTCATAAGCAATCGCATGCGTTCGGACCAAGCTTTATAGATCATAAGGAGGGCATTCTGAGGAAGTGAAGGAAGTCGCTTGTGAAGCTTTGCTAGAATCGCGTTTCTGTCCATACCTTCTTCTCATAATATTAGTTATTATGGGAAACTAAAGTAACCGACTTTGATTGTCACGGAGTACCGTTATCCGCCACTTAACCGGGGTAACAAACTAGAGAACACACAAAAAAGAAAAGAAAAGAAAAAAAAAGAAAAATAATAATCTCACAATTGTCCTCTTATTGAGTTTTCCTCAAGTTCGATTTGGGTTTCGTTGATACCTCCCTCAATTTCTTTGAGTTGTCTTTCTAGATCTTCAACGTGGGATACCAACTCTGGAGGTTGTAGCTTCCAAATACGATGCGTTTTACAAAATCGTATCTGGCTTCTCAGATGAGATTGTACACGTTGAAGTTGTCTGAGAATGTTCAAGAGGAACTATCTAGTTGAGGAACACATAATTAGAAGTGATAAAAGAAAACTGAATGATTAAATAAACACACTTTCACAAAAATTTAAATCACCGAAAAGAAGAAATAAATAAGAAAAATTCTTAATTTAAATTTGGTGGGTCACTCAAATCTATTTCGGTGCCTTTTTTCACGTGGTTGGTACTCTAGATATGGCTTCAATCTTTGACCATTAACTTTAAAAATTACACCGTTCTTTGGATCCTTAATTTTGACTGCTCCATATTAAAAACCAGTGTGGACTATAAAGGGACCAGTCCATCGATACAGCGAACTTACACGGGAATAAAGGCAAGCGAGAATTGAATAAAAGTACTTTTCGACTGGTGTGAAAGATTTTCTCATAATTTGCTTGTCATGAAAGACTTTCATTCATTGTTTGTAAATCTTGGCATTTTTGTATACATCATTACGACTTTCTTCAAGTTACGCGGTTGTGATTTTCTTTCTAAGTTAGCTTTGCCGCATGTCAAAGTTGAATTTCTTCACGCCCAAGATGCACAATGCTCAAGTTCTGGTGGTGATTGTGATGATGGACTCGAGTTTCTTCTCTCGATGGTGCTAGTTGTTCCACTCTTGACTTCCATTTGTTAATGTCCATGGATGGTCTTTGAATCAAGTAAGGCGTTAACCTCATCTATTGATCTGTCAATATCAAAATTCAAACCAAAGTGAGTTAAACATGTTTGTAAAGGGTTATCACTAAGATTTGAAAGAAAAGTATTATCAACTAATTCTTCGATTAAATCCACATCAACAATTTCATCATCTGCATTGGGAGGTTGTTTGGCGATGTTGAAGATATTTAGCTCCATCGTCATATTGCCAAAGGACAACTGCATATTTCCAGTCCTGCATTGAATGTGAGCATCGGCAGTTGCCAAGAAAGGTCGTCCTAAGATAATGGGGATTTGCTTCCTTAAATCCTGGACTGGTTGAGTGTCAATTACAATGAAATCAATAGGAAAATAAAACTTATCTACCTGTATAAGCACGTCCTCCACAATACCACGAGGTTTTTTCATGGACCGATCTGCAAGCTGTAATACCACTGGAGTTAGGTGTAATTCTCCTAGTCCAAGTTTCACAAATACTGAGTAAGGCAACAGATTTACACTAGCTCCTAAGTCCAACAAAGCATTCTCAATTGTGTGGTTCCCTATACTACATGAGATAGTGGGGGAGCCTGGGTCCTTGTATTTTAGAAGAAGTTTGTGTTGGAGTATAGAGCTCACGTTTTCTGTTAAAAATGCCTTCTTTTGAACATGAATGTTTCTTTTTTTAGTACAAAGGTCTTTAAGAAACTTGGCATAAGATGACACTTGTTTTATAGCATCAAGCAAAGGGATGTTAACACTTACCTGTTTAAAGATTTCAAAAATCTCACTTGTAGATTTTCCTTTCTTTGCTTTAGCTAACCTCTGGGGAAATGGAGCTTTTGGAACGTATTCTCGTGGGTTGGTTTCTTCTTTCTCCTCTGATGATGAGTCTTTTTCATTTACCGACACAATTTGAGTTGTTTTTGGTACCGGCATCTCCACTTTGTTGTCGACTTCTTTTCCTTTTCGCAAGGTCATGACGGCTTTGACATCTCCATGCTGCTGAGGTGAACTGGTACTTACTTCATACACTCCTTTAGGATTAGACACTGGTTGACTTGGAAATTTACCTTTCTCAACAGTCATTGCCAAGGTCTGAACTGAAGAAGCAAGTTGTCCCACCATTTTTTCAAGGTTTGAAATTGATTGGGTATGTGAGTTGAAACCCGCTCTCATCTCATTTCGTAGTTCATCAATGGTGTGGTTTTGTTGCTCGATTTTGGAGTGAATAAGATTCTTGAAATTTTGAAATGCATCCTCCCATGGTCTAGGCTGAGAATGGTTTGGGTTCTGATTATATGGTCTAAATGGTGGCTGAGAGGCTTGAGGATTTTGAGGAATTGGTTGCATTGGTGGAGGGAGAGTCGAGCGCCTGGTCCATTATGTTGGAATCCTTGAGACCATGAAAAATTGGGGTGGTTTCTCCATCCAGGATTATATGTGTTGGAGTAAGGGTTGTAGGTTGATGGCTTTCTCATTACACTTATGGCATTGGCTTGATCTGAGTATGAGTCCTGGTCATGTGGTTCCGTTAATTTAGCAGCTGTTAACGATGCTATTTGACGAGAAAGACCTTCAACTATGTCTTTGACTTCTTTAATTTTTGAACTTGACTTGCCAATGTGAACCTCATTCACTCCCTTAACTCTTCTAGTACTCCTGAGCGAACGACTCCGTTGTTGGGAATTATCCGCTTGTCGCTGGAAAAAATCCGAAATCTCTGATGCACTTTTTGACATTAGCTCTCCTCCACTTGTTGCCATTAGCCATTCTTGCACATTCGGTAATAATCCCTCCAAAAGGTATTGGCATTGGTGCCATTTTTCGTACCCATGATGTGGACACTTTAGGAGTAGCCCATTGAATCGCTCCCATGCTTCGAAAAATTGCTCGTCTTCTCTTTGGGTAAACTCTGAAATTTCCCTGCGAATAGCATTGGTTTTATGTACTGGGAAATATTTATTCAAAAGTTTTGTTACTATTTGTTCCCATGATGTAATGCTATTAGTAGGCAATGCATTGAACCATAAACGAGCTCTATCCTTTAAAGAAAATGGAAATAATCTAAGCTTAACATCATCATCTGAAAAATTCTCATATTTAAAAGTTTGACAAATAGCATGAAAATCATTCAGATGATTATATGGATCTTCATTTTCTAGGCCATAGAATGTTGGGAGACAATTTAGCACACTAGATTTTAATTCAAAACTCATAGCAGCTACATTTGGATATCGTATGCATGATGTGCTCAAGTTAGCTAAGGGACTGAAGTAGTCCTTAAATGGCCTCTCTTGTGGTGCTGGTTGTAAATCCATTTCAAATTTATTTTTAATTGTAACGTGCTTGTGTGTGCGAAGTGTTTTTTCTAATTGAAAGTTTATAGGCTCAAGATTAGGTAATTTTGACCTACGACCATGCATGCAAATAAAAAATTATAACAAAATTAATAAAGATAAAGAAGAGGGAGAAATTACGATACTAACCTTATTTATTTATTCTAATTTTTGCTATGAAAATAACTCAAGCGCTATATATAGAAAAGAAAATACGTGAAACAAATTAAAATAAATTAAGAGGCGGTTGAACCTGCCGATTTCACAAAATAAAAAAAAAAATAACATGAAAATTAAATTACAGAAATTTAAAGAAGAGAAGAAAAGAAAAGAAAATAATACCTACTTCAAAATGTAAATTCACTTTTTTTTTCCTCCTTTTTTTTAATAATAATAATAAAAAAATATTACAAGGAAACAAATAAAATAAATAAATAAAGAAGAAAAAAAAATCTACAAATTAAAATACTTACCTCCCCGGCAACGGCGCCAAAAACTTGTTGTGCAAATTTTATTGAACTCGCAAGTGCACGAATCTATTGTAGAATAGATTAATGGTGACGAGTGTCGATCCCACGAGGAGGTGGATTTTAATTATGTATAGAATTAATTTTCTGAGTTGGTGGTTGGATTTATAATGAAAATGATGTAGGCTATCAATTAATTTAAATTAAAGTGGTAGGAATAAACTATTAAAATGAAATGCTTGGATCTCCGGATCTGTACTCAACATGCACCATCGGCTTAATATTCATTATTAGCACCAATTAAATCATGAAGGGGGAACTTCCACTCATCATGATCCACACTCTAATAGATATGGTGCTAAGGGCTTCCCGTGCCAAATAGTAATAACCTTGCTTGCAGGAGGCTAAGTTATTATTCGGTAGATATCCGCACAAGATTATTACTATCTGTCTACGAAAAGTCAAAACAACCACATAAATTAAAGGGGAAGAAAAAGTAAATTTACCAAATTAAGCCCATGGAGCATGTTGAGACTTCACCTTCAACCCAAGCTTGAAAGGAAATTAGCCACTCATATTTAAACTAGGGGTAAAATGGGAATTTTATTAAAATACGTAGAAAATACAAGATGGAGATGGAATTAGAGAGAATGGAGTCCAAAAATGGATTCAGGGGTGTCCAATTAGGGGGGGGAGCCCCCTTTTTATAGAGATACTGAGTAAATCATGGCCATCGGATTAAAACAATTTGGACGCTCAGGATTGCGCCACGTGGCAAGTTCTTATTGGATGGAACACATCATCAGGGCTGTTATTCTGTGTATATGCATGTACCGTACACACGTTTTTTCGATCCACTAATATTCTGCCACGTCACCGATCAACATTTTTGGTTCAATAGGATCATGACACGTCATCAGTCAACGCCACATCATCAGTCAATGCCACATAAGCGGTCAATGCCACATCATTCGTCCAATCAAATGTCGCCACGTCATCGTATAGTGCCACGTCATCGTATAGTGCCACGTCAAAGATACAAAGATGTGACAAAGGTGAACGAAAGTGAAGCGTGTGTGTGCGATCAGTATGTGTGAACAAGATCGTGATATATGTGAAGCGATCAGTATATGTGAACAATACCATTTTTCTTTTTATGCTCCTCCTAAGGTTCTCGACTGTCCTGAGTTCAAAAGTGCTGTCCGTTTTTCCATCTGATCTCTCGTTTATTGTGAAATGACCATGATATCCCCTAAAATACATAAAATACTTAATTAAAATAAAACATACACAATTAAATTACAAGGGACTTAAAGACATAAAAATAGGGATGTTAGTGAGACTTGGAGTATAAAATGATGATTTTCTCCATTATAAATACACACTTTCTAGTACTCAACAATTGTAATCTGATTAATTCGCCTATTTTGCCCACATACATACCCCAACTTTTATCCTTTTTTGGCACTAACAAAGTAGTTACAACACATAAACTCATACTTTTATAAATGAACCTCTTCTGCAACAACTTATCAACATGTTTTTACAAAATTGCATGCTTATGAGGACTCATACGATAGTGGGGTAAGTTATGTAAACTCACACCAAGGACTAGATCTATATGATACTATATATCTCACAAAGGTAGCAACCCATGTGGAATCTCTGATAGTGTAGTGTCACTGAACTCGACTAATAATGACTACACTTTTTCAGCAATAGTCTTCACATCGAACTCATATTCTTTCTATAGCTTCTTGCAATGATCACAATCATTCTTTAGGTGGCCCTTGACAATAGTTAGAAAGTTCTTCCCTTCAACCTTGGAATTCTACAAAAACACATACTCATTATCCCTTCTTCTATATACTGCATCAATATCGAACTACGAAGGTCCTTCCATCAACTGATAACAAGCATCCATATCTACTACATCACATACCACATCACTCTTTTAAATCTTTTCAATGGAGAAAGGAACATGATATACTTCGGTCACTTATGTTTTTGGCTTTTGCTTTATCTGTCTTATTCTATATAATGTTGGATGTTTTTCTATCAAAAGTCCCATTACATCGACCAGTGTCTTCAAAATTATATTCTCACTATTGCCATTATCAATTATTACGTTGCACACTTTATCGTTGATGGTGCCATGTGTTCTAAAAATCTTATTACGCTGATTATTCTCTTCAAACTTTGGCGTTGGTAAAACTTTCTGTGCAATGTAATTCAGGATCTCCCCATCATATACTTCTAGCTCCAAAACTTATTTATTATCCCCATCCTCAACCTCATTCACCTTTGCCTTGCCAATTTCAGCCTCTATCAAACTTAAATTTTCAGATGATAGTTACTCAATCGATGCCCTGATTCCTCACATTCAAACACTTGTTCAGCATAGGCTTTGCGTATGGGTTGTTCTACATTTGTGATTGGTATTGTTGCTACCTAGGTGGTTGTTATCTAGAAGGTTGTTGCCTTAGCTACTATTGTGATGGTTATTTTAGTTGAGTACCTGGAGCCCATGTTTTCTGCTTATTCTTGACTCTAACATTGCTTGGTTTATTCTGCACATTAGTGAATTGCCATTACTGAGTTTTAAAAATTGCACATTGTTTCTGTTTTTCTAATTTCTTTGCCCTAACAATTGTTTTACCCATGTCTCGAATTGCATATGTGATCTCATCATATATCTCTTGTTTTAATCCGCCAAGATATTTTGAAACTCTTTAAAACTCTAGGTCATTTATATTATTTCTAGAAACTGCACGGTCTTTCTGTTCTTCCAATTACTCTGCCCTAATAATCGTTGTACCCATGTCCCAAATCACATCTGCAATCCCATCCTATATTTCTTGTTTTAATCCGTCAAGAAACTTTGTAACTCTTTAAAACTCTAGCTCATCTATATTATCTCTTGTGTGTAGATAGTAAAATTCTTTTATTCATTGACATTGCATGTAACATATGTTCCTTAATTTATTTAATTGAGTGTATAATGTTATTTTTAATTTCGTTACTAATTTTCAAAGTCTCGGGATTGGTTATAAAATCGTTGCGAGTAATTAGACGCGGTTAATAAATTGATCATGCTCGAATAATTTAAATTTGTCATGACATAAAATTGAGAGAATTTGAACGTGAGTCAATGGCTGTATAGTCAGATTTCATTTCGACACTCAGGTATGGTATTAGTTTAATTTGTATTAAGCTTACAAAAAAAAGAAAAGAAAAGTGTCGGTTTCTATTTAAGGAAAGAATGAGAGAGAGAAGAATTTTATTTTTTCCTAAAATAGAAAAGAGAGAGAGAGAGAGAAAGAGAGAGAGAGAGAGAGAGAGAGAGAGGAGCTGCAAACCCGAATCCGCGACCCGACTCGGTCAGAACTCGCCATTTCGGCCACCTTATTGTCCAAGCTAGGTACCGATCGAATGCTCTTGAGACGCCGGTCAAATCCCTTCCATCCTTGTCACTGAAAACTGGCTAGAATGCCGACGATCAAGCTAAAAAAACCCACTGCTCCACCTATCACCACTGCTGTCGATTTAGCTAGAATTAGGCTGCGCCACCAGTTGGGATTTTTTCCTTAGTTCACCCTCATCATTTTGTAACCAGTGCCGTCACCTGAAATGGTCGGATTGCTGCTGATCAACTGTCGGAAAACTCACAGCTTTGGGGAGCTCAATCCGTCGTCATTGCCACCCGTGAGAGGTCATCGCCTGCACCATTAGACTTAGGAGGTTAGAACTATCAGATTTGAGCTTCCCGTCGCCATTGACCAAGCTTCGGTCACCGTTGACCGATAGGGGTAATTTAAAAATTTCATAAACTTCAAGGGTAATTCTATAATTTTAGAAATTTATGGACATTTTAGTAATTTCATATTAGGGTAGTTAGGTAATTTAAGATTTTAGGGGTATTTTAGTAGTTTCATGATACGAGGGTATTTTGGTAATTTCACATTTTAAGGGTAATTTCGTAAATTCAAAACTCGTAGTTATTTTTGTAATCTAAATTGAGGGTAGTTTGGTAATCTGTGATTTCGAGGATAATTCGGTAAATTTTATTATTGAGGGTATTTTGGTAATTTTATGAATTTAGGAATAATTTATTGCAGATAAATATCGTTTCGAGTTTGTTAATTGTGATTCGCTCTTACGAATAGTTAATTATATTATTTCCTTAAATTAGGAGGATCCGCAAACGAGAACTAATCCGCGGACGTTGTCAATACTGAATTGGGATATCGTCATTATGAGTGGAATATACAAAACCTATTTTTTTTTATAGTTTATTATGATAGTAAAGTAGATTTACGAAATAAGTTTCAAATGCTTCGATTTAAATGATTTTGTAGAAATGGATTTTTATCTGCGTGTTGGTATTTATTATGAAAAATGTGTATGATTAATGATTTTTGTTACCAATTTTGAAAATGCATGATGATATTTTTAAAAAAAGAAAAGCAGATTTAAGGCATGTTAAATAAAAGAGGAAATGAGATTTCAGATGAATTTATATGTTTATGTATATGTGTATAAAGGTTGTTTGCAAAATCATTAGACAGTACCCTTCCCCTCCAGATACAGTAATACAGATGAGATGAGATATACATGTAGTATGATTAATACAGAGATACTGATATTGAGATATAGATAATGCAGATGATATAGATGAGATACAGGCTTTTAGGGACCGTCTGAATATACACGGAGGCTTTGGGATGTGTACTCAGACGAATTTATCTTTTGGGAACTAGATTATGCATGCAGAGATATGAGATAGCATTTTTTGATCTATCTGTGTAGCTTTGGGGCCTGACGATACTAGTTAGTACGTTATTGCCTGTCCGTTGAAGTTCGGATATGATGGGATACAACATGGCATTTCTCGATCTGTCTATGTAGCTCTGGAGCATGATTGTACCCAGATAGTACGTCATTGCCCGTCTGTCGTGGTCTGGATATGATGAGATATGAGATAGTACTTCCCAATCTATCTGTGTAGCTCCGGGGCATGACTATACCTAGATAGTATGTTATTGCCCGTCCGTTGAGGTCCGGGTATGATGAGATTGATTCTCTTGGATACTTGTTATATGTTAGTTTATGGTATTCAACATTGATATTATAAGTGTTACGATATTATTGATTTTTACACAGTATTATGTAATATTGTCATTTCAGTGCATGATTTAAATTAAACAAGTTTATTTAAGTTCTTGTGATATTTTGATGAAATTGTGTTTAGAAATGATATAATTATTTTTAGAGTAAAGTTATTTTCAAAAACTACTAGCCACTCACTGAGCTCATTGAGTTTTATACTCACTTTGTTTTATTATATTTTCCCCCCCTACAGGAGATTCGTAGGTACAACAGTCAATCCAACAATGATAGTTATTTTGGAATTATGGCTACGTGATGGTGTTAGGAGTCGTAGATGTATTTATTGATATATATTTGGATTATATAATTTATTACATTTCGGGGATTGTGGATAACTTATGTATTTTCTCTAATATTGGATATTTGAATGATTTGGTATTTTGTTGAGAAGATTGGTTGTTCGAAGATAGTTGTATTTGGAATTATTTTGGGAGTGCTTGTTTTAGAAATTTGCAGGTTTGGTTATGTGATAATTATAGGAGAGACTCTACTGAATTTTTGATAGAATCCTTATTAATTAGATTGTGTTAGGACAATTTTACTAGATTTAGGCAGACTCGTCCTGGAGGTTCAGGGTGGGTCGTGTCGTGTCATTGCAATTTCCTTGCCTGTAATTTTGATGTTTCATATATAATTGCTACTGATAATCCACTAGGAAGAAATACTCTTTCATCATCCCGTCCATTCTAGGCCACGATTTGACTAATGGATTTCCTGCAACTTTTCTTTAATTCTATATGTGTTGTCACCATGTGAATACTACGCCTTTCAACCTAAATGCCACAAGTTTAACTCGTTTTTCTTGGGGAATCTCCATATACTAGAAGAAATTCTCTATGTCTTCTATCTAGACTAAAAATTCTTAACATGCATTCTACCTATAAAAATCTACAATATCAACATTAATATTATAATATGAACTTCTTTTGTGTCTCCTATCATAATCCTCAAAGTCTTCTTCTTTTGAATCACTACCTAACTCCTTGCGCACGTGCAGCTGCATTCGTTTTGCAGGTTCTAAATTTTGAGGAATTACTTTGCGATTAACCCCTTGTTGTATCTGTTCACAGTGATATTTTTATGGTTGTTCTTCATGTTTGATTCTTTCTTCAACTTTCTCGCGATTTACTCTTTATCATTGTTCTCTCTGTAGTATTGTTCATGGAAATTGTGAGACCATTAATTGCTTGCTCCATTGTTACCATTCTCAAGTGACACATATCCTCCATGGCTTGGAAGACTGCTTCTTTTGCCATCTATCTGACAGTCTTTGTAGATATTGCCTGCATCCTTGATCAACCTCTTTGGGACAATTGCTCCTTGTTTGTGAAGTTGTACCACAATGACAAGCAAACTTGCTTTAATACCAATTAATGAAACTGAAATGTTGGAAAAAGATTGACAAAAGAGACAAAGGTTTTTGAAATAAGTTTATTGAATAGTTTTAAATAGCACAAAACTAGGGTCTTAATCTCCTTATATAATATAATTCTCCTGATCAAAATAAGAAAAGAAAAACAAATGACATTCAAATCCGAGTTCTAGGAAAAAAAAGATAAAAATATCGGAAGAATAAAGAAAAATAGAGAAAAATTTTAAAAATGAAAAAAATGACCATGAAAGAAGTGAAATTTTTAGATTGACCACAAGGCCGAATGACACAAGTAATTTTGGATTTGATTCGTATCGTCGCAAGCTTAAAAATGATATATTATACGCATAAAATGGACACTTGTAGCTCAAATTATGGCCTCCGAAAAGTACCTTGCTTATAATACACAATCATCATACATCATGAAATCCATCCAAGATATACCCACTAATAATTTCAAGATCCCATTTTTGCTTCCTTAAGTTCCTCAAATTGTACATTTAGTTTATCGATATCTATAGTAGTCTTAGTTTTGGAGGATTAACATGTGACAACTACACCATTGCATGATTCAATAAAAAGTAATTAAATAATAAATCTCAACCGTACAATAGTTGAGATTTATCCTCTTGGCTTATATCTTGATTGTGGCTTAAATTTTAGATATCTTTGATTATTTTCCTTTTCAGCACACATTTTTATTTAAGCTTTGACTCAGATTCATATGTCTTATTTCACATTTCAAAATTTCTTTGTTCAAATTATTAACCTTTCATTATATGCTTTTGGAATACCTCCGCATATAGACAGTTTAGAGAGTAAATGGCTTAAAGAGAAGATTTGCTAAAAAAAACTTCAAAAGTTTTCCTTACATCAAGGTTCCCCATTAACCACAAAGCCATTTTTAGTTGACTGAATTTGAAATAAAGTATTATCTCTATAATTTCCGTGGCCTTACACTATAAAAGTTTATGATACCACTTGCCATGGCCAAGCACAAAGTTTAGGAAAATATTAGTTTTTCCACATATTCATATATTGAAAATAATTGCTTATGATAGAGTGTTATTAATGTTGAATGCTAACACTTTGTTAAGTTTGATTCCTCCCCACTTTTGAAGAGATGGTAGTGAGGGGCTTTTGGGACCAATTAGGGTAAATGTCAATGAATTAGGGAAGTTATAATGATATTTCTTAAGACGCCCGTCTATCTTGCCAAAGCTGTATGGTGCCTCCATATTTGTCCTTTTGTAATTCAATCATTTGATCCAAAGCAAGAGTTGCAAAAATTGATTATGTATTTTTCTTGGTTTTTAATATTGTAGTCCCTATTCTTTTGAAAAATCTCAACAATGGTAAGGGTTTCAAAATTCTAACACACAAGTCTGCTAAAATTTTGCATTACCTTCATAAAAGTCAAGGATAATTTAATAAATAAACATATTTAACTAATATCATTATTATTTAATTGGGTCTATATGTTAAAATTTTGAAACCTATAACTTTTATCATATTACAACAAACACTATGGACTTAGCAAAAGATGCCAAAATCTAGAGTATGTTAATTTTATCGTTTTTAAATAATCTCCTTAATTATATTTAATGTAACTTACAACCATCAAAAGTAAGAATAAATAAAACATTAACCTCACATGACCCACTTGTATGTTATTTGTATTGTTTTTATTAGTTGTAAGTTACAACAAATATAACTTAGAAATTACCATAAATAAATAAATATTGATTGTATAAGGTTATAATTGTCCTGTATACTTTTTATTTTTATTTTCATTTTTTTTCTTGTCACATGTCATTAAATCCTCTAAACTTTAAAAAAAAGGTTAGGAGGAAATCTGAATTATGTATGAATTAATATCTTTCTAGTATCTGCTTAGGGAAAACATGTGTACAAGGGTTAATTGGTAGCGGGTAAATTGGACACAAATTTTAGTTGACTCTGAAAAATAAAGTGATAACAAGGGCATGTTTGGCATGTTAGATTATATAGTATTAAAGTCTTGTATAGTATTAAATTTATACCATCTCGTGTTTGGTGGTAAAATCGCTTTGTAGATTTTGGATTCAATGAATAATTAACTCTTCTCTCTCTTGAGCTCTTCTGTCTTGGAGAAAGCTTTGAGAATAGAAGACAAAACTAAGCCTCTATGGCTTATTAAATCACTCGTTATGAGTGTTAGGTGTCATTAATAGTTGGAGTGTTTTCTTTCTTCATAAAATTTCTCATAGCAATTAAGGTGTTGGTAAATAGAATTATAAAAGCAATTATGGAGACAAAAGAATTAATTCGGAGATGTAAATCAATATCTTTAGAAAAGGCAGAAGAAAATAAATTTTCCTTTAACGAAAAGATGAAGGAAAAAGGGGTGCAAATGGTGGCTGGATGTTTGATAGGTAAAGTGCTACACACAAGAGAAGTCAATACAGAATGGTTGATAACTCCTTTAAACTAGGTGTGGCAAAAAAAAAAAAAAAAGGTGAAGATTGAAAAGCTTGGAGATAATATCTTTATCTTCAAGTTTGGAAATGAAGTGGATAAAAAAGGGATCCTTGCAGGAGGACTGTGGCACTTTAATCAAGCACTGGTTGTTCTCAAGGAATCATAAGGTATTGGGGAAATCTCATCACAATTGTTCACACATACAACATTTTGGGTGCAAATTAAAAATTTTCCAATCAAGTGCATGGTTGAAGAAATTTGTAAGGAAATTGGCAAACTGATTGGTAAGATAGAACCAGGGATTGCTTTGGGTAAGCTATAAGACTAAGAATTTCAGTTGATATCACTCAGCCATTGAAGAAAATTTTGTTCATTGAATTAGAGGATGGAAAGAAAGTCCTGATTGTAGTAAAATATGAAAAAATCCCTGACCTTTGCTTCTATTGTGGGCGCCTTGGACATTCATACAAAGAATGCGGAAAGTATGAAAAGCAATAAAAAAACAACCTTGCATACTAGCCATGATGAAAGTGCTGTCTGCAGTAGAGAAAGCAAAACAAAATAGGGGTAGGGAAAGATGGAACACAAGAAGGAGCAAAGAGGATCAAATGAAATCCCGAGAGGCCATTGCAGCAGATACAATTACTATTAAATGAATAAGATGAATTGGAGCAAAGATTGGTCAGACCAGATCAAAATAAACCAAACCAGGAAGCATAACTTAAGGCAAAATACAAAAATGGGTAGATAAAGTGTATTTAATGAAGGATGCGGAGAATCCTAGGAGAGAAGAAAGCAGTAGCCAAATGCAAGAAAATACAACTAGGAATGGGAAAGCTTTTAGGAAAAGAAAATAGAAGTGGGAAAAACAGAAGTGGAGAAAAAAAAAGGGAAAACCAGAAAATTTGGAGGAAAATATATTAAGGGAAAAAAAAGAGGGAAAGGAAGTGAAGACGGATGGGAGTAGCTTAAGGATGTGGGCCAATGAATTTACCCAAAGCCAAAACAAAGAAGGTGGAAGTATCAAGCAAGACAAAATGATGAAAAAGTGTGTCCTAAGGAGTCGATTCTCGTTAAAAGGCCAAATAGCGAAGTAGGGTGGCCAAGCCTAGGACCAAAGAGGAACAAGGTAGGCAGCCCAAGTAAAATGGCTATTGCTCAATACAACTTCAACTCCCCCTAAGCAAAATTCAAACAAACCATGGAGATTCAAAGTAGTGATGAAATGGAAATTACAACAACCTCGCCGACAACCATGAAGCTTATCAGTTTGAATGTCGGGGGATTGAGGACAGATCGGGCATTCTGAGAACTTAAAAGGATCCTCCGTGAGTGCAAACCCGAAATTGTGTTTTTGTGAGACACAAAATTAAAGGTGCAGCTCATGAATAAAAAAGCTGAGTCTTTAAATTTCCAACATTGTTTTGCAGTAAGCAGTAATGGAAAAAGTGAGGGATTGACAATGGTGTGGAGTGAGAATGTAGTGGTTGATATACAATCATATAGTAAACACCACATAGATGCTATGGTTCAAATCAAAGAGAGTAGATATTGGCATTGCACAAGAATATATGGCCATCTGAAGACTGGGGAAAAGAAACACACTTGGGAATTTACTAGAAGACTCTCACGTTTGTCGTTATTGCCTTGGTTATGTTTTGGAGATTTTAATGAAATTTTGCATTTAAATGAAAAAATAAGAGGGAGTGAAAGGAAAGTGGAGTTAATTACAGATTTTAAGGAAGCAATTAATGTTAGTGGGCTGGTTGATCTTGGTTTTTATGGATATCCTTTTACTTGGCGCAATAGGAGGTTTGGCCCTCATGTAATTGAAGAAAGATTGTATGGGGCTTTTTGTTGTAAAAATTGGGGCAATACTTTCCATGAGTTGCCCGTTTTATATGCTGAAACTTGGAGTTTTAATCATTACTTGATTGTGATAGAAGTCCTAGAGCAAGGAAAAGAGGCTAGTTATAGTAAAAGATCCTTCCCAAGATTTCATTATGAAGACATGTAGAGTCCATATGAAAAATGCCAAGAAATAGTGAAGAAGAAGTGGATAGAGGAATGCAAGTGAACAGGGGAAAATGTTGTAGAGCAATTCAAGAAAACGATAAAATAATCAATGGCTGACTTGCTTTTGTGGAGTGCAGAGGAGTTTGGTGGAAGAGAAAAGAAGCTGAAGAAGCTGATTAAGGAGTTGAAAGACACAAGGCAAAAGATATGATCACTATGAGAATGGGGATAAAATCAAAATACTAGAAAAACATATAGACAATTTGTTGATTGATAAGGAAGTGTATTTAAAGCAAAGGTCCATAGCTGACTGGCTGTTAGAGGGAGATAGGAACACAAACTTTTTTCATGCTAAGGCCTTAGTAAGAAAGAGAAGAAACAAGTTTTAGAGAGTGTGCGATGAAGAAGCAGAGGTGGTTGAAAAGAGGTTTTGTGAATATTTTGCAAACCTTTTTACTATAACAAACTCATCAAGACAGCACATGGAGGCAACTTTAAAGGAAATGCCACAGAAAGTCACAGTTGAGATGAATGAGGAACTCATTAGACCTTATACAGAAGATGAAATCAAAGAGGCACATTTGCCAAGGCCCCAGGACCAGATGGATTACCAACAACAATTTTTCAGAAACATTGGAATGCGGTTGGAGAAGGTGTCTTAGTAACATGTCTACACATCCTCAACGAGTAAGATAACTTAGCTCCTCTCAATCATACCTATATTGCCCTTATTCCAAAGGTTGAGAAACCAAGAATTATAATAGATTATAGGCTATTAGTCTGGATCCTCTGAGTGCAGCAGCTAAAGCAAAAGCTGTGGTGGAGGCATATGCAAGAATTAAAATGTCCAGAGCGAATACAACATCAAGATCAGTAGCAAAGAGAATGAAAAGATGGCTTCCACCTCATCAAGGCAGTTAGAAGGTAAATGTTTATGCAGCAACCAATGGAGAAACACACCAAGGAGGAGTGGGTGTGGTGATTAGAGATGGGAATGGAAGTGTCTTAGCTTCAGCTGTTCAACAAATGAATTTTAACGGTGATGTAGATTAGATAGGACCAACAGCTGTTAACTTGGGGATTTGGGTGGCAATGGATGCAGAATAGACTCCTTTGATAATTGAATCGGATTGTAAAGAGGTGGTACAGCTGGAATCACGTAAGAGAAGTAGTAAAACAAAGATATGTTGGATCATTGATGATATTCAAAGCAAAATGAAAGGAGACAAATTAGTTGCAATCCAACACATCCCAAGAGAATGTAATGTAGTTGCTCATGCCTTAGCAAAATTACCTCTAGCAAGTAATGAAGCTGGTTGTTGGAGGGGATCTTTTCCTCCTCAAATTATGGATGTAGTCTCTCACTTGTTTTAGTGAAAGTATCTCTTTCTATCCAAAAAAAAAAAAAATCGCTCTCTGAATTTACTATTCTAAGAGTGCGTTTGGGATTGAGGTTGGACAAAGTTATAGCACTAAAGTGTTTGGTAAACACTAACTACTGTAACTTGAAAACTATACTAATATGATTTTTCACTTGTATGATGAAAGATCTATTATATCTTTAATAATTTTCTCAAAATTATTATTTAAAATTTATATTTACTATATATTACTAACTTTTATTTTATAGTTATAACTTTTTTTCCATAGCAATTATAACTTTTAAGCTACAGTACCTCAATCCCAAACACACTTTAATACACTTGAACTTACATAAATTATACCTCTAGTGGGAGTCGGGTTTATGCGGTATTGCATTAGATAAGTAAAACACACAAAATCTTTCTTTTTATTCCATCAAAACAAGATCCACCAAACAAATCTAACATTCGTTTCTCCATCACTGAGTCAACCTCGATGACATTACCCCCATTGCTCAATGCCATCACCTTCGCCACCCATCTGTTCTACTACTGATGCACCTGCACTTTGCCACCGAATCGTCAATCAACCGATTAATATTGGGGTTTGATTTTTCAAATTGAACGATAATCTATTTAATTTTCATTACTTTTATGTTGAAGCATGTCTTTTTCTTACTGGGTTTGATTTTCTTTTTTTGGTTGCTACTGTTTTGCGTAGCTATTAATTTTGTTAGTACTTTTTAGTTGGCTTCATAAGTTCATGTTATATTTTTACTTACAATTAAATCAATTAAATTAATCTCCTTCAGATCTGAAAAAATAGATTAATTTTGCTTTTGAGAAAATTAATTAATTAGTTAAACAAATAATTAAAAATTAAGTAGTTGATGCGATTATACGATGGAGGGTGGAGAGAGTGGAGGTGGAGGACAGGGAATTGGAGGGGAATTGTATTTATAGTTGGATGCTAGGATTTGGAATGGTGTTGTCTACCTGTACAAATCTAAGATATTCCATGATATTTAAGATTCAAAATGTAATCTAAACTTGCATATGAGTGTCGAAATTTTCCTGCAAAGTATTGATATCTGATTGATGTTGAATAAATGAAGTTGAACAAGGAGAGAGAGAGAGAATGAAGTTATAAACTTTTCCTATTTAATTAACTTTCACATGTTTTGAATTAACAAATCACTTAGATTTTTAGTTTTCTAACATTTTGGACTATAAGTATTCTCGTATGCTTTTCTCATTGACATTATTCATAGAATTTTCTTTTTTTTGGGTTTCGGACTTGCATAAAGGCTTATATGCTTTTTGGTTTGGATTTGCACAAAGGCTTCTCTCATCGCTCTTTGGTTTGGACTTGCACAGAGGCTTATATGTATTTCTCTTTGATATTTAGATTCAATATCTAATTGACACGACCCGCCCCGAATCCACAGGATGAGTCTGCCTAATGCTATAAAATCTTCCTAACGTAATCTGAATAATCATGGTTCTACCGAAAAATCGGCAAAGTCTCCCCTATATTTATTATAAAACCAAATCTACAAAATTTTACATCAAGCACTCCCAAATAATATCCGAATACAACCAACTTCATCAATCAATTATCTCAACCAAAATACCAAATCACTCAATTATTCAATATCAAATAAAATACATATGCTAACCGCAATCTCTGAAATGTAACAAATTACAATCCCAAAATATTTCGATAAATCAATCAACAACTCCTAACATCACAACGTGGCCATAAATTCGAAAATGACTATTGTGGATGGGTCGACTGTTGTACCTGCGAATCTCCTGTTGAGGGGGGGAAAATATAATAAAAAAAAATAGAATGAGTATAAAACTCAGTGAGCTCAGTGAGTGGACAATAGTTTTTCAACACAATTTTACTATAAATTAATAAATCATATCAAAATACCAACTCATTAAAATATCGCAAAAACTTAAATAACTTATTAAATCAAATCCATGTACTCAAATAACGATATCGCAAATATACTGCATAAATCAATGAAAATTCATCATACTTATAACATCAATATCGAAATACCAAAAACTATCACCAAACAAGTACCCAGGGAAAATAATCTCATCATACTCGGACCTCGACGGACGGGCAATGACGTACTATCTGGGTACAATCACGCCCCGGAGCTACACGGATAGACAGGGAAAAGCCATATCATATCTCATCATATCCGGACCTCTACGGACAGGCAATGACGTACTATCTGGGTACCACCACGTCCCGGAGCTACACGGATAGATCGGAACATATCATCTCATATCTCATCATATCTGTGCATGCATAATCTCGTCCCTAAAAGACAAAGTCGCCCGAGTACACGGCCCAAAGCCTCTGTGTGTACTCAGACGGGCCCCAAAAGCCTGTATCTCATCTGTATCTCATTATCAGTATTTTTGTATTCATTATACCACATACATATCTCATCTCATATGTATCACTGTATCTGAAAGGGGAGGGTACTATCTAATGATTTTAAAAACAATCATTGTGCTCATATTCATATACCTTCGTACACATATACATAAACATATAATCTCATCAGAAATCTCATCCAAAATCACATTCGAAATCTCATCCAAAATCTCATTCGAAATCTCATTTCCTTTTTCATTTAACATCTCTTAAATCTGCTTTTCTTTTCTTTAAAATATTACCATGCATATTCAAAATCAATAACCAAAATCATGAATCAAATACATTTCTCGTAATAAATACCAAAACACAGATAAAATCTATTTATATAAAATCATTAAATCGATGCCTTTAAAATCAATCTTGCAAACATGCTTTACCATATTTTTCAATTATATTAAACTACTATGAAAATAGGTTTTGTATATTCCACTCACAGTGACGGTGTCCGAACTCGGTATCGGCAACGTCCACGGGTTGATTCTTGTTCGCGGATCCTCCTAATTTGAGGAAATAACATAATTACTAATCATAATCACGAATTATAACTAATATACTCGAAACGGTATTTATCTGTAATAAAATATTCTTGAATTTGTAAAATTACTAAAATACCCTCGACATCAAAATTCATCAAATTATCCTCGGAATCACATATTATCAAACTATCCTCAATTCCGATTACAAAAATATCCACAAGTTTTGAATTTACAAAATTACCCTCGAAAAACTATAAAATTACCAAAATGCCCCTAACGACATAAATTATTGAATTACCACCAAAATCTTAAATTACCTAATTGTCCTCAACTAAAATTACCAAAATGTCAATTGATTTTAAAATTATAGAAATGCCCCAAAAGTTTATGAATTTACCAATTTGCCCCTAACGGTCAACGGTGACCAGAACTCCTTCAACGGCGACGGGAAGCTCAGGTCTGCTAGATCTGGCCTCGTGAGTCCAATGCTGCCGGCGGCGACCTCCCACGCGCTACGGTAACGGCGGATCTAGCTCCCCAAAAACCGTGAGCTTTCCGACGTTGATCAGCGGCAATCCGGCCGTTTCAGGTCACGGGGTTGGTCGGAAAACGATAAGGGGAAGCTGAGGAACAAGATCCAAGCAGTGGATCGGCCCAAAACCGGCGAAATCGACGGCAAGCAAAACGGGTCTTGGCCGCGAGTTTTCGGGTCTCTTTGCCGGCGTTCTGGTCGGTTTCCGTTGACGAAAACGACAGGGATGTAACTGGGGACTCACGAGCTTCATAACGGTACCAAGCTCGACCGGAATGGTGGCCGGAAATGGGAGATACGGCCGGGTCGGGGGCGCGGATCCGGGTCTGCAGCTTCTTCTCTCATTCTCTCTCTTCTTCTTTCTTTTTTTGGAAAGTAAAATCCCTCTCTCTCTCTCATGACTTTCCATTTATAGTAAGAGCGAATTTTTTTTTTTTTAAAACTAAATCCAGACCCGAGTGCCAAAATAAAAATCCAATACACTACCCTTGAATCGCATTTGGAATGTCTCGATTGTATGTCGAGACAAATTTAAATTATTTCGAGCGCGATCAATTTTAATAACTGCGACCGATTTCTCGTAACGATTTTAACAATCGGACTTTTAAAACAAATTTATGACGAAAAAATAAAAATAACATTGCACTCAGTTAAATAATTTCGGTGCATATGTTACACTAATTCTTTTGGATTTACGGTGTTCTGAAAATCATACCTTTTGTCCATAATGTTGATGTTGCAAATCAATCTGAAAATGTATGCTTCAGTAATTGATAAAATAGTTTTATATTTTTTTCATTTTACTTGTTGTTTTAGATATGGACATGAGAAGAGAAATTTTTTTCGTCACGGGGCAAACAAAATTAAGATTCATGTTCATTGTGATGTTTTTTCTCCATTTTTACTTCATCTACATTAAGCGATGCAGATAGTTGGCAATAGGGTTCAAGCTTTGGCAACTGTGTAATGATCGTTTGTGTTATTGATCCAAATATAGTCATAATGTTGTAGTAAGCAATTTACTTTTGTTCTACCACATTGCAGACCTGAAAGATGTTTGCGAGGATATGTTGAAGAATTTGTACCAATATGGAGGCAAACAAGGGAAAAGAAATGGAAAGGTTTGAGGCGTGTATCTACACTTTCCTTTAAGGTTTTATTTGCCCTCACCACACTTGGTTTGCTATAGAGTTGAATGGCAAATTACCTCCAAGATACAACAAACCTTGAATACAATCTTTAGCAAATGAAAATTGTATTCTCAGAACATGTTTTAATCTATAAATCTGTATATTTATCATTGTAATTCATTGTTTTCTTTTAGAAGAAGGTGTCGTTTAATGAATGAGCACAACCATTAACTATGACACTCATTCAAGAGATCAAAACTCTTCAAAAAGACACAATTCGGTTTGAAATTTAACTGTCTTCAGGAAATAAACGGTTAGCCGTTTGCCATTATCGGCTCACCGTTAGTTTCCAGTGACTTTAAAATTGCCTCTGGAATTTATCGGCACACCGTTAACACTAAATGGTTCGCCGTTAACATACAGCATGCTCTCTGGAACTTATCGGCACACCATTAACAATAAACGGTTCGCCGTTAACATACAGCATGCTCTCTGGAACTTATCGGCACACCGTTAACAATAAACGGTTCGCCGTTAACATACAGCATGCTCTCTGGAACTTATCGGCAAACCGTTTATTTTAAACGGTTCGCCGTTATCATACATAAACAATTCTATTATTCAAACTTCAAAATATTACAATCTCTTTTACAATCCCCCACTAGATTGTAATATTTTCCAGATTTATCAATGATCAACTTATACATACAAGAAGGTATCTTTCGATTTTAACCTTCAATTAGTGAATATAATTCAAAATATTTACAAGAGAATAGTGTGCTAAGCATTAAACTTTGTCTCTTAAGTAAATACCAGAAATATATCACATATAAGCTATCTCAGATTCTAAATTATGTTCTAATTATTTAGCACTTTTCCGGCCTTGTGCTCTATCTTGGATTCATGAATATTTACAAGATTAAACCATGATCTTGTTAGAAACGACACCATTTCTTATGTTCACTTAGGTGAAAGTTCAATCATGTCTTTAGCTACTATAAGACTTGAATTTCATTAAGAGCAAATACTCATCCTCAAACACGTAGCTAATTTGCACCGAACATCTCAAATGGGATTATTTATTTTCGGTGCTCAACCAGTCACATAACAACAATTTGTTATTACCCATTAAACTATAGAATAGTGGTATAACTATTATATAGTTGGGTTACCATCATTGGTGACTTTATCAAGAAAAGGTTTCAATCCCATTCCAATAGATGTATCCTTAACTAAGTCTCTTGAAAGACCTTTTGTTAAGAGATCTGCTAGGTTTTTGTTTGTCCTAACAAATACAATATTAATAACACCATCTGCTATTAATTGTTTGACATATTCATGTCTCAAGCTAATATGTCTAGACTTTCCATTATACACTTTGTTATAAGCTCTAGACAAAGTAGCTTCACTGTCACAGTACAAAGAAATAGATGGCATTGGTTGTGGCCACAACTCAATTTCAAATAACAAATTTCTTAGCCATTCTGCTTCCTTGCCTGCAGCTGCAAGAGCAATAAACTCACTTTCCATTGTTGAGTGAGTTATGCATGTTTGTTTCTTTGAAGCCCAAGAAACGGCTCCTCCAGCAACCGTAAAAATCCAACCAGATGTGGATTTATTGTCACTTGTATTGGTTATCCAACTAGCATCCGAATATCCTTCAAGTACTTCAGGATAATTACTATAAAACAAACCCAAATTAATGGTTCTTTTAAGATAACCAAATATCCTTCCAATTGATTTCCAGTGTTCAATGCCAGGGTTACTCGTGAACCTAGACAATTTGCACACCGCAAAAGCTATATCCGGCCTTGTACAATGCATAGCATACATCAAACTACCAATGGCACTAGCATATTCAAGTTGTGCTACTGCTCAGCCTGAATTCTCTAGTAATTTAATACTAGAATCATATGGAGTATTAGCTTCTTTAAATTTCAAGTGATTGAATTTAAGAAGCACTTTCTCAATATAGTGAGATTGACATAACGAGTAACCCCCACTATTTTCTTTTACCTTTACTCCTAAGATTGTATCTACTTCACCAAGATCTTTCATCTTAAATTGTGAAGTTAAATACTTCTTTGTATCATTTACTCCTTCCATGTTTGTTCCAAAGATAAGCATGTCATCAACATACAAGCATATAATCACACCAAAATCATTTGTGAACTTAGAGTATATACATTTATCAGCATTATTATGCTTAAAACTATGAGATAAGATTATTGAATCAAACTTCTCATGCCATTGTTTTGGTGCTTGCTTTAAACCATAAAGAAACTTGACTAACTTACATACCTTTTTCTCATTTCCAGGCAAAACAAAACCTTCAGGTTGTTCCATATAGATTTCTTCATCAAGATCACCATTAAGAAAAGCAGTTTTAACATCCATTTGATGTACATACAAATTGTTCAATGAAGCAATTGCAAATAACATTCTAATAGATGTTAATCTTGCTACCGGAGCATATGTATCAAAATAATCAATACCACTTCTTTGCTTAAACCCTTTGGCTACTAATCTAGCTTTAAAAGTTTGCAAAGAACCATCACTATTGTACTTTCTTCTAAACACCCATTTGTTGCTAATTGGTTTAGATCCTAGAGGAAGATCAACCAAGATCCATGTTTGGTTCGACATGATCGAATCCATTTCATCATTAACCGCCTCTCTCCAAAAGGAAGCGTCTCTAGAAGACATAGCTTCACTGAATGTCTTTGGATCTTTCTTAACATTTAACAACAATGGCACTTTATTAAGTACATTTTTTCTGTCCCCTTCAACTAAGAAAAGTAATGCTTGTGATGAAATAAAATCCGGTGCTAAATTCTTTTCTTTCCTTTCACGTTGACTTCTCCTTGGTTCGAAAGATGTCATAGACTCTTTCCTTTTATTAGTATTTGTGGAGATACCAGGAGTATTGTCACAAGATTGATTAATCATAGATTCTAACTCAACATTAGAATTATATTGAAATTTATTTTCAATAAATTCAACATCTCTAGATTCTACAATCACATTAGAATCTATATTTAACAATCTATAAGCCTTGGAATTTTCAGCATATCCTACGAAAACACTTTTTATACCTCTAGCACCTAACTTTGATAATTTAGGATCATTTAGTTTATAAAAAGCTATACAACCCCAGACCCTTAAATACATCAAATTTAGTTTTCTTCCTTTCCAAATCTTATAAGGAGATACATGTGTTTTTAAGGATGTAATTCTATTATGAATGTGACATGTAGTGAGTAATGCTTCCCCCCATAGATTATTTGGTAGTTTTGCATTAAAGATCATAGAATTTATCATATCCGTAAAAGTTCTATTTTTCCTTTCAGCTAAACCATTTTGTTGAGGAGTAAATGGAGCTGTTCTTTGATGAATAATTCCATGTTCTTCATAGTAATTATCAAATTCATTTGAGAAATATTCACCACCTCTATCACTTCGAACCATTTTGATTTTCTTATCTTTTTGGTTCTCAACTTCAGCCTTGTAAATTTTAAATTTATCAAAGGCTTCATCTTTAGTTCTAAGTAAATACACATATGTGTATCTTGAACTATCATCAATAAAAGTGATAAAATATCGCTTACCTCCTCTTGTTAAATTGCCATTATACTCACAAATATCGGTATGTATCAAATCCAATATTTGAGTATTTCAATCGGCTTTCGGAAAAGGTTTCTTAGTTAATTTAGCTTGGATGCATATTTCACACTTATAATTATGGATAATATTAGTACAATTAATTAATCCATGCTTAGACATATATTTCAATGATCTAAAATTTAAGTGTGCTAATCTAGCATGCCAAACATCACAAGACTCAACAATGTAAGCTAAATTGATATTATTATTATTAATGCTGAGTTTGTACATCCCATCACAAGAATACCCTTTCCCAACAAACATTCCATTCTTTGATACAATACAAGTACTACCCTCAAGTACAATTTTAAGCCCATGCTTACACATACAACTAGCAGAAACAAGATTCTTCCTAATGGAAGGTACATGAAAGACATTATACAAAGTAACTTTCTTTCCAGAAGTGAAGTTAATCTCAACTATTCCCTTTCCCGCTACCATGGCAGCATTATTGTTCCCCATGAGAACCAATTGTCCTTCATTTTCTTCTTTGTATGATAAGAAAAATTTCTTATCATTACAAACATGAATGGTTGCTCCTGAATCGAGCCACCATTCACTGGATTTAGTTTCAGCCACATTGGTTTCAGTAATCATGCCAATTTGCATCTCGGAAACCATAGCACAAATCTCTTCAACTTTATCCTCAATGACATTAGCTTTTTGAGTATTTACTTCCTCCCTTTTCTTTTTGAATCTACAGTCACTTTGGCGATGGCCTTTCTTTCCACAAAAGAAACAATTTCCAGAAAACTTTTGTGTGCTATTAGACTTTTTGAATTTCTTGTCATTCTTGACTTTGAAACTCTTGAAAAATTTACTAGCTTCAACAACATGAACCTTAATAGAATCACTCTTATTCTTGGAATCTCGAGACCTTGTCTCTTCTTCAATTACCAAGTGTTTTTGTAATTCTTCTAAAGTTATGTTTTCTCTACTATGTAAAAGTTTCTTTCTATAATTATTCCAACTTTGAGGCAATTTAGCAATAATAGCCCTAACTTGAAATGATTCAGAAATTTCAACTTTCAATTCTCGAAGCTTAGTAACTATGATTTGTAATTCATGTAATTGATCAAGAATAGATTTTGTATCTACCATGACAAATTCAAAATATTTCGAAACAAGAAATTTATCCGTACCTTCTTTCTCTGTTTTATATTTGTATTCCAGTGCATTCCATATTTCAACATGAGAAGTAATTGAGTTGTAGAAATCATAGAGTCTGTCAGATAGAGTATTGTGTATGTGACCTCGACACATCACTTCATCATCTTCACGTTGTTTTCTTGCAGCCTTAACAACTTCGGTATCATCTTCTCTTGGTTCTGGAAATGGTTCCAATTTGGGATCAAGAATATATGCGATCTTCAGAACGGTGAGAAGAAAGAATAACTTCCCTTTCCAACGAGTAAAATTAGTGCCATCAAAACGATCAAGATGGACACTAGGATTTAGAAATGAAGATAGAGTCTTTTCAGCCTCCATTGAAAACACAAAATAAAACCTTAAAGATTGTTGAAGAATTTGTACCAATATGGAGGCAAACAAGGGAAAAGAAATGGAAAGGTTTGAGGCGTGTATCTACACTTTCTTTTAAGGTTTTATTTGCCCTCACCACACTTGGTTTGCTATAGAGTTGAATGGCAAATTACCTCCAAGATATAACAAACCTTGAATACAATCTTTAGCAAATGAAAATTGTATTCTCAGAACATGTTTTAATCTATAAATCTGTATATTTATCATTGTAATTCATTGTTTTCTTTAAGAAGAAGGTGTCGTTTAATGAATGAGCACAACCATTAACTATGACACTCATTCAAGAGATCAAAACTCTTCAAAAAGACACAATTCGGTTTGAAATTTAACTGTCTTCAGGAAATAAACGGTTAGCCGTTTTCCATTATCGGCTCACCGTTAGTTTCCAGTGACTTTAAAATTGCCTTTGGAATTTATCGGCACACCGTTAACACTAAACGGTTCGCTGTTAACATACAGCATGCTCTCTGGAACTTATCGGCACACCGTTAACAATAAACGGTTCGCCGTTAACATACAGCATGCTCTCTAGAACTTATCGGCAAACCGTTTATTTTAAACGGCCCGCCGTTATCATACAGAAACAATTCTATTATTCAAACTTCAAAATATTACAATCTCTTTTACAGGATAACCTTTTGGAAGATATCAATTCGGGGAATGTCCTTGAGAGCCTACAAGAGGCCTGACTATATTGGCTGAACAAGTTGAAGAAGGATGCTTGCGCATTTGTTTGATTTTGTTAGAGATGAAATCAATAACTTTTTCGGGCAACCAGACCGAGAACTGATGCTAGAGATGTTTCAGGAGGCTTTTGCGATTTGGAAACCCATATAATTTTCCAATAGAGGTCCTCTAATTCAGATTTGCTTGCTGTTGAAATAGTTGTGTATAATAGTTAGATCTTTCGTCATATACAAATTCAGTGATGTGTAAGCTTATCTACATGTGTTGAATCTATAACTAATTACATGAAATGAATCATTGTGTTGTAAATGATGTAAAATTTTGCTGTGTTTGAGAAGTGTGTGGCTGAAGCTAATGGGAGGTTTTCTTTGTGAAATTTGATGCACAAATTATTTGATTGAGTGATTTAATTTGGTCTTTATTTCACAGGTTATAAATTTGGAAAATACTGAAAAAATAAATGTTATGCTGCTGAAAACTTAAGCTCATCAGCTTTGATCTTTTTGAAGAATTATTATATTTTTTTAACATTTATATTAAAAAAATATTGTTAAATTTCTAAAATTTAAGATTTCTATATTTAGTACTTTTCTAAGTACTAATAAATATTATTTTCTAATATATAATTTAAATTAATTACTAAAGAAATTAATACAATACAGTGCAGTACCAAACATAGTATAACTCAACATTAATACAGTATAATTAGCAACAAATATTGTACAACATCATTATAATAATACAATACACTTGTATTAAAATAATGTAATTCATTATGATACAATGCAATGTGTTAAACGCACCTTAATTTTTATTTTTAATTTTTTAATTCTATGATAAAATAGGGATTACAGTGTAATTAATTAGAAAAAAAACAGTGGTAACATAGCTGGACCTAATCAATTAAGAGAAACTAATGCATGCGTAAGTTCTTTCTCATCAAATCAATCAGCAACATTAAAGATATTATTTAGTATTGAAGTGTTATAATTTTAAAATTATAATTATTGTTAAAAAAATATAATTATAAAATAACAATGGATAGTTTATACTAAATTTAATTTTTGAATAATAATTTTGATAAAATAATAATGATATTGTAAATTTTTCATCGTATAAATATGACATCAATTCAATTGAACTTTCAAACTGTAATAACTCTAAAATTACTGCTACCCAACCTCCTTATTAAATTGGACCAAAATTATCAATCTTTGCTAAATAGAATTAATGGTTTCAAAACTTCAATAAATCAAGGTAATCTTAGCTGTTGAATCAAGGATCTACATGTGATCGGGAGCCAAAAAAAATTAAATTTAAAAATAAAAGTCTCTCCCTCTAAAAAAAGAAACTTTCTTGACAAGGAAATAACAATGAGAAAAGACACGTACAAAGGAAAATACTCTCAGCTTCTCGGTTTCTCGTAATAGCAACAGAGAAACTCACAAACTCTCAGTCTCTTTCAAGTTGTATTGTCGATCGCCATTCTCAAGGTAACTGCCGTTTCCCTTTCTAAACATTTCACACAGTTTGGTTTTTCTGTTGGTTCCCAAGAAAGAGTAGGAAAACTGAAATTTTAAATTGCGCATTTTGTTGTGTTTTTGAAATCAAGTCCCGAAGTTCTAATCTTCTACATGCAGGTGATGTTTATGTCGAAAATGAATTAAATTATATGAAACGACACAATTTGTTAATCTTCTTTTCATATTTGAAGCTGACTGGTGTTATATATAAGAGGCAAAATGTAACTTGTATTATATCTTTTGATCTAGAACAATTGTTACTATTGAAGGCAATTCGTAATTTAAATCGATAGAGGTATAATTTTGAGTTAGGTCAACATTATTTTCTCATTGATCGAGTTCAGTCTTATATTTGTTATTATTGGGCTTGGTTCATCCAAGTTACAGCGGCTGAGAAACAGTTCAAAAGTGAATATAATGAATTTTATGCTTTTTGTGTTTTAAATGTATTTTGCTTCTATTAGCTTCCTATAAATGAATAGTAATGAGCAGGGTAATGGTCTATTGGGCTATGGCGAGCACCTTATGCTGAGGATATTTGGTTAATTCACAGTTTAAATACTATTCAAAGGGAGTCACCATGTGTCTGGATGCTCACCGCATGGTGGCACTGGTGCAATAATGTGCATACTATTTTGTAATATAAGCTTTACTGTTCTTAGCAATAACTTTGTTATCTGTTGTGTTTTAGCCTCAACTAAAACCAATTAGATATAATATTAAATCCCCCTAAAGTTTTCTATTGTTTTCATCAATTATGCTGCTTTATTCCATTGTTTGTATTGACTCTGGTGTTGAATTGGAATGTATTTGTGAAAATATCATGATAACTGGTTATAATCGATACTTTTAGTTTTTGTGCCAGGTTCTCATTTAAAGAGTTCACTTTATATTACATTTGTCAATTGAACTTGGATTTTTTTGGAATAAATGGAGCCAGAAGAAAGAGAAAAGATATTGGTGGATATTCAAGTTAGTGTTGGTGGATTTCATAGAGATATCAAAGTGGTAGATCTTGTCGACTACTTGGAAGAAAAAGTTGGAAGTGTGTGGCGTTGCAGGTTGAAGACTCCTTGCACCCCTTCAGAGTCGTATCCTAATTTTTTAATAAAAAATGTTGCAAAAGTCCAAAAAATAGATGATTATGAATAGGTGGAGCCCCATGCATCTGTGCATTTTGCCACGTCTGCCTACGTAACTCGTGCTATAGATGCCGCGGGGGATACGGAGCTTTTTTTTTAATAGCCAAGCATTGAAGGTTGGTATGGGCCTTGAAAATCCATTCCGCTTGAATCAGAGAAGGAGGACTTCGAATCCCTTCAAGTTACCTGATGTGTATTTTGAAATTGGTACATTAGCTACCCAGGATGAATTTTTTGTTTCATGGTGAGGACCTGCTTCTGGGACTGATTTTCTAGTGGATCCATTTGATGGAACATGCAAATTTTGTTTTACAAAAGATACTGCATTCGCTCTCAAAAGTTCTACTGAGCATGCATTGATTAAATGTGAATTTAAGGTGGAGTTCTTGGTAAGGGAGATCAATATTGTCAAGCAATATTCTGAGTTGCCACATGTAGCAATTTTGTTGCAGCTGGCTTCTTCACATTGGATCTGCTACAGAACTGCCGATGATGATATAGAGGTGCTTGTTTCTTATGATTTGTTGGATGATAATGATCCTTGGATCCAAACAACAGATTTCACACTTAGTCGAGCAATTGGTCGATGTAATTCGTATCGAATTTCCATCTTTTATTGTCATTGTGGGATGTTGAATGAGGTCATGACTTATCTTAGAGAACAAAGGGTGCAGGAGTGCCTGAGCCAGCCAGTTACAATTAAAGAAGAACCTGACTTTGAGGTGCCCATGGAAGATCTCTTTCTCTGTTTGCATTACAAGGAAGAGGTATCCTTTGAGATAATGTATCTGGTGAATGCAGTCATGCATAAAGGCATTCTTAATCAACATCAGTTATCAGACAACTTCTTTGATATGCTAAGGTGTCAACCTAGGGAGGTCAATGTGGCTGCATTGAAGCACATATACTTTTATAAACATCCGGTGTTTGATGCTTATGAGAAGCTGAAAGATGTGCAAGAATGGTTAATAAAGAATCCTAAGCTGTATAAGGGTCCTAAGAATATAGATGACATTGCTGAAGTCAGAAGGTTGGTTATTTACTCCAACTAAAGCATACTGTCTACCACCAGAAGTTGAACTCTCCAACAGGGTTCTTAGAGAGTATAAAGATGTGGCTGATCGCTTTCTAAGAGTTACCTTTATGGATAAGGGCTTCCAAACAAAGAATGAAATTTTTCTCAACTATTATGTTGCTCCTATTTTGAAAGACATCACATCCAACTCTTTCTCCCGGAAAACAGGAGTGTTTAAAAGGGTAAAGAGCATTCTCTCTGATGGATTCGACCTATGTGGCCGGAAATATTCTTTTCCGGCCTTCTCATCCAATCAACTGAGAGACCGTTCTGCCTGGTTTTTTTCTAAAGTTGGAGGGACTAGTGTACTTGACATCAAAAATTAGATGGGGGAGTCCACTGACAAGAATATTGCAAAGTGTGCTGCTAGGATGGGTCAGTGCTTTTATTCTACTTATTCAACAGTTGAGATACCCCCAACAAAAGTTGATCATGAGCTTTCAGATAGTAAAAGGAATGGAAATGTATTTTCTGGTGGTATTGGAAAGATCACCTTTGATCTTGCTATGGAAGTAGCCCATGAAATTCTAGCTAAGCAACCCAAGAGGGGGGGGGTGAATTGGGTTTTTAAAACTTAAGCAAATAAAATCACACAACAATTAAAACTAATGCCTTAATAAAATCAAAAGTAATAAATTTAACAATACTCGAAATAAAAAGGATAAGGAAAGAGAGAGAAAAAAAGTGAGATTTTACGTAGTTAAGCAAAACCGGCCTATGTCCACGCCTTCAAACACACCAAGCTTGAGGATTTCACTATCCAAGCCTCCAAGACTTCAAGTTCTTACAATTGACTTCCAAGATATCAACAAACCTTTACAAATGATGTTTTCACTCACTCACACCTTTCCCCAAGTGTTTCCCACACTTATACTCACCCAAATTTAATAATGAATTTGAAGATTACAACAAACACTCTCTATTATTGTAGATATACAAATAGTAGCTCAATGATAACTCAATGTATGAAGATTTGTAAAATCGAAGCTCAAAGGATGTTGTATGAACTGATTTTAACATGAAAAACTTTTAAAAACTTATTAGATTTGATTTTGATTTGAGTTTATATAGTTTTAATGAGTAAACTAGCCGTTATTTACCTTGAGAGCATTGCCAGTTAGCCGCTTATTTTAGTGGTTAGTCGTTAAGCTTATGTGGCAAGTTACCATTGCAAATTTGGTTCTCAAATTTAAAAAACAGAGGCCAGGCGGTTAGCCACTAATTCTCATCCGGCTAGCCGCTTACTTTCTGTCTTCTAGGCATGTTTTTTAATTTAAAATTTATCCCAAAACTTTTAGAAATTATAATATGGTCCAATACTTTTGAAAATTATATGATGGCCAAATATGTTTTATATTTTTGCAAGTAGGTCTAAATCTAAAATTTAAAATAATACTTATTGAACTCAATACTTTTAAAAATTATATTATGACCCAAAATGTTTCATATTTTTTTAAACAGCTCTAAATCCAGAATTCAAAATAATACTTATTGACATCAAAGTTTGTAAAGCTTTTTCATTTTAATCCATATCTTGAAAAATCACCAATTCCATAAAATACTTAGCTTATGATTATAAAACCTTTGGTTTATGAAAAATAATGATTTATTAAACAAAATCTTGAGCTTCTCAACTGCTAAATCATGCATACATTAAATCATACCGGCTTTACAACATTTGTAGCAATGAAGTCACTTGCGCTAATAGTCGATCTTGGTTGAGCCGTTATCCGTTGAGTGTTTTGAGCTCAATTTCACTTGATTCACTTAAATAAAATTTATCCTTAAAAAACTAGTGAAATTGTGAAATTTAATAACACATGTTTGTTATCATCAAAATTACAATTTGTATAGCCCTCTAGGCTAACAGCCCATAAATTGAAATTGGATGGGAACCCTCCACCCTTTACTTATCAGATTAGATATGCTGGTTACAAAGGGGTTATAGTGTGTTGGCCTGCAAAAGATAATGGGATTCGAATGTCTTTGAGGGGAAGTATGAAAAAATTCCAGTCCTGCCACACCACTTTGGAAATTTGTTCTTGGACTAAGTATCAGCCTGGTTTCCTGAACAGGCAGATCATTACATTGCTATCCACATTGAATGTTCCAAATGTAATTTTTTGGAGTATGCAGGCTTCTATGGTTTCTAAACTAAATCTAATGCTCGTGGACTCGGATGTGGCATTCGAGGTTATCATTGCATCCTGCGCAGAGCAAGGAAGCACAGCAGCAATAATACTGAGTACTGGTTTCAAGCCCCAAACAGAACCTCATCTATGAGGCATGCTAACTTGTATTAGAGCGGCCCAACTTTGGGCCCTTAGGGTTAAGGCGAGGATCTATGTACCTGCTGGGAGGTGGTTGCTGGGATGTTTAGATGAGCTTGGGGTACTGAAAGAAGGCCAATGCTTTATCCAAGTGTTAGAGCCAACTCTGGGAAGTTACTTTTCCAAACATGGTTCTAGGTTTGCAGAGACAAAGAAATTGCAAGAAATCAATGGGTTTGTGGTTATAGTTAAGAATCCTTGTCTTCATCCTAGAGACATAAGGATTCTGGAAGTGGTTGATCGTCCGAAGTTGCATTATTTATGTGATTGCCTTGTTTTCCCTCAAAAAGGTGATAGGCCCCACCTAAATAAAGCTTCTGGAAGTGATCTTGATGGGGACTTGTACTTTGTCACTTGGGATGAAAATCTTATCCCCCCTAGTAAGAAGAGCTGTCCTCCTATGGAATATACTCCTGCTGAGGCCAAACCTTTAACACGCCGCGTCGATCATCGTGTAGCTATTTGCCTTTGGATTTTCTAATATATAATAATAATAATTATTATTATTTTCCATTAGCATTAGATAGTATCCTTTTATAAAATTTTTCATTCTCCATCAAGGCAATTAAGATAGCACCTACAATTGTATATACATGTTTCCGTACTCACAAAGCATCAATGTTAGGCTAATATCTACGGTGCATCATCACGTGCATCCATGCATCTATGCTTTTCTCAAAATTGATGTCAAGATGCTGCTAAGTTCTGGACTGTTGTCTGACGTTGGGATTTTAAGTTCAGAAACAAATTCATATTGATGACTTTGTGAAATTCATATTGATGACTTTGTGAAATTCATATTGATGAATTGGTGAGCAAATTCATCAATTATAAGAGATGAATTTGAATTTTAATACATATTACTGAATTGATGAATTCGAAATTCAATTTATGATATAGATGAATTGGTGAATTCTAGAACTTGAAAAAAAAGTAGCAAATGCTGGATCACGATCATTTTGTTATTTCTTACTGAAAGCTTTCAGATTATGGTTTATTTTGTTTTTAGTAGATGTACAACTCTAACATTTTATTCTCTTTATTTTACAGGACATAATTGAATTTTTTGCTAAACACTTGCTGAATAAGAACCTGGGGGCAAATCTGCAATGCGCATGTTGTTCATGCTGACCGCAACGAATATGGAGCTTTTGATGAGAACTGCATCCTTCTAGCGAAGTTAGTTGCCACTATGGTTGATTCTCCCAAAACTGGGAAGATTGTAACCATGCCTTCACATTTGAAACAAAAAAAAAAACCCTGATTTTATGGAAAAAGAAGACTATCAGACGTACAAATAGAATAAAATATTAGGAAGGCTTTATAGGCAGATTAAAGGTGCTTATGATCAAAACATTTCTATTTCATCTGAGGTAGAAATTAATCCTGTTGACATCCATTATGATACTGATCTTGAGGTCTCTGGATCAGTTGATTTCATTGCGGATGCATGGAATCAAAAGTGTTCTTATGATGGCCAGCTATATGGTCTTCTGGGACAGTATAATGTGAACAGGGAAGAAGAGCTCGTGATTGGGCACATTTGGTCCGCGCCACAATACAATAGCCGGAAGCAAGGAGAAGTACAAGAAAGGCTCAAGCATTCTTACAGTGCATTCAGGTTTAGGCAAGTTTTTGAGAAAATGAATTCTGATTTTGAGCTCCTCTCTGGCAATGAAAAGAATGTATTATATGAACAAAAGGCATCAGCGTGGTACCAGGTTACACAGTGCATTGAGAACTACAGGAGAGGCTTAAGCATTATTATAGTGCATTAAGGAAAGGGTTTAGGCAAGTTTTTGAGAAAATGAATTATGATTTTGAGCTCCTCTCTGACAATGAAAAGAATGTATTATATGAACAAAAGACATCAGCGTGGTACCAGGTTACTTACCTTCGAGAATGGGTGAAGAAGTCACTTGATTTGCTAGAGGAAGGTAGTACTAGGAATGTTGTGTTATTGAGTTTCACCTGGATTGCAAATGATTATCTGGCTCGGATCAAATTAAGTGCCAGGAAATGACAAATATTGACAAATCTAAGCTAGTCAACTATTTAGCCAGGTAAGTTGCTGATAGGATTTGACTAGTGTTTGGAGCTGTTAGGAGCTACTTTTTGTGGCTGTAACAGGCTTCATATAGGCTGTAAGTTGCTCCACCATCATTCTAGATAAGCTGCAGTATAAGAAAGTTCACTTTTTGCAGCACTGGATGAACATCGCATTAAGTCTTGTGTAGCATATTGTCTAACGCTGTTTGGGACGATGCTGCAAAAGGTAATAGGCGTAATATAGCAGTCAGCAGATGCTGTAAAAAAGCTGTAATAAAAATCCTGTAAAGACAAAATAACATTGGGTAAACGCTGCAAAAATTGTCCTGCCAAAAAACCAACATTCACTTGCTTCTTCAAATATTAAAATTGAATATTCATACAATTTATCAAAATGGAATATCCAAATTTCAAAATGAATATCCATACAAATATATAGATCTGAAAAGTTACTGCATATGTCTATACAAATATCAAAATTGAATACCCAAATATAGATTGTACACATCAAGTTAACAATATTCAATACATCAACATAACATTTAGTTTAAGGCTACATAGTTCTTCGGCCAAGCAATAGTGCTTCGAATTACATCATCAAGAGCATGAAAATCAGATGTCGTACGATATAAAGGAGTTTTTCCTATTATTGCTACTGTAAACCAAACTTTCCAGCATTTTGGTCCAAGATCCATGTGATGTACCTTTGAAAGTGGATTTGTTGATGTAATTGTTCCTTCTCCGACGAATTTTCTTGTACTCTGCCAATCCAACAATTTGCATCGTGTATTCTCCACACTAGATTCATTAAATCCATGTCTATTGGTGCTTTGCATCTACCACAAACAAGAACAATGAAACAAAGGTATTAGTCTTAGAACATAATTACTGACTTCTTAAAATTATCCACAAAGGTATTAGCCTTAGAATATAATTATTGACTTCTTAAGATTATCCAAAACTTACTTACGAATTATCTTCAAAATCTGGCATTTTCTCATTTCTGCAATTTTGAACCTACAAGTACATAAAATGTCCTAAGATTACTTCTAGCTATACTAAAGTTAAAAACTTGCATTAGAAGCAAATGAATAATTTCAAAAATTAAACCGAGCAATACTAAACAACAATATGGCTTCCAACTTTCAGAAAGTGTCATAACTCATATATTCAAATTAAATTCATTAATACCAACTTTCAGTAATTGATGAATGAGGCTTGAAGTTCGATATACAATTGAGCAAATATAAACATATATAAAAAGACATATACATTCATTACCTCGTGTGTCCTTATGTAATTGATGAATGATGCTTGAAGTTCATCATGAAGATCATTTAGTCTGCTCTTAAGCTGAGAAACATTTGAGTGGGTAATTGCTTCTAAAGCCAATTTAGAAGGTGTAGCTGCAAATCTAAATCCTCGTACTTGTCCAAGATGTTCTTTTCCCAATACATGAGTTAAAGCATCACTTTTGACAATACATTGATCTAAGTTAGGATGTATCATCCTATATTCTTTAATTTTTTTCTTGTAAGCAAACATTCCTAAATTCTTATTAGGAAAAAAATTAACTGGTAAATAAAATAGATACAAAAAGAAGTTTTAATCACCAAGTTATCAGCAATTTCTTCATCAATTGGAGTTCCATCTTTCTTTGAATAGGCAAGAGACCAAACATCAACTCAAGTTATTGATGAATTTAGACTTTGTTTTATCCACAAAATATATAGATCATTATTTGATAACCGAGCTATTAGTTTTGCATAAAATTAAAAAACTTAAGAAGAAAAATTACCATTTCATGTCTTAAACGAGGAAGTCCTTTTCGACCTATACGATGAACTCTTTTTTGGTTTGCCCTCAAAACTTGGAATTATTTGCTTTTCAACTAGACAAACTTGAAAAGTGAGTAAATTATTACATAAAAATTTCCTTATACAATTTAAAAGAATCATACTGACCTGAAACTCCATAGAATTTCTATCTATAATGAATTTATTCCATTGTTGCTTAGATTTGATGTTTTGAGGTTTCATATCTCTCAATGCTGTAAGGTGGTTTGTCACGTCTTTATTTTTTGTCACAGCTCTTATTTTTCTTGACAACTCTGACTTATACGTCCTCCAAATTTTTCCTATCATCATAAGAATATAGTCTCTATGACAATCATCAATGATGAATTGTTGCTACAATAGAAAAAAAAATGTTTATTAGTTAAGGAAATATTAGAAGATATACATTTTATGATAATTTAACACATATCAAACACTACCTGGACACAAATCCAATGTCTTTTTCTTAAATCTTCATCAACTTCATGCCAACTATTGAATGTTATAGGCACCATTTGTTTTACCAAGCCATCAATATAAGAAGATAATTTAATAGAATTATCACCAACAGCCTACTCGATCTCATTAAACAAAACATCCATACGTTTGCCATCAATAGATGTAACAATGTCAATCTTTGCAGGACCCCTTTTCCTTTTCTTCATTTTTGGAAGAGATATTGAATTATGGGAATCAGAGTCAATAAACTCATTGTCTTTAGGTTCATCTGTAGCAGTTATATGTTTTCCTTTTGCTCTTTTTGCTGTCTGTTTAGCAGACTATCTATAATCATGATTAAAATTAGAGTAAATAATCAAAATAGACAAATCTAAGTAAATAATCAAAATAGACAAATCTAAGTTGACAATATTGAATTATAACTTACTTCAATAAGTGAAGGACCCATTCTCTTCTTCCTTTTTGGACAATCAAAATCAGATTCACTAAACTTAATCTCTTTAAGTTCATCTAAGATAGCTACATGTTTTCTCTTTGCTATTTTTTTTCCTGCCTGTATAGGGCACAATATAAACATAACCAATATTAAAACAATCCAAATAGTGAATTCTAAGCTGACAAAACTGAATCATGACTTACATTAAAAGGTGCGGCCAAATGAATCTTTGTAAGACCCCTTCTTTTCTTTTTCTTCTTTTTTGTACCTACTACATTCACTTACTTGCAAATAGAGTTGGCAAAATTTAACACGACCCGATTACCTGACATGAACATGATACAAATAAATGGGTATGGGTAGTCGAATTTAACACGATTATTAAATAGGCCAGGTCCAGGTCGACACGATTTTTTTTCATGTCTTGTTAAGATTAAAGTTTTTGACCCATTTACCCGATTAACGACCCGATTATATTTTCTATTTTAAAATAATTTTCTGGTTCTTTCCATGAAAACTCAAATATTAAAGATAATTTTCTCTTTTATTTTTTTTTTGAATGGATAAATATAAACACAGTGTTTTATTTATAAAATTTTATATACATTTAGAGCTTCAATAGTATAAATGTGTAAAATATTAGTAGACATGTATATTTTATAATATCGATATATAATATTATGTATGTATGTATAAATAAATAAATAAATTTATTTATTTATTTATACATACATACATACATATACATACATACATATATATATATATATATATATATATATATATATATATATAAATTAAAACTATAGTGTAAATGTGCAATATTTTGGTACATATGTATATTTTATAATATCGATAAAGTATGTACATGTGTATGAATGACAACATAAAAATGTTTGATGTAAATTTTGTTTAATATATAAATATTAAGCTGGTTATTGGGTAATCCGATTATTTTTTTGTGTTGGGTTTAGGTCTCAATATTTTGACATGATTATTAAATGGGTCGGGTTTGGGTTGACCTAAATTTGACACGACACGAAGCTGACATGACATGAACACGACCCGATGACCCGTTTTGTCACCTCTACTTACAGTTATGCATCCTTTAGGCAGTGCACTATTTGTAACATATCCTTTTAACTTTTTCATAAATCTAAAAAAATTAGATAAAAAAATCAATTATATTTAAGTATTTAACATAAAAGTAAAATGAACCATAATATAAAAGAGAAATTATAGTATACCTCTCAAAAGGATACATCCAGCGATATTGCACTGGACCACATCGTTTGGCTTTACGTCCTGAGTGGATTGTCAAGTGAACCATGATGTCAAAAAAAGAAGGTGGAACATACATCTCAAGCATACTTAAAGTCTCAGCAAAATGATTTTCTATTTCTTCGACTTAGTTCCATCAATCATTCTTCGGCATAATTCATTGAAGAACGTGGAAAGTTGAAATATTGCAATTCGTAATCCCTTTGGTAAAAGCCCTCTAATTGCTACTGATAATAATTGTTGCATTAAAAGGTGATAATCATGAGATTTAAGGCCTATGATTTTACATTTTTCAACTGAAATGCACTTTCCAATGTTAGAACCATATATGTATGGCAACTTCAAATCAAACAGTCTCTTACAAAATGTTTGGTTCTTTGGTTTAGCAAGCGCATGCATGGCTGCTAGTAAACATATTCCATTTTCTTCTACCTTTGGATGCAAATCAGGTCTGATTCTCAGCTCTTCTAAATCTTTACAAGATTTCAACCCATCTTTTGATTTTCCTTTCAAATCTAACAATGTACTAATAATGCTATGTTGAAAATAATTTTAAAAAGTTATTAGTTGAATAAATATTTACAATAAACATATATTTGTGGTACACATCCTATTTTAATCACACAAAAAGGAAAAGAGTTTATTTTCGCTTAATTCGTAGTTGTGTGAGTCCCTTTCCTAACATCCTTTGTTTCCTATCTCCATCAAAGCATTTTGAAAGAAAATGAAATGAATGAGAGGGGTCAAGAAATTTTCTATGGCCCATGTTTGCAAACTTTCTACTATGTGGTAACCAATAAGAACATGTATCAAAACCACATATAGGACAAGCAAATTTTCCTTTTGCAGTGCATCTAGCTAGGTTAGCATATGCTGGAAAATCGTTAATCGTCTACATTAAAAAAGCTTTCAAATTAAACATGGACTTAGAGATTCTGTCATACATATTTACCCCATTGTTTCATAATTCTTTCAAATCCTCTATAAGTGGCTCCAAATATACATCAATATCAGTTCCAGGGTATTTTGGACCTGGAATTAATAAGGTCAACATGTTCAGCCATGGAGGAAGATTATACATCACTAATATCATTGGCCAACAACTATATCTAGAGCTATAATCACGAAATGGATTAAATCCATCAATTTCAAGTCCAAGTCTAAGGTTTTGAGGATTTAAATCAAATTCTGGCCACTTCCTATCAATTGTTTTCCATGCTGGTGAATCAATAGGATGTTGCATCTTGCCATCTAGATTTTGATTCTTGGCATGCCATATTAATTGCTCAGCCATTATTTTAACTTAAACATCCTCCTAAACCTAGGAATAATTGGAAAATAGCGCAACACCTTCATTGGAATACCTTTTTTAATCTTATTAGTGCGTTCATTAACCTTCCATCCAGAAGCACCACATTTTGGACATGTATCCATATCTTTTTTCTCTTTTCTAAACAAACAGCAATCATTAATGCACGCATTTATCTTTTCATATCCTAAGTCAAATTCCTTCAATAACTTTTTTACTGAATACATAGAATCTGGAATAGTATTCTTTGGAGGAAGAATATCTTTAAGGATTTGAAGTAACCTTGATTATTTGATTACAATATACTTGATTTAATTTTTTTATAACACCAGGTCAAGTTAAAACCTTGGAAGATTCACCCATGTTTTATCCATTATGAGTCCTTCATTTGTTAATAAATAACCAGCTACTACAATTTAAAAGAATAAAATAATAAGCACTAAACTATATGTAGCAAATAAATTACAAAATTCAGCCAAATAAGTACCAAAATCACACCACAAACATATATTTAATTTTAACTCCAACTAAAAATATATAACGAGAAGATGACAAGAAATCAAGTACTTGAATGAACACATGCAGATGAAAATGTAGCCAAAATTTAAATGAATAAACTCAAAGATTAAGCAATTACCAGATCAGTAAAGCCGGAGACAGCTTTTGTTTTAATGCCCAAATTGAAATTACTTGAAATCTTAAGAAATTGAGAAAATAAACCTAATCAAAACATGCACCTAAAAATTTAACCAAATTAAAAGGAAAAAAAATTTAACCAAATTAAAAGGAAAAAAATATTTAACTAAATTAAAAGGAACAAAATAAGAGCTCGAGAAGTTACCAGAGAGTGAAGCCGAAGACCATTTTTGTTTCTCTCAAATCAACATGCAAACTGAAATTACTTGAAATTGTAAAAACCTAAGGAAAAATTGCCTAATCAACACATATAGCTAAGATAATGAAGAAAACTTGAAAGAAATTCCAGCGATTATTACAATTTCAGCTATAAGATTTTGTTGATCTAAACAATCCTTGTAATATGTTCCTGGTTCTGTTAAATGAAAATGAATCTAATATTTTAATCGAACGAGTATTATGAAGATTGTTAATGAAGAATGAGAGTGGAGCTCGAGAGTTTTTTTTTTTTTTTTTTTGAAATTGAAGATCGTGAGTTTGTATTCCTTTTTATTTATTTATTTATTTGGAAGTGAACCCAAGATCGTGAGTTTAGCGCAAGTTTGTTTTAAGTGATTAAAAAAAATGCCTTTAGTAAAAAGTAAATGTTATTTTTAATTGGAGGGTGCAGGGAATAAAGGCAAGGTGACATGTAACAAATAACTTCTCAAGCGTTTTAAAATCTAACACTACAATTGATCAAAATTAATAATTTATAACAGCGTTTTCAAAATAAAACGCTGTCTATACTATTTACTATAGCGTTTTTTTATGAAACGCTGATATAAGATGCTGTAAATACATGAAATTCTTGTAGTGCTGTAATGTGATTTTACCACGGCAGCACTTGCTTTAACAACTGTTATTCAAGGATGCCATATGATATATACATGTTTATCATTTATAATCAAATGTCGTTGTAACTATCGTGCTTTCTTTTGAAATTTGGATGCTACGTTTTATTATTCGTTTCTCAGGAATTTGATTATTTTGTTGATTGCTGTCTTCTCCATTTTTAAGCTTCCTGCAACTAGCTCACCTGTATCAATGTTTTTACTGGTTTTGCAGACTCAACTTCTAAAGGCATATTACATGTATAAATATATAAACTAGCCATGTACATGGATTGCTGGTCGATAAATTGGACCCAAATTTTTGCTCTCCTTGAAGAACAAGGCGAATGACTCATTAATGTTTCTCCCTTTTACTACCTAATTAGACCTGTAATTTTATTTAATCACCCATTTCATCTCCAACCTTGTAATTTTAACGTTTAAATTTGACCAATTTAACAAAAGACTTTGGTTAATATAATTTGTTTCCTTATTTTTAAGCCCCCTACACCAACATTTTACTTTAAAATTCTCCATAGCCTTAGCTTCTTCAAATTACAACACTTCTTCAAAATAGAATTTCAAAAAATTATGGAGGAGAATAAGATCAAGGTGTTCACAATCAAAATCATGTTACGGACGTCTGAGATCAGAGCTTTCTCGCTCGAGAAATTTTATTTTTATTTTTTCATCATTTTGGTGTTTCTAATGGAAAAATAATATAGCCACAAATTCTATATAATTTACTATGTGTAAATTTATGAGCCATTATTCCATTGGTTAGATAAGAATACTTTATGACCACCATAAATTATTTTAACCAATACAACTATACCTCATCTACAAAAATAAATTTTTACAAAAATTTATAATTCTATTTAATTTAACAACTCAAGGCATGGTGAATTAAAATATCAATTTCCATGTATTTATTATTTCTTACTTATTACTTTTTAACCTTTGCAATAAAAATGTAAATTTCATTTTCATTTAATAGTATTAATGATCCGTATATAATATACTTAATACATTGTTAAAAGAAAATAAGTGAAGAATATATTTTAATATTCATTTGATATTTAAATAACAGTTCAATAACAACACCTCAAAAGTAAAGTATTCTACAAATTGAACAGCACTAAATGGTCAAAAAATCAATAAATTCTTACCATCCGTTGATATCCAAATAATGATGTATGATAGTTCTAGTATATCGTAGTCCCAGCCTTCAAACATTAATATTTCATGCATTTTTGTTCGGCCTCATCCGCTTCGTGCTTAGGCACAACACGATTGCAAAGCCTAGTCACGATAACTTCGCGAATGGGCTAGACCCATTCTGGTCCTCTAAATTTTTCTAGTGGTATATATGGGAAAATCCATGCATTCTGTAAAAACAATCTTATACCATGAGAATGAATTACAAACACAATCCATACAGCGAATGCTTGTCAATTTTTAGTTTTCTTCAATTGAATGACCTCATTTTCTCTCATGGGTTAACACAATTTATCTATAATTAATGGAATTTCAAGGCTTCCCCTCGCAGGTGTTGCTAGAGCAGTTGTCAACGCAACCAGTCATCTATTGTGCATCTGCAGTGTCACATTACTACATTAGAAGACATAAAGATACACATGTCTAAAATTTATGAAACATATTCATGAAGAAATTTATAGAGTACTGAATTAAAGAGAAAGAGATTTAATATACCATCAACGTTATCAGAGTAAGAATCCATTGTGCAGCCGATGTTACAGTAATCGAAACTAGTAGAAGCACCTCCATGAAAGAGGCAATGCTTCAAACATTTCCAGGCACTAGGCAAGAGTTCCTTTGGAACATATGGAAACCTACGCTTCATATCTAAAATGCAATCCAAATAACATGCGGCATAACATTTATCGAACCTCGCCGTTGCTTGCCCTATGAACGACATAATTTGCTTCATCCATTGTTACGCTAATTCCCAGAAGCTAGCTGTATCAATGACATAATTTGCTGGTTTGGCAGATTCAATTTCTAAAGCATAATATACATACTAGTCTTGTACGTGAAATGGCATTAATATTATTATCACACAATTACTTGTTATCTTTTTCATGTATGGAGGGAAATTTACAAAATTGACCCAAATTTTTTTCAATTTTTCATATTTAACCCTTCAAATTTTTTTCTATCATAACTAGACAAGCATAAAACTTTTGCCACAAATTGCCCTCCTTATTTCAACCCAAATTTTTAACATCCTGACCAAACCGTTTAACCAAACCGTAAACAGCTTCCTCTCTTGACTCATCATCCACAACTGTGAACAGAGACGGCAATTGGCGATGGCAACAGTAATTCTAACCAAATATGCCTGAATTCAACACTAATCCAAAACCTAGGAAACCTAATTGAAAGGAATTTGGTTTTGTAGAACTATTGTACATTAGTTGTTTGATGAAATGTTTCTTAGATTGTTTTTTCTTTGATTTTGAGTAACCAAGTGTTTATGAGGTGTTTGTTAGCTTGGGAATGTGTCTGTGGTTTGATTTGGTCCAAAATTTTCTTATCGGCGCCATTGTATGCACTCTGTCGCACCAAAATTGTGCGACAAGGTGAGAAATAGCTTGGGTGAAACTGTCTCTTAGTGCGACAAGCATCCTGTCGCACGCATATGAGGTAAGATAGGCGTGCCTGTAGCGCCTAATCACCTGTCGCACCAAAATACAGTTTCTTTTTCTTTTAATTTTTTAAACTATTATGCCATGTAATATAATAATATTATATAAAATGTCCCTTATATTCTCTTTATGATGTTTTATAGTTTGTAATTATATTTATTTTTATAATTTCAGGCTTAATGGATTCAGTTGTGCTTCAATTGTGCTATAATGGTTGGTGGTAGACGTTGGCTGATGGTCGTATGAAATATGTGAATGCAAAGAATACGGTTTTTTTGGTTCAGAAAAATTATCTATTTGAACAATTTTTGGCAAGAGTATATGAGGTGTCATTAAAAAACGAATAAACTTCAACAAAGTTTGTTTTAAAAGAAGCGATGGGTTTCCATTGCATGATTCAAGGAAACTTCTTTTTCGTTTTTACAACCCATGCTGATAGAAGGGCTCTAATCGCTTTGAAAATCCAAGCCTACAACAACCAAAGTAAGAAGGTCATAAAACCTATCATTAAATATTCAATATTACAAAACTAATTAATCCCAAAAAAGTTGTCAACTCACCTGAACCCCATACGTAAAGCCAAAATATTGTACTTGTTAATTTATGCCTTGGATCTTTCAAACGAGCCTCATTTAATTTCTTGTGTTTGTCATTTAATGCATTGTGAAGACTGTTGTATATCATTTCCCAAGATAAATGACCCCACGGATGATTTCGGAAGTGATCCATGTCATCATTAAGCAATGAGAAATTTATTTGACAGTAATCTTTTCAATCATTTAGAACTCTGTCTGTAAAATAATAAAGTGCGATCTTTGCTGCATCAATGTCATCCATAGCCTCGAAGTCCAAATCATCAAATCTTGCGTCGAATTGCTTAAGACTAATGTTGCGAAACAAATTGTAAAAATATGTATTAAGTAGCCGATGCATCGTTTTTAGCTTTTTTAGTACGACATCTTCACCGTAGGAAACTGCCATAACTAAACACCACTCTCCAATTGATAATCGTATCAAATGCTCACTAATTTGAAACTAGAGTTGATCTTTCTCGTTGCGTTTCTCATTGGCCACTTGCCTAAGCAGCACGTTGTGCAAAATTATGCCATTGAACAAAAAGCTTCGGCATTCCAAGAAATGCCCAAATATGTCTTGCCTAAATAGTTGCAACTGCCATTTTGTTAACTTTATGCGGATGACTTTTAGCACTATAGCTAATTTACACATACTTGAGATACGGTATAAGCTAACTTCATCATGCCCGATTCATTTCTCAATCTTACTGAATAATTATTTGCTATTTTAGATTTCGCCATATATCTGTTGCATTTATAGCACTATCATATTAAATTTATAACAATTTAATAACACCAAACTAAAAAAAAAATAAAACAGTAAGTTCATGCCATAACCAGCCTATCCCACATATATCAAGTGTGACAAGTGCGGCCTCAACCTCGCCAGTCACCCATGGTCACGTCACCAACATCCTGTAACCCCCAACAACAACTTCACCCACACTACCAACATCATAAACACTTTAATCCTCCATAACCAAAACAACAAAATAACAACATAACACACAATAGAACATGCAATAATTTAGGGTTTTTAAACTAATTTTTGAATTTGTGATTTTAACCGTAATTTTGGTGATGTTGGCAGCCGTGGATAGACTTCGATGTGGTGGGAAACCGCTGGCAATGAGTAGCCCACTTTGAGGAGAGAAATTGTTCAGTTTGGAGGAGAGGAAGCTTGGTGAGAATGAGAGGGGTAGTTTCATCACTTGGTGTATGCTTTGGCTAATGTTGATAGAAATAAACTTCAAGGGTTAATTTTGAAAATTGAAAAAATTTTATGGTTGATTTTGTAAATTTCCCGAATGTATGTGGATGTGAACTTAATTGACATTGACTTGTTGCATAAAGTAGTAAGACATTTGTGAAGCACTAAATAAAAACAATGATTGAACTGTATTTAGCATTATTAGGTCATCAATTTAATTTGCAGTTGAAATACTTCTGAAATTCCCTTATAGATTATTATATGATCTGGCTTACGCTTTTCTTTCGGTGAGAGTTTAACCTTCACCAGGTCAGTAAACTTTTAATTTGTTAAGTGTCCCCTTTTTATTAAAAAAGACAAATAATAAATGCTTTCTTAATATTTGTAGAATACAAACAGCATTTATTAACTAACGTATATTTTGAATTGGAATGACATGTAAGCTATAATTTATACATGTTGCAGAAAAAATTAGCAAAATTCTTTATTTATTTGTTGAAGAAACTCTGAAATTGTTATGAATTTCAAAATGTTAGACTAAGGGTCCATTTGGGATTGTTTTTGGGAAGCTTAAAAGTGATTTTAAAAATCTAAAAGTTCATTTTAGTGTTTGGTAAAAAAAATAAAAAGTCAATTTTGTCAAAATCAGCCCCTCCTACAGCTAATTTTGAAAAGTAGGGTAGGAATAGCTTTTATATTCTGATTTTGAGAATCAATTTTATCCTTTAATACAATTCCATAAATATCTTTAAAATTATTATCTAAACTCAAAATTATCCTTATTCACATTGGAAACAAAATCAATATTTTGATAAATTTATTATAATTCATCAATATAAAATTATTAACATCAAATTGTTGGTCGAATTATTATTAAATTTGTTTCCCTATATTATAAATTTAATTATAAATTTTTTTAGATAAAAAAATAAATATATTATAAATTTTATTTTTAGTGAAAAATATTATATGTGCATGTTTTTACATGTATAAGTAAATTTTATCCTATATTATATATATTTTAGTAATTTATTTCTCTTAGTAGTTTAACAGTAAATTTACCAAATTTCTATAACTGCTTTCAAAACTCACAATACTTCTAAAAATAAAATTTACCAAACACTTAACTGAATCTCTTTATAGCTAATTATTTTTACAGCAGAGCTAACAACAATTATTTTAAAAGTTACAGCATTCCCAAACTGATCCTAACTATAACTTGCTTTTAAAAAGTAATCATTAATAACTTGTCTACAGTAGCCATGTAGTTTAAATGGAAAATATTTATGAAAAATATTAAATTAAAAGTTTCCTGTAGCAATCTAAACAGGCCTTAACATTCTAAAATGAAGATGGTTTAAATCAAGAAACAATTTCTTTACCAGCAAACAAATTTTATTTGATTTTTTACAGCATATAATATGTGAGCCTGGATCCTCCCTTCCATCATTACACTTTTTGATTCTGTAACTAATTTAAGTTGCCAGGTGGAATGCTTTGTTCATTCTTGAAGAAATTATCGGGATCAAACTTGGTCTTCACTTCAACCAATTTCTTAAAATTTCCGTTGAAATACTTGGTCCCATAAACTTCAGCATCTTTCAGGCTTGTTTGATTGTTTGAACTGATGCCGATATCAAGATCTCTATAGTTAAGATATGTGTTTCTTGGGTTACTGGAGACATAAGGAGCCATTGAATCATAAAAGTCCCTCAGCTTATTTGTGTAGAGATTGGTAGTATCAGTTCCCTCTTCTGGCCAACTTTCATAATACTGAATCAGGAATAGATTTCCGGCTCTGTGAGGAAATGCAGTTTCGGATTCCGAAATCTCGCTCATTCTCCCCCCATAAGGATTCCATTGCATAAACATGTTCTCATTATCAATCATTTTTTTCCATATTTCTTCTAAACCCTCCCTTGGAATCACATTTTTCACGTAATCAGATTTGGCTTTAAAAGAAATTTTTGCCTCTGTTGGCCTTTGGAGTAAAACATCGATCGATGTTACATTCTGTGAACTGTCCATAAAAAAAACCGTGGACTGACCCCAACTCATTTCACGGCAATCATTTTGCTGCAATCCCACTTCAGGAAACTTCTGATTCATCAATTTCATTAGGTTTTCAGTTTGTCCAAGAAAGAAACCAATGAACGAAACCGAAAGTGTTTTGTCCTCTTTAGGAACTTGGATCGTTGTTCTTATGAAAAGTTCTTCAGGAAGCTTCGGAGCAACATATTGCCATTTACGTAAAACATCTGTTGCACCCTGAGCAAGTGTTTTATCTACTTTGAATAAAGTCACTTTCTCCGGAACAGCAACCAGCTTGATTTTCCATGCCAATATAACTCCGAAACTTGCCCCACCGCCGCCTCGGATGGCCCAAAACAAATCCTCTCCCATGGATTCTCTGCTTAGAATTCTTCCTTTAACATCAACAAGTTGTGCATCAATGACATTGTCCACGGAGATGCCGTATTTCCTTAACAGATTCCCGTACCCGCCACCACTAATGTGCCCTCCGACACCAAGTGAATGGCAAACGCCGGCCGGGAAGGCATGGACTTTGCTTGTATTTGCAATTTTAAAGTATAATTCTCCAAGGGTAGCTCCAGCCTGAACCCATGCAGTTTCGTTTGCAATGTCAATATCAATTGATCGGAGATTGAACATGTCCAGAATAACAAATGGGACTGTTGATATATACGAAAGGCCGTCGTAATCATGGCCGCCGCTGCGGATTCTGAGTTCCAGGCTGGCTTGTTTTGCACATTTTACAGTTGCCTGGACATGGGATTCATGCTTGGCCGTTAAAATAGCGACGGGTTTCGGAGTTGAAGCAAATAAGAACTTGCGGTTTTTTATATAAGCATTCAGAACAGACTGAAAATTTGAATGATTTTGCGTGAAAATAACATTAGAGATGGGGTTAGAGGGCTGAACGTGCTGAGGCAGACATTGGAGAAACGATTCAAGATTTGAACCAGAAACTGAAAGAAAAAGACTTGACACTGTAACAAGTAAAAGGGAGATCAAAGCCTCCATTTCTTGAATGCCCGAGAGTATGCAGGATTTGGATTTAGTGCTGATTTATTTATTTGAATCCAAATTCCCTCATGCCCAATATGCCCAATAGAACTGCTGTGATAGGCATATATAGGACACTGGGGCATATATATATGTTTGTCTGTGTGAATATCATGAATCTAAAAGCCTCCAGGAGCAATGGCTAATTAAGAATAGTGATGTGATTTTATTTTATATAGTATTGTATTACTTTCCTGACCTAATTTATATTTATTTATATTTTATTATTTAAATATTTGTCTTGTTATTTTATAATTTTATTATTCAAATTAATATTTTATATATTATTTTATTATTTTTCTTACTTAATTTTCATACTTATTTATATTTTGTTATTCATATTTTGGAATATTCAAGTAAGAAGAGCTTAAAGAAGAAATTAATTGAAAGTTTAAGGGAAGTAATGAGAGTTAAAATGAAAAAAAATCGAAGAAGCAAAGGCCTAGTTAAGGCAATCACGTGAAGATGAGAATAATTAGCATTGGAAATTATTTAATTTTAAGGCAAATAACGTGAAGAATAAAAGGAAAAGCAGAAAAGGTTAATGACTTTCAATTTCAGGTTATTCACGCGGAGGGCACTCTGATTCAATTGATTGGCAAGCATGTGATGGGCTTAAAAATTCTTGTGGGCTTAGGAATTAAAGAGGCGGCTAGCATTATTACTATAAAAAGTTCATGAATTGAAGCATTAAGAAAAGAAGGCCAGAGCAGCCAGACTAATTAACACCAGAGGAAAAGAAGAGCGGAATAAGAGAGAGAGAGAGAAAAAAAAAAAAAAAAGCAGCGGCCGCAAGAATTGATAAAAGCCGAGAGCAGCATACGAAGAGAGAGGATAGCTTACTGAGTTTATTATTTCTCTTTCCTTTTTTTTTAATTATCTTTGGATTTTCTTTATATTCTCATGAACTAATTTATTTTACTAAGGCTACAATGTAGCCTAATTATAAAAATTTAACTCCAAATCTATATTATTTTTAGTTTATTATTCTATAATTGAATATTTATTATTTTGCTTAATGCTTTTAAGTATCTGGCTCATATTTAAATGATTTAAGGATACATAATAAGACAGAGGTATTTGTGTATTTCTACTCTGTGTAATGGATGCCATGAATTGGATGAAAAATAGAGATATGTCAACGTAATTTGTGTAGTTTTATCTAAGAATTTCTATAGAGCTTAATGAATCTTTGCCTATTTAAATTCACATAGAGATAGTGTGGGTTAATATATGAAAGTATTTTTAATATTACTCGAGAGAAGATATTGAATAGATTAGGAAAATTCACTGTCAATAGGGATAATAAACTTTAATAGCATAGATGGAGAATTAAATTAGATTGATTATGGTGAAATTCGATGTCCTTGTGTTTTAATCTCTTGGTGATTTTTATTATTGCCTGCATCTTCATTTAATTTATAGTTATTTTATTTAATTTTTAATCTAAATTCACTTATTCAGTTATTCAAATAAATTAGGGTTAGAATAATTTCGAAAACTAATAGTATATACAATCTTTGTGGGACGATAATCTACTCTTCATTATTTTTAGTACACTTGCTAATTTAAGCAACAAGTTTTGGTGCCTTTGTGGGAGATTGTTTGGATTAGTATCGATTCCAACTAGCCTTAGGTTAACTTAAAATATTTTTTTTATTTTTTTATTTTTTTCATTTTTGTTTTGTTGTTTAAATTTATCAAACATTCATGAAGCTTTGATTTATTTCCTTTTGATCCATAGATTGAATGTACTTGTAGAAGGCTCAATAGAGAGAGGAGAGAAGCTTTAGAGGAGCAACAACTAATCGTGGATGACGAAGTAGTGCAAGGAAATGGGGACGCAAGACCTTTATGAGATTATGTTGTGTCGACATTTAATGGTACCCACTTAAGCATTGCATGCGTTGCTGTTCAAGCTAATTATTTTGAGATCAAACTAGTTATATTCTAGATCATTCATAAGTTAGCACAATTTGCTGAGATGCTGAATGATGATCCAAGTGCTCATATTACAAAATTTTGGAAATTTGTGACACATTTAAGTAAAATGGAGTCTTAAACAATGCTATCAAGCTAAGGCTTTTCCCGTTCTTACTGATGGATAAAGCAAAAGAGTGTTTAAACTCACTTTCTCTTGGGACAATCACTACATAGGATGGCTTAGCGTAGAAGTTTTTAGCAAAGTTCTTTCTCTCACCAAAAATAGCCAAGTTGAGGAATGACATCATTACCTTCGCTCAATTTGAGATGGATTCATTATATAAAGCATGGGAGAGATACAAAGATCCACTTAGAAAATATCAACATCATGGTCTACCAATTTGGCTGTAAGTGCAAACATTTTAGAATGGGTTGGGAGCTACCAGAACAATGATTAATGTTGCAGAAGGAGAAACTTTAATGGGACAAACACCAGAATCAGCTTATGAATTATTGTAGGAGATGGCTTCTAATAATTACCAGTGATCTTCAAAGCAACCAATACCAAAGAGAGTTGTAAGAGTCCATAATGTTGATGTTGTCACTGCTTTATATGCATAGATAATTGCTACTTGTAACCAGTTGGACAATCTGAATATTCAAAGTCAGCCTCAAGTGTGTGAATTATGTGGAGAGAATCACACCAGTGTCAACTGCCAAGTTGGAAGTCCTTTTATGCCATCATTTGCTGAACAAGCTCATTATGTGTCGAATTTCCAGAGGTAACAAAATGAACCATATTCCATTACCTACAATCCTCGTTGGAGAAACCATCCAATTCTATTGTGGAACAACACTTAGAATACATTGACGCCCGCCTTCGAGGTTCCAACCACTAGAAAAGAAGTCAAATTTGGAAAATGTCTTTACTCAACTTACAATAAACATGTCTCACTTCATGACTAGGACAGGGAAACTTTTCAAAATCAAGTTGCATCTTTCCAGAACCTTGAGCTACAAGTGGGTCAAATTGTAAATTTAGTATGTAGCCGACCACAAAGATCTCTGCTGAGCAACATAGAGATAAATCCAAGGGAGCAAGTTAATGCAATTGTACTTTGAAGTGGTAAACAACTTGAAGAGTCGCAAAAAGAAGTAAAGCAAATTGTTGAAGAGCAAGTTGACTACACAACCAAGGTTTTGAAGTCAGCAAGTTCAGAAATACAATAACCTATAGTACCAGTCAAGGCCTTTGTTCCTCCAACCCCTTTTACTCAGCATCTCCGAAAAAATAATATAGATAAGCAATTTTTAAAAATTTTTAACGTGTTTAAGAAATTGCATATTAACATTTCTTTTGTAGATGCTTTGGGAAAAATGTTGCTCTACGCTAAATTTATGAAAGAAATGTTGCCCAACAAGAGGAAATTTGAGGAGCATGAAACTATAATGTCGACTAAGGACTGCATCGCCATCTTATAAGATAAATTACCACCAAAGCTGAAAGATTCAGGAAGCTTTAACATTTCATGCACGATTGGAAATTGTTATTTTGATGAAGCTTTATGTGATTTAGGTGGAAGCATTAATTTGATGCCTTTTTCTGTTTTTAAGAAACTAGGTTTGGGTGAACCTAAGGCAACAACAGTTATCGTCTGTTGTGCAAATTTTATTGAACTCGCAAGTGCACGAACCTATTGTAGAATAGATTCAATGGTGACGAGTGTCGATCCCACAAGGAGGTGGATTTTAATTACTTGTAGAATTAATTTTTCTAAGAGGGTGATTGGATTTATAATGACGATTATGTAGGCAATGTTTTAATTTAACGCTGTTGGAATAAACTATTAAAATGAAATACTTAGATCAATGGACACCACTCAACATGCACCATCGAACTTAATATTCATTATTAGTACCAATTAAATCATGAAGGGGGAACTTCCACTCATCATGAACCACACTCTAATAGATATGGTGCTAAGGGCTTCCCTGCCAAATAAGTAATAACCTTACCTAGGGAGGCGGTTATTAAGCAAGATATCCAACAAGATTATTACTATTTTCACGAAAAGTCAAAACAACCACATAAATTAAAGGGGAAGGAAAAGTAAATTTACCAAATTAAGCCCATGGAGCATGTTGAGACTTCACCTTCAACCCAAGCTTGAAAGGAAATTAGCCACTCATATTTGAACTAGGGGTAAAATGGGAATTTTATTAAAATACGTAGAAAATACAAGATGGAGATGGAATTACAGAAAATGGAGTCCAAAAATGGATTCAGGGCTGTCAAATTAGGGGAGCCCCTTTTTATAGATAAAAAAGTAAATCATGCCATCAAGAAAAATTAAAACAATTTACGCTAGTGGATTTTAAACGTGGCAAGTTCTATTGGATGGAACACATCATCGTGGCTCTTATTCAATACAAGGGTATATGCATGTTAAATTTTGAGAACGTTTTTTTCCGATTCCACTAACACGCCACGCCACCGGTCAACATTTTTGGTCAAATAAGCTCGTGACACGCCATCGCCCACGCCATCATCTTTGCCAATGCCACATAAGCGTTCTATGCCACATCATTCGACCAATCAAATGCCGCCACGCCATCGCTTGTGGCCACGTCATCGCAGAAACATCATCGCAGACAATGCCACGTCCAGATACGATGCATGGTGAACAAAGGGGTTGAAGGGCTTGTCATGTATATGATCGTATATATCAACCGTGATTACATGGGAAAGTGGTTTATATGTGAATTTTCATTTTTCTTTTTATGCTCCTCCTAAGGTTTTCGACTGTCCTGAGTTCAAAAGTGCTGTCCGTTTTTTCATCTGATCTCTCGTTTATTGTGAAATGACCATGATATACCCTAAAATACATAAAATACTTAATTAAAATAAAACATACATAATTAAATTACAAGGGACTTAAAGACATAAAAATAGGGATGTTAGTGAGACTTGGAGTGTAAAATGATGATTTTCTCCATTATAAATACACACTTTCTAGTACTCAACATCGTCCAATTAACAAATAGATCTATAAAGTATCCAAGGGGCATAGTTGAGGACATACTTGTGAAGGTTGACAAGTTTATATTCCCTACAGATTTTATTGTCTTGGATATGGCCTAAGATATAAAGTTACCTCTCATTCTAGGCCGACCATTTTTAGCTACAAGAAAAGCTTTGATTGATGTTCAGGATGGGAAACTGATTTTACGTGTTCAAAATGAGCAAGCCATTGTCAATGTGTATACACCTATCAACTATCCCACTGAACTCAAAGATTTTCTTGAAGAAGACATGATGGATAGAAAAATGGCCAAACCATTTAAGGACGAGCATCCATCTGACCCTCTTGACATTTATACGATTCATAAGCAATCTATCAATGAAGATTCATCACCTTATTTTCACAAGAAGAGACCTAATTGCAAGCAACTTGGGCAAGGTCCATCTAGATTATCTCTTTCCATCCACGAGCCTCCTTGAACGATCTCTTCAAAGACAATCAGGTTAATGACTATAAATTAAGCGCCTCGCCCTTACAAGTGAAACTATCGTTGAGTAATTTAAGCCTATGTACCATCAATACATAGAGAATAATCTACCATGAGAAGAAGGCTACCTTAAGGGGTAAAGTGAAAGCTCTTGTCTACATACATCAAAAAGAAAAAAAGAAAAAGAAAAAAGAAAAAAGAAAGCATGTGCTTCAAGAAAAATCAAGAGAAAATGAAAATTTATGCCAGTGGATTTAAAAAAAAAAAGATCAAGATGATGAGGTTAGTTTGACCTACTTTATTTATTATTCAATACAAGGGCTGTTGATGTTGAAAATTTTGAGAATGAGTTTTGATTGAATTGATTCACACACAGCACAAGAATCCAATGTGAGATGAGACTGACTATTGAATTAAAATTAGAACGTTGCCAATATTTTTAATTTTCTTTGAGCTATATAATTTATGACATCTTTGAGGCATTTTTAATGATGCTTGTGGGTATCATTACTAGAAACCCTCATGAGACTATAACTCGTCCATTAGGGCTGCCTAGTGGTTTAAGGGCTTGTTGTATATGGTATATGCAATCGTGATCACCTGGGAAAGTGGTTTAGTAGAATTTTCTTTCTATAATTTTCATTTTAGTTTTGCTCGAGGACTAGCAAAATGTTAAGTTTAGGGGTATTTGATGTGATTTTATTTTATATATTATTTTATTACTTCCCTTACTTAATTTATACTTTTTTGTATTTATTATTTAAATTTTTGTTTTAATTTTTATTATTTGCTATTGTAATTCATATTTTGGAATATTTAACTAAAAAGAGCTTAAAGAAGAAGTTAATTGTAAGTTCAAGGAAAGTAATGAGAGTTAAAATGGAAGAAAGTTGAAGAAGCAAAGGCCTAATTAAGGCAATAACGTGAAGAAGAGAATAACTAGCATTGGAAATTATTTAATTTTATGGCAAATAACTTGAAGAATAAAAGGAAAAGAAGAAAAGGTCAATGACTTTCAATTTCAAGTTATTCGTGTGGATGGCAATTTTTTTTTTTTTTGAATTGCATGGGACTAATGCCTATATTACAACTTATATTCTATGAGATTATTACTGATATATTTAAAATAATCATACAATTCCTAGAACTAGAGCCTACATATTTACTCTCTCTAATATTCGAGGAACGCCTACTCCACTCTCATTTCAATAAGGAAAGGTTGTTTTTACTCAATTATTCATCATAATTGAGAAGGAATTTTAGCCCCTACAATACTTTATGGTGGGAAGTAGCAACTTTGCCCCTCCGCGCACTTTGATTCAATTAATTGGCAAGCATGTGATGGGCTTCAAAATTCTTGCGGGTTTAGGAATTAAAGAGGCGGCTAGCATTATTACTATAAAAAGGTCTTGAATTGAAGAATTAAAAAAAGAAGACAAGAGCACCCACACTAATTAGCAACGGACAGGAAAAGAAGAGCGGAATAACAGAAAAACCAAAAAAAAAAAAAAAAGAAAGAAGTAGCCGCAAGAATTGATAAAAGCCAAGCGCAGCAGACCAAGAGAGAGGATAGCTTCCTGAGTTTCTCTTTCGTCTTTTTAATTATCTTCTTTGATTGTTTCTTAGGATTCTTTTTATATTCTCATGAACTAATTTATTTTATTAGGGCTACGATATAGCCTAATTATGAAAATTTAACTTCATAAATTTATTTTATTTTTAGTTTATTATTCTATAATCATAAATTTATTTTATTTTTAGTTTATTATTCTATAATTGAGTGTTCATTATTGTGCTTAATACTTTTAAATATTTAGCCGATATTTGAATGATTTGAGGATACATAATGAGACTAAGAGGAGATTTATATATTTCAACTCTGTGTAATGGATGCCATGAATTGAACGAAAGACAGAGATGTGCTCATGTGATTCGTATAGTTTTATCTAAAAACCTCCATAGAGCTTAATGAATCTTTGCATATTTAAATTCACATAGAGATAGTGTAGGTTAATATGTGAAGATGTTTTTAACATTACTCGTGAGAGGATATTGAATAGATTAGGAAAATTCACTGTTAAAATGTGTAATAAACTTTAATAGTATAGATGGAGGATTAACTTAGATTGGTTATGGTAAAATTGGATGTCCTTGTGTCTTAATCTCTTGGTGATTTTTATTATTGCCTGCATCTTCATTTAATTTTTAGCTATTTAATTTTATTTAATTTTTAATCTAAATTCACTTATTCAGTTATTCAAATAAATTAAGATTAGAATAATTTTGATGACTAATAGAATATATAATCTTTGCGGGACAATACTCTACTCTTCATTATATTACTTGTGTTGACTAGTATACCTACTAATTTACGCAACAAATAGAGAATTTCAATCATCTAATTATTTGACCCACATTGAATGCTGGGCCATTCATGCTTGTTGTCGACACTAATTTGAGGATTATGGACCCTGTGTTGTAGTGCATTTCATGCACTAGTTTTGCATTGTTTACTCCCTTTAATATCGATGTTTTGCACTTAATAATTGTGATTTACTTGTGCTTTATTTTTGTAGGTGCAATTTTATTGATTGGTGCTAAATTGAGTTACAAGATGATGTTTGAGGATGAATTGTCTTTCTGGAGAAATTCTGAGCTTCAAAAGAAGTTTGTTGATAAGGCGTGGGCACGTGCTGTCAATGGAAGACTTGAAGTTTTTATTTTAACGTGTTTTATCTTTTTGTTACTTTTGTAATTCCAAATTTAAATTTTAGATAATATTTTAGATATTAGTACTTTATTCTCTTGAAGGAAAGTATATAAGGGGAGAAAAAGAAGGAATAGAGGGGGGAGGATTATTATGATTATTATTATTTTTAGGGTTTTCTCTCTTCTCCATGAGGAACTAAACTCATTTTTCTAATTGAAGGTTAATGAAGCTTTGATTCACCATTACTGTGAGATCTTTCTTATGCTTTAATTGTTTTATTGCTTTTTAGTTATTTGTTTATTCTCTGAATTATTGTCATGATTATGTTTGTTAATTAGATAATTGGCCACTATTTAATTATCAACTTAATCTACTGCCAATTAAAAGATTCATCGTATGAAGATTTTGATGTTTGCGGCAAATAACATAATAGTGCGTTGTGTTACGAGAATAAACAATGTAATTTAAATAAACCATTGTATGCATTTGTTAATTAGGATTTGGATCTCTCTAATTTTCAAGCTGTTAATTGATTAAATCCTATAATTGTATCTAGAGTTGTCTATTGATTAGGGAAATAATTAACGGTCGTACCTTGGTTATCAACTAGTTAAGGAGAAATTGGCCGTTAGAGTGTCTTAGTAGCTATAACCGGTTTATTCATAAGTAGTAATAATTTTCAATTGTATCAACGATCAGTAGTCGAATCAAAGCTGAGTTAATTCCTTCAACTAGAGTTTTCCCATTTTGAATTACACTTTTAATTTGCATTCTTATTATTTTAATTTGATTTTCATTATTGTCAACAATCCCCCAATTTTACATTTTCATTTTAAAAGGATTAAAATAATTACTAGTCTTTGTGGACATGACCCTGCTCAATCATTATACACAATCTTGTTTACAATAGGTTTTTATATTTGCTGGCCTCCACACCCATCACCCTGCAAATGTTGGAAATGTTTCTAATACTAAATAACTGATTTTGAAAAAACCTGACTTAATTCCCTCTAGAAAAGAAATAAATAAATAATTAATTAAGAGGAATTATTAGCTATTTGAAAGTATATTTAGTCAAACCTAGGGCAAGTATATTCAGTCAAACCTTCGAAAAAGTTCTGAATGAATTTGTCCCACATATTGTATATATTATACATGTTTAATTACATTCATCAAGATGGCTAAATTAAAAAAAAAAAAGTTTAGTGTTGATAATAATTTTTTGTTGGAGGCGTATATGAGATCACGATTAAATCCATTTCATTTTTATTATTTTTTTTGTGGGACTTATTAGCTTATTTGGTAAAATTTACTAACTCGGTACAAGTAGTTTTGAATTCGAACCTTCCTCTCTTTTATGGGCGTGGAGAAAATTGGATTCATTAGTTTGTTATCACAGAAAAAGAAAGAAAAAGACACATACACTAAAAGTATTACTATTTAGGATCTACTCGGAGGCTAAATTCATACACTTCTACCAAATATATTTAACTTGAAAATTTGGATCTACCAAAAGCGAGACCTCTATCTTAACTAACTTGGAAATTTATATGCTTTGAGGAGATTACTTATTCATACCCAATCTTGGGCATTCTTAATAATTAAATGTTTTCTTCTTCAATTATGGCTTTGTATATGTTATATAGCTGTGTATCAAGCAAGCAAATATGCATACTACAACTATAAGCCTATAATTGGGTTTATGTTTGGTCGAATGTCGAAAAAATGATTGTCATTATCACACCTCTAGTAGCTATATTAAAGAAGGTTTTGACAATTTTAAAAAGTCATCGATTACACATATACCTTGAAATCAAGAATCTGACTCGAGCATTTTTCACCCCTGAATTCTTAATTAGTTATAAATAGGACTTAAAAAAGAAAAAAGATTTTAAAAACTAGACTATTTACTCAAAATTACTCTTATTAATCAAATCCAAAAGGCAAGACGCTAGTAACTATTCACAATGAGACATGGAGCAACCGTTCTAACAAAAAATTACAGCTGCAAAAGTCAAATATGTTAACCGATGCAATTACTGAAACTTGCTTTTTCTTGGGAAAATTAAAGGCAAAATCTCAATGAGATTGTCTTTTATAGCCAAGAGATAAGCTCACAATTAATAATACATTCATCATACATGAACACTCTTCACTTTTCAGCCTCCTATATATGAGAATACACCTTTTTTGCAGCTTTCATAACAAAAATTTTGAGAGAAAATTAAAGATCAATATACAGCTCGATTATGGCGAAATTTGTGATAACACTGATGGTACTGTTGACCCTTGTAGCAATTGCGACGGGCCGACAAGCCAAGTACGACAAGGAGTGTTTCAGAAAATGCTGTGCTAAATGCTATGGCAGATTTCGCGCAACGTGTGTGATCCTTTATGCACAAAAATGTAAAAAGTCGCTGCCCATCTCTGAATTGTCGGACAGTTGCATTAGTAGCTGCGTAAAATCCATGGCTACTAATTTCAGCTCTGGTACAATCAATTTCTTCGATTTGGTAGTTTAAATCCTTCATCGTGCCGTTATTTTGCAGGTTTGAGTTTGGCCACGGGTTGGGTTGTGTTGAAGCGTGTTAAATTTGACTTAATTTCGACCTAACTCATCAGTTTATTGGGTTCAATTACTAAAAACTCAAACATGCTCATTATTTTTAATGTGTCACTAGAGATGAGCTATTTGATACATATTGTTTTAGTAATAATAGAAATATAGAATAATAGTGAATCATGCTTTTGTAGAATTTCTATCATAAACGTAAACAACAATATGTGAAACTTAATTCTTTACGATTCAGATAGCTAAACAAAGAGAATGACTAAAGATGGACTAAATTATTGCTTATACATCATCTTCCTAACTACATATGTTTGAAATAAGGTAAAATAATATTGAGTATTAGTTGGTTGAATAGCTATTTCAATCCCAGTCATATAAATATAGAGATGATTTAATTTTCAATTACACTATATGCTCGGAAACAAAAAAAAGGGACCAAGAAATGAAAAGAGTTCTTTTAATCAATGGGTTGATTGATCCGGAACCCAGCCCATCATCTGAGAAGATAATGTTTCTCAGAGATTATGCCCATTATCACTGTCCCATTATATATTTGTTACGTCATATAATAGAATGAAATAATATTTTTGCAGATGTTGCAAAAGCAGAACGTTGTCTGGACTCATGCACTGAGAGAGGCAAGAAGAAGACTGAACCAAAGGAAAAATTCTTTTTCTGTTTGGCAAGATAGAAAGTTTTCAGCTTAATGTTCTAGAACTGAATCTTATTATTTTCTTGTTGGAAATGAAAGTTACAATACATGTATTTATATCAATCTAACGAGCTAGCTAATTCTACAACTAACTTGAAAATGAAAGAATAGACTGAAAATACAGAGCACTATAACCATGTATAACTAACTTTGCTAAGCTGTCAATGATCTAGCATATTTCCAACGTCCTGCTGACTTGGCTTCTTATTCATCCCTTGCATTGACTCATGTTGACTCACGAGGCTAAGATAAGCTTGCTTAACAGCCCCCTCAAACTCAACGGGCAAGATTGCACATTGAGTTTGCTTCTGAAAAAATTGAAATGATTTTTTTTTTTTTTTTTTTTCTTTATTTAAAAAAGGGGGTTGAAATGATTGCAAAAATGAAATGATTGAATGTTAAGGGTTTGGTTAAGATGTCTACGATTTGTTCTTCACTTACTATGTAATTGATCTGCAATTCGTTGGCAAGAACCTTGTCTCTAATGAAATGCATATCAAGCTCAATATGCTTGGTTCATGAATGATAAACTAGATTCTTTGCAAGCTTTGTAGCACTCCTATTATCACACCAAATTACTGGTGTTGAGGTGCATTGTAATTTCATTTCATTGAATAATGGTTGAAGCCAAGAAATTTCTGAATTAGCTTAAGCAAGAGATTTGTGCTCCCTTTCAACGCTAGATCTTGTTACAACAGATTGTTTCTTAGAAGATCATGAAATCAAATTGTTTACCAAATAGATACAATATGCACCAATTGACTTTTTGTAATCAATATCACAAGGCCAATCTGCATTTGTAAATCCAGTTAGTTTCACCTCTCTGTCAACTCCAAACTTCAGTCCATAGTCTTGTGTTTCCTTCAAATACCTTAACACTCTTTTACATACCATCAAATGTTGTAAAGTTGTTATAGCAACATATTGACTGAGTTTATACACTGCATATGCTATTTCAGGTCTTGTAACTATCACATACTGCAATCCTCCAACTAAGCTTCGATAGGCTATAGGATCTTCAATAGATTGACCAAGTGAACCATCAGTTTGTTTTTGAAGCTTTGTTCCTATAACCATTGGTGTGTCACAACGTTTACAATTTAATTTATACACTCTCCCTTTATCAATAAGTCTCTGATATATTTCCTTTGAGACAAAAATATACTATCTTTATAGTAAGAAACTTCAACCCTAAGGAAATAAGACAAAATACCCAGATCTTTTAAGGCAAATATTGAATTGAAATGAGAAATGAAATCTTCAAGTGCCTAGCTATTAGGACCTATAATTAGTATATCATAAACATAAATCAACACTATAATCATAATTCCTTTTTCTTCCTTTAGAACCAATGATCCATCTACTTTCGAGTTCTAAAATCCCCATCTGATCAAAGTTTCTTTAAGCTTATCAAACCATGCTCTAAGAGCCTATTTTAGTCCATAAAGTGCTTTGTTCAATTTGCAGATATGATTAAGTTTTTGTAAATTAATAAAGCCTTCAAGTTGCTTCATGGGAACATCCTCAATTAGATCATTATTTAAGAAAGCATTATTCACATCTACTTGCCTGATTTTCCAGTTGTTCATTGCAACTAAGCTCAACACCACTTTGACTGTAACTGGTTTAACTACTGGACTAAAAGTTTCAAAATAGTCAACTCCTACAACTTGTTGAAACCCTTTTACAACTAGTCTGGCCTTATACTTGGTTACACTACCATCATCATTATACTTGACTCATATACCCATTTATTATCAACAACGTTCTGTTAAGGAGATTTAGCTACTATAGTCCAAGTATTATTCTTCATTAATGCATCATACTCATCTTTCGTTACTTGGTACCATTTCTGGTCTTCTAATGCTTTTTGAACTGTATCTAGTTCTTTGGTTGATAGAGTAGCACAATATACCTTTGGTTTGAACATGCCTAACTTGGCTTTAGTGATCATTTTGTGTGTGGGTTGGTGTATATGTTTTTGGTTTTATATTTGAGGTGTCTAAATGGATGTGTCGTGTGGTAAGGTTACATTCTGAGGTTCTAGTTGAGAGTTTTGAGTTGGTAAAGGTGAGCTTTCTGTGATTGGTGTTGATTGAATATCAGCAAATGAGTTTGTTGATTTTGTTCAGCATTAATTATATGATCAGGACTTGGTGAAGATTGAATTCTGCTGCTGCTAATTCCAGTTGAGAAGGACTCTTCAAAACTATTATCAAGACTATATGGCAAAGTTAATAAATGAAAAAGTTGTTGTTGACTAAGTGACTGAACAGAGTCAAACACAGAGGATGAGTTGATAGTTTTATTATCAGTAAGAGATGAAAGAAAACAAATTTCATCAAAGGTAACATGTCTAACAATATATACTTGACCTGAAGAATGAAGACATTTGTAACCTTTATGTGATGGAATGAATATGCACTTGCTTGTATGGGAATCAAATTTATGCTTATTATAGCCTCTTAAGAATGGATAATAGGCACAACCAAAACATCTAAGAAAACCATAATCTACTTTGTGTTTGAACAACTTTTCATATGGTATTAGATTTTTTGGTACTGGAGTGGGTAATATATTAATGTGGAAGACTTCAGTATGAAAAGCATCCCATCAATATTGAAGAGATAAATTTGCTTGAGCTAAGAGAGTTAAACCAAGTTCAACTATATGTCTATGCTTTCTCTTCTTTGATCCATTTTGATTATGGGTATAAGGACATGAGTGCTTAAAAAGAATTCCATTTTAATTAAGAAATTCTATAAACACTCTGTATTCTCCCCCCCAATCGGATTGTAACATCTTGATAGATGTGCTAAATTGATTTTTAACTTGAAGTTTGAATAGCTTGAAGACTGATAAGGCTTTTAAATTAAGTTTTAGGAGATACATCCATGTATATCTGTTATAATCATCCACAAAATTGATGTAATACTATATCCATTCCTAGATAACACTGGTGAAAGTCCTCAAAGATTTGTGTGAATTAATTCAAGGGCATGAGTAGTTTTTGCATTTGTAATAGGGAAATGTAATGTGTGAGATTTCCGTAATTGACATGTTTCACACAAACTATGAGCAGAATTCTTAAGAGATTTAGAAGAGACTTTTGCACAACTATAACATTTAAGTAAGTGCATTAAGACATTAAGACTTGGATGTCCAAATCTTCTATGTAACAATGTGAATTCATTGATAGTTGGAGTACAATTTGGGAAATAGAATGAAAACAAGCTTTGGTAAAAGCTTCACATTTATTTGGGATCTTAATATTTTGAAAAAATGACAGCATAGACAAAGGATTATTAGGCTTAGCAACTGACATAAATGACTTAATAAGATGAAGATTAGGTAAAAGTTGCAGTTTATAAAGTCCTTTCTCAACAAAGCCCTGCAGCAGAACTTTCCCCTTCACTTTGTCCTTCACAAAACAATTGCCACAAAATTTAACTGAGATGTTATTGTCGGAGGTTAGCTTAGATATGCTTAAGAGATTTTTAGTAATAAAGGGCACAAGTAGCATATCTTTTAACATAATACAAGCAGTTCTAGAACTAGATAGTTTGAGAAAAACAATATCAATATGAGTGATAGGTAGACCTTGACCATTTCTAATGATAAGCTGATCATTACCTTTAAACTCCTTTCTGATTTGCATGTTGTCCATGTTATTTATCAGATGGTGTGTAGCCCCACTATCTAAATACCAACCTTTATCAACAGGCCCTTCAAAATTTGCCATATGTACAGCTCCAGGGGAATATGAAACAGAAAATCCAAGTATGTATGCAGGAGATATTCCAGCCATGTATTAATCATAACTAGGTATGTAAGGTGGCATGTAATGAGGTGCTTCAAAATTAGCCATGTAGGCAGTTTTTGGACCTTTTCCTTTGCCATGTGACCTAAATGATATTGGAACAAAATCTTCATTGAATCTATGCCAGCAAACATCAGCACTATGTCCAGACTTTGAACAAATATGACAAACTATTGCCTCATCAGAGATACCAACAGCATTTGAAGTTCTATTAAAATTTGGTGGCATTATAAGAGTCATGCCATTAAACACTCCTCTTCCTTTCATCTGATGCATATATTGACTTTGTCCATAACCACCAAAACCATAATATCCTCCATTAAAACCATTGAATCTAAAAAAATTTCTTAAATGAAAACCTCTACCAACACCTGATCCTCTTCCACCATAATAATTACCTCGAAATCCTTCTGCATAACTACCTCTCCTATAGTTTCCCCTTGCCTGTGCAAAATTAGTATTAAACATGCCTTGTGCAAGATTCGCATTAAAAACACTTTTGGCATCTTGTTCTTGTTGTTCAAGTTTAGATTCATGAGTAAGTAACAGTAATATGCATCATCAAAGTCCATTCTACATGCGGTGATAAAAGAAGCTAAATCTAAGTAGCTTGGTCCAAGTCCATTAAGAATATACATTAACAACTCTCTATCACTCAAAGGACTACCAGCACAAGCAAGTTTATCAGCTAATGCTTTCATTTTCATGCAATAATCTTCAACAGTCATTGATTCTTTCTTTATAGTATTAAGTTCATATTTAAGTTGGAGAACCTTAACATTAAACTGTACTCCAAGTTTCTTCTCAATTGTTTTCTGCACAACTAAGAACTATCAAGATTAATAACAAGACCAAGTGTACCTTCACTTATAGAGGAAAGTAGCCAGCCAAAAAGTGTTTGATCTTGTGATTTCCAGGTGATGATTCTGGATTTTCAATCAGCTGTGTGGATCCATTGGTTGTTCTTCGAGCAATGTATATCTTTGGTTTAAATTTTATTTCATTAATGAAACCTTCAAGTCTGTTGCCTCTTATGGAAGCTAATACTTGAGATCACCAAATCAAATATTTGACTCGATCTAGCTTTATAGGAGTGTTGAATGAAAAATTTGTTGAAACAACTGAATTTGCATTTAAATTTGCAATTGTATTACTGGAGCTCGTCATATTGACAAAGCTCTGATACCATAAAGGAAAAATTCTTTTTCTGTTTGGCAAGATAGAAAGTTTTCAGCTGAATGTTCTAGAACTGAATTTTATTATTTTCTTATTGGAAATGAAAGTTACAATACATGTATTTATATCAATCTAACGAGCTAGCTTTTTCTACAACTAACTAACTTGAAAAAGAAAGAGCCCCTAAGGGCGTAACCGAGTTAGTTGGCAGTGTAATTTGTCGCCCCTCACTTGTGCGGACTTGGGGTCGAGCCTTGGAGGTGGGAAGAGGGGTAAAAATTGATTTTGGCTTGCCCACCCCCCTTTCCTTTTACAAAAAAAAACTTGAAAAAGAAAGAATAGATTGAAAATACAGAGCACTATAAGCATGTATAACTAACTTTGTTGAGCTGTCAATGATTTGGCATATTTCCAATGTCCTGCTGACTTGGCTTCTTATTCATCCCTTGCATTGACTCATGTTGACTCACGAGGCTAAGATAAGCTTCCTTAACATTAAGAAATACTTATATATGTACTATGTACTAGGAATAAAACAAACTGAAATGAGAATACATCAATGAACATATGTTTCTCATCTTCTTATCAAACGGGGCATGGGTTACGGTTTAATTTTTCAAAATTGATGTTCAGGTTTCTTCTCATAAAAAAATGCACACATATTCTTGATATCTAATCCAATTGAACAATGTGCTTTTTTGGCTAGTGCTTTAATGCCAAGGACGAAATATGACATTAAAAATTTGTTAAGAAAGTCAAGTGGTAAAGGGAATTCTATTATAAGGGACAGAAGTGCCGATCTTCCTTAATTTAAAAAGAGTTTGGTCTTTTAGGGGTCCATCGACGCATCAATAATAGAAATTCTTTTGTACACTAGAGATAGTATAATAAGTGTAAAGTTAATTAGATGGCAATCCAACAATTTATTTAGTCCATATAGTAAGATGCCATTAGATATCATTATACGGCTGATGTGGTATCTTTAATTCATATAAATTTCATCATAAAAGAGATAGGACGTTAGAGTGAGGGAATGATGTGCTGAAAATTTGAATAAGTGGCATTTCACAAAAATTAAAATTTACCATGAGAAGCTTCTATAATACAGTCAGTCTCAAGGAAATTTGTTGAAGAAAATTATAATTATAGAGATAATTTACTAGTTTAACTGAACAATGTTTACATAACGGAGATCAGTTAAACCCAAAATAAATTTCCATATCTATTATTCTTGTTATTGATGATGTCATTTCATTTCTAACATGGAAGAAGATGCGGAGTGCTGACCACCTAATACTATGAATCACATCAAATATGGATACATACGCATAGACAAAGTTTGCTATTTTTACTACAAAAAGTCAAACATTTTAACCAATACAACTACTGATATTTGGCTTTTTCTTGGCAAAAAAAAAAAAAAAGCCAAATCTTAGATGTGACTGTCTTGTATAGCCAAGAGACAAGCACTCAATTAATAACGCTTTCATCATCTGCATGAACACTTATCACTTTGCCAGCTAGTCGCCTACAGATATTTGAGAGAATCCACCTTGTTCCAACTCCCACATCAAAACTTTTGACAGAAAATTAAAGAACTGTTGAGTGGGGGATAGCTTGAATATGGCGAAATTTGTGATAACGGTGATGGTATTGTTGATCCTTGTGACAGTTGTGCCAGCCTGCGACGGTCTAGATCAAGAATGCTTCATAAAATGCTCTGGTAAATGCTTTGGCCCAACTCGTGCGGCGTGTGTGATCGGTTGTTTAGTGAGATGTAGAAGCTCTGAACCCTCGCACAGTTGCATTCGTAGCTGCGCAAAATCCATGGTTACTATTACTAATTTCGTCTCGGGTATGTTCTCTATGTCTTGAATTTGGGTGCTTTAATTCTGCTTCTTAATGTTATTTTATATGCAGAGTACATACCTTTTTTATTCTTATAGTTTGAATTAATTAGTCAATTAGTACCTGTATTTTTAAAAATTACTTAAAAGCTTATGTTGCATATATATTTCCTTTAATTTTTTTTTATTTTCATATGTTTTCACTCGTTGCATATTGAATTTTTAGTGATATCATACATAAATATGATTTCGTGTTTAAAAATTAAATCCAATAATTACAAAAAAGTAACAATGTGAGGTTTTTTTTGTATAATTTTTTTAACAAATATGAACTATTATTAGCTGAAAAGGTCAAAATGAATGGATTATTTTAACCTGCATTGAAGCGATGTTGTCCGATGTGGTGTTTAAATTTTACTAATTAAGCCCTTAATTAGTTGATTGGGTTACATCGGGCCCATTATTTTTACACCTATCTCCTAAAATCATCACAAAATTTATGTGATAACTTGATAAATCATAATGTATAAGGATTTTACCAGCACGCCATGAATTACAAAATCAAAAAATATTTGGTGCAGATGTCGAAAAAGCAGAACGTTGTCCGGACTCGTGCGCTGAGGAAGGCAAGAGGAAGAACTAGCTGCCTCATCTATGTTTGTGTTTCATAGCTTAAGTGGCAAATATATGTACTTGGAATAAAACATATATACATGGCTCTTATCCGAAAGGGCATCCATTATGGTTTTATTTTCCAAAATTAATTATCTTGTTTCCGTTGGTTTTCTTTCTTCTCACAAAAGAATGCACACGTAAAATTTTAAAGGGGTAACAATTTTACAATGACAACTATAACGAAGAAATCATAAATTTGGGTAGGCTTTAAAATAAATTAAAAAATACTAGGAGGGTTAATTCGTGATGCAAATGGTCATTGGGTTCGGGGTATTTGGAATGACTATTGGATCTTGTTCCATTAGTCTGGCAAAACTCTGGGGGCTATATCAAGGTCTTAACCTTGCGCGGAATTATGGCATTTGTTTTTTAGAAGCAGAGGTTGATAGCTTTTGCATCCTGAAAATGATAAAGTCCAGGGATCAGAGCCCGAATGTGCGCACCCCCTTGATAAATTAGATCAAGAATCTTCTCATGAATGATTGATATGTGTTCTTTCGGCATATATATCGCAAAGCCAATTTTGCAGCTGATTTTTTAGCTAAGAACACAGGATCTTTACCTCTCGGATTTCATATTTTTCAAGAACCTCCAATAGAACTTGAGCATTGGAGTTCTTATGATATGTATGGGATGAAAATTTCCCAGTCTATGATTTCTTAACTTGGCTAAGCCCTCTTTGCACCAAAAAAAAAAAATAAATACTAGGAGGGGCACCAAATGTAAAATAGACACACTATATATGGATACAAAGTTTGCCTTGCTATAGATAGAGCCAGCTTTTTCAATTTGGTCACATTAGATGTTTCAATTTGGGAACGTATTTTAATATGAAATTAATATAGTCCTCGTTTGGTAAACAAGTTATGCATTGATGTAGCAAACTGCCATCTAAAAAGTTTTGTTACTGTGGAATACTGTAGACTGCAGTGACAATAATGAATTTTCCTTTTTTGGCATTTTCTTTTTGCATTTTGATTGAAAGTGCCGTTGCAAGAATACAAAATTGGCTGGTAACAGAATAGCACAAATGTTGGTTTGGAGGGGGGGTGGTTGGTGGGGGAGGAGTGGGGCCCATATTTGGGTTGTGATGTTGGTTTCTTCACTTAAAAGGGCACTGCCATGTGATAGAGTAGTAATCAGTTGCAAAGTAATTAAACCTTGAAGGATGGAGAGGAGAAGTGTTAGCTCAGTTAGTGTTCTTATGATAATGTCAATACATCTTCTGTCTGTTGGGCTTGCAATGGCGACTCACATTGACTGCTACAAAACTTGCATGAAAATTTGCCCTTTCTATCCAAAAGTATGCAAGAAATTATGTGCTGAGAGATGTCACCGTGCAGCCGCCGCGGCGGTGGAGGATCACCGCTACTACTGTAAACTTGGTTGTTCACTTGAAAAGTGTACCAAATTCGGCCGTGGTATATACATATTTATTTATTTGTCTATCCCATATTGTTTGTTTGTCTCTCTCTCTGACTCCTTTTGATTTGCTATTTGTAATGGTCTGTGCGTGTTATTTTTTTGTGGCATGCAGATATGCAGAAAATGGGAAGCTGCGAGAATGAGTGCGCTAACAAGTATTGCAATGTCAAGGTTTTCTAGTAATTCATTAAGCTACCATCATTGTTTCATGTGGAGGTGGCCTAAATTTGCTTGATATCTATATTGATTCAATAAAAATAATGTTTAATTATTATAATCGTGACTAAAGGGAAGAGAGTAAAATTAATAATTTCTCTAGTATGTTATTTCAACGAAGCACAGTCTTTCGATTAATCTTCATGGTGATTAATAATTAGTTCGTTGACATATGAACATTGGTACAAGCTTTTGCTTACGCGCCTGCATCACCTGCAGACAACCTAACGTATGCAACATTATAATAATTACATCAAAATCAAATTGTCAGCTTATATTATTAAAATAACAAAAATCAAATTTATGTATGTTCAAACTTTAAAGACAATATTAACTTGGCAGTAATTAAATATACTAAACCTCATGTAAAGACAAACACAAAGAACGATGAAATTGACGCAGATTTACTCTAAAGGAGTGTGTAAAAGGCTTTTACATTTATGCTATTCTCTTTTTAATTTGACCTCACTCAATTATTTTGCGGAAAGTACCAGTAGCCTCCTATATTTTGATAAATTTTGCCTTACACAACACTATTGTTTCAAATTAGGAATTAATCACTTTTCTCCTACTAAAATCAGTATATATCACCTATTACCTTATTATTTACATAATATTCAATAATCCCCTATCAGAACGGAATAACACACTGTAATAAAACACATTATTTTAAGACATCATTTTTTTTGGGTGCCTAAAAGTATGGATCACCTATCTTGTCCCATCACCCAGGTATAAAAAGTGTGTAATACATCTTTTATACCACCTATCTTGGAGATCATTATAAAAAGGATTATTAGGCATTATGTATATAAAAACACTGTAATAAAACACATTATTTTAGGCATTAAGTGTAATATTTTATACTGTAATATAAAAAAATAAAATTAATTATTTTGCATTCCTTGGAATTAACGTTCAAAGGAATTACAGATATAGCATCTTTTATTTATTTAATCTCATAGTCTAAGATATGCGGATTACTAATAGATTTTATTCTGATTAATTTTATGTATTTAACATCTCAATAAATTTTATATTTTAATTTATCTATCGAATAGTAACAAAGATTAAAAAGTGATAATAATATAAATAACATATTAATAGGTTATGACTATATACTTCCTAGACAATTAAGAATAAAAAAAAATATATTATTCAATGACCAAACTATGGAAAAAACTATACGAAAAGGGTTATCTTGTCCCACTCCAATGTGGAGTATCACCTTGTCACGACACAAAATTGAGAATTAAAAAAATTAACGTCGCAAATTAAGCTAATATAAATTAAGCTAATACCGGACCCGAGTGCTGAAATAAAATCCAACTATGCGGTTATTGAATCATGTCGGAATTGTCTCAATTTTGTGTCGTGACAAATTTAAATTATTCGAGCATGATCAATTTATTAACCGCATCTAATTCACCAGCAACAATTTGTAACAATTTTGAGGACTTTAAAAATTTGCGACGAAATTAAAAAAATAACATCATATGCTCGATTAAATAAATTTTGGTGCATATGTTAGTAGGCTAGGGACGTGGCTAACAAAGAAGGGATAATAAAAAAAATAAAATATATGTTTGAAAAATACAGGACTTTGAAGATCATTAGGCATTATAAAAATGATGTGGATTAACTTTCTTTTATTTTTTTGACATAAAAAAATTAATAAAAAAATATTAAGTAATAAAAAAATAAAAGAAAGTTAACCCACGTTATATACATAATGCCTAATGATCTTTTTTATAATGATCTCCAAGATAGGTGCTATAAAAGATGTATTACACACTTTTTATAACTGGGTGATGGGACAAGATAGGTGATCCATACTTTTAGGCACCCCAAAAAAATGATGTCCTAAAATAATGTGTTTTATTATGACCAAACTATGAAAAAAAGGAAGATGACCAAACTATGTAGAATGGACGTGGCTAACAGATATCAAAGAGGAAAAGAAAATAAACTTATCTAATTAAGCCCACAGATCATGTTGAGACTTCACCTTCAACTCAAGCTTAAAACTTACGGTTATTGAATCACGTCGAAATTGTCTCAATTTTGTGTCGTGAGAGAACCATGATATCTATTAGCCACGTTCATTCTTCATTGAAAAATAGAGGACTTTAGAGATCATTAGGTGCTTTTCACTTGAATTTTCTTTTCTTTCTTTTTTCTTTCTTTTTTTTTATTTTTTTATTTTATTTATCTATATATATATATATATTATTTTTTTTATAGCACCTTTTTCATAAATGTAAAATTATCTCTATTTTCAAACATAAATGAGTGTTATTATAGAAAATTCCCCTATTAATATGTTTAAGTGGGCAGTATCTTTAGTCTGCCAGAGGGTAACAATTTTCCACTAAGTGTGGCATCAAGAAAATATTGTGCTAGACGATAATAATCTTTTTGTCGAAAAAGTAGCAAGACCATCCACTAAATAGCTTAGATACACCTTCTGTCAACAATGAGTCAAGACGACTTACAAAATACTAGAGGAGAATTTTCTCTCTAATTAATATGGTGTGAACCATATGTATCATAGGCTATTTATTAATTTAAATTAAAGCTGTAGGAATAAACTATTAAAATAGAGATGTTATTTAGCTAAATAAAAAATTAAATACTTTTTCTTGGTCACAAATTTTGATTAGCATTTTGTTTGAATTAAGATTATATTATTTCTAAGATGATGGCATATTTCTGTCATCTTGGTGAAAGTGTGTGATATTACTTTTCTCAAATAACATCTCTGGCATGATTTAAGAGTGTGTGTGATATCTATTAGAATGTTAATTCCAAGGGTTCAATTTATATATATAGATAAATAAATCCAATCACCCATTTATAGATACAAGATACATATGTGCTATATAGATATGACCATGCATGAAAAAGGTATTTTATGATCCATTTTATTTTCAAAAAGGCTATATATATATATATATATATTTATCTATATATGCAAAATTAGGTTTGGGTGCATATTCTTAATTGCCTAGGAAGTATATAGTCAAGGAAGATGGCGGAATTTTCTGTAATTCCATCTTGGAGATCATTATATGAATTTTTATAGCTTAATTTATATTAGCTTAATTTATATTAGCCTAAAAATATATTACACACACTTTTTCAAACATAAATGGGTTATGGGAAATACAAAATACAAGTTGATACTCCACATTGGAGTGGGACAAGATATATATGTGATTTAAGAGGCCTTTCTTTAATTACCATACACATTATCTTAGAGAGAACTCCAACTTAGATGCTTTTTGGAATAGAGATAATTTTGAACATATATATATAGATAAATAAATCCAATCACCCGAGTGCTCATCATTATTTTTTGGAATTAAGAAAATTTTGCATTAATGAAAAAGGTGCTATAAAAAAAAATGGTCACAATTACCTCAAAAAAGGCTCAAAGGGGTTAACATGTTTGAAAATAGAAAACTCCCCTATTAATATGTTTAAGTGGGCAGTATCTTTAGTGTGTCAAAGGGTAATGATTTTCCACTAAGGTGGCATCAAGAAAACGATGTGCCAGACGATAATAATCTTTCTGTTGAAAATGTGGCAAGACCATCCACTAAATAGCTTAGATACACTCTCTGTCAACAATGAGTCAAGACGACCTACAAAATACTAGAGGAAAATTTTCTCTCTAATTAATATGGTGTGAAGTGCTCATCATAACTATACGGTAAGTTGTGCTAGGCGCTTTATTAATAAATTAAATTTGGCCTAGACAGCTGGTTTAACAGAGTAAAATAATTAAGGAAAAGTATAATAACTAAGTGCATCATGTGATCAGCTGATGATCTTAATCTATACAAATTAAGTAACTTAGTTCGTATGTAGATCAGCTAATGATCTTAAAAATTACAAATTAAGTAACTTAGTTCCTTAATTATTTTACTCTTTTAGGATTCTAAATATAGGCTCAAGATTAGGTAATTGTGACCTACGACCATGTATGGACGTGGTTAACAGATTAAATAAATTTTGGTCATATTTCTTTGTGAGAGTATCACTACTACCGATGAGATTTTATTGTTTTATACATTATCTCTAGATGTCCTTGGAATTAACGTTCTATAAAAAAAACAAAAAAAAAGTGTGTGTTGCTACATCTGAAAGTCCATCTAACTAGTAGATATGAAAGATTATTTAGAATCTTAAAAGATGACAGAAAGGCCATCTTTGGTCCATTTGAGCATTTCCAGCCAACCCTATTAATATGTATTTTTTCTTTTTTTTTTTTTATGTGGCTATATCTTTGACTTGGAGAACCATACACATTATCTTAAAACGTGATATCACACCCTTAAAGCCAAAAATTTTTTTATTTTTTTATGTGTGATATCACACACTTTGAGCTAAATATATTATTTTCTTTTCCTTGGTCAACATTGGAGTTCAGCGCTTAAAACATGACTATAATTCTTTGTATATGAGTGTAACATATGCACCAATGTGGACTTCATCTTTTAGTCACGTCAACTTTAATTTTTTGGACTTAAAAAAAGAAAACCACATAGTATTTATGTATATGTGAACAGACAGTGTTTTAAAACATATACATAGTTAGGTTAGAAATAAATCATGCCAGAGATGTTATTTGAGAAAAGTAATATCACACACTCTCACCAAGATGATAGAAATATGCCATCAGCTTAGAAATAATACAATCTTAATTCAAACAAAATGCTAATCAAAATTTGTGACAAAAAAAAAGTATTTAATTTTTTATTTAGCTAAATAACATCTCCATTTTAATAGTTTATTCCCACAATTTTAATTTAAATTAATAAATAGCCTACATCATTGTCATTATAAATCCAATCACCCACTTAGAAAATTAATTCTACAAGCAATTAAAATCCACCTCCTCGTGGGATCGATACTCGTCACCGTTAATCTATTCTACAATAGATTCGTGCGCTTGTGAGTTCAATTAATTTTATGACATAAAAAAATTAATAAAAAAATATTAAGTAATAAAAAAATAAAAAAAAAGTTAACCGACATCATTTTTATAATGCCTAATCATCTTAATAAAAGATAACAAAAAGGTCATCTTTGGACCTTTAGAAAGAAAAAAGAAAGAAAAGAAAATTCAAGTGAAAAGCACCTAATGATCTCCAAAGTCATTTATTTTTCAAACATATATTTTGTTTTTCTTATTATCTCTTCTTTGTTAGCCACGTCCCTAGCCTACTAACATATGCACCAAAATTTATTTAATCGAACGTATGATGTTATTTTTTTAATTTCGTCGCAAATTTTTAAAGTCCTCAAAATTGTTACAAATTGTTGCCGGTGAATTAGATGCGGTCAATTTATTAACCCAAAAATTTTAACCCCTTTGAACCTTAGAACCATTTTTTTGATGTGGCTAAATTACATATTAACCGGTTATAACCCTATTACATATCTTTTATGTTTGGTGCATATGTTACATTCATGAAAAAGGTGCTATAAAAAAAACTGAGAATTACAAAAAATAGATTTTGTGACCAAAATCTGTTCATTGGTTTGACCAAACTAATTTGTGACCAAATTAAGCTACTATGCATTGGGTGATGGGAAATACAAAATCCATATATATAAATTTTTAAGTCCAAAAATTAGGTGTCACAAATTAAGCTAAAATAATGATGTTATTTTTTTTTTTTAAGAGGTTTGGGTGCGTATTTCCCATCACCCATTTATGTTTGAAAATAGAGATAATTTTGCATTCATGAAAAAGGTGCTATAAAAAAAATGGTCACAATTACCTCAAAAAAGGCTCAAAGGGGTTAACATGTTTGAAAATAGAGTCTAAAATATGTGGATTACTAATTTTGCATTCATGAAAAAATAAGTGTGTGATATTACTTTTTTGAGAAAATATATATGTTTGGTGCATATCAAAGCTAAAAAACAAAAAATGTAATGCATAGTCCTAATGATTAATTTATAAATATATATAAATATATATCATTACAATTTTTTTTAAGGCTGAAAGGGGTTAACTATAGATATATATTAATAGGCATTAAGAATTGGCTGATATTAATTCTTTTATGACCAAACTATGAAAAAAATTATCAATCCCTCTACTAAAATTAATATATATCACTTATATTTTTACTGTTCTCATAATATTCAATAATTTCTCTGACGCATTCATTTTAAGCATATACATAGAATAACACACTGTAATAAAACACATTATTTTAGGACATCATTTTTTTTGGATGCCTAAAAGTATGGATCACCTATCTTGTCCCATCACCCAGTTATAAAAAGTGTGTGTAATACATCTTTTATACCACCTATCTTGGAGATCATTATAAAAAGGATCATTAGGCATTATGTATATAAAACACTGTAATAACACACATTATTTTAGGCATTAAGTGTAATATTTTATACTGTAATATAAAAAAATAAAATCAATTATTTTGCATTCCTTGGAATTAACGTTCAAAGGAATTACAGATATAGCATCTTTTATTTATTTAATCTCATAGTCTAAAATATGTGGATTACTAATAGATTTTATTCTGATTAATTTTATGTATTTAACATCTCAATAAATTTTATATTTTAATTTATCTATCAAATAGTAACAAAGATTAAAAAGTGATAATAATATAAATAACATATTAACAGGTTATGACTATATACTTCCTAGACAATTAAGAATAAAAAAAAATATATTATTCAATGACCAAACTATGGAAAAAACTATACGAAAAGGGTTATCTTGTCCCACTCCAATGTAGAGTATCACCTTGTCACGACACAAAATTGAGAATTAAAAAAATTAACGTCGCAAATTAAGCTAATATAAATTAAGCTAATACCGGACTCGAGTGCTGAAATAAAATCCAACTATGTGGTCATTGAATCACGTCGGAATTGTCTCAATTTTGTGTCATGACAAATTTAAATTATTCGAGCACGATCAATTTATTAACCGCATCTAATTCACTGGCAACAATTTGTAAAAATTTTGAGGACTTTAAAAATTTGCGACGAAATTAAAAAAAAATAACATCATATCCGTTAGTAGGCTAAGGCCATAGCTAACAAAGAAGGGATAATAGAAAAAACAAAATATATGTTTGAAAAATAGAGGACTTTGGAGATATTATTTTAGGCATTACATTTATATATTTTCTTTTTGAGCTAAATAATTTTTGGGTTAACTATGGTAGGTGATCCATACTTTACGTCCATGCATGGTTGTAGGTCACAATTACCTAATCTTGAGCCTATAGATTTTGAACTGAAAATATGCCCTCACCTTGTAATACCATACACATTATTTTTTCATAGTTTGTAACAATTTTGAGGACTTTAAAAATTTACGACGAAATTAAAAAAATAACATCATACACTCGATTAAATAAATTTTGGTGCATATGTTACATTCTTTGTGAGCAAAGTATCATATACAAAGATATTGGATGATGGGAATATGTAAAATTAAAGAAAAAAAAGTATCTTTTTTTTTAAGCTAATATAAATTAATCATTAGGTGCTATAAAAAAACAATAAATGGAGCTATATTTTAGGCATTAAATATATTACACACACTTTTTTTTTTACCATACCTTTTTCATAGTTTGGTCATAAAAGTATCATGGACGCTGAATGAAGAACGGACAATGTGAAGTATCACCTCGTAATATATTTTGATGTTATTTAGCTCAAAATTGTCTCAATTTTGTGTCGTGACAAATTTGAATTATTCGAGCACGATCAATTTATTAACTGCATCTAATTCACTGGCAACAATTTGTAACAATTTTGAGGACTTTAAAAATTGCAATGAAATTAAAAAAGGTGATACTCCACATTGACTTGGACGTGGGTTAACTTTCTTTTATTTTTTTTAGCTTAATATGACAATTTTTTTATAGTTTGGTCATAAAAAACAATATATATATATATAGATATATACACTTTTTTTTTAAAAACATGTCTTTTTTAGGCATTCATGAAAAAGGTGCTATAGAAAATATACATATATATATATAGATCAATAAAATAATAAAAAATAAAGTTAACAGGTTATGACCATATATACAAAATCTGTTAGTAATCAACCCTATTAATATGTACCCATTTATGTGAACAGTACCGTTTATCTTTTTAGGCTCCTCTTAAGGTTTTCAACTGTCTTGAGTTCAAAATTGTTGTCCGTTTTTCTATCTAATCTCTCGTTTATTGTGAAATGACCATGATACCCCCTAAAATATATAAAATACTTAATTAAAATAAAACATACATAATTAAATCACAAGAGACTTTAAGACATAAAAGTAGAGATGTTAGTGAGACTTAGAGTGTAAAATAATGATTTTTTCCATTATAAATACACGCTTTCTAGCACTCAATAAGTATTTCCACTCCTCATGATCGTAGGTGGAGATCATTAGGTATTTTAAAAATCTATAAGTGTGGCACACTAAACAATTTTTGGGTTAACTATGGATACATATCTTTTATGTTTGGTGCATATGTTACACTCATATACAAAGATATTGCCACACTTAGTGGAAAATCGTTACCCTCTGCCATAAGAGAGGAATCACTAACGTATAGTGATCATATTGGGCAGTATCTTTGTATATGAGTGTAACATATACACCAATGTGGACTTCACCTTTTAGTCACGTCGAAGTTAATTTTTTGGACTTAAAAAAAGAAAACCACATAGTATTTTATGTATATGTGAACAAACAGTGTTTTAAAAAATATACATAAAATATATGTTTGAAAAAAAGACATGTTTATTACATCATACACTCGATTAAATCAATTTTAGCAAAAAACGGTAAAAGATTTAGAGAAAAAAGTCAAGAAGTTGAAAAGAATAGTAAAGCTCTTGCTTGAAAAGTCAAGTGCACAAGAATCATCTCAAAAAATATTGGTTTTTTATTTCATTTTATTAATAGATTATATGAATGGGTATGTAGTTTGTTTTGAGTTCTCATGAAAAATGATTGGTGACTTGTCATTACTCTGTTAGTTGATGAATTATGGATGAAGAAATTATCTCAAGTGATTATGAACAAGCTTATAATATAGGTGGATGAGAGAATAATTATTAGATCGTTTGAAATGGAGACTATACATCTTGTTAGTAATTAGTCTTAGAGTGTTCCAATTTCATCTATCTATAGATAGCGCATTTGAGCTTAGAACCTGTATCTTCCATTTTACGTTGAGAATTATTTTACTTTTCAATTAAAATAATGATAATCCTAGTCAATTGCATTGAATTAACGATGTTTACCTGTGTCGTATGAACTGTGCAAGATTCGAAATTTTTATGCATAAATAATTTCTAATTCAAACTAACGCGACCATATTTTGTCACTAATTGTCTGGTATTTCATATTATTTATTTTCTTAGATTATTTTCATTTTAATGTATGATGCGACAATATGACAAAAATATTATGGCTGTATATACTGTCAAGGCTTTTAAGTCCTAAAATGACCCTGATTGTGAAATACATTCTCAGTTATTTTAATGCTTTGGAGAGTTAATCATATATGATTCCAAGCAACAAACTTTTATCTTAATACTCTGGAGATTTAACTTCAACAATCATCACGTTATTCTAACAACGAAATTGCAGAGCTTGGATCTTTACTCGAACAGTTTCACTGGTTCTCGTTCAGACACAATGGGGGAGCTGAAGCAATTGCGATTCCTGTAAGATCATTTCCCCAGTTTTTTTTATTAGAATGATTATTTAATGCCGTTCAGTCATCTTCGGTATGGTTAGTAGCTTCATTTATTTATTTTTCAGGACATTCATTTCTCACTAGAAGTTAGAAGCTACAAATTGACGGATCAATGACTTTTTTTTTTCTTTTAGATGAGAGCTTGCAATCTCTGGTGAGTGTTGATACTGCCTTAGTGAATACAAAAAATAAAGTAGTTTTCTATTTGCCAATTGCACTTTTTATAACAACTCAAATCTGCGTGGTCCAGTTACCAGGAACCTGCCCTAGATCTCTGCCATTTTCTCCTCCACCTCCATTTGGTCCAACACTCCAACGCCTTCTCCTGGTAATATCTCTTCTATCTTAGCTCACTTTATCGATCTTATCGATTTTAATTTTTATTGCCATACTATGAAAGCATATATCTTTTGTCCAGTCAAGTCAATCGGTCTTCTGAGTCACTCACCACATTAATAAGTCGGCTTAGTGTCGCCGTTCGATTGTCTCTGATTTTGCAACTCGTTAGTTCTGAGTGGGGTTATAAGGGTCGAAAAAAATGTTAAATTTTGGGCCATAAAAGCACGCATAATTAATTAATGGGCCACTCGTTTCTTTTTCTTGAAAAGAGAATTTTTGGGGAGAGATTGAAAAACCGCCAATTCATGAGTCTCCCTCCCAAATAGAATTCAAGCCATACAATTTCTCTTGTTTTGCTGCACTTCGAATCCTTAAATTCCTGTCTCTCTTTGATGTAATATTTGGACTATGTACATTGACTTTTCATTAAAATAAGTATAGTCATGTTGTTGAGAAACAATTACGTTTAACTGTTCAATTTAATTTTGAGAAGTGAGAGAGAGGGATGGGACTGTCCAATTAAATTAATATTTCAAGTGGGCAGCGATATTATTATCTCATGCTTGTCGAATTTAAATTTAAAAATCTACCCATGTCAATACGGTGATATGAGAATTATCTCACCTAAATTTTTATCTTCATGATCTCCTCTACGAAAAGAAATCTTGGATAGTTGTAGAATCAAGATTTTATTTGGATGGGGCCAATAATGATTAAACAATAACACTAAGTTGGTTGTGACATAAAATCAGCATTATAAAATGTTCTACAATACAAAAACCAATCATTGTCATTGCCTCCTGTTTCATTGACTTTTGCCACTTGCATGCCGTGAAATTTCATCTTTTGTGCCAGGCCAAAAGTCCTCATTTGGCAGGTTAAGAGTGGTCAATACTTTGAAAATTGCCAAAATACATTTAATTGACGTATATGACATCACTTGATAAATCAAGTCAAAGCGTGCTGCACTGGCTTTACTTAAAATTTTTGCTCGAGTCTTTTTCAACTAATTAAAATATACCCGATATTGTTTATGCCTTTGCAATTTGCACAAATAGAGGTGGCAATTGGAGAGTAGGGGAGGAGACCAATATCCCCGTACTCATTTTCGATATTCTCCATTCCCTCCCCGTCCCCATTAAATGTATTTAGACTAAAATGTTCTACAATACATTTAGTCTAATATCAAGGGAATTATTGTCCCCTTTCAGAATAATAAAAGGGAATCCCCAAAGGTTCCCAATCCCTGAAAAGCTCCCAAATAACTGATACTTCTTTAGTTGCCCTCAAGGGCATAGATGAGTTGGTTGGTAGCACAATCTGTTGGCCCTCACTTGTGTGGACTCGAGTTCGAGCCCTGGGGATAGAGAGGGGGGTAAAAATTGATTTGGGTTTGCCCACCCCTCCTTTCCTTTAAAAAAAAAAAACCAATACGTCTTTAGTTTCTGAATTTGATTTAATCTATTAAATTATAAAATTTAAATAAAAGTATAATTTGACAATATATCTTAGTAAAGTTTAGTTGTTATAACTTTAGTTTTACTTAGTTTATGTTTTATTAGATAAAAATTTAAAATAAAAATTTTAGACCAAGGCCTTTCGAATAAGACCAGATCAAATAGTAATTTTAGATTAAAAGTAGTTAACTAGGGTTGAAAATTTCATAGTATATTTGTATAAATATTTTGATATTTGTTATTTAGACTAATACGTAATATTTTATAATTAAAATTAAAATTTAAATAAAAGTACAATTTGACAATATATCTTAATAAAGTTTAGATGTTATAACTTTAGCTTTTGCTTTAGTTTGTGCTTTATTAGATAAAATTTAAAACAAAAATTTTGGGTTAAGGCCTTTTGAATAAGACGAGATGAAATAGTAATTCTGAACTACAATTAGTTAACTAGGTTTGAAAATTTCATAGTGTATTTGTATAAATATTTTAATATTTGTTATTTATACTAATATCAATATTTTATAATTTAAATGAAAATTTAAAGAAATATACAATTTGACAATATATCTTAATAAAGTTTAGATGTTATAACTTTAGCTTTTTCTTTAATTTTTGTTTTATTAAATAAAAGTTTAAAACAAAAATTTTGGACCAAGGCCTTTTGAATAAGGGCGGATCAAATGGTAATTCTAGAGTACAATTAGTTAACTGGGCTTGAAAATTTCATAGTATATTTGTATAAATATTTTGATATTTTTTATTTATACTAATATTTAATATTTTATAATTTAAATTTTATTATCTATTCATTAATATTTTTAAAAATTAAAATTAAAATTAAAAATCAAAATGAAAAAATGGGGAATTGGGAAGGGGATGGGGATTTTAGCTCATCCTTATCCTTTCTCTGAATAAGAAATTAGGTATAAATCGTCCTCATACCCTCCCCAAATGGAAAAAATTCCTAAGGGGCCCTGTCCCTATGAAAATTTATGCCATCCCTATGGACAAATCTCTTTCTCCTCTGTTTTTTTTATCCTTAGGCTTTTGGTGAAGGGCTGGTCTGTTTGAAAAAGTTTTCGAGAGAAGTTAATTATCTCTTACTTAAAAGAAAACAATACAAAAATAATATTTCAATTCATCTAGAAATTTCATAAATCATGAGTTATGTGGGCATTTACAAATGTCATGTTACTATGTAGAAGACTATTTTGGAATTTTGTTTTTTTGTTTGGAATGAGTAGAATTATGTTGTGATAAAAACTATCACAATCACATTAAAAATAAGTTTTTTTTTTTTCACACCGCTTCCTAACTTCCTTCACAATTTAGAATTTACCTTTGTAATTTAATCTATTTAATCAGAGTAAAAATCTCTCGCTAGGTCTAAAAATGTTAAAACTTAATATTATCTCCTTAGACCGTATTTGTTCCAAACTCACAAGAATAAAATATCTAATAGAATTATGGAATTCGTTACTAGAAATTTGTATAAAGGTTGTGAGATTAGAAGTTTGATAATAGGAAAATAATAAATCACTATAACAATAAAAATATGATCATAAAGATAAACAACAATTGTCTAAAAAATTACTTTCCATTTGCCAATTGTTAAGTAACTTCTAAAATCATTAGGATTATTATAAGTATAGGCTTTTCCTGACCGAAGTTCTGGCTTAAGGCATGCGGGTCTTTTTCTTCTGTATTTTCTTACGAATTTTGGTTTCATTATAAATACTTGATATATAGCAATCTTATGAGTGCTTTTGCATTACCAATCAAATTAAGCCCACATTTGCAATCTAAAGACTCTCATCTCATGGAAAGAGCTCATTCTCTCAGTATGATGAGCAGATTTCTCTTACTCCATCGTTTAATTCATATTTTCTTATTTATTGCATCTGCAACAGCCAACACAAGTAATATTGCCACAGACCAAGATGCTCTGCTTGCCCTGAAAGCTCACATAACTCATGATCCAACCAATTTTTTTGCCAGAAATTGGAACACGAGTATCTCTATCTGTAATTGGACGGGAGTCACTTGTGATGTCCATAGTCATAGAGTCACAGCCTTGAATATTTCTCACTTAAGTCTTTCAGGCACCATTCCTTCTCGACTTGGGAATCTATCTTCTCTGCAATCATTTAATCTCAGTTCTAATCGGCTTTCTGGTTTCATTCCTTCGTCCATCTTCAGCATATATACACTAAAGTTGCTTAGTTTTGGTGACAACCAACTATCTGGTGAAATTCCTACAAATATTTGCAGTAATCTTCCTTTCCTAGAAATTATTTCTTTGTCACAAAACATGTTCCACGGCGGAGTATCATCCACTCTATCAAATTGCACATATTTAAGAATCTTAGGTTTGTCACACAATGACTTCTCGGGAGCCATACCAAAAGAAATCGGGAACTTGAGCAAACTTGAGGAATTATATCTCAGCTATAATGGATTTCAAGGTGCGTATGATCACGGAGGTTAATTATAAAATTGTTCCATAGGTTGAAATATAAATAATGTTCCATATACATTTTTATTTAATTTATTGAATTTACTTTGCCGTGCTGTAATTGGGGCTTGATTTACTTTAATAGTAGCTCCACGACTTAGGCTTCTACTTTTCACCACATAATTTGATCTTTGATTTTGAACTACACAATCTACCTATCACCTATTGCTTAATTACGTAAATGGCATATATATTTTGCGAACTTAATTTTTACAAATATTTGTCAAAATATTTTATTACAATTCTCTCATAACTTCTCGAAATCTACATTATTAATACTTAACCCTCCCTATCAATTTACCACAATCTGTCTACCACTTAAATCACAAATATATTTTACCCATATTTTACTAAAAATATCTTAAAATAAAAGAAAAGAAAATGTGCTTGTCTATAACAACTAAAGCATTGACGGTATGTTGCCGTTCAATACTGGCTTTTCTTGTGTGTTAGTACTTGTAATAATTTTCTAATAATTTTGCATTGGACAAATGACTTTTTATTTTACAAGTGCATTCGTTTTATGTTTTATTTATTATCTAAAATAAATCTGAATGTAATTCTTTCAAAATACAGGTAAGATACCAAATGAAATCGGTAATCTCTGCAATTTGGAGATTTTGGCACTTAGTATGAACAAATTAGTTGGTGTTATCCCATCTAAAATCTTCAATATGTCAACACTCAAACAAGTTAGGCTTCAAAATAATTCTCTCTGCGGAAGTCTCCCATCGAGTGCAGATGTCCGACTTCCAAATCTTGAGGAGCTTTACTTGTGGGGTAATCATTTTAGTGGCTCAATTCCTAGTTTTATCTTCAATGCTTCTAAGCTCTTCAGACTAGAGTTGCAAAAAAATTCATTTTCCGGTTTTATTCCTAGCACATTTGGCAACTTAAGAAACCTTAAGCGGCTTGGTTTAAATAATAATTATTTGACATCTTCAACTCTAGAATTGAGCTTTCTATCCTCGTTGTCAAATTGCAAATATTTAGAATTTATTGACTTGTCAAGTAATTCAATAGATGGCATCCTTCCAAGAAAGTCCATAGGTAATCTTTCGCATTCTTTGAAAATATTTGACATGTCCGATTGCAACATCAGTGGCAGCATTCCCGGAGAGATGGGCAACTTGACCAACTTGATAGGCTTGTATTTAGGAGGCAATGAACTGAATGGATCAATTCCGATTACCCTCGGAAAATTACAAAAGCTTCAAGTTTTGAGTTTTCGAGATAATAAATTGGAAGGATCAATCCCAGATGATATTTGTCGTTTGGCTGAAGTCTATGAGTTGGACTTGAGCAACAATAAGCTTTCTGGGTCAATCCCTGCATGCTTTGGTGATTTGGCTTCTCTAAGGAACCTTTCATTGGCTTCCAATGAGTTAATTTCTGTCATACCCTTGACTTTTTGGAACCTTAAGGACATATTATACCTCAATCTTTCATCAAATTCTTTGACTGGCCCACTCCCATTAAAGATTGGAAATTTGAAGGTTTTAGTAAAAATAGATTTTTCAATGAATAATTTTTTAGGTGTTATCCCAAATGCAATTGGAGACCTAAAAAATCTACAATATCTCTTCTTAGAATGTAATAGATTACAAGGCTCGATTCCAGATTCATTTGGTGATTTGATGAGCTTGAAATCCTTGAATTTGTCCAATAACAATCTCTCAGGGGTTATTCCTATATCTTTAGAGAAACTCTTATATCTTAAAGATCTAAATCTTTCTTTCAACAAGCTAGAAGGAGAAATTCCTAGGGGAGGATCTTTTGAAAATTTCTCAGCTGAATCTTTTGAAGGAAATGAATTATTATGTGGTTCACCCAATCTTCAAGTCCCACCATGCAAAACTAGCATCCACCACACACCAAGGAAAAATGCTCTTCTCCTAGGGATTTTCTTGCCATTGAGTACTATATTTATGATAGTAGTCATTTTGTTGATTGCAAGATATCGAAAGAGAGGAAAACAACAACCAAATGATGCTTATATGCCACAAGTAGCAATGTGGAGAAGGTTTTCATACTTAGAACTTTGTCAAGCAACTGATGGATTCAGTGAAAATAATCTAATTGGCAAAGGAGGTTTTGGCTCTGTTTACAAAGCAAGAATTCAGGATGGGACAGTAGTTGCAGTGAAGGTTTTCAATCTGCAATGTGGAAGAGCTTTTAAGAGTTTCGATGTTGAATGTGAAATAATGAAAAGTATTCGCCATCGAAACCTTATCAAAATTATCAACAGTTATTCAAATGATGATTTCAAAGCATTGGTACTAGAATACATGCCTAATGGAAGTCTAGAGGAGTTTTTGTACTCGAGCAACTGCATTTTGGATAATTTTTCAAAGATTGAACATAATGATAGATATTGGATTAGCTTTGGAATATCTGCATTTTGGTTATTCAGTTCCTATAATTCACTATGACTTAAAGCCTAGCAACGTATTGTTCGATGATAATATGGTTGCTCATTTGAGTGATTTTGGTATCGCAAAGCTCTTAGTTGGGGAAGACCAATCTATGACTCAAACACAAACATTTGCCACAATAGGCTATATGTAGTTTCAACACTTATGGGATGATTCAAACGCAGATCGACATGTGGTCAAGTCGGAAAATCTGTTTCTTTCCATGTCATTTTACATTTTTAAGTTATTTTTCTATTTTTTCTATTAATTTTAGGATATTATATATTTTTTTAAATATTGGGTTTAGGTGTCATTTATTTTGTTTTCCTTATTTAGATTAGGAGATTGTGATTATAATGTAATACTTAATATTTGCATATTTTAGTAAAGTCAAAATATTTAGGATTAGTATAAAAGGGGTTAAAAACTTAGTTTTGTTCATTCTAGCTTTTCCAATAAAATTTTCATTCTTCAAAAACTTATTTTTTTTTAATCTTCCAATCTTTTACGTTTCCACATTGTTAAAATATAAGTATGAAAGATCTATTATTTCTGTAACTTTGCAAACAATCTTACTAATCATGGTTTGTAAATGAATTAATATCAGTCAGTTTAAAGTAATATTTAATATCCTTACAAAAATTAATTTATCAAATTAATCTTAAAAGTAAAATAATAATATAAAAATTTATGTTAATTTTTATTTTATTTTTAAAGCTAATTTGATGAATTAACCTTTTTTTATTTTCATTTATATCTCTAAGGATATTATTGTAAGGGTTTTATTGTAAAAAGAAAGAAAAATTAGGGGTAAGAACCTAATATATTTAACAATAGTAGTGTCTTGAGATATTTTTAAAATATAGGGATTAAACGGACTATTAATTAAAATTTAGAAGCTAAATAAATATTTACTCTTATTTTCATCATAAGACTTATTTGAAGTCACATAAAGATTTGGATAAAATTAAGTGGGTTTGATAATATCATGATTGGGCCTCGTCTAATTTTTATTGGGCTAACAAACTCTTGCTTGGGCGCACTAAAGTTGGGATCGTTTGTAAGCACTTAATTTCAATAATTACTGTTTCACAACATTTGGAAGTGCCCAAAAAATATTGTGAAAGTGTTCGAATTTAACTCCCTTGATATGATAGTCAGCCATGTTTTAGATGAGAGCTAAAAGAAGAAAATTGAAATTGAAGAACTCCATTAGCATGCAGTCTAAATGGGACATTACTTGGTCATATGAAGCTTCGGCGAGCAAAAGTAAATCATCAGCAAAAAAGATATAAGTAATAGGTATACCTTTGCAAGATAAGCGGATTGTTTTCCAAGATCCGCTCTGAATTGCACGATTGATCCTATGGCTGAGTCTCTCAATGCAGAGCATAAAAATATACCGGGAAATTGGATCTGTTGAAAAGTCAGCACCGAATTTGGTGCTTGACTTTTGTGCTAGCAATTTGAAGACTTTTGATAGCAAATTGAAGAAAATGGAAACAATAGCCCACAACTTTTGACACTTGAGATTGACAAAAGTTAATTGACAACAAAATTGTTGTTAAATTGCAAATCAAGAAGTATCCCAAAAATATTTGAGAGAAGTGTTGAGTACTAGAAAGTGTGTATTTATTGATTTTCTTAACTAACCTTTAAGTCCTTAAGTAATTTAATTATGTATGTTTTATTTTAATTAAGTATTTTTGTATTTTAATATCATGGTCATTTCAAATAAAAGAGATCGGATGAAATCCCGGACAAAATATTTGAGAGAAAGCATTTAAAAAGAAAAAGCAATTCAAGTGAATTGTTGAGAGTTGATAATCGGAGAGTGTGAGCAATTGAGAGGCATTTATCTTTCAAGTGTATGCGATGACGTGGCACTATACGATGACGTGGCGGTTTGATTTTGGGCATTGACCGCTTATGGGCATTGGATGAGTGAGATTTGTTGACGTGGCAGAAATATTGTACTACATGCAAATAATTGTTATAACAGCCCGATTATTTTTCTCTTGCTCCAATCCGGCGTCCAAATTGTTTTACGTAGGCGGTTTATCTATAAAATAATTTGACACCACGAATCCATTTTTAAATTTTCTCTAATTCCATCTCCATCTTGTATTTTCTACGTGTTTTTATTTTTCTATAATTATTTGGTGCACTTGTTTGGGTTGAAGGTGAAGTCTCAACGCTCCATGGGCTTAATTTGGTAAATTTACTTTTCCTTCCCCTTTAATTTATGTGGTTGTTTTGACTTTCGAGCAGGATAGTAATAATCTTGTGCGGGGAATTTGGAATACGCCTCCCTAGGCAAGGTTATTCACAAACGGAAGCCCTTAGCACCATATCTATTAAAGTGTGGTTCATGATGAGTGGAAGTTCCGCATTTCATGATTTAATTGGTACTAATAATGAATATTACCGAGTAGACTTGGTGTATTTTATTTTATAGTTAGTGTGTATTTTTTGCATGTCATAATTGTCATTATAAATCTAACCACCAACTCAGAAAATTAATTCTACACATAATTAAAATCCACCTCCTCGTGGGATCGACAGTCACCAGGGTTTTAAGTGGGACCGAGTTGCACAACAAGAAGCCCCTCCATTTGAATTGTTCAATCGGGAACTTTCTGAGAGGCATTTATTTAGTTATGTGAAATCTTGGGTGTAAATAAACATCATACTCAGAGATTGTGTTTTCAAGTAGGAATATTTTTCGTTGAGAAAATGGTAGAAGGAGAAACTGTCTTTTATTTTTCTATAATTATTTGGTGACTCGCATTCCCGCACAACAAGTATCGAGTTCGAAGGTTCGTTGGAAGACGGGAATTGTCAAATCGCTTGTTCACTAATACGGTGGAAAGACATTTATGTTGGAGACAATCTATTGTAAGAAGATTTTCGATGTTGAAAAGTTTGACGGGAAAATCAAGGCATGTGGACGGGTTTTAAGTGGGAAATTATGGATGCCCTTATTCAAATTTCTCGTGCATTGTTGAAAAAAATAAAAGTTTTTCAAGTAGGAATATTTGAGAAAATGGTAGAAGGAGAAACTTCCGAAGTGGGGAGAGATTATGCCTACGATTCGATTGGAAGAGGAAGAGAAAAATAATTGCACCTATTGTTGGACTAACAATTAGTTTTGAGAAAATAATATTTGGATGCCCTTAACAAATCTCACTCTAAAAAATAAAAACCCAAATACGTGGTTCGGCAATTATGCCTACGTCCGGGGAGCAAGAGAAAAATAACTAACAATTAAAGTATAATATTTGAGCAACAAATGCTCTCGAAACGAAACCCAAATTGATTTCTCACACACTTCCGATTGCTCACACTCTCCGATTGCTCTCTCTCAACAATTCACTTGAATTGCTCTAAGCTTTGAAATGCTTCTCTCAAATATTTTTGGGATACTCCAGCTCTTGATTTGCACTTCTATTTATAGAAAAATAATGGTTAAGAAAATCAACAATTTCAGCCCTTAAATTGTGGCTTCAATTTGTCAATCAACTTTTGTCAATCTCAAGTGTCAAAAGTTGTGGGCTATTGTTTCCATTTTCTTCAATTTGCTACCAAAAGTCTTCAAATTGCTAGCACCAAAGTCAAGCACCAAATTCGGTGCTGACTTTTCAACAATTCTCCACCTCGGTGAAGATTTGTCAAAATCTGAGCCGACTATCAACGAACCATCATCCCCAAAGTGACTGCATTTTGTGACTACCTTGTTATATGGGAAAAGCGTGATTGTTTTTAAAGATGTTTACACAGCATTGACCAATTTGGAAATTCGGAATAATGATAAACATTCCGAAAGAACATCGTCTGAAGCTTTGTTAGCCAAAGGAAGGGCGATGGAGAAAAAGAAAAAGCATGGTGGAAAGAACTCTCGGTCTAAGTCAAGAAGCAGAAATATAGCTCGAGATGAGTGTGCCTTTTGTCATGAAAAGGGCCATTGGAGGAAAGATTGTCCGAAGGCTCAGAAGAAAGATGGGAAGAAATCAGTAGCAGCGAACATGGCATACAAAGATGAAAACTCTGATTATTCACTAAGTATTACACCTACAGCGTATGTGGCTAGTTCGGATGAGTGGATACTTGATACCGGAGCAACCTATCATTTATGTCCTGTAAAGGAATGGTTTACGGATTTTCGTAATTTAGAATCCGGTGCAGTTGTGATGGGAAATGATCAACCTTGTCGCACAATGGGGATAGGGACAATTCGGCTAAAGATGTTTGATGGAATGGTCAGAGAGTTAAAAGAAGTTAGATATATTCCAGCTCTAAAGAAAAATCTAATTTCTGTGGGTGCTCTGGAAGCTAAAGGCTACAAAGTTACCATTGAAGATGGCAAAATGAAGTTCACATATGGAGCTATGGTGATTTTGCAAGGCAAAATAAAGTTCACATATGTAGCTATGGTGATTTTGCAAGGAGTCCGGCGCCATAATTTGTACTATTTAAAGGGAGGTACAACTAATGAAGCTAATGTTGCTGAGGCGTATAGTGACACCATAAGCTATGGCATGCACGACTGGGACATGCTGGAGAGAAGTCTTTGCAAACTCTGATGAGGCATGGACTTTTAAAAGGTACAAAAACCTGTAAATTAAATTTCTGTGAGTATTGTGTAGTAGGCAAGAAAACAAGGGTCAAGTTTGGTACGGCTAATCACGATACTCGTGAGATCCTTGAATATGTTCACAGTGATGTATGGGGACCAACCAAGACTGCATCAATTGGTGGAAGCCATTATTTTGTTTCATTTGTTGATGATTTCTCTAGACGTGTGTGGGTGTACACAATGCGAGCAAAGGATGAGGTTCTAGAGATTTTCGTGAAATGGAAAAAACTGGTGGAAACTCAAACTGGCAGAAATATCAAAGTATTACGGTCTGATAATGGGGGTGAATATACTTATGATCCATTCTTGAAAGTATGCCAGAATGAGGGTATAAAAAGACATTTCACGGTGAGACATACTCCGCAACAGAATGGTGTGGCTGAGCGTTTGAACCGCATTTGTTTGAGAAAGTACGATGTATGTTATCTAATGCTGGTTTAGATAAAAAGTTTTGGGCTGAGGCTGTAAGCTACGCAAGTCACTTAATAAATCGGTTGCCTTCTGCTGCAATTGGAGGTAAAACTCCTATGGAAATGTGGTCTGGAAAGCATGCACAAGACTATGATTCCATTCGTGTGTTTAGGAGTCTAGCTTATTATCATGTAAAGAATGATAAGCTCGATCCCCGTGCAAGGAAAGCTATCTTTGTGGGATCTCAAAGATAAAAAGTTTGTGTATAGCAGAGATGTTACTTTTGATGAAGCTTCTATGTTGAAGGCTTCAAGTTCTCAGCAGGTGGAGAACACGACCAAAGAGGTATTGCAGCAGGTGGAGTTTGATGCAACTCCATAGTACCAGTTCGTTCTACATCAGATAAGAGTTCAACTTTGGAGGTGGCCCCAAGAGTTGAAGAAGAAGTTGTTTCTGTTGATGTCCCACACGAGGAGGAAACAACCGAAGAAGATGTAGAAGATGAAAATGAGTCTATAGCAACAAAGAGGCCAAAACGAGTGATAAAGAAACCCGGGTGGCTTACTAAAGATATGATGGTAGCCTATGCACTTCCAGTTATTGATGATGACATCCCTAACACTTTCGGTGAAGCATTACGCAGTAGTGAAAGTGATCAGTGGAAGTTAGCCATGGAGGAAGAGATAAAATCTCTTCATCAAAATCAGACTTGGGAACTCGTGGAGTTACCTAAGGGAAAAAGGGCTATTAGCAATAAATGGGTCTACACTAAGAAGCAAGGATCTCCAAATCAATCAACTCTTCGATACAAGGCAAGGCTCGTGGCAAAAGGTTATGCTCAGAAGGAAGGTATTGATTACAATGAAGTATTCTCTCCAGTTGTGAAACATACTTCCATTCGTATCCTACTTGCCTTGGTAGCTGAATATGAGCTAGAGTTGGCTCAATTAGATGTGAAGACGGCATTCTTACATGGAGATTTGGAGGAAGAAATCTATATGACTCAGCCCAGCGGTTTCAAAGTTGCTGGAAAGGAGAATCATGTGTGTAGATTGATTAAATCTTTGTACGGATTAAAACAATCACCAAGGCAGTGGTACAAGAGGTTTGATCAATTCATACAAGGGCAGAAATTCATCAGAAGTGAACATGATCACTGTGTTTACTTTAGAAGACTACAAGGTGGAGCTTTCATCTATTTGTTACTCTATGTCGATGATATGCTTATAGCTTCAAAGAATAGAGGTGAGATTGAGATATTAAAGAAGCAATTGGCTTCTGAGTTTGAGATGAAAGACTTGGGTGATGCACAGAGAATACTTAGGATGGAGATACATAGAGACAAGAAGAATGGAAGCGTGTGGTTAACTCAAAGGTCTTATTTGAGGAAGGTGCTAGAGAAGTTTGGCATGGATGACAAAACTAAATCGGTATGTACTCCTCTAGCTCCTCATTTCAAATTAAGCTCTTCTTCATGTCCTTCCTCCCAAGAGGAGTGCGACTACATGGCTCGTGTTCCATATGCAAGTGCTGTGGGTAGTCTTATGTATGTTATGGTGTGTACAAGGCCCGATATTTCTCAAGCCGTTAATATGGTTAGCAGATACATGCATAATCCGGGTAAAGACCATTGGCTTGCGGTAAAGTGGATTCTTCGATATTTGTATGGGACAGTTGATGTTGGGTTATTGTATAAAAAAGATTGTGGTCAACAATGTGTTGGATATTGTGATTCTGATTTCGCTGGAGACCTAGATAAGCGAAGATCAACAACGGGCTATGTATTCACATTGGGTGGAGGTCCGATCAGCTGGAGATCGATTCTACAATCGACAATTGCTCTGTCTACTACGGAAGCAGAGTATATGGCAGCAACTGAGGCTGTAAAGGAAGCTATTTGGTTGAAAGGCTTGTTAGGTGATTTGGGAGTAATCCAGGAGAACATTAAAGTGTTTTGTGACAATCAAAGTGCAATATTCCTTGCGAAGAATCAAACGTATCACGCTCGGACGAAACACATAGATGTGAAATATCATTATGTCAGAGAGATTATCGAGGGCGGTGATGTGTTATTGAAAAAGGTCAATACTAAGGATAACCCATCAGATATGTTGACGAATGTGATTTCTGGAATTAAGTTTCAACATTGCTTGAAACTAATTCAAATTCTTCGAATGTGTTGAGTTTGGAGAATTGAGAACTACGGTTGGCTTGATCCCATATTTTGAGTACGTAGGCAGTCATAAAGATGCAGTCACTTTGGGGATGATGGTTCGTTGATAGTCGGCTCAGATTTTGACAAATCTTCACCGAGGTGGAGAATTGTTGAAAAGTCAGCACCGAATTTGGTGCTTGACTTTGGTGCTAGCAATTTGAAGACTTTTGGTAGCAAATTGAAGAAAATGGAAACAATAGCCCACAACTTTTGACACTTGAGATTGACAAAAGTTAATTGACAAATTGAAGCCACAATTTAAGGGCTGAAATTGTTGATTTTCTTAACCATTATTTTGCTATAAATAGAAGTGCAAATCAAGAGCTGGAGTATCCCAAAAATATTTGAGAGAAGCATTTCAAAGCTTAGAGCAATTCAAGTGAATTGTTGAGAGAGAGCAATCGGAGAGTGTGAGTAATTGAGAGGCATTTCCTTTCAAGTGTATGTGAGAGTACTGGGTGTATTTGGGTTCTGGAGAGTGAGATTTGTTACTCAAATATTGTACTCAAATAATTGTTAGTAACACAATTATTTTTCTCTTGCTCCCGTGGACGTAGGCATAATTGCCGAACCACGTTAAATTCCTGTGTCTTTTATTTTTCTATAATTATTTGGTGCACTTGTTTCTGCATTCCGCGCACAACAGGATCACCCCGCCTAATGCCTCTCGAGGGAGAAAAACTATCTGTATATTCACCATTCTATAATATATGCATCATAGTGGAGGAGATACAATCCATGATAATCCGAATCAGCTCAGGAGAGATACCAGCATCATAAAAATTCTCATGGATAAACTCCCAACTCATTCTATCCTAGGCTTTCTGCAAGTCGACTTTGATAAGCATTTGACTAATATTATGTTTCTTACGCCTCATCGTATGAATGATCTCTTGAGCTATAAGAATATCCTTTGTGACATGGTGGCCAAGAACAAAACTAGTCTCAGCAGGCCCGATCAAATCCCGAAGGATAGCATTTAGTCTGTTTGCCACAATTTTGGTGAATGTCATGTAGATAACAGTGTAGAGACTAATCGGCCTATACATTCGGAGGCCACTAGGCTGGTCAGTCCTGGGAATTAACACTATGAAAGTCTAATTAATCTTGCTCGGTATGCTGCCGCCATTAAAGACCCGTTAAAACTAGATTATAATCCGAAGCTCCCACCGTATGCCATTGAGATTGAAAGAACACAACGTGCAACCTAAAGGATTGCATTTGATCGTCGCAAAGCGAAATCCCACAACCACTGCATAGGAGATCCAGCTTACACGTGTATAGAGTTTTGAAAAACTGCACAACGTAATCCTTAATCCTTTTATCATCGCAAAGCCAGGCCCAATTCTCATCTTTAATCATCTCAATACGGTTGTGTCTCTTTCTCCGAGTGGTTTTATGGTGAAAAAAATGTTGCGTTTCTATCCACGAAATTTATCCATTTCATACTGGATTTTGGTTACCATAGGATCTCCTTATGCATTAAAATAGTCTTATGATCCCTCTTGAGAGATGCTTCTAAATCAGAAAGATTTTTGGACGAATGCACCTTGAAAGCACGTTGTATTCCACCCAACCTCGCTAATATTCAATTTTTCCGGCCAAAGATATTTCCAAAGGTCTCTTTCTTTCACTTTCTAGCATCTTTAGCAAAATTCTCAGCCAAACTCAAGTAATCTCCACCGACAGTCCAATAATTGGCAACAAACGAGGGGAACCTACAATCCATTAGCCAGGGCGCAAGGAAACGAAAGGGCTTAGCACCATTGGTCTGAGCAGGATTGCAGAGAAGCGAGCAAAAATAAGGCGATGGTTGGAGTTGAGCTTAGGAAGATAAAGGATTTGAGGGTCAATGAACTTCGCCATCCACTCATCATTGCAAATAAAACAATCTAAGGCTTTGTTACTAAGGTTACGGCTGTTTATGCGAGCTCTATTCATAGTAATAGAAAATTGCTTTCACTTGATCTTAATGAAGTTGCAAGTACAGTTAAGGGCCTGTGGCTTGTGGGTGGGGATTTTAATACTATTCTTTACCGTTTCGTGAAAAATGTGGCTCTACTCGTTCTAATGGTGTTTACCAACACTTTCAACAATGGTATCATCGGAATAATTTTTGCGACCTGCACTCTCACGGCCATAAACGGAATCTGACAGGGCTTCAAATCGATTCCAACAATGAATAACTACAGGAGGATCGCGATTTTCCCAACTTGATACTGAGGATGTGTCAAATGGTGGCAGTGATCACAGCCATGAGATCCCTAGATATGATGAAGAAGCTATCCTTTCTTAGAAACCAACGTCCGCGGACCATACACGGACGTCTTGGAATTGTTCCCTGACTGTGGCGCCTTGTTCATTCGTCTTTGCCATAGGGGTTTTTCTGAGCATTTACTAAAAACATGCCCATCTACTTGCCCCAGCATCCTAAGAATACGCTTGTAATAATAGCGTAATGGCATCCTAAGCAAGCGTATCCAAGCAACAATGGGCTCAATTGTTTCAGAGGAACTATCGAAAGGTGGATGCCATTGCTGAACTGTCAAGTATTGCCCGAGGATCGTCCATGGGCCTTGAGTGAGAGCGTGTTGGGAATCACCTTCAGTTTTAAAGTGAACTAGGAAGAAGTCATTCTCAAGATCAATCACCGTGAAACCTTGCGACATGCTCCATAGGGATACAAGTCCATTACATAAAGCTCTATAGCCGATTATCCTCCCAAGTAGTTTAATTATAACTGTACGTCACCAAGGCTTAACCAACTGTGCATGAACTTTCTGTGAGAAGGAAATCGATGGCATATGTCCATCCTTTTCGATCACAACATCCTCTAACTCAAGTGCCAAATCCTCCTCTTTCCCTAAGATCTCTTTTGCCGCCAGATGGTCCTTCATTAGTTTATCTTGGAAGGATGTAAACCGAGATGCGGTCTCCTCTCCTTATGGTTCCTTAAACTTTTCCTTTTTCATCGATCGATCATTCTCAACGGGATAGTGGCTAGGCTGGGCGAGATCGGGGTCCAATTCCAATTTAATTATAGCAAATACTTAATTGAGAACTATTTTGGCAATTGTAAGAGTGTGTAGATTGGCCAAAATATTATTTAGAATGTGAATAATCGCACCCAATAAAGATTATTATGATTAAATAATTTCGTTAATATTTCTTTGACCATATCAATCAATGACAAGGGAAATGAAGCTATAAAAAGAAAATTTTTAAGACTATTACAAGAAAATCCACAATTGTTATGATGGTTTTGGAACTCTGCTCCCTTGTTTTGTTAGGTTCTAGCCTTTGTTAAGCTTCTTTTTTGTACCAAAAAAACAAAGAGAAGTCCACTATTAAGTTTAGAATGAGTGATTCAACATATATTTTAAACATGAGACAATTAATTTCATTAATGAATCATCAGAAAAAAAAAATCTTAAAGAGAAATGAAAAAAAAAAGAAAATTTGATATTGGCGTGCTTTATTTATTTTTTTACCATAAGAAAAGTTAGAGGGATTGTTTGTAAATTCTTGCCGATCACTTGAATCAAGTCATGATGGCTCATGAGCAGCATGAAACACTGGTTGCTGCTGCCGCCACCGATGCTGCAACTGTTGCCATTGTTGCTGCTGTTGTAGTTCTTGGGCATCGTGAAATGGAATTTCACGTTTGGTGACATGACCCGCCCCGAACCCCCAGGGCGAGTTTACCTAAATCTATTAAATCGATCTAAAATAATCTAATTAATAAGGATTTTGCCGAAAATTTGACAAGGTCTCCCATATAATTTATCATACCCAAACTTACAAATTAATAAAATCAGTACTCCCAAACTAATTTCAAATACAACCAACTTCGTTAATCAATCTCCTCAATAAAATACCAAATCACTCAAATATCCAATATCAGAGAAAATATATAGGTTATTCATCATCACCATAATGTAATAAATTACACAATCCAAAATATCTCAATAAATACATCTACAACTCTTAACACCATCACATGGCCATAATTCCAAAATAATTATCATTGCTGGGTTAACTGTTATACTTGCAAATCTACTGTGGGGGGAAAAAATATAATAAAACGGTATGAGTATAAAGCTCAGTGAGTGGATAGTAGTTTTTGAAAATAATCGCACTTAATAATAATTTTATCTTGGGATATTATTCACTGACCACCTATTTTTTGGACTTTTTAAAAATATACAATTCTTTTTTTTTTGTTGAATTCCACTTGAAGTTATATTTCATTACATTTTTCCACTTCCATCTATTGACCGTTAAGATTCCGTTAGTTTTTTTAACAAAATAATAATTTTCCCCCCCAAATTAATGTTGTAGGATGAAATTGTAATTTTACATTATACAAGAGTTAATTTTTTTTGCGCTTCCTGTTGGGAGCTTTTACTATTGTCCATATGTTCTACTGCTTCTTATTTTGATAAACCCTCAATCATCAAATATGTTATTAAATGCATCTATTCTCTCTTTGGCAGTCAAGGTACCCTTGACATGACTCGCCCTGAACTCCCAAGGTGAATCGGCTTGGTTTTTAATAAATCGATCGGAAACAATCTAATCAATGAGTATTTTGCCAAAAATTTGACAGAATCTCTCCTATAATTATCATATAACCAAATCTGCAAAATTATAAATCAAGCACTCCCAAAAGAATTCCAAATACAACTATCTCCGAACAACCAATCTCCTCAACAAAATACCAAATTATTTAATATCCAATATCAGAGGAAATAAAAATGTCACCCACAATCCCCGAAATGTAATAAATTATACAATCCGAAAATATCTCAATAAAACATCTACGACTCCTAACACCATCACGTGGTCATAATTTCAAAAATAATAATTATTGCTGGGTCAACTGTTGTACCTGCGAATCTCCTGTGATGGGAAAAAATATAATAAAATGGGATGAGTATAAAACTCAATGAGCTCAGTAAGTAGATGGTAGTTTTTTAACATAATTTTACTCTAAAATAATTAATCATATCAAAACACAATTTCATCAAAATATCACAAGAACTTAAATAACTTATTAAGTTCAAATCATGTACTCAAATAACAATATCATAAATATACTGCATAAATCAATGAATCCATAATACATATAACATCAATACTAAATGTCGAAAACTATCACAAAAAAAGTACCTAGGGGAATAATTTCATCATATCCGGACCTCGACGGATAGGCAATGACGTACTATCTAGGTACAATTACACCCCAGAGCTACACGGATCGACGGGAAAGTACCATCTCATATCTCATCATATCCGGACCTCAACGGACAAGCAATGATGTATTATCTGAATACAATCACACCCCAGAGCTACACGGATAGATCGGGAAAAGCCATATCATATCACATCATATCCGAACCTCAACGGATAGGCAATGACGTACTATCTGAGTACCGCCACACCTCAGAGCTACACGGATAGATAAGAAAATATCATCTCATATCTCATCATATCTGTGCATGCATAATCTGGTTCCCAAAAGAAAAAATCACTCGAGTACAAGGCCCAAAGCCTCTATGTGTACTCAGACGGGCCCCAAAAGCATGTATCTCATCTGTATCATCTGTATCTTAATATCAGTATCTCTGTATTCATCATACCACATACATATGTCATCTCATCTATATTACTGTATCTGGAGAGGAAGGGTACTGTCTAATGATTTTAAAAAAAAAATCATTATACTCTTATTCATATACATTTGTACACATATACATAAACATATAATCTCATCCAAAATCTTATCCAAGATCTCATTTCTTTTCATTTAACATGCTGTAAATCTGCTGTTTTTTTCTTTAAAACATTATCATGCATATTCAAAATCGGTAACTAAAATCATTAATCAAACACATTTTTCGTAATAAATACCGAAACACAGATCAAAATCCACTTCCATGAAATCATTTAAATCGGAGCCTTTAAAACTCATCTCATAAATATGCTTTACCATATTTTAAAATCATAATAAACTACAATGAAAATAGGTTTTGTATATTACTCTCACTGTGACAATGTCCGAACTCGGTATCAATAACGTCCGCGGGTTGATTCTTGTTCGCGGATCCTCCTAATTTAAGGAAATAACATAATCAATAACCATAATTGTGAATTATAACTAATATACTTAAAACGACATTTATCCGCAATGAAATTATTCTCAAATCCATAAAATTACCAAAATGCCCTCGACATCAAAATTTTTCAAATTATCCTTAGAATCACATATTACCAAATTATCCTCAATTTTGATTATAAAAATATCTAGAAATTCTGAATTTATGAAATTACCCTAAAAAAATATAAAATTACTAAAATACCCCTAACGACGTAAATTAATAAATTATCTTCGAAATCTCAAATTACCTAATTGCCTTAATTTGAAATTACCAAAATGTCCACCAATTTTTAAATTTTAGAATTACCCCTAAAATTTATGAAATTACCGAATTACCCCTAACGGTCAACGATGACGGGAAGCTCGAGTCTAATAGTTCTAGCCTCGGTGAGTCCAATGGTACCAACGGTGACCTCCCACACACATCGGTGACAGCGGATCAAGGTCCCCAAAGCCGTGAACTTTCCGGCGGTCGATCGGTGGCAATCCGGCCGTTTCAGGTGACCGGGTTGGTCAGAAAATGATAAGGGAGAGTTGAGGAACAAGATCCAAGTGGTGGCACGGCCTAATTCCTACTAGATCGGTGGTGGGGAGAAACGGGTTTGGCCCCGGCTTTTCGAGCTCGATCGCCGGCGTTCTGGCAAGTTTTCAGTGACGAGGACGACAGGGATATAACCGACAGCTCACAAGCTTCAGATCGGTACCAAGCTTGACCGATGGGGTGGCTGAAATCATGAGATCCAGCCGGGTCAACGCCGTGGGTCGGGTCAATGAGTCTGCGGCTCCTCTCTCTCTTTATTTTTTATTTTTGGAAAGAATCAAAATGCCTCTCTCTCATCACTTTTCATTTATAGTAATCATCATTTCTCTTTTTTTTTTCTTTTTTTTGGTAAGCTTAATACAAATTAAGCTAATACCAGACCCGAGTGCAAAAATAAAATCCGATTACACGGCCATTGAATCGGGTCTTAATTGTCTCGACTTAATGTCGCGACAAAAATTTAAATTATTCTAGCACTATCAATTTTAATAATTACATCCAATTACCCACAAGGATTTGTAACAATTTGACGATTTTAAAAATTTGGGACGAAAATTAAAAATAACATCACACTCAATTAAATAAATTTTGGTGCATATGTTACAACCCTTCTCAACCTTATGTTGGTGTCTGTTGAATATGTTTTTCTTTGTAAAGTTCTGTTAACTTGTTTGAAATTTTGTTACAGTTGGGGATGAAGTTTGGTAAAGTCAGATCAGAGACAACAGTTCTCCATGTTTTTCCCTTCAACTCAGAGAAAAAGCAAGGTGGTGGCAAAAGCTCTATGGCATTGCTAGTCCTTGCAAGAAAATAAGATCACATATTATCGATATACCCTATTTCAAATAAGAAAGTGGAGGGGGGCTTAGGGTACGATCTAAAATGATTCCACATTAAAGAGAACCGCCCTCTTGAGTAACGAGAAGTGGGCTAGTCCCTAAAAAGGTTTGTGCCGAAGTAGTTGGGGCTTACAATTCACCTTGTGCAAAATTCCTTCACTCGGAATGTCGTTCAATCTATCAATCAGCCACTCTCTCATTATCTGATTTTTTATTTTTGTTTGTCTGATCACCTTCCAAATTATGTATCTATTTATCGTATTGAGAGTTCAATCTTTTCTAGATCAAGAGCTTGACTCCTTTTCTATAACACTGGGGAAAGGATCTGGCGATATGTGATAGAGGTCTCTAAATCTATCAAAAGGAGAAGATAAAGCTCATATTAGTTAATTTGAAGTGATCATCCTATTTCATTCAAAAATGGAATGTTCAAAGTAAAGGCAGGTTTATAAGGTTATGTAGTGCAGGTGAGATGTCGAGTGTTTCAAGGCACAACATTGAAATTACTAAGGTTCGTTATGTTTATCAAGGGTTCAAATCCATCTCATTCATCTCACTTTGTGCCTTTTTGTTTCATTGATTTTTGCGGTTTCTCTTGGTTTTAAAAGTTTTTAAAATTCTTGTATCATTTGATGGTTTTTTTCCTTATAATTTTGAAGAATTAGTATGAAAACATAATCAAATAAATATTCGGTAATAATATAAATGTTTCAAATAACTTGCATTTCCTCATCGAAATAAGGGATTTTTTTTATTAATGATCCTTGTTTAATAAGGTAAAAACTTACTTAAATAGGATAACACTAGATACCCATTGGCATTTGAGAAAGAAATTGCTAAATCTCAATAGAAGCTATATCCTACCTAAATAGTAAATGAGGCAATCCATGCCAAGGTTCACCAAACAATTTTCCCAACAATTAACTTTTCGAAAAGCATGAGTGATCTTAAAACTCATCTCACTGTCACGCTAAAGATAAATATCTCATTCCGAAAATTATTCCAGCATTTATCATGAGCCAATGGATTGTAAAAATCCATAATTTTTAGAATTTAAGCTATTTGAGCTCCTAAACAAAGACCAAAACAACTGAGTTTTCGTTGACCTATTTTTATCCCCTCGTGCCTTTTTTTCATGATTTTCTCGGAGCTTTGGAGAGCTGCAATTAGTTTTTTTTTTCATGCTTTTCTCGGAGGTCTAGAGAGCTACAATCGGTAGGATTTTCCTAATCCATTGTGAAATTCTTTTTCCTTTTCCAACAATACTTTTGAAAAAAATCCCTACAATCCTCCATTATATGATTTCTTTTAGATAATTATTTGAATTGGCCTTTACCCCCCCAAAATTGAGCGGTCTCAATGAAGAATATAGGACTTAGGTGCCCTGCTAAGAGGAAAAGGAACCTGAGAAGAATTCATAATATCCTTAAGGAATCCCAAGAGCAATCATAATATTCTTATAATCACAATGCATAACATATCTCGGACAAAATAAATAATGGAAATTTTATTTTAACACATGGAAGGCTACCCGTGAGAGAGAGAGAGCATTGCATACAATAGAACATAGATCACATATTCGTGTAATAAATATCCACAGGAAAGGCCATCTTCATCGTTGGACAAAAGATTTTTTAACGTCATTAAAATATGGTGATGACCAAGTTATGTGAGTTAATCAACTTATCAGCCACGCTATTGTTCTCTCTAAAGGAATGAATTATCCTAAAAATCATTGAATCTATTCAATAAACACAATTTATGCAACTTCTCATTTATGGAGGATTGAGAGAGAAATTGCCAAATAATAAAACCACCAATATAGAATCATTTTCAAGCCATAAATTAAGTGAACATCTATTTACTGCATACTCAAGAAGTAAAATGGCAGCAATAAAATAGGCTATTTGAACACCTAGAGGTGTATTGAACACTAATTACATAATATTCTATATTCAATATTCCAATATCCCAGAGCAACCCACAGATAGCTTCAACCATGTATATTTTCCCATTGACCCACAGGTCACTTCGCCCATGTATATTTTCCCATTGCAGAGTCTATTCTTGTTGGTTGTTTCCATTGCATCCCATTGATAATAGGAGTGCAACAAATTAACGTGTGGATTCTAGAGTGAAGAAAGCAAACAAAGTGAATAAATTAGATGATACATGCAAATTCAATAAATTGTAGATTTCATTCTCAAATCTTTTGAGTTGTAAAAAATGCACAACCTATTTATAATTCAGGTTACAATAGTTAAGGAACTTCAATGTCAGTCATTAAATTGTTAGGGATGTGAAAGTCTTGTTTTTGCATTCTATCAACTGTTATAGATATATTTTTCATAATCTTAATCAAGTGTCAATGTAGATATCTTTTATTCTCTTATGTATAGACATTGCACCTCTTAAATTGGGAGAATAGATTAATTTTCTATGTTAGATGAAATGTCATTTCATATATATAAGTCTAGATCATTGTATTGATCAATGATGGAAATTTCGAGTTAAGTATTACTTATATGGGGTGGAAAGTTCGGTTAGATAAATGTTCGCTAAAAATTTTTTCTACTGTTTATCTAAAAAAAAATAAAAAGGCATAATGTGTCTTTGAATTGATAACTATATTCCTGGTAAACTAGCCAATTTTGTCCTAAAATGTTAGGCTATTACTTTGAACCTTATATTGGAATCCTTGGTTCTTAAGGCATTAAATTTTTCCTGAAGAGTCTTATATCTAAGTTGATTTATAAGAGAAACAAAAATAGGGGCATTATGTGTCTTTGACTTGATAACTACTTTCCTGGTGAAGTGGTCAATTTTGTCCTGAAATGGTAGGGTATTACTTTGAAGTTTGAACCTTATATTGGAATCCTTGGTGCTTAAGGCATTAAATTTTTTCTCGAAAGTCTTATATTCAAGTCCACTTTGACATATAAAAAAAGGAGAGAACATTATTTTTAGAGTTAAGAAGTAATTATTAATAGTCACATTGAAAGTTAATAAAAAAAAAATTTTCTGTGGCTAGATCAATAATTTAGACACGGTCAGGTTTATAAGTTTAGACATAGAATGATATGAAATTTAATTGAATAAATATAATTGAATAATGCACTCTCCATCTAAGGTGCATCTAAAGGGACCCAAAAACGATCTCCCCTCCTTAGATGCACCTAAAAGGTAAAATACTAAATCATAAGTGACCTAATATTGCTTAGTAAACTGATCAGAAATACTAGTTGAAAAGTATGCTAGCTTTACATTGAATAACTTAGCTATATAGTTTTACCCTTTACCTAATTCATAAAGTTCATCTCTCATCAACCACTGCTTCAAAAGAAACAAACCCATCGATTTATGCAATGTGTCTGTATTGATCTAATCATCCATGGATCTATCTTTTAATGAAGGGTAATTATTTTATGCTTCTTCAAGCTCTTCTACTGACTTATTTATCCAAAAAAAAAAGTATAATTCTGGAAAATGAATTAATGAAATGGTTTATACACACACACTCAACGTATTATGATTTTAAGATCAATTATAAATGCCATTACTTCATCTGTAGGTTTTCATAGCATTAAAAATACTTCTAAAAAGTTATTTATTAGTAATTGTTATCCATTGATTTACTCTTTTGTTGTTGGATGTGTAGGCTGACTGGTTCACTTTGTACTTGGCACTTACAAGTCTTTTCCAATTGTTATTGGAAAGGGAAAATTTTATGGTACCGGCAGCCTTGGTGATTTTCGAATTTGGTCCCTGTATTGCCTCTCTGATTCACTTATCCTCATGACAGCACCAGTAGTTTACTTCACTTCTGCGTGCCCTCACCTACCTCATTCCTCCTCTTTGCCACCTTTGTCTCTGCTCAATTCTGGATAAGCTCTATGTTTAATGGTCCACTTGTTGGCACAGCTAATAGTGTTGCAGGCAGCTGGGCCAATCTTGTTGATGATGCAGCATAACTCATCATGCCCCTTGTGTTTGGTCTCATCTGAGACATTGGTGCAATCTTTATCTTCAGCCAATTCACGGGTCTTTTAACATGGGACTACAAACACAGAGGATGGGTTCTGGCATTGACTTATGGATACTGTTTCCGAGTAGAGAACAGTGGACAGCATAATAGCAGAATATTTTTGTGATAGATTCAATCTGAAACTTCAGGCTGCAGGAATGATTGCAGCAAGTTTTGGAGTTTCTAGGTCTGCTGGAGGATTAATATGAGATCAAATGGCAAAGAGGATTGGAATGAGGGGTAGGCTTTGGGCTTCGTGGGTGGTGGTCACCATACCATAGTAGGTGCAAGTAAGTTAATAAACTCCAATGCAGCATTTCAAGGGGGGAAAAAAATTCACTTGATAATGTTTTTCCATATGCAGCATCTTCAAGCAATAATTTATTGTACTATTAAGAGTTATATTTTAATCAAGTGAGAATTCTATTTGTTTCTCATGTATTTAAATGCCACCATGTGATTGAATTTGTAATTATTTGTGTGTCTACTCTCCAATAATTTTTGGCCTGGGGACCTGACCCAAGGAAGATAAGGGTAGTGATTAAGATTTAGCCCATTTCTTTGAAAATTTTACTCCCGACCTTTTAAGTTTCTAGTTTTTTCATTCTACCTGTTTGACGTTTGTTGAACCAAAATCTCTATCACTGCTTACCCAGTGTTTTCTTTTTTTTCTTTTCCTCTTTTTCTGTTGTTCAGAATAAACTGTGGCACTGAAGAGGAGAGAAGTAGACGCAAAAGCTTAAGCAGCTGCCCCAGACGTCTAGCATGTGAAGGGTGCACATTGTGTGAGTGCGTGTTGGGTGCCTTAAGTGCTGCTTATATATATATATATATATCTTCATCCATTGTGATGATTATCTTCTTTGTGTTTGTCTAAGCTGCAAACAATGTGAAAGGAAATATCACTTGGATTGTGAAAGGAGATGTCTCTAAGACAAATGTTTTGGGAGGTTTTCCAAAAGATCCGGAGTAGCTTTTGGGAGTCAGAAATGAGCTTGGCAATGGGGAGCCAGATTTGAATTCGGAATATTTGCAACTCCAAAGGCAGTGTAGCAATGACTGCAATGGATGAAATCTTCATGCAAAGTCTTATTATTGATCAGCTCATACTGGTATTAACATCATTCAAAGTGTCGTCTACAATCGCAAGTCTAACCTCTGACATACGGCTAAATTTTTATTTGGAAAGAATGATTTCATCATTTATTCAATGCATCAGTAAGGGTGCATGGGACTAAGATTGAGGAGATGTCATTCGTCCAAACCTGCAAAATGCTCAGGGACGAAGGGATTATGCAGAAACTATTGACTGAAATCGAACGGTGTAAATAAGAACGAAACTTACGCCGATTCGAGGTAAATGCTATGCAAAGGTTGCGTTATTTTGACTTGAATCTTGAACCCCCTGAAGAAGATGATATGTTTGAATGCAAACAATGTAAGAAGGAATTAATTTTTTTTTCTTTTGGATAGAATGTAAGAAGGAACTCAATAGCTCATTTATAGCCATCTCATTACCGAGACCTTTGAATATTTGTACATAAAACATTACTCATATTTTATTAATTTCGACACATTTGCTTCTGATGGTTGATTGAGGAGGAATGCAATTAAACTTCCAAGTTTTGAGAAAAAACTGATATCTCAACTATTTAAATGCGTGTGATTATGTGCTCATGTGATAAATGAAAGCCATTTCGATGCTTTTGTGTTTTGGTTGACAGTGTATATATTTTTTTATATGAGGATAAAAGTTGTTTATATGAAAGTGTATATTTTGTATTTGGGATTATCTTTCTTCCCTCTCACGTTTGTTTCCTCAACGTTCAAAAATATTTAAAAAGTTTATGTTTGTTCAACGGTTCATCTATTATTTACAAATTATATATCTATATATATTCAACTTTGATGATGTGACAAAAATAGTTGGGCATGAATAAATGAAATGTGATTGCAGCGGCTGCCCCACCCTATGATACTTATGCATTCATGGTTAGCAAATTGAAGTCTTTGGAGGACAATTATACAATCTAAGCTGTTTCTAACCCTCATCTTTAGGTCCTGTTAAGGTACAGTTTGTGTAACTTACAATTCACACAAAACTCATGTGGGCTTTATTGTCCATTCTTTACTATTTACATGTTTTAAATGAATTATAAATTACAGTCGACTGTAACTTAAGAATTACCTTATCTTTATTATCAAGAAATCTTATATATCTTTATTTTTTAGAAATCTTATATTAAAATCTTTGTTGAGGATGAGCTAATATTTATATTAGTCATTAATTCCTTACAAAATCCTAATCAAAATTCCTTAAAATATGCACCCATTAAGTTCGTTTCACTGTAAATAACTTACTGTTGAGTACTAGAAAGTGTGTATTTATAATGGAGAAAATCATCATTTTATACTCCAAGTCTCACTAACATTCCTATTTTTATGTCTTTAAGTCCCTTGTAATTTAATTATGTATGTTTTATTTTAATTAAGTATTTTATGTATTTTAGGGGATATCATGGTCATTTCACAATAAACGAGAGATTAGATGGAAAAACGGACAGCACTTTTGAACTCAGGACAGTCGAAAACCTTAGGAGGAGCATAAAAAGAAAAATGGTATTGTTCACATATACTAGATCGTTTCACACATGATGACGGTTGATATATACTGATCTTATACACGATTTAATCGTTTCACAGACTTTGTTCACCTATATCAGTATCCGACGTGGCACTCGCATGCGATGACGTGGCACTATACAATGACATGGCGGCATTTGATTGGATGAATGATGTGGCATTGACTGATGATGTGGCGTTGACTGATGACGTGTCATGATCCTATTGGAGCAAAAATGTTGACCGGTGACGTGGCAGAATATTAGTGGATCGGAAAAAACGTGTGTACGGTACATGCATATACACAGAATAAGAGCCCTGATGATGTGTTCCATCCAATAGGAACTTACCACGTGGCGCAATCCTGAGCGTCCAAATTGTTTTAATCCGATGCCCATGATTTACTCAGTGTATCTATAAAAAGGGGGCTCCCCCCCCCCTAATTTGACACCCTTGAATCCATTTTTGGACTCCATTCTCTCTAATTCCATCTCCATCTTGTATTTTCTACGTATTTTAATAAAATTCTCATTTTACCCCTAGTTCAAATATGAGTGGCTAATTTCCTTTCAAGCTTGGGTTGAAGGTGAAGTCTCAACATGCTCCATGGGCTTAATTTGATAAATTTACTTTTCCTTCCCCTTTAATTTATGTGGTTGTTTTGACTTTTCAGATGCAGGATAGTAATAATCTTGTGCGGATATCTGGAATAACCGCCTCCCTAGGCAAGGTTATTACTATTTGGCACGGGAAGCCCTTAAGCACCATATCTATTAGAGTGTGGTTCATGATGAGTGGAAGTTCCCCTTCATGATTTAATTGGTACTAATAATGAATATTAAGCCGATGGTGCATGTTACATGATCCAGGAGATCCAAGCATTTCATTTTAATAGTTTATTCCTACCACTTTAATTTAAATTAATTGATAGCCTACATCATTTTCATTATAAATCCAACCACCAACTCAGAAAATTTATTCTACACATAATTAAAATCCACCTCCTCGTGGGATCGACACTCGTCACCATTAATCTATTCTACAATAGATTCGTGCACTTGCGAGTTCAATAAAATTTGCACAACACTTACAGCATTTGTCAAATGAGAGGGAAGGTGTTTTAGACACATTCCTATTTCAGATTTTTGTTTCTCTTCATATTTTTTTTTTATTTAATTTCCAAAGAAAGGAAGATCTTAGAGCTAGACCATTTGGAGATTCTGCTGTAGTCTTATTAATTTCATATGATTATCACGGTATGCAATATTGTTTAATTATATATATATATATATATATATATATATATGGCAATTACCAATGGCAATTACCCTTTTCTTTTCTTTTCTTTTCTCTTTTTTTTTTTTTTACATACAAACTTTAATGCTGTATAGGAGAGAAAATCCCGAAGCAGTCATCTTCATTTTCGTCTCCAAGAGAGATGAAGGGCTCATCATCATCCTGATCTGAAGAACCTGCAATAGACGATTCTGATCGAGAGGCTAATAGCTGCTCCATGACTTTGAAATATTCGGCTTCAGTCTTTGCACTGGCCAGTAGGGACTGGGCTTTTGATCGCTGGGCCAAGAAAGTGCTTTGGGCTTTAACATCCTCAATGCTGGGCTTGAGGAGACCTTTGGAGGAAAGCCAAGCTTGAACTGTGGCCTCAGTCGAACACCATTTCTGGGATCCAGATCTAGTAATGTGTATGCTTAGAAAGCCAACCTTAATACTTGTTTAATTCTGTAAAGCCCTGTGTTGCTTAGGTTTGCTTAAAGGATAAACGTTAAAGGTATATTGGCGGGAATCCGACGACATATATTTCAGAGGTGAACCCGAATGGGCACTAGTCTGATCTGCACTGTCGGTTAACAAGCCACGTACCATGAACACTGATAAAATATCAATAATAATAACAATTCATCAGTTGCGGGTTCACCTCTGAAATATATGTCGTTGGATTCCCGCCAATATACCTTTAACGTTTATCCTTTAAGCAAACCTAAGCAACACAGGGCTTTACAGAATTAAACAAGCATTAAGGTTGGCTTTCTAAGCATACACAGTACTAAGCAAACCTAAGCAACACAGGGCTTTACAGAATTACATTTCTTGTAATATACTTGAATTTGAGAAATTATCTTCCTTCACTCACTACCCTTTTTGGGAAAAGCTGTGAAGATAAGATTTCAAATTTTCTTGACCCCACTCGGCAGCTAAAGTCTTCAAAGAAATTGATGCTATTCCCCACATGTTGAAGATTCTCCACGAATAATACATGTGAGCCAGCAGTAAAAGTCAAGATATTTCAATAATGCTGTCTCCCACCAGCTCTTTTGGACGTAACTCTCCCATGTGACGAAGGGACCCGCAAATCATCATTCACATTTTCTTTTGTAAAGCACTTGTTGTATAAATGAAGAGGTGAAGATGAAGACTCACCGTTCTTTCACTTCTTATTTTTCTTTCCTTCTCCAAAACCTCTTCTTCTTTAATTCTCTCAATTGAAAATTAGAGATCTCTGTCATTTGTTGTAATAAGAAGCCCAAGAGTGTAATATAGTTTAGAGTCTTTGTGTTTCTAAAACCCATATTAGATTAAAATTTAAGCGCCTTATGGTATCAGAGCCAGGTCACGGGTTTGAATCCTTGGAAGCTCCAGACGCCTGCGAAAAAATTCCAGCAATGTTCTGGCCAGGTACTGTGGGCCCAGGTGTGTGGGACCCACCAGCTAAAGGTCCCCTAGTAACCCGGTTTGGGGGGGGGGAAGGGAGTTGATGGTTCAAACCGTGTACACGTGGTCTGGGGATGATGCTTATAAGATTAAAGTAGCGCCTCTACTAACAGCTTAAGCTTTTAGTAGAATGGTAAGCGCCTTATGCTGGTCGTACTGGTATCAGAGTCAAGGGAGAGTAGTGTAATATAGTTTAGAGTCTTTGTGTTTCTAAAACCCATATTAAATTAAAATTTTATTTGTGTGGTGAGTGTTACCTCTGGGTGCCTTGGTAGTATTTGGGGTTTTGAATAAAAAAGGTATTAAACCAAGCCTGTTGATAATCCCAATAGGAGAAGGATGGGCTATGGTTTAGGTTTTTATGAAAATTTAAAGGAAAGGCCTTTTGTTTATGGAGTAAATCACCCCATTGTTTTGGGCTCAAAACTTTAAGAATAGTGGCCGTAGTGTAGGCCGACTAAAAATGAGCATCACTTAGAAAGAAATGCTTGAACTTCACTGATTCAGTAAATTCAAGTATGCTTTGATAATCCCATGGTTTGAAAAATCAGCCTTTTGGGAAAATCAACTGAATTGCTTTAAATGGATTAGCATTATAAAATCCATCCTCCATAGATAAAACGTTTTGAGAATGGGCTTTATTAAACCAATCCGAGGTTTTCTTTGAAAGCTTTGGTTGGGAAAGAACAATCTGAGAAGATGAATTTTCTCCAGAAAGAATCACATTTTGAGAAAAGACTTTGGAAATTTCTTAAGAAATAGGTTTTTCTTTTTCAATCTTTTCTTTAGGAGAAATTGAAGTTTGATAAAAGTTTTGAAGTGCGAGCATTAGCTCAGGGGATTTTGTAATGGATTGCATCCATTCTTTTACCTGTTCTTGCGATTCAAGGGCTTTAGAATGAGCCTCTTAGGCTTCAATCATATCAATCCAGGACTGGATCGGCTTTGCAGAGGATATTGCTGAGGACAGTAATTTTTCTTTAGGTGAAGAGGAGGCTTTAGAGGGTGTTTGGGACACAGGGTCTTTAAGGATCCCTTTCCCTTTATCAGGTTTCTTTCTGGGCGGCATTTATTTATTTTGCAAAAATTCCCTGGTTAGAAAATCAAGGAGAGAATTTGTATCTCCTTTAATAAACTCAGTATTAAAATAAAAAATGCTCAAAATAGCTTGCCATCGTGCAAAAATTTGTTTAGATGCAATGTTTTGAACATCTTTTTCTAAAACATGTTTTGCAGCTTTGCAATCAATCCTAAGTAAAAATTTTTGATTTAGTAAGTCACTTTGGAACTTTGAAATGCAAAAAAGACAATAGAAAGAATTTCCTTTTTAATGGTAGAATAATTTTTCTGACACTCATTCCAGTGTGCAGAAGCATATTGAACTACTTGTTCTTTTCCATTCTCAACTTGTTTTAGAATTCCTCCATAACCTAAATCTGATGTGTCAGTTTCAATTATTTTAGGTAATGTAGGATTTGCAAGAAATAAACATGGGATGTCTTGTACAGTGTTCTTTATCTGTTTTACCACTTTAGTGTCTTCTTCTGACCAGGCAATAGGATTTTTCTTGAGTCTATCATGTAGTGGTTTTGCAATCTTATTTATGTTAAGACAGAAATCAAGAACATAATTTAAACTTCCTAAGAATCTTTGCAATTATGTTTTATCCAAGATTTTATCAGGAAATTTATCAGCAAAAGTAAGGGATCGCTCAATAGGAGTAATTGTTCCTTTAAAAATGTAATGTCCAAAGAATCTAACTCTAGTTTGAAATAATGAAATTTTTGAACTAGAAAAAGCTAAACCAGCTTTTCTAGTGGCAAAGTAAAAAGTCTTTAAATGTTTGAAATGTTGGTCAATTGTTTGAGAAAAGATCAACACATCATCAATATAAACGATACAAAATTCGGAGTAAGGATTATAGATATCATTCATAATCCTTTGGAACTCAGATGGGGCATTCTTTAAGCCAAATGGCATAACAGTCCACTCATACTGTCCAAATGGAACGGTAAAAGCAGTTTTATAACGATTTTTTGGATGAATTTGGATCTGCCAAAACCCAGACTTCATATCAAATTTTGAAAATATGAATGCAGAATGAAGTTTTTGAAGCAAATCTTTTTTATTATGTATTGGATACCTAATCCATTGTAAAGCTTTATTCAAAGGTTTATAATTGATCACCAATCTAGGTGTCCCTCTTTCTATTTCAGAATTTTTATTAACGTAGAAAACGGCACAAGACCAAGGAGACCTTGATTTCACAATCAAACCTTTTGATTCTAAATCTTTGATCTCATTTCTACAATGCTGCTCTAATTCCATATTCATTTGAATAGGCCGAGCTTTTGTAGGAATTTATTTTTCTTCAAAAGAATTTTCATATGGTAAATCTACCATGTGCTGTTTTCTTTCCCAGAAAGCAGAAGGTAAATCAGCACAGATTTCTTTTTCAATGAAATCTTTAAAATTTGAGATTTTTCTTTTAGGAAATTACTTTATAGTTGTTCTTCAATTCTTTGTAAGTTTAAATCTTTCTTTAAACAGATTAAATCATTTTGTTTTGTTTTGAGCAAAACATTGACTTGGTTTTTATAAACAGAACAAGTTTTAACAATATTTAAATTCCTTGTTTTAGGCTTTTCAATAAAAGGGAAAACAAGTTTTTTATTCTTTGCTTTAAAAGATATACTATCGTAATTGACAGTATAAGGAGTAATGAGGTTTATAAAAGGAGTTCTTAAAATGACTACATGATGAATGTCATTTGTCAAAATAAAGGAAGTTCTGAACTCAAAACCATCATTATGCACAGATGCATCAACTTTGAAATTGACTTTTAATTTTGAATTATTGGCGGCAGAAAGTCTTTCTTTTGTTTTTTCATGAAACTTTCTGGGGACAATGTCTTCTCTGATGCAATTTAAATCTGCACCAGTGTCAAAAAGAGCGACAGTGTCAAATTCAAAATCTTTAGAGAAAATTAGAGTTACTTTAATCAAATATTTCCTCGTGGTGATTTGCTTTAAAACAAAAAGAAAATCATTGGGCAAAGACTCAATGTTTTCAAGATTTTGATTATCACCATCATCGGAATCTGATTCTTTGTCAGAACGATTTTCCAACTGTTTCTGTAAAAGAAGTTGGATAGTATCAGAATCAATTTTTTGTTTTTCTTTTAACTCTTTAATCTCAAGTTTGATTTCTTTAATTTCTTTCTGGAGATCCTGAATAGAAGGAGTCAATTTTTTGTTCTTCTTTTTATCCAGAATTTCAGTAAGATCATAAGCATGCTTCTTGACAATAGGGGCTTTAGAGGACTCAGGTTTGTCACTGAGTTCTAAGGTTTTTAGAAGTTTATCAAGATATTCCTTTTGAAGAGTGGGGTCAGAAATGTGTTTAACTAATTCAAGAAAAGTTTCTTGTTCTTTAGTTAAAACATTAATTTTCTTTAAATAGGATTCTGAATCGGAATCACTATTAGAGTAATCAGAGGTGTCAGAGTCAATTAACTCATCAACTTGAAAAGGCTCATTGTCTCCCGTCATGGAAGATTCAGAATCAGAAAAATCTACAAGAAGAGATGCTATTTTGGAAAGAATTTCTTCTTCAAGACCAAGCTCATGAAGTTTTTTGCTCATTCTGCAATATTTTTCAATATGGTCTTTCTTTCCACATTTATAGCAGGTTGCTTCCTTGTAGTTAAAGGAGGCTTTAGGTTTGGATCTAAAATCCTTCTTTTTAGAGGAATGGGGTTTTTTATAAGGCTTTGAAGGCTTCTTATAATAAGATTCTTTAGGCTCATGAAGGAATTTTCTATGGCCTTTTGACTTGTAATGTTTTCTGTAAGGTTTTAAAGAACACTTACCATTACAATCTTTTGAAGTAGAGGCTTTAAAGGGGTCATAGTTGAATTGTTTACAGAAACTACCTAATTCTTGCTTAGATTTTTTAAGCTCCCATTTTAGGCGTTTCTGTAATTCCAAATCTTGACAAATCTTTAAGCCTTCCTTGTTAATGAAACTGACTAATTTACCATAGGTGAGTTCATTATGAGGAATGCGATTGTCATATAGGGCTTTAATAGAGTTTCTTACCTTTTCTCCCAAAAGAGTAGGTAAGCCAGCAAGGAATTTTTCTTTCCAAGTAATATGATTTGCATCATCTCTTAGAAAGAGTCGGGTAAAGAAAGTAGATTTATAGGTTTGGAAATCACTAATTTTCCTACATCTCAAGTTATGTAGTAACTTAGCATTTTTGTCTCTGAGGTGAGAAGGGTCACCTATAAAATGAAGAGATATTGTGAGGATAAGGGTGGCTACAGCATCCTGTATAAGATTGTTGTATTCGTCCAAAATGGGTGTTCCTTCCTCACCAGTTTGGATAGCGTTAAGGATATCCAGTTGTTGTTGTTTGGTAAGAAGATGATCCTACCAACCTTTAAGCTGACCTGTAAACCCAGCAATAAGGATTTCTGCAATGGCTTTGTCAGAAGTTCCTGCTTGGGTTTTATAGGCATTAACTGCCATGGTCATCTGTTGTAATAGGCCAAGTATATTATACTATGACATTCCATCTATGTTCCATTCATAGACAGAAGATGCATTAAATCGAGATTGGTTTAGTGCACTAGGCCTATTATCAATAGCAAGATCAAGAGGAGATCGAGAACTAGCAAGAAATGCTAATTCTCAATGGATTTTGTTGGCTTTAGGAATGGTTTCTTCTTTAAAGGCTTTTATGTCTGAAAAGGCAATAGAAGAATGGTCATGGTCCTAATCCAATTCACTAATGGATCTAGATTGGGTGTCAAGAGCAATTTGGTTTTTTGAAGTAGAAGTAGAAGAAGAAGTTTCTATTCTATCAAGTTGTTCTTTAATAGCTTTAGCAAAATCTGATTTAGAGTTTTGAACAAGCTTTTGACTAGTTTTCGAAACCTGAAAAGGTTTGAAAATAGGTTCCTTAAGTTTTTTCAAGGAATCAGACTTTGTTCTATCAGGTTTCGTAACAGGAGAAACAGAAATGGATGACTGTTGGATATGACTTTCTATCCTAGTCAACTGTTTTCCTATTGTATTTAGATTAGCATTACAGAAATTATTCTGTTGAATAATTCTATCTAAGTCTTTATCAGAATCATTAAGCTTGTGAATCTTGTAAGGGGAGGCTTTAATTTGATCAGGGGGCTCACCTTGTTCAATAGTGATACTTCTGAGAGGAGGGTGTTCAGATTCAATAGTTCTATCACTATCAAAGAGAGTCCATTCAGGGACTTTCTTTCTAATAGTAATAGGGTTTGTCTCTTTGTAAGGGTAGGAAATGTTGTTGTCAGAAGCATACATTTCAAACCAATCAAAAAATAAAATATGAACTTTGTGCATATTTACAAATGCATAAAAAAGTTCTTGAATTTGTTTCCTTTCATTTAAAAAATGTTTAAAGAACCAAATTCTTTTTCCTTTATTGTTTTCTGTATAGAAGTCTTTATGTAACAGTGTTTTATCAAGTTCAAAATCTTTTGAAAGAACACTGATAACATTTTCTATGACTGCGGAAAACGTAGGAGAAGTTGGAGGAGAAGGTTCTTTCTCTTCTTGGCTTTGTTCCCATTGACGACTAGTGTGAATAGGATGTGAGACACTAGTAGTGTAATCAACAGAACGAATAGAAGAGCTAGGTATATCTGAGGTAGAATACCTGGGTTGGTCTTTAACAAATTGAAAATGAAGATTGACAACTGAAGATATTTTGGAAAATCTTCTTTCTATTGAAGGAATGCTTGACACAGAATCTTTATCGGAGTATCTGGAAGAAGTAGATCTCTTGAAGGATAACTTTACTCTGCCATCAGAACACTGAGTCACATTTTGCAACTCTGTATTAGGCTCAAGATGTTTTGGAATCACTGGTTCAGTGGCTCCATCCAGAATCCATTCCTCTGGAAGGTGAATGTCTTTTCATTGGATTGGCTTTGGAATGACAGTTTTTGCTTTAGACAAGTCAGTCTGTAAGAGAAGAGTTTCATCTTTCCTTGACTGGAATTTATGTTGCGTATTGAAAGCGGAATGCATTGCTTTGTAAGAGATTTTGTAGATTAATGCAACAGGGATTGATCCTTCAATCATGTGATAATTATGGGTCTTGATTTGAAGAATCATGTTTTTTAAAATGTTTTTGTCTTTAGGAGAAACTGTTATTTTTGGATAACAGTCAAATGAAATGGGTCCTTTACAGAGACTAGATTCAATACTACTGAGTAAGGAATCATCAAAGGAGATGAACCTCCAATCTCTAAAGACAGCAAGGATAGAAGTATCTAATCCTTCTTTAGTCAAGGGCTTTATACCAACTTGGATTAAACCAATATGTATATAATTGAATTTCTTTTCTTTTAAATGCTTTAGTGAGTTTTCTGAAAACAAATGAATTGTTTCAAAAAGCTTTGAAAGTATTATGTCACGTTATTCTGTTTTTATGATATAATCAGTCTTTAAAAAATCAAGTTTTTTCATTTTATAAATCTTGTCTTTAGAAATCTTTGGAAGTTCCCAACAATCAATTGCTTTATCAAAGTCTGCAATTATGAATTCTTTAGAATTTACAACATTCTTTGAAACACTAGTCCTCCCGGAAGAAGAGCTAGAGAAAGATGATGATCTACAAAGTAGAGAATACATGCTTCCTAGACCTATATGAGACCTAGTTTTATCAGTGTGACTACAATCCTAGGCTAAGATTTGGTCTTATTGCCGTATAACCCAGACAAGACTTACACCCAAATACTACCAAGGCACCCAGAGGTAACACTCACCACACAAATAAAATTTTAATCTAATATGGGTTTTAGAAACACAAAGACTCTAAACTATATTACACTTATTCAAAACCCTAAAAGAACCCATTCATGATTATTTTTCTTCAATTATATATATATATAAAATAATTCTTAGGTGCATGTGCTCTCATTTTTCTTTCATGTAGGTATGTTGTTAAATCATGCAATATAATATTTAATTAAAATGACCCTATTGGTTTAATAATGTGTCCGCATAAAAAATAAGAATCACCCGCATTAAAAAAAACTATATATATAGTCCTGATTCGGTCAGGAATTTTAAAGTCCAGGAAAGTCATTAGAGAGGTTTAATAGGCTTAAAATTTAAAACATATAAATTGTGCGGTTTATATTTTCCCAAACTTTCCTACACTTCAAAATATCGGATTGGAATATTTCTATATATTAGTTTAGAGATCTAACCTATTGGATAAAAAGTATATGTTCTTATTATTATGCCGGAGGAACGGAATCTTAATTTCAAAAATACAAAAGTTTACTTTTGTTTATTTTTTCATAATTGCTTAATAAATTTATCTAAAACAGATTTGAAAAATAAAATTCAAATTTTCATTCAATAAGATTGTCTAAGATGATAATGAATAAAACGACATGGAATAATCTTAAAATTCTCCTCAATTGTTACGCCTACATTGTTTTGATCGATTGGCCTGATCGTATTATTAATCGTTGGTGGTAGGTGGCGATATCTCAATGAAAGTTCATGACCGTATCGCTGTTCTTGGTGAGCGGAAAAGAAAGGTTCAATACAATTGTTGGCTTTTCAATGCCAAGTTACTTGCATGATGCCAAGATAAAAAATATCGTCAAAATCGACTTTAGTTCTGTGAACAGTTCAAGCTTCCTTTGAATAATCAATGCTAGACATAAAACAAGAAGCTGGCTCCGTATATGATCAATAAAAGATGTTGTTCCAGGTAAACTAAAGATCATTAGCTCCTTTAATTTTGTCATTAAATTTGATTATTGATGTAGTTAATTAGGCATATGTACTACATGAATATACAACTAATATGATTTTATTCTCTGTCAATAAATGTAATAACCGAATTGTTTTGATGGATTTGCAGGATGACCAAATTGTTGCAGCTTAAGTGATGATGATGATTAATGATGATAAAAACAAAAGGAGAGAGAAGTTTCCATGCAAATATTGCAGCAAAATGGTGAGTATGCCTTTCTCAAAGAAATTCAATACTTATTGGGGCTGAAATTGACAACAAACAATTACTGTAGCTAACAATATCCGTGCCTTGAGATTGGTTTTAGAAGAATAACAAACTTTTTCTCAAGATAAAACTTGTTTTGGCAATAAGCAAGTTGTTGAGGCGAATCATTAAATATTGCAATTGGAAGGTGATAAACAATTAAAGTTACTTCTTCCTCCCTACTTAGTTGCATTGCATAATCTTGAACTCATCCTGTATATAGCCAATAAAGAAAGATTCGCCTGTGGCCACGCAACAGCTTTAAAGCTTCTGAGGTATTAGAGAAGACGGCACTTCAAAAGAAGAAGATTATCGTATAACAACGAAGTATTTGAAGAAAATATTGTTTATTTGCATCTTCTGAGTGGGTTGATTGAGAGGGTAGCCGTGTTCTGGAGTGGAGCCGTGAGGATGATGGTTATAGTTTACAAAGTCATACAGCTATAGATACCACTAGTTAAAAATGAAATATAATCCCAATTGCCTATGGAAATTTGGAACGCAATAAATGATGAAATATGCATGGGACATCTACATATATGCAGTGATCTCCAATCTGCGGGTTGTTATTATTTGAATTCAATTTTTGTTTACTTCGCCGATGAGTTTGATTTTGATCCAGTGGTTAGCACTGGTCAATTGTCTTGTACTGTTGTATGCCGATTCAAGTTTAGAAGCTCAACAGCTCTATAATATCAGCAAACTCAGAATGGGAGTGCCAGATTTTGATTCAGTATACTGTTCGATCTTAGATTGTGATAGATCTTCGACTGTGATAGGTGGTTATTGGATAATAATGTACATGTAGCTATATATTAGCTTGTTTAAGTGGTTTCGTGTTGTGTTCTTATCATTTTGTATTCAATTACACATATCTGAGACTAGGCATTTACTGATTGGGTTAGAAAATGAGAACTTTAACTCATTTATTATTATTGTCATGTTACCCAAACCAACCCATTTAACCCATTTGTTTTTTTTGTTACATCCTTAGTTTAAAACAGAAATAGGAATTTGTAAAACAATGCTCTTTAAAAATAAAATACCTAACAGAAGAATAAAATATCAAATAACAGACATTAATTAAAATCTAAGGAGGAAAAAAATTATAAAAAGAGAATTGCATTACATGAGAAGATGTAAATATACAATGATGGCTGTAAATTTATAATAAATATTAAGAATTTATGACTAATCATAACTTCACATAAGTAGTCAATTCAAAGTTAATTTATTTTTCTTTAAAAATTTATAATTCAAATTATAAAATTTATTAAATTATTAAAATTAAATGTTAATAGATAATGGTTGCAAAGTTTTAAACTTAAACTCTAACCCAACCCAAAATGGGTTGTAATGAATTGACTTATTAACAACCCGACCCAATAAGACAAATCTGACAACTGTTCTCGTCGTTTGGGTCCGTCTGGTGCTAATGGGTTGTATAAACTTTTGCCGAGCCTAATTGTACGTTTTCATAAATGGTTTTACAGCGAAGCGTCTTTAGAATATCGACACAATTTATATTTATTTGCACTAAATGCGTATTCATGTCACGTGGTCCGAAATATTTGCATTATATGTATGGCAGACTTTTGAATTGGGCTTTAATATTTTTTTCACATATTATTATTTTTAGAATTCTTATGGGTGTATTTGAAATCTGGAATTGAGATTCATTCCGGGGCCTTGGACAGGACTGTAAGTTTAAGATCAAGCCCAGAAATTTGAAACCCGAGCTTGATCCTCCAACCCAAGCTGAGCTAGGCCCATGTGTTGATATAAATAAGAATGGATAGATTCCTTATGATCGGCTTAATTTACCATTGAATCCATTTATTTTTAAAATCAATCAAAACATCCACAATTGATGGATTTAACTGTTTAAGAGTGTGCTAAAATAGTTTTTTTTTTCTTATGTTTAATCAAATCCGGTAACAAGCAGAGAATAATTAAATAGCAGAGACAAATATACAATAGAGACCTTTTAAATAATTTTTAAAAATATAAAGCTAATTGAATTATTAACTCAAACTCTAGAGAGTAAAAAAAAAATACTTACCCGATAAAAATTCATTGGAAATTATATATAACCAGTACACAACAAGGGATCTCAAATTCTTGAAACTTTCATACTTTTAGCACCACATACACTATACGCAAAGAGAAAACCTTAAACAACTAACAAAATGAATAAACTTTTTTATTACAAGCCTACACAATTCTTGGAGGTTGTAACCCCACCATCCACGACAAGATTATGACCACTCACATACTTAGATTCATCACTAGCAAGATAAAGAGCAGCGTCAGCAATATCTCTAGCCTTCAAAGTTACTCCTTGTAAGTTAGCAAAACCTCTCACAAATTCCTCCATTTTCTCTTCTTCTTCACATGGTTTCCTTAAATCCATGCAATCTTTACAGCTTTTCCATGCATTAACAAGCATGGAAGTAGCAACCCCAAATGGCGAAATACAATTAACCCTAATTCCATATTTCCCTAACTCACAAGCTATGTTCTTTGTTAGGCCTACAACGGCGTGCTTCGAGGCTGTGTAAGCGTGAGGTCCAAGCCCTCCCATTAAGCCAGCAACACTTGCTGTGGAAATTATGCACCCACTTCTTCTTGGCACCATCGCTTTCGCCGCGTACTTCATCCCTAAGGCAGCTCCTCTAACGTTGATTCTTATGATGTTGTCGAACTCGTTTGCATCAAAATCAGTGATGCTCTTGTGCTTTGATTGGTTTCCAAGGACTCCAGCATTGTTAAAGAGAATATCTAGCCGGCCGTGTTTGGAGATGGTGAAGTTGATCAAGTTTTGGATGTCTTGTTCTAAGCTTACATCACAACGTAGATAGGTGACTGACGGTGATGATGACAATAGTGAGTTAGCTAAAGCGATGCCACCTGCATCATCAATATCAGCAATTACTACTTTTGCTCCATGCTTGACGAAAAGCCTCACCGTTGCCTCTCCAATTCCTTTGGCACCTCCTGTTACAATTGCGATTTTTCCCTCCAACCTATATCAACACGAATTTCAAACAATAAGGTACATATTGATGGAGCTCGCAGATTTTTTAAAATAAATATTAACAAGTTTCCCATAATTTCCTGCTGTCTCTTTTGACTAGCCACCCATGTATACTAATTCTATAGGGAGGAGAACAAAACTCGATTTGAACTATGCCAAAACCCTACCTTTGTTTTGAAAAAAAAAAATTACGTTTTATATGCTTTATGAAGATTTTTTCTATTTGCATAAAGGTCAGAAAACAAAATCGAAAACAAAAAGATTAATATAAAAGGAAGATCGTAATGTATATATCACCTCTTTGGGAAGGTGGAACAGCTATCTTTGGCTATGAGATGAATCGCTTGTTGAAGGCTTTGTTCAGGCATCGCCTGAGCAATCATAATTGATAAAACTGGAGAGAATTGCTGGGAGATATTTAGTGATGGTGAAGCAAAAAGTAATAGGTTAGCTCCATTTATAGAATACAAAATTAAGAGAATTAATGGCATACGTAGGTGGGGCCGTTGCTCTATGGTGGAAAGCTAGGTTCTTTAATTTTTCCATCATTACTCTTATTATATTATTAATTAATTTTTTCCAATATCATATTTTAAGATTGAATAAATAAATAAAAAAAAATTCCTAGTGCATTGAGAATGCGTTTGGAATTGAGGTTGGATGAATGTACCTTTTTAGATACAGTATTAAAGTGTTTAGTAAACAATAACTGTTATATTTTAAAAGTTATGCTGATATGATTTTTCATTTATATAATAAAAAATCTATTATATATTTAATAATTTTATCAAAATTATTATTTAAAATTTATATTTACTACATATTATTAACTTTTATTTCATAATTACAACTTTTTTTCCATAGCAGCTGTATCTTAAAAGTTACACCACCTTAATCTCAAACACACCCTGAATAAAAAACTTCGATTCAGCTCTTATTTTAGAATCAAAATCTTCTTGGTGATCATAAAGGGGAAAATGTTGCATGCACATATTCTTTTTAAATGTATAAACAGTCTATTGGCATAATGACCATATTCAAATCATATATATAAAGAGAGATATAAAATTTTGATATATTTTTAATACTGGATTTTTGAGATAAATTATGTACGTGGCATCTGAACCCCCTTTTTAAACTTTTTCTTATAAAAATGTTGCCTCATCATCAAAATACCTACAAGATATATCAAAATCTATGAAAAATTGCATATATACTAAATATTAACTATTCCCTTCAGTTGTACTATGAGGCTAGGAGATAAAGGTGAAACAGTTATGCGTGATTGTAATAACTAATAATAAGTGGCATACGCAAGAGAAAGAACCAAGAAACAAAAAACATCTTCCTTCTTTTATTAATGAGAGTGTGTATAAAGGAAACAAAAAATGTTGTTTGTTCCTTGTTTTTCTCAAAATTTCTTTCTTTTAGTACTGGTTCTTCAAACTTTTTTTGTTAATGAGGGTGTGTATGAAGGAAACAAAAAATGTTGTTCGTTGCTTGTTTTTCTCACAATTTCTTTTTTCCAATACTAGTTCTTCAAAAATTATACACACACACACAGAGAAAGAGATATAGAGAGAGTCAATCTAAGATGTTAGACTTTATTAAAATTCGAAAAAAGTTATTAATTCATATGGTTTAATAACATTATCATATTATACTATTAAGCTATATGACTCAATAGTTTTCTCAAATTTCAACAAATTCAGTACACTAGATTGGAACATTTCTTATGTTTGTGTGTGTGTTTTGAGAATGAAATTGGGCGACTATATACCCTCTAAATAAAGGGTGAGCCTAGGATTGGAGGACTTTTTTGGAGGTATTCTTTATACCATGAGTAGACCTGCTCGGCCAAGAGGTCATCGTGGTCGTCATACAAAGACCACCTGGATCAAAGGTTTAATAAGGTAATTATGAGCAAACAACCTCGTTGTACGATTTTTAGGCATTCTAGTCATAAGCAGTCCCAGAGTTACGGGCAGCACGGTCACCAGCACGTGTATCTTTTGAGAAGTACGGACATAATAAACTCCTATTCTCTTTCGGTTTCCAACTCCTATTCCTCTTCGTTAATGGATTCTTATCCTCTTACGAATAGTATAGGGTTGGCATTAAAATCCGGTTCCGGCCCGGATCAGCAAAGATCCGAAAGATCTTGATCCAAAAAATTTGGATCCGCATGTTATAAAATGCGGATCTGGATCTTAAAAGTTAAGATCTGTACAGATCTGGATCCGGATGCAAGTGCATCCGAAAAATCAGATATCCGGATCTGCATTATTATATAATTAATTAATTAATTTAATTTAATTTTAATTAAAAATATAAAAATTAAAATATTTATAAGCATAATTAATTCTATAATCTTCATTGACTATAAAAAAGTATGTTAAAAAGCTAAAATAATAATAATAATAATTAGAGAATATTAAAATGAATTGGTTTACTTTAGTTTTTTTATTTATTTTAATTTTTTATTTATGTTGTGAAATTATCATTTCTGAATTTATGGTGATATTGTATGTTATTTATATTGAATTGATGTTAAATTGTTAATTGTTAAATTATAATTGAATTTTATTTGATATTATTAAATAAATTATTAAAGTTAAAATTATATTTAAATTTAAAAATATGCCGATCTGGATATCCGAAAAATTCCCCCGCAACCTGTGCGGATCTTACACGCATCCGGATTCGCATATTTTTTTTCAGATCCGAATGCGGATCCAGATGTAAAAAATTCAATGCGGATCTGGATTCGGATGCACCTACATCCAAATCCAGGATCCGGAATTTGCCATCTCTAGGATAGGACAGGTCGGAAATAAGGGGAAATAGAGGGGATCGAGGGTGGGGGACAATTTATAAAAGTAGGGAAGAACAAAGGTAAAAGGGGGAAAAAAGGAAGCTCTCTCTCTCTCTCTCTCTCTCTCTTGTTGAATCTTAATTGTTTTCTTTTGAGTTAAATTATTTATACGGCCTTTGAGGGTCGTTCTGAGTTTTTCCTAGAGAAAAAGCTCGATTACTGACTTAAGCATCGATAGATTTTCTTTGGAAAAACTTCTGGTGCCCTCTAATCATTAATTGTGGGTGTAGATTTCCTGATCGTGATCGGTTCATGCGCTAGCCCGAGCAGAAGCAAATTAAGGACTATTTTTGCTGAGCACGAGATTCAAGGACAAGAGAAGTGTTGTTGCAGAGTCAATGTCTTTACCAGATTTTTGCATCAACAACGTGTGTATATATACAGGGAGCTTTTGATTAGATAAGTGCATTGTCATCACTTTGGTTTAAAGTAAATTAATGTATAAGACATAAGGTTTTAAATGATAATTATCGTTTGTTAACATTCAAGCTAGCTACTTCATTTCTTATCATTTTCGAATACATATTTTTCCTTCGAAAGAAAGAAGAAAGAACTTTAATAATCCTTTTGACTCATAGAAAGGAAATTAGATAAAGCAATAGAATTAGAAAGGGGACCTTTGTGCTGCGTCATTAACAAAATCACTATCAGAAAACCTTCTGATATAAATTTAAAATTATAGCTTCTAATAGTCTTTTTCTTTCAGCAGTTGGACTAGCTAGTGTTTCCATTAATTGCAAGTAAAGCTGGAATTGGAGGAAGCACAAAGACGTGTGGACCATCTTGTTATATATATATAGTAGTTTTCTGATTTAGGATCTTAAAGTATAAGAAAAGTTTAGAAAAATTTTAAAACCTCGTAGGGTTTTAGAGACTTAAAACTTAAACCACATGATTTATTCATTTTCCCAAATGTTCCTGGACTTTAAAATTTTATATTAGAACATTTCGATATGTGTATATATATGGGTCCATATATATATATTAGGTATTCTACAACGTTGTTCTACAATCTGTAAATAAATCTTAAACCGTAATGCTCAATATTTCATCCTTGTGTCTTAGAGTCCATTAGAATTGAGAGATGTTGTGATTTTTAACTTAAAATTCTTGTGAAATAAAATTACAAGTTAGTAATATAAGTGGGTGAAAGTTTGTAATAGTCATTGTGCTTTCATAACTTTTAGATAGCTAATTGGTGAAATTAACTTTAGAGCAAGATCAAATTTCAATTCAAAAGAAAGCTGAGAGTGTGCATAAAATAATGTAGTCGTTGTGTTTTTAAAGTTAAATTGAAGTACAATAGCTACAAACGAATCCTTAAATAAATAAAGTTATTATATAGCATTACATAAAATATACATATATACTAGCTTAAAATTTATTATGACCATTGTCAAGAAGAATCATCTTAACATATGAGTTATTGTTTTATATTTTTGTTGTTGCATGAATTTGAACATTGGACTCTTCTAACTTTAATACTAGTTGAACTAAGTCATGCATATATGGGAATTGAGATAGATTCTAATAAAGTTTTAAATTTAAATAACCATTTTTACAAGAGTTATAAAATTCACCCTAAAAAAATGCCATAAAATTCTTTCTAGAAACATATGTCAATTCGGCATCAAAAGCTGGAACAACTAAGATTTCATTTATGTGGGGAGGGGACCATTTTTCTTTAATTTTGAAAAATAATATTGTAGCTCCCTAGTAAGTGTTAAAAGGTTTTGAATTAAGATCACAATCTCTAGCACTTACTAAAGCTAGATAGACTCATGATAACAATTAGCTCTCTAAAGCATTTAAAAAACATATGGAGCTATATATGACTCTGCTCGAAGTTGCAGGGAGCAATTAAAACGTGCCACTAATAGTAGACAACTAGACATTAACCTCACTTTTGAGCATTATATAATCATCTTTCTTAGTGCAAACTTTAACAATCTTCATCATTCATCAATTTCATGATTCACGTGTTAAGGCTATTGGGCCAATCGAAGTAAATATTTTAAACATAATTTGACGGCAGGGTACGGTAGGGACCCGAATAAAATAAATGCTCAAACAAATATTTTTAACTAAGTTTGTTAAATTACAGGGACATAAATGTTATTACATCACCTGGGCCTGGCAGACAAAACAGTGAAAGCCCAATTAATGAACAAAACAAAAGCTAACAAATAGGCTAGGGCTCAGTCTTGGTCCGAAGCAGAGATACTTTTTTGCCCCTTCTCAAGATTTTGCTCCCAGGGTTTTTGGGGTTTCCGATTGAGCTCAAGAGCTTCAATTGGTAGTGACCATGATTACTGGAGATATACCTCCTAATCAAACGATTTACATTAAAAATCTCAATGAAAAGATCAAGAAAGAAGGTAACTGTAGCCGTAATTATTATTATTATTATTAGGGTTTCCGTATAAGCATTGTTTTAATTTTGTAAGAAGATTTATTATTAGTAGTAAATTTACTATTTTTATGTTTAAATTTTGTGAATATGCATTTGGGTAGTCTGTACTTTTAGTGTTCAAGTTGCAATGAGATTAGTGTGATATGTGCTGATTTTTTTTTATGTTTTATTTTTCGTCACAGAATTAAAGAGGTCCCTTTATTGTTTATTCTCTCAATATGGGAGGATTTTGGATGTTGTGGCCTTGAAGACGCCCAAGCTTCGAGGACAAGCATGGGTTGTCTTTAGCGAAGTGACAGCTGCCAGTAATGCAGTGCGGCAAATGCAGAATTTTCCATTTTATGATAAGCCTATGGTGGGTTTTGGTAATCTCTATTAATCTCAATTCCTTCTTTATATATATATATATATATATAGAATAATCTGCTGTGCTCTCATATATGCTTTGCGAATGCATGAGTTAAGTTCTTTTAACATTTTGAAGCTAATTCTGACTTGCCTGTCCACTTAGCTCTATTCTGTGAATTTGAGTTTTAGAAGTTTCATTAGCTATTAAGATTACAAAATGGATCTGGCAGTGATAGTTATTTTACTTCTTATTGGATCTCATCGTTGTCGGTGGAGTCATTTTGACATTTAATGCAGAGTTTGTACTTCATCCTGTTTAATTTGATTGGTTTTCTTATTAAATTTAGATGCATAATGATGCAAAATAGTGCACATGCTGAATCTTTATTACTAGTTTGTTAGGAGAATTTTGGTGACCTTGTTTGATCTTTGTTGATTATGCTATACTTGTGTATATTAGTGTGCTTTCACAGCTGAGAATTATCATGTACCTTAGGACAGTGGTCTTATTTAAATAGGAGTGAACAAGTGTTAGCTTTTGATTTATCGCTTAACAGTGCTGCAAATACTTTCGGTTTATGGTAATAGCAGAGTACAGAAAATGATTGTTGTGTCCAAAAGAGAAGAGCCTGTATTTAGCATTACTCCTAAGAATCTTAACAACGTAAGTCTTCTAACTGTCAGCCTGGCAACCATAAATACACCAACTTTGGTTCCATGAAATTGTTAATGGATTTATGATTGATGACTTTCCTGAGAAGTTCAGGAACTTGATATTGTTGGAAACACTTGATGTCTCTCACTTAACCTTTCCTCAAAAGCATGTGTTTGTTAACATTGACGATAACAATCTTTCTAGTCCAGTTCCTGTAAGCATGTATTTTGTTGACATTGCTGATGCCTTGTTCCTATCTTATAACAGCTTGATGAAAAGAACCCCTATTTGACATCAGCTCCAAATACTTCATGATGAATCTTTTTATGAGGCCTTTGTTTTAGGATTTATAAATATGATACTTTTACCTGATAATATTTTCATAATCATGCGTTTGTAGTAGTTTCCTATGTATATTGTATTGTCTTTTCTCCACATAACCCCTACGTTGTAAGAGAGATTTATCGTATTTTCTCCATGTAAAAAATCTGATCTAAATTTAGCATCAGTACGATGGAATTGAGAGCACAATGCATTTATTTTTAGAGGCACAGTTGCGGTACCAATTATATGTTTCAGGATGTCCTTTAAATGTAGAGTTGGTTGGAATTGATATTTGAATACGACCTGATCCATGATTGATGTGGGGCAGCGTATACAATATGCAAAGTCAAAGTCAGATTGTGTTGCTAAAGAAGATGGAAGCTTTGTTCCAAGAGAAAAGAAGAAAAAGCAAGAAGAGAAAGGTTTGTAGGCAATCTTTCATTTAGATTAATCACTAGTATTCTCTGGTGATGTACTTAGCATTTTTGTATTTTTGTGAAGTTTTAAGGTAGTCTGTTATGGATGGAATGATATGACATTATGTTATTAAGTAAAATTACTTGCTACATGCTGTAGCCATAGTGCCTCACTGATTAATTTAGAATGCGCACTGCAAGAGATATCCGTGGGCTGGTTTCATGGGAAATTATTTTCTTTCTAGGCAATTTCATAATTCTGTTGTATGGGGAAAATTTTTTATCATCATTTCAAATTATATATGAGGACAAATGGAAAAGCCGTTAACCAGCCAGAAGTGATAACATAGTTTTGATTAAATTTTCTTAATTAACAAACACTCTTTGTTTTTCCTACTAACCAGCAATTGAAAGATAACTGTTATTTTTCTACTTGTTTGACTGCTACTTTGTTATTTGCAATTTTGTTGATTTAAACTTCCATCTGCAGCTGAACGAAAGAGGCGTGCTGAAGAAGCACAGCAACCTTCTATGGCTAATGGAACAGGCGCTCAAAGCAATGGTGGCACAGCTGTAAGTTTACTCTTTCTCAACTCAGTTTACTGCTACATGGGAACGAGCTTAATGTGAGATGAGCTCATTATTCTGTAACCATGGGGGTTGCTTTTGAGCAATCCACCTCAGCATGAATGAATTCTCTAAAAGATCGATTTATGGTAAAGTTTGTCTTAAAAGATGGTTTTAGACAATCTCTATGGGTGCACAATGACCTGTTTAAGTCTTGGATTTTGGATGGGAATTAGTGGATAAAAAGAACTCACTTGCAATATCTTGTAGTAAATCCATCAGCCATGCCTTCATTACCTCTATTTGTGAAAAGCAAATGTCAATTGTGTTTTAGAATATTGCTTGACATGTTTTGTTTATGGTAGATTTTGTGTATTTTGTGCAGGCCTCTTTCCGAAATGCAAATACACAAGAAGCTGCTACTCCAAATAATATACTGTTCATACAGAATTTGCCCCATGAAACCACCAGCTCAATGCTTGAAATGCTCTTCCAGCAATATCCAGGATTTAAGGAAGTCCGAATGATTGAAGCAAAGCCAGGCATTGCCTTTGTAGAATTTGAAGATGATGTGCAGGCATCCATGGCCATGCAGGCCCTTCAGGGTTTCAAAATCACCCCACAGAATCCGATGGCTATCACTTTCGCCAAGAAATGATCAACCCCTTTTTCTGTATTCTTAATTTCTTGTTTTGTCTGTTTGCCTCGGATGTGCCGAGAATATGTAATAGTCGAAGAGTTCTCGTTAAATACTGGAGTCATGTAGATCTTTGAGCAAATTTGGTGAAATACAGATCCAGTTCTATAATTGTCGCATCTTTTTCTGGTAAAACTGATTATTTGAATTTCAGACGCCCATACACCATCTTTGTTCCTTAGTTTGGTGAAACGATTGTGCTCATTTTTGCAGTCAACTGTTGTTTTGTGGGACAGTTATGCTGTTTTCTTCTATTAAACAAGTTTCTAAACTTTATATTGTTGTGAGATGCTTAGGGCTCCGGCAAGTGGCAACGTCCATGTCTTCAGTTCGATTGCAGAATTTTAAAAATGTCAAATTTCAGAGAATGCTAAAGGGATATAGCAGATCATATTTGTTTAATCTTGCTAAAGAATTGAATTTTAGACCTCTTGTTTCAATACAGGATGCTACCAACCATTTATGTTAGTAATAATGATGAAGAATTTTTTAAACATGTGATATGGGTTTATTAAATAATCTTACTTAGATGGTCCTATCTAAATCTCCCAAGGCAAGCAATAAAATGTGTCATTAAGTACTTATATTAATTGAAGGCGAAATAATTTGGGTGGTCTTCCATTGTTTTTCTTACTGTTACTATCCTTCATAACTGAGTTCAGAATTGTTCTCTTACAGTTGGACTTGTTCCTTCAACTTTATGGACTCTTCTATTACTTTGCTGGGAACTCAATAAAATCCTTCTTAAAACATTAAACCAATGAAACGGAAGGAACAAGCAACAATCATCAGCATAACAAATGTTATCACATTGACACTTAACTATTCAATAATAATTATATTTTTTACTAAGCTGATGATCTGTAGCTAGGCGAAGAGGATGATCCATGAGTCATGAACTTTTTTTTCTCAAAGAAGACGTAATGATCGTATTTGGGAAATAAACATCGGCTAACTATGCGCCAGCAGCCAAGGTAATATAGAGGATACAAGCATGATCAACCTCACTGGGACCAAGACATAACCCAACAGTGGGGAATTTTTGTGGCTATAGGCAAAAAGCCTAATAAAGTTATGCCTCATTGAGGTAGAGGATCCACGAGTCATGAACTTTTTTTTCTCAAAGAAGACGTAATGATCATATTTGGGAAATAAGCATTGGCTAACTATGCGCCAGCAGCCGAGGTAATATAGAAAATACAAGCTTTATCTGAAATGATTGGAGGCAAAGCATATGTGGCTGGCTTTTTAAGTTCACCTTTAAATCACATGGCTTGGCCCTAGACAAGCGGTAGGAAATACCTAGAGATGGCAACATTCTCCAACGCCCCGAACTCGCAGGCCCTCACTGAATTTGGGTCTAGTTTACGTCCCAAAAAGTCTCAAAACTAAAATCGGGTCATTTTGGGGATAAGGCTAAGACCCAAAGGAATTTTGGATTTGAATTTGGGAATTTTTTCAGGTCTTCGAACCCAAACCCAAAATATTTTCAAATTCATCAAATTATCATGTACTTAAATATTTTATAGTTTCTTATCTTAGATGATTCCTACAATGTTTTCTTAGTTTTAACACCTTTCAATAATTTCTATTAAAAAGATAATCTTTCAATAATTCGATTCCGCAAGCAAAAAGATCATCCTTTTTATATCACAAGAGTTTTAAAGTCAAGACTGTGTGACAAGAGAAACATTTAATATATATTTTGGGCAATATATATTTTGTCAGTGAAGAGACAGTTGTGCAGGTTGTTGATTATCATGCAATTTCTGCACAAATGATGTTTGGGGTTTCCTAGACACGAATGCATTTTGATCATAACTTCCAAATAAGTTTCAAACACCTGAAAATATCAGATTAAACAAAAGCAACATCATTTGAACTGTTAAAATATTCCTGCTTCAAATTCAGTCCCTAATAAATGAATTATCCAAACTCAGTTTGGTAGCTCTTGCTATTGGCCTGCATTCTCTAATAAATAGTTATCCAAAAAGAACCTAATTTTACTAAGGATTAAACAAATGGGGGATCCGGCATCCTTTTTAATCTCTGCTCCATTTCGGGATTATCGGGATATTCCCAAATTACCCCCAATAGAAATTTTTGAGTATGAGGACGAGTTTGAGGATTTCTTATAATTCGGGATGGTGTCCCACACCCAACTGGCCCCATTGTCATCCCTAAAATTACCAAGTTGGAGTAATGTGGGGGCAGAGGAAATTTCTAGGAGAGCAGTGAAATGCATAGAGATTAGAAAAAACATCAATGAAGAAAGCACTAAGAAATTAAAGCTACAGGAGTGAATGGGATTAGATGCAGTAATAATCCTAACTCTAAACAATGGATGCTAGGTGTTGTGGATATCGACCTATGCAATGATGTGGCTAACACATTAAGTATCCTTGGGGATTACGTTTGCAAGAATGAAATTCAAAAGCAATTAATGGAGGCCTGCATAAGCGATGGAGCAGCTAGTTTAATTTAATGTAAAGCGGAGAACCTACATGCGGCTTGACATGCTGGAATCCTCTTGAAAGAGAGGAGCACCTTTAGGAATGCAAACACAGGTGGCGCATGTCTATCATCAACTCGTGTCGTAAGGTGTTGGGTTAAGGCTTGTAACAATTGCAACCCTTGTGCTTAGCTGGCACCTTCAAGTTTGGAACCCTGAGCAAACTATTGGTGATAAGCTGGAAGAAGTTGATGATGACGTCAAACCGTCATGCCTCTGATGCCTTGGGCGACACATGTGCTATTATGGCTGAGACAAAGGATTGAGATCTCGCGAAGGTGAGCTAACTCCAAAAACTCGTCCTTAATTTGGATTGCAAGCTGGAACTCGCTTGTACGAAGTTGGAATTGCTAGTAATTTTCAGTCAGCCATACAGCAATGAATTTGTTCTTGGGCTTCGTACACGCTGCAAGGTGGAGTCTTGATGCTTGATTAGAAGAAAATGCAAACAAAAGATCCTACTGAATTTAATTAATTAGGTGCATGAATCTAAGAAATAATGAGAACTATTGATCTCTCTCAATTCTAAAGACTAGAATTTGAATTACTGTCCTTTCATTGATTCCTCCTAAATTGTATTAATTTATCTTAAAGGTTTCATATCAATTAAAATTTGGTTATTCACTATTTATGAGATCCCTACTAAGTATCCATGGCTAAATATTTAAAGCGCCCAATTCATAAATGGCGAATTAAAAAATTCAATTCCTTCTAGATACACGCTAATTGGACCCTCCCATAAGTCCATTGAAATTGACTTCAATGAAATCTTATTATTTTTACACAATGAATCAGTATACCAATAATATGAACTGTTATTCTTATTGAGATTAAAGCTTATAAGGCAGAAAATAAATTTATGAATGAAATCAAATATGCAGTATGTACAGGCAAAAGTATTCGATTATTTGAGAAAAATTAATATACTTCTAATAGTCAATCAAACTCGTTGAAGAGAAAATTAATGCCTTTGATCGAACACTTCTTTACTGTAAAGGTAAAAGCTATGAATAGTCATCAACATTTTAAAAAATGGATCCCCCGTAAATTACGTTTAACAACTCACGGGCGGTTGTCTTTTTTTAGCTTGTTTTTTTGTAAAACTTCATTCAGGCTCTTTATATTCTATTTTATTTATAATTTATTTATAAATATTATAAAAAATTTTAATATTTTAATTTTAAATAGATTATTATTATTATTATTATTATTATTAACAACAATAAAAGGTATTATAATTAATTAATATATTAATAATAATTGATAATAATTTTTTAGTTAAATTGTTAACAATAATAATTATTATTAATTAATTCTTTAATAATAATAATAATCACAATAATTAAAATACAAAATAATAATATAAATATACTTATATTTAAATTCAATCCATTTGAATTAGATTTTGATACAACACTTCAAATCCAATCCATAATAGGACAATAATTAATAAAATTTTTTAATTAAATTATTAACAATAATAATTATTTTTATTTATTTATTTATTTATTTATTTAGGGACAAGAAAATAGAGGATGAGGCCAATGGAGATACAGAAAACGAAGGGGAGTACCCTTGCTCCTTGTGGTGGAGGTGATGACGGTAAATTTGTTAGGGTATTATTGATGCAGTGTTATATTGAGAAGAAAAGTGAATGAATTTGATGACGTGGGGTCTAGAGAGTGAGAGTGATCTTGATAGGAGGGTGGGGGAAGAGAGAGTATAATGGAAAAATAGAGGGTGTGAATTTGGAGATGGATTTATAATTAATTAATTTATTAACAATAATTAATAATGATTTTTAGTTAAATTGTTAACAATAATTATTACTATTAATTATTATTAAAAAAATTAATTATTAATAATAATTATTGTTAACTAAAAAATCATTATTAATTATTGTTAATGTATTAATTAATTATAATACCTTTTGTTGTTGTTAATAATAATAATAATAATAATAATAATTTATTTAATAATAATTATATTTTTTAATTAAATGGATAATATTTTAGAAATTTAAAAATTATAAGGGTAAACTTGATATTTAAAAATTTATGAATAAATTTAAAAAATTTCATAATATTTATGAATCAATTATAAATAAAACAAAGTATAAGGAGTTTCAGTGAAATTTTACATAAAAACAAAATAAAAAACGACAAAAGGCCGTCCGTAACTTAGGCCGACCCAAGTTTTTTGAGGTTTAAGACAAGGAATAATTATAAGGGTCGGCCTAAGTTAAAACGTAACTTACGGTTTGTTTTGTCTTTTTCTTATTTTGGTTTTTTATAAAATTTTATTGAAGCCCCTTATACTCAGTTTTATTTATAATTAATTCATAAATATTATAAAAATTTTTAAATTTATTCATAAATTTTTAAAATATCAAGATTGCCCTTATAATTTTTAAATTCTTAAAATATCTTCTATTTAATTAAAAAATATAATTATTATTAAATAAATTATAATTATATTATTATTATTATTATTTTAAATGGATTATTATTATTATTATTATTATTATTATTATTATTATTATTAACAACAACAACAAAAGGTATTATAATTAATTAATACATTAACAATAATTAATAATGATTTTTTAGTTAACAATAATTATTATTAATAATTAATTTTTTTAATAATAATTAATAATTAATAATAATAATTATTGTTAACAATTTAACTAAAAATCATTATTAATTATTATTAATAAATTAATTAATTATAAACCCATCTCCAAATTCACACCCTCTATTTTCCAATCACACTCTCTCTCTTCCCCCACCCTCCGATCAAGATCACTCTCACTCTTTAGACCTCAAGTCATCAAATCTATTCACTCTTCTCAATATAACACTGCATCAATAATACCCCAATAAATTTACCGTCACCATCTCCACCACAAGGAGCAAAGGTACTCTTCTTCGTTTTCTCTATCTCCATTGGCCTCATCCTCCGTTTTCTTGTCCCTAAATAAATAAATAAATAAATAAAAATAATTATTATTGTTAATAATTTAATTAAAAATTTATTATTAATTATTGTCCTATTATGGATTGGATTTGAAGTCTTGTATCAAAATCTAATTCAAATGGATTGAATTTGAATATAAGTATATTTAGATTATTATTTTGTATTTTAATTATTGTGATTATTATTATTATTCAAAAATTAATTAATAATTATTATTATTGCTAACAATTTAACTAAAAAATTATTATCAATTATTATTAATATAATAATTAATTATAATACATTTTATTGTTGTTAATAATAATAATAATAATCTATTTAAAATTAAAATTATATTATTATAATCATAATTATAATTATAATCCATTAAAAATAATTATATTTTTTAATTAAATAATTTTTTAAAAAAATTTAAAAATTATAAAGACAAATTTAATATTTTAAATTTTTATGAATAAATTTAAAAATTTTTATAATATTTATAAATAAATTATAAATAAAGTAGAGTATAAGGAGTATGAATGAAAGTTTACAAAAAAAAAAAAAAAGAAACTAAGAACAAGACAACCGCCGGGGATCCTTAAAAAATATATACATCCAAAGAAAAGCTGAAAAGGAAATTGCGTCTTTCAGGATGGCGCCATGCAACAATTGCAGAAGCCGAAAGCGCAAAGCATACGTACGCTGAGTGTGTGTGATTCACGCTCTGGCGCCAGTTGCAGCTGTGAAACTGCAATGGCTGGGTTAGTTCTCACGCCGTAGGAGAGCGTAAGAGAGAAAATTGTAGGTACTTAATTAAGTGTGACATTAGTCTAATCCGAATGCATTAATTAATTAATTTATATATTTAAATTATCCGTACCTGCATTGCACTTGGAATCTGTCCTTCTCCAGATATCACATCCCCAAATGACATCGTAACAACTGTCATTGCCTTTTTATTTGTTTACTAAAAGCAACAACAAACACTTCATCAGTATTCATTTCCCGAAATACCCTTTTTGGCGTCCCTTAAACCATCCTTGTTTCTATATGTAGAATGACAAAAATACCTTAATGTCGTTTGGTGTGGATCTAAAAACAATTTTATGCAAAGTTTTGTAAATTGAACTTCCGAAATAGGGTTTTTATGGTAAATTTTCTATATCAAAAGATAGTGTCATTGTTTTTAAAGAATTGTCGTTATTTTAATTTTTAAAAAGATGTGTAATAAACTTTCAAAAAGAAACCAAGTAATACATATGATGCGGTTGGGATTGGAATCAAGATTTTGATTTGGAGTTGCCAAAATGCATATGAAAAAATATTGTAGTAAAAATAAAAATAAATGCTATTTAAATATCAAATTATATATTACTCCATTTAATCCAATCATATATATAAGAAACGAACTTATGTTTAATAATTAATAACCATAATGAATAAATTAACAATGCACAAATGTTATTTAATAAGGCTTGAATAAGGATTCCAACTATTGGACTTAAGCTGCTTGGGCTATTTAATTATCTCTCACAATTGTGGTCTCCTATAGCCATGCTTATTTGACTTTTTAAACTTTCAATTATTGAGCTCTATTATAGTTGTACACTCCTACAGTTACATTTATTTGACTTGTTCAAACTTTTAGGAATTGAACTCTCTCATTATCATACTCTCAAGTAGTTGTGCTCTCTTACAGTCGTGCTTATTTGGCTTATTCAAGTTTCTAACTATTGAGTTCTCCTACTATCATACTCTCTTACAGTCGTGCTTATTTAACTTATTCAAGATTCTACCTACTTAACTCTCATGATGTCGTGCTCTCTTGTAGCCCTACTCTCCTGCAATCATGCTTATTTAATTTATTCAAGATTTTACCTACTTAGCTCTCACGATGTCATGCTCTCTTGCAGCCCTACTCTCTTGGAATTGTGCTTATTTTAACTTATTCAACCTTCTAACTGCTAAGCTCTCGTGCTATTATGTTCTCTTATAATGTTCTCTCCTATAATCATGTTTGTTTTATTTATTCAAGTTTCCAGCAAGCTCTCTTGCTATTGTGCACTCCTGTAGTTGTGTTGTCCTACAATCTTGCTTATTTGATTTATTTAAGTTTCCAACTGCTAAGCTATTCTACTATCGTGCTCTCTTACAATCATATTTATTTGACTTTTCAATCTTTCATTTGCTGAGCTCTCCTACTATTCTTACTCTCTTATTGTTGTGGTCTCCTATAGTTATGATTATTTTGACTTATTCAAGCTTCCAGTCATTAAGCTCCTACTGCAGTCATCTTTATTTGATTAAAATCTTATTTTCACTCCTGTAGTTGTGTTATCCTATAATCTTGCTTATTTGATTTATTTAAGTTTCCAGCTGCTACGCTATTCTACTATCGTGCTCTCTTACAATCATATTTATTTGACTTTTCAATCTTTCATTTGCTGAGCTCTCCTACTATTCTTACTCTCTTATCATTGTGGTCTCCTACAATTATGATTATTTTGACTTATTCAAGCTTCCAGTCATTAAGCTCCTACTGCAGTCATCTTTATTTGATTAAAATCTTATTTTCACTTTTTGACCTTTCACATTACTTGTTACAATAGCTACCTTTAGCTCTTTGAAGTATAATGTACGAAAGCTGAAAAGAGTTAATATTATTATTATTATTATTATTATTATTATTATTATTATTATTATTATTATTATTATTATTATTATTATTATTATTATTATTATTATTATTATTATTATTATTATTATTATTAGTATTAGTATTAGTATTAGTATTATTTGGACTTCTCTTACATACAGAATTCATTCCTTCACCTCTCTAAGTTTAGATAACTTGTTTGCATTTTTCTCTGGTGAATATTTAGTACTTCTTTTTCCTTGCTTGAAATATTTAACTAATACACAAATAATGTATTCAGATTTTAAGGATTGTTCTAATCCAACTATTTGTGAATATCTTATTGAAGATGATGATTACTAGCCTGCTATAAATAATCAACCAACTCTTATTGCAAATTTTACTTATACTTTTCATCCCATACACTTTTTTGCAAACTCCAACTAAAGTATCGATGAAGCGAATAATCACAAGGGTTAAATGTCACTTAAATCTCTCTAAGTCTTCTATTGTGTACTCTACTCAATTTCTCTTGAAAAGGTAAAGACAATGATAAGCCAAGCCATCTTCCTCAAAGAATTGTTACTATACATCTAAATTTCTTTACGTGTGATGTTAGACTTTCTTTTCATCCTTTCCTTAGGTACATGCATAGTTATTTTGGATGTGCTCCTACCTAACTCAACGCACTATGACAGGCATGTACATTTTTTGGAAAAAAAAAATCATTTTTGGTCACATATTCCAATAATTCCAATGGTTTTATCAACTTATGTGCATTTCTAACCTTAACAAGGGACGCCCAAGTAATGGTTAGTACTTTGTATGCTTTTGGCATAAACTTTCTCATTTAATCATCTAGAAGAGATCACTTGGCAAGTCATGGAAAGAATCATAATTACGGGTGGGCACAAGTCAAGTTAGGTAGGGTTGATATATAATCCAACCTAACCCGCATATAAAACATGTTGAAAATTTCAATACAACCCAACCCATTACATATCTTAACCCAACTCAACTGTGGGTTGAGTTAGATCGGGTTGATTAGGTTGGGTTTTTGAAAAAGTCCATTTTTATAGTATAATAAATTAGTGAACAAAGATAAATAAATTATTTAGAAAAACTAAAAAAAATGAAAATATTAAAATTCTTACAACAACTCTAATATTTCAAAGTTTTTATATTTATATTTTTTTAATTTTTATATGAAATATCAAAATATATATATATATATATATATATATATATATATGTTGATAAGTTGGGAATTTAACAACTTAACCTGTATATTTTATCAACCCAACCTAAACCGTAAAAAATTATACAGGTTAGGTCGATTTCAATGGTTGGACGGGTTGGTGCCCTCCCCTAATCATAATTGTTTGCTACTAAAGATTAGGAATTTGGGTGTTGTCATAATATATATTACGAATGCAAAGTCAAAACTCATTTATAAACCCAAGTAGTTTTCTAGGGTTATTTCCACAATATGCCATTTTATGGCTTCTATTAACTTTACGTACAAGAGATCTAAAACCAAATATTGATAAGAAGCTCAATTGTGAGAGATAATCCTAAGTTTTGAAGTCTTTTAGGTTACAAAGGATGTCTAACAACAGATCCCTTTCATTGCTTACTTCATATTTCAGGTTGGCCGCCTCATGTTGTTGAAAAAACAAAAAGTAAAGTCAGTGAAAGTCACAAAATGGTATGCTATAGAATCCCCCAAGAAAACTGAAAATGAGTTGGGACTCCACATTTAGGATATATGTAAAAAAAAAGGGTAATTTTTAGATATATCCCCTAAGGTTTAAGGTATTTACAATTAAATGGTGAGTTTGCTCGTATTACTAGAGACCTCCCCTACTCTTTGTAGCCAGTTTTGTATATCGTCAATATACAAAGGGTAAATTTGTTAAGTTGCAACCAAAATTAAGGGGGAAAGAAAAAGACTAACACTAAGCAAGATTTAGGTTTCTCTTTCGTCAACGGAAGTATGGAACCATAGTCCATATAGCCCCACCCAAAATTGAAATGCTATAAACCTCACCCAATCTAATCTATAAACTGATTTAATCATCCAAAACAAACAGAAATATTCTTTTTAAGCTTCAAGCCTTGCCAAGTCAAACTTAAATCTAAAAAAGCCCAAATTCAAAAAAATAGAGATAAACAATAAAAGTAACAGTATCAAGAATATGGGGAGGTTGAATGAGTATTGCCGATAATTGGCGATTGAAGCAATGATAATTGAACTTTAAAAAGCATAAATCCAACAATGATTGAAACAAGCCTAAAAACTCATCTTTATGTTCAAAACCCTTCAATTTCAAAGCTTAAAGGAAAAATTTTAGATCTAATCATGCATGATTTACCGATGAAAGTGGTGAAGATCAACGGCCCTCTCATCCATCACCTGAACTTGAAGCAATTTGAATGGATACACATGGATCGTTGTGTATAAAATTATTAAAACTAAGTATTTTAGAGAGAATTCGCCAAATGGGTTTGTTTAACGGGAATGAATTGGGGTTTGATGACGGGTTTAAAACAAGAGTATTAAAGATTGTGTTTGAGGAAGTATACAATTCAACAAAAAGAAAAAATTTTGTCAATGGGTTTTAGTCTTTCAAAGTTTTTGGAAAATTATTTGCTTAGGTGTTTGCTGGATGGGAAACAACAAAGGTGAAAACTTTGTAAGGAAATGGGGTTATTTTGGTCTTTTTTTAGTCCATTAACAACCAACAAGTATTTATATTAATGGTAGTAAAAGTAAGTGAGAATACAAGAAAACTCGCTATCTAGATATAATTACCCAAAACCTCAGGGGAGGTACTTAAAAATAACCCTCATGACAACCCCTAAATTTCCAATCCCCAATAACAAAAAACCATGAATCTTTCCGTGACTCAGTAAGTGATCTCTTTCAGACGATTACAGGAGGAATTTTAGGCCAAAAACATACATAGTACCAACCCTTAACTAGAGAGCCTTTGTTGAGGTTAAGATTGCTCATAAGTTAACAAAACCACTGAAATCATTCGAATGTGGGATCAAGAAGGTTTTTTTGTTTCCAAAAAATGTACATGCCTATTATAATGGGTTGTGCTAGGCAGAAGCACATTTAAAATAACTAAGTATATAACTAAGAAAAAGGATGCAAAAGAAGTCTAACACCATGTATAAAGAAATCTCAATACATAATGACAATTCTTGAAAGAGGATGGCTAGGTCATTATTATCTTTAGCTTTTTTCAAGAGAAATTGAGTTGGGTACACCACAGGAGACATGGAGAGATTCAAGGACATTTCCCCTATATGATTATCCATTTCATTAATACTTCAACTAGAGTTAGTAGAAAAATATATGGGATGAAAGATAGTAAGAGGAAAATTTGCAACAAGAGGTGTCCAATTACTTATAATAGTCCGGTAGTCATCATCTTCAACAAGTTGTTCACTAATGGTTAAGTCAAAATAGTTCTCTGAGTCTGAAGATATTGCTTGTGTATTAGTTAAATATTTCAAGCAAGGAACATGAAGTACTAAACACTCACCTAAGAGAAATGCAGACAAGTTATTTAAACTTAGAGAGGTAAATGAATGAAATTTGTATGAGAGATGTCCAAAATGATGGCCATAATATATATATTATGGACTATATCTGTATATAAACTGTTACATTCCAGTATTTCTGCCCTTAAAGGGTAGAAATATTGCCCCCTTCTGAACTTCGTTCTCTCGTTTTAAGCTTATCTATTCTTGCATTCGCTGTAGCTCCATATGCGGTGTTGAAGACAGCATCATCTGCTTTTTCACGTGGAGACGACATCTTTTACTTTTCCATTCTTGCTTTTGCTGTAGCTTCACATGCTGTGTTGGAGACAGCATCATCTACTTTTTCACGTCGAGATAACATCTATTTAAAGCCCACTTATTCATCTATGGCTAAGTCAAGTGGAGAATTATTTACAACCCAAGGCTAAGAGTTGGTTTTACTGCCCTTTAATTTTATTTTTTTTTACTAGTTGACTGTTGTTTCTGCTCACTGAAATGAAAAAATAATAAAGAACAATTAAGGACTAATGACTCTAAGAATGTTGTAAATTCAGAAGAATTCATAATTGAAGACTTTAATAAAGCAATCGATTGTTGGGAATTACCAAAGATTTCTAAAGATATGATTTACAAAACAAAAAAACTTGATTTTTTAAAAAACTAACTTTGTAATAAAAACTGAAGAAAGAGACATAACACTTTCAAAGCCATTTGAAACTATTCACCTCTTCTCAGAACAATCTTTAAAGAGACTAAACGAAAAACACTTTAATTATGTTCACATAGGATTAATACAAGTCGGTATAAAACCCTTAACTAAAGAAGGTCTTAATACCTCTATTCTAGCTGTTCTCAGAGATGGAAGTTTCATCTCCTTTGACGATTCTTTATTAAGTAGTGTAGAATCAAGTCTCTGTAAATGTCCAATTTCCTTTAGTTGTTACCCAAATATAACAGTTTCCTTAAAAGACAAAAATATTTTAAAAAGTATGATTTTACAGATCAAAACTCATAATTATCATATGATTGAAGGATCTGTTCCGGTTGCCTTAATTTTTAAAATTTCTTACAAAGCTATGAATTCTGCATTTAATACGCAACACAGATTTCAGGCGAAAAGAGATGAGACTCTTCTCCTGCAGACTGACCTGTCTAAAGCCAATACTGTTGTTCCAAAACCTATCCAATGGAAAGATGTCAATCTCCTTGAGGAATGGATTCTAGAAAGAGCCACTGAACCAGTGATCCCTAAACAACTAGAGCCCAATACAGAATTACAAAATGTGACTCAGTATTCTGATGGTAAAGTCAAGTTATCCTTTAAGAGATCTACTTCGTCTAGATTTTCTAATAAAGATTCAACTTCCAATATCTCCTCATTAGAACGAAGATTTTCAAGAATTCCCTCAGTTGTAAACCTTCCTTTTCAACCTGTAAAAAGCCAACCTAGGTTTTCTACTTTTGATATACCTAGTTCCTCTATACACTCAGTTGACTATACTACTAGTATTCCCCATCCAATTTACACTAGCAGTCAACATGAACAGAGCCAGGAAGAGAAGAAGTCTTTTCTTCCAACTTCTCCTACATTCTCTGTTGTTACAGAAAATGTAATAAGTATCTTAGAAAAAGATTTTGAGCTTAATAAAACCTTTCTTCATAAAGATTTTTATTCCAACAATAACACAGAAAAAAGACTTTGGTTTTTTAACAATTTCTTAAATCAAAGAAAAGAAATACAAGAAATTTATTTTGAATTTGTAAAATTACATAAAGTACATATATTATTTTTTGATTGGTTTGAAATGTATGTTACAACGAATAAGATACCTTACCCCTTTAAAGAATCCAATCCGATCACAATTAGAAAAAAGATTACAGAATAAAATCTTTTTGACAGTGATAGAACCATTGAATCCGAGCATCCACCCCTTAGGAGTTTAACCATTGATCATGGTGTCCCTCCTGTCCAGATTAAAGCCTCACCTTATAAAATCCACAAAACAAATGAGATAGAAACCAATTTAGGAAGCATTATTCAACAGAATAATTTCTGTAATGCTAACCTAAATACACTAGGAAAACAGTTGACTAAAATAGAAAACCAATTCCAACAGTGAACTATATATGTCTCCCTTATTATTTTATCAAAATCTGATCTTGACAAAAAGCTTAAAGAACCAATTTTCAAACCCTTCCAAGTATTAAAAACTAGTCAAAAGACTGTTCAACAGTCGAAATCAGATTTTGCTCAAGCCATTAGAGAACAACTCGATAGGATAAAAGCTTCTTCTTCCTCTAGTAAAGTTCAAATAGCTCATGATAGTATCCAATCTAGAACCATTGGTGTACTAGATCAAGACCAAACGTCTGTTGCCTCTTCTGACATAGAAGCTTTTCAAAATGAGCCTATTTCTAAAACCAATAAAATTCACTGGGAATTAACCCTCCCTACTATAAATTCTCCACCTGACTTAGCCATAGATAACAGACCAAGTGCATTAAACCAATCACAATTTAATGCCTTCTCTGTCTATGAATGGAACATTGATGGTATGTCTGAGTATAACATACTTGGATTATTACAACAGATGACCATGGCAGCTAATGCTTATAAAATCCAGTCTGGAACCTTTGACAAAGCCATTGCAGAAATTCTCATCGCTGGCTTTACGGGCCAACTTAAAGGTTGATGGGATCATCTTCTCACTAAACAAAAACAATTAGATATCCTTAATGCAATTTAAACAGATGAAAATGGAGCACCCATCTGTGATGGATTCAATAGTCCTATACAAGATGTTGTAGCCACCCTGATCCTTACAATTTCTCTTCACTTCATAGGTGACCCTTCACACCTTAGAGATAAAAATGCTGAGTTACTACACAACCTAAGGTGTAGGAAACTTAGTGAATTCCAAAGTTACAAAACTACCTTCTTCACTAGACTTTTCCTCAGAGATGATGCAAACCATGTTACTAGAAAGGAAAAATTCCTTGCAGGATTACCAACTCTCTTAGGAGAAAAAGTCAGAAATTCTATTAAAGCTCTTTATGACAATCGTATACCTTATGACGATCTAACGTATGGTGAACTTGTTAGCTTTGTTAATAAAAAAGGCTTAAAGATTTGTCAAGATTTGAAATTATAGAAATGCTTAAAATGGGAACTTAGACGTTCTAAGTAAGAGTTGGGCAGTTTCTGTAAATAATTTAACTATGACCCTTTTAAAACATCAACCTCCAAAGACTGTAATGGTAAATGCACTTCAAAAACTTACAAAAAACATTATAAGTCAACAAGCCATAATTATAAACAACCACTACTAGATTTTAAAGAATCCTCCCGAAGAAAACCTCCAAAACCATACAGGAAACCTCACTTCTCTAAAAAGAAAAATTTCAAAGCTACTCCCAAAACCCCTTTCAACTACAAAGAAGCTACTTGTTATAAATGTTGAAGAAAAGGCCATACAACAAAATTCTGTCGAATGAACAGAAAACTACACGGACTTGGTCTTGATAAGGAAACACTTTCTAAAGTGGCTCCTTTACTAATTGAGTCTTTTGACTCTGAATTTTCTATGACAGGAGATAGTGAGCCCTTACAGATAGATGAGTTAATTGACTCCGATACTTCTGTAACCAGTAATAGTCATTCTGACAAAGAATCTTATCTAAAGAAAGTCAATGTGTTAACTAAAGATCAAGAAACTTTTCTTGAATTAGTCAAACACATTGCTGACCCTAACCTCCAAAAAGAATACCTTGATAAACTTTTAAAGACTCTAGAAATGAGAGAAAAAATAGAGACCTCTAAAGCCCTCACTATTAAAAGAAATACATATGATCTTACTGAAATCCTTGACAAAAAGAAAACAAAGAAAACAACACCCAATATTCAAGATCTTCATAAAGAAATAAAAGAAATCAAACTAGAAATAAAAAATTTAAAAGAAAAACAAAAGACTGATTCAGATACTATCCAACTCCTCTTACAAAAACAACTAGAGGATAATTCAGATAAAGAAATGGAATCTGAAAATGACAATGACGAACAAAACCTCCATAATATTGAATCATTGCCAAATGATTTCCTTTTTGTTCTAAAACAAATCACTACAAGAAAATATCTAATCAAGATTGCCCTAGTTCTCTCTCAAGACTTTAAAATTGATACCATTGCCCTGTTTGACACCGGCACTGATTTAAATTGTATTAAAGAAGACATTGTCCCTAAAAGATTTCATGAAAAAATAAATGAAAGACTTTCTGCAGCAAACAATTCAAAATTAAAAATCAAATCTAAAGTTGATGCCTCTGTCTATAATAATAGATTTGAGTTCAGGACTTCCTTTCTCCTAACAAATGATATACATCATACTGTTATCTTAGGAACTCCTTTTATAAATCTCATTACCCCTTATACTGTAAATTATGATAGTATCTCCTTTAAAGCAAAAAACACAAAGCTAATATTTCCTTTTATTGAGAAACCAAAAACCCGAAATCTGAATATAGTAAAAGCCTATTTTGTCTATCAAAATCAAACTAATGTTCTAATTAAGTCTAAACAAAATGACTTAATTTGTTTACAAAAAGATTTGAGTCTACACAGAATTGAAACCCAATTACAAAATAAATTTACACAAAAAAAAATTTTGATTTTAAAAATCTAATCCAAAAAGAAATATGTGCTGACTTACCATCTACTTTCTGGAACCGAAAGCAACATTTGGTAGATTTGCCATATGAAAACTCTTTTGATGAAAGACAAATTCCTACTAAAGCCTGTCCTATCCAGATGAACGTAGAATTGAAACAACATTGTAGAAATGAGATTAAAGATTTAGAATCCAAAGGTTTTATTGTCAAAATCTAGGTCCCCATGGTCCTGCGCTGCTTTTTATGTAAACAAGAACTCAGAAATTGAGAGAGGAACACCTAGGTTAGTTATTAATTACAAACCTTTAAATAAAGTTTTAAAATGGATAAGGTACCCCATAGCTAACAAAAAAGATTTACTCCAAAAACTGTATTCTGCTTTCATCTTTTCAAAATTTGATATGAAATTAGGATTTTGGCAAATCCAAATCCATCCTAAAGATAGATATAAAACTACTTTCACTGTTCCTTTTGGAAAGTACAAATGGACAGTAATACCATTTGGTTTAAAAAATGCACCTTCTGAATTCTAAAGAATAATGAATGACATTTATAATCCTTTTTCTGAATTTTATATTGTTTATATAGATGATGTATTGATTTTTTCTCAATCAATTGATCAACATTTCAAACATTTAAAGACTTTTTACTTAGCAATTAAGAAAGCGGGATTAACTATTTTTAGTTCAAAAGTTTCTTTGTTCCAAACTAAAGTTAGATTCCTTGGTCACTATATTTCCAAAGGAACCATAACACTCATAGAAAGATCTCTTACTTTTGTTGATAAATTTCCTGATAAAATCTTAGACAAAACACAACTGCAGAGATTCCTAAGCAGTTTAAATTATGTTCTCGATTTTTGTCCAAGTATTAATAGGATATCAAAACCTTTACATGATCGGTTAAAGAAACATCCTGTTGTTTGGACTGATGAACATACTAAACTTTTTAAACAAATAAAAAATCTTGTTAAAGAAATTCCTTACTTGTTTCTTGCGAATCCTACATTGCCTAAAATTATAGAAACTAATGCTTCTAAACTAGGCTATGGAGGAATATTAAAACAAGTTGACAATAATAAAGAACAAATAGTACAGTATGTTTCTGCCCACTGGAATGAATGTCAGAAAAATTACTCTACTATTAAAAAGGAAATTTTGTCTATTGTTTTATGTATCTCTATTCCAAAGTGATTTGTTAAATAAAAAATTTCTGCTTAGAATTGACTGCAAAGTTGCAAACCATGTTTTAGAAAAAGATGTTCAAAATATTACATCAAAACAAATTTTTACATGATGGCAAACTATTTTAAGTGTTTTTGACTTTGATATTGAATTTATTAAAGGTGATACAAATTCTATACTTGATTTTCTAACTAGAGAATTTCTTCAGAACAGATAATGACGCCCAAAAAGAAAGATAAAGGGAAAGGAATCATTAAAGACCGAGATACCCAAACAAATCCTAAAGATCCTGAAACGACTCAACCTAAAGAAAAATTTTTATCTTCAACCATGCCAGTCAAATCCTGGATTGACATGGTCGATGAGCAAGAAGCGCAGTCCAAAGCAGTTACCTCAGAATTGCAGATAAAAGATTGGATAAATTCTATTTCAAATTCTCCAGAGCTCATGTTAGCTCTTCAAAATTTTTCACAAAATAAAGCCCTTTCTAAAATCCCTTTACATGAAAAAACTGTTTCTAAAGACACTTCACAATCTTCTACTAAAATAGTTCTTTCTGGTGAAAGCTCCAACACTCAAATTGTTCTTTCTAAACCAAAGCTTTCACAAAAATCCTCGGATTGGATCCATAAAACTCATCGTCAAAATATTTTATCAATAGAAGATGGTTTCTATCATTCTGATCCATTTCAAGCTATTTCAAAGATTTTTCTAAAAGAATGGTTTTTTAAACCATAGGATTTGTCAAAACCCCAATCTTTCTACTAAAGCATTTTAGAGTTTACTGAGTCTATCAAGTTTAAACACTTCTTTCTCAGTAATCCCATACTGAGCCAGCCTATTCAACAGCTACAATCTTGAGAGTTTTGAGTCCAAAAGAGTAGGGTGACCAACTTCATAATTTAAAGAATTTTCCCACTAATTTTCAAAACCGTTTAAACCATTGTTTGTCTTTTTCCTATTGGGATTACCAACAAGCCTAGTTTAACACTTTTTTTATTCAAAACCCTAAAAAAACTCATTCCTGGTTGTTTTTCTTCAATTCAAAAATAACTGTTCAAAGCCTTCCAAATTGGTTCCAATAGTGGTGGAATTACTTCGGACCAAGCCCAGAAATCTTAACCCCAAATGCCACACACTGTTTAGACCTATTTAAAGCCCATTATATTCCTTCAGAATCGGAGAAAAGGTTTCCCCCTTTTCTTTGTTTCTGTACGAATTTTTTTCTTCCTTGGGTATGGATGTGGGATTTTCAATACCACACACAAGATGCTCAATTAATATTAAAGAGAAATTTTAAGATCAAATGGTGGTCTAAGTTTGATGAAAAATCAAAACTGTCTGATACCACAATTAAAGCATGGCTTTCTTCCAAAGGTCTCATAACGCCAAGCATTAAAGACGTCAAAGCCCAGAGCACTTTTCTTGCCCAACGGTCAAAGGCCCAATCCCTTTTGGCCAGTGCAAAGGATGAAAATGAATATTTTAAAGTAATGCAGCAACTCCTTGCCGCAAGATCTGAACCTTCTATTGCTGGTTCTTCCGATGAAGAAATTGCTAAACCATTCATTTCCCTTGGAGACGATAACGAAGATGACTGCTTCGGAATTCTTTCTCCAATCAAGCATTGTTAAAACTATTATTCGTACATATATGTAAAAAAAAAAAAAAGTACTTATATTTTCCATTCCTGTAATATATTTTTCTGTGGAAAACTGTCTTCCTTCAATCACTATCCTTACCACAAGAAAAAAGCTGTGAAGATAATTTTTTCAATTTTCAAATTTTCCACCTCCAGTTTTTTTGGCCCCTGTAAACGTTAAAGATTAAAAGCAAAAGATACTATTAAAGATTAAAAGCAAAAGATGTTGTCTCCACGTGAAAAAGCAGATGATGCTGTCTCCAACACAACATGTGAAGCTACAGCAAAAGCAAGAATGGAAAAGCAAAAGATGCTGTCTCCACGTGAAAAAGCATATGATGCTGTCTCCAACAACGCATGTGGAGCTACAGCGAAAGCAAGAATAGAGAAGCTTAAAAAGAGAGAACAAAGTTCAGAAGAGGGGGTAGATTTTTCGGATTCCTTTGAATAAAAAAACTCTCCTATTTTGAATCTTCAATTTCATTTTTTTTAAAGCAACCTTCCATCTTCAATCCTGTTTTGCTATTATACATAAAGCACTTGTTCTAAACTTCTTGGATTCAAGCAGAACAACAAATAAATTTGTAAGATTTATATGTTTACATGATTGTTTATATTTGATTTACAAGTTTATATATTTATATGCTTGAAAATTTATAAGTATGCTCTGCAGTTACGGCCTAGGCTGATCTTCTGCATCAGAAATTTATTATATAAATTGTTACGTTCCTCTAAGGCATAGAGACAAGGTCTCTCACTTTAGTTGTATTTCTTTTCTCCCTCCATACAATCAGAGTATTATTTCTGGGATTCAGATATAGTCCTTAACTGGTATCAGAGCTATATTTTGATACCAGTTAAGGATTTATATGTTTACATGATTGTTTATATTTGATTTACAAGTTTATATGTTTATATGCTTGAAAATTTTTAAGTATGCTCTGCAGTTGCGGCCTAGGCTGATCTTCTGCTTCAGAAATTTGTTATATAAACTGTTACGTTCTCTCACCTTAAACCCTTTAAGGGCAAAAATTTGTTATATATATATATATATATATATATATATATATATATATATATATATATATATATATATATATATATATATATATATATATATATATATATAGACGCCTTTTTTTTTATGTGGACATATTATTGAATCATGTAGTTTAATAGAGTTAATGAAGAAATGTTATTAAATCATACGATCTAATAATGTGTATGCATTAAAAAAAATGAGGGCACTCACACCTAAGATATATATATATATATATATATATATATATATATATAAATTTTTCAATTTTTGTAAATCAGACATCAAAGAGCTAAAATAAGATTTTAGTTAAATAACCATGATTGTATGAGAGCTTGAATAAGTCAAAATAAGTATGACTGTAGAAGAACAAAACTATAAGAAGCACAATAGTTGGAGAACTCAATAGCTAGAAGTTTGAAAAAGTCAAGTAAGCATAACTGCGAGAGAACATGAGAGCACAACTACAAAAAAGTATGGTAACAAGAGAGCTCTGCAATTGGAAGAGTGAATAAGTCAAATAAGCATGATTGCAGAAAAGCACAACTACAGGAGATCTTAGTAGTTAGAAATTTGAATAAGTTAAACAAGCATGACTACAAGAGAGAAAAGTACGATAATAGGAGAACTCAGTAGCTAAAAGCTTGAATAAGTCAAATAAGTATAATTGCAAGAGAGCACAGTTATGGAAGAGCATAATATCAAGAGAGCTCAGTAGTTGGAAGCTTGAATAAATTAAATAAGTATGACTGCAAGAGAGCACAAAAGGGATAATAATAAGAGAGCTCAATAGTTGAAAGCTTGAATAAGTCAAATAAGTATGACTGCAAGAAAGCACAGCTATGAGAGAGCATAATATCAAGAGAGCATAATATCAAGCATAATAAGCATGACTGTAAAAGAGCATAATTGTAAAAGAGCACGATAACAGAAGAGCTCAATAGTTAAAAATTTGAATAAGTCAAATAAGCATGATTGCAGGAGAGCACAATCGTATGAGAGCTCAGTAGCTAGAAGCTTGAATAAGTCAAATAACCATGATTGTAGGAAAGCAGATCTACAGGAGAACATAGCTACAGAAGAGTACAGTGGTATGAGATCTCAGTAGCTGGAAGCTTGATAAGTCAAATAAGCATAGCTATAAGAGAGCACAGTTGTAGGAAATAAGTTTAATTAAATAAGCCTAGTTGCTGAATCGGTCCAGTAGGTGGAAGCCTCATTCAAGCCCAATAAAGTTTTTTGTTTTGTTTATTAATAATACATCAATTTATTAATTTTATATTTATTTATTTATTTTACCTTAGACTTACGAGTCTTATCTTCTAATTTTAAAGCTTATGTTTTATTTTATAATAAATTACAAGTTTTATATTTTATTTACATAATTTATATTTAATTACGATGAAATCAACATCACAGAATGATTTCAGTAACAACAACAACAAAAACAATAATAATAATAAATGAGTAATTAAGTACAGTAAAGTTAGATGAAATTATTAGACAGACGCGACATACTTTATAAGGTAATAAAAATATACTTTGAACATATCAGACTTTGTTTTGTTTTGTTAGAAAGCTTAGAATTAGAATTAGATTTTTGTTACAATATGGGAGAAAAGATGAAATTTTATACTATTTGCTCCGAAAATTTGCAGGTATTCACTAGGTGTATTGTAGACAGGTTAATACAAATGGTCTATATAAAAAAAAAAATCTGAATTTTATAATTTTATGCTGTATTTTTTTCAGGGAGTGGTGGTTATAAAGATTGTTTTGAGATGCCACTCCGCATACTTTTATTTTTATTAAAATATAGCATGTCCATCAAAATCTTTTCTCTAAGCAGCTGCATAATCATCATAAATAGTAACTTACTATAATAATGGTAGGAATATAATTATAGCATAATAGGTAAATCAATAACTACTACGAGGGCTATTTCGTCATTGAGCATACAAAAAATTAGAATAAATCGAAGAAGAGGTCAATTTAGTTAAAGCCTGTTATGGTAATTTAATAAAAAGATCTTCTTCTTAAATGAATCCAGCAGTCAATTAACCAAGTTCCCCGCACTGTGTTTTCAGTTAGCAGTTTTGCCAAAATCATTCATTTAAAAAAAAAAAATGGAAGCAAAGAGCAAGAAAAACAGCAACCCTTTTGATTTTCTCTCAGAAGAAATCATTTTCATCATTCTTGATCATCTTAACAACGACCCATTTGCGAGAAAGTCATTCTCCCTTACTTGCAGAAATTTTTACTGCATTGAGTCTCGCCATCGCAGAATCCTCAAGCCTTTATGCGCAGAAACTCTCTCAAGAACCTCAACTCGATACCCTTTTATTACACAACTCGATCTCTCTCTTTGCCCCCGAGCAAATGATGACGCATTGAGCATTGTATCATCATCATCATGGAAGCTAACCTTGCGTAGCATAAATCTTTCAAGATCAAGGTCGTTTACAAAAGTGGGACTGTCGAGTTTGGTTGTGAATTGTCTATTTTTGACTGAGATTGATTTGTCTAATGGGACAGAGATGAGTGACGTGGCAGCTGTGGCGATTGCTGAGGCTAAGAATTTGGAGAGGTTGTGGTTGACCAGGTGTAAGTTGATTACTGATTTGGGAATTGGACGCATTGCTGCTTGTTGTAGAAAGCTGAAGCTGCTTTGCTTGAAGTGGTGCATTCGTGTAAGTGATTTTGGGGTGGAGTTGGTTGCTTTGAAATGTCAGGAGATTAGAACTTTGGATCTCTCTTACTTACCCGTAAGTCAAATTCAGCTTTTATTATCAATAATTTGTAGGCGACGTGACGTATCACCAATCATTAATTTCACATGTAAAGTGTTAGTTCGTTATATTAACCCTTGTTAATGGGAGCAACACATCAAATGTCATGTCGGTTGAAATACAAACTATGGAATAATTATAGGACTACTGGACAGCTCTTATTCACTAATTACCTGTTCACTTGTACTTTACAGCCAAAGGTTTTATTTCATAACAATGGTAGATAAAAAGTCAATCGCAAATATACTCAAAATCTTGTTAGTGATATTTCCTTTATCCCTGCATTTTCTCTGCTTATGCAGAGGAGAGTTGATAATCCATTTAATCGATTGCTAGGACATGTTTGCTTTAAGTGATGATGTTGTTGGTCTTTTGACTCTATTTGCATTCTCATGTCATTTGTTTAATTTTTGTACTTTAAACTGAATTAGTTTTGAAGTGAGGTTTTATTGTCCACGAATTTGTCTCCAGTTTGCTTGCCCTATGTTGCAGTATGATGTCACTCTGGTTCATTTTCTTTTTTAGGAATTACTAATCATTTGAGATTTGAGATGCATGGATGTTCTTAAGGCTGTGTTGTAAACTACTTGTTGCTGTTGTCAAATAGTTGATGCTTTAATCATGTTCTTTAATTTAGTGTGACCTGATAATGACATTAGTTTCTTTTCTGAGAGTACTCAAGAAGTGGATCGTTCTGTCATCTTTTGTTTTTGGTACTGGGGTCATGTACAGTTTTGCAGTGATTTTGGATAGTGAGGGTAAAATGATAGTTGACAAACTATTCCTCAAAAACTTGCTTTTTATGGTATGTTAGTAACATCTTAGTACAAAAGCGACCACACTATTTGAAATCATGTCGTAAACTCATATTCCCATTTCATTGTTCAACCACAGTCAGAGAAAATGTATGACCACTATGTTGTTTATTTAAATTTGATTTCTTATAGTCTATTCCAGAAAGAAAAGACAAGAAAAATAAATTTCAGATTGCCTAGAGGAGAATTTCCTAGTAGTGATAAAGAGGGCGCACTCGAGTATGTCTAATTTATTTATGATTCATACCCTAGCAGGCTCTACAAACTGACACATGTTAAATACGAAGCAAATAATTGAGTCAACCTTTGTTTTTTTTCCCAGATACAAAGAAGGGAAACTTGAAACTTTCTATGTTTTCGTCTTGTAGATAACAGAGAAATGTCTCCGATCTATCCTGAAACTACAATATCTGGAAGATCTAGTTCTTGAGGGATGCCATGGTATTGATGATGATGGCCTTGCATCCCTTGAATGCAGTTGCAGGTCTCTAAAGGTATATTTCTTTTGCATAGATCAAATTTTATGGATTTGAGAATTATGAGTAAGAACTTGAGTTCTGTTTCAAGTTGAGATGGCGCTGAAAAGTTATCTAAAATTGTTTTCAAACTTTCACAGGCTCTAAACTTGTCAAAGTGTCAGAATATAAGTCATGTGGGTTTGTCTTCTCTGATAAAAGGGGCTGAATACCTACAGCAGCTTATATTAGCTTGCAGCTTTTGGGTGAGTATGATACTTCCTAGGGTAACCTCCCTTGTAATTATGAAGTATTATCTCATTCATCACATCTTCAATGGTTGCTTAGGTCAGTGCAGATCTGTCAAAATGTCTGCATAATTTCCCAATGCTGCAATCAATTAAGTTTGAAGATTGTTCAGTCGCTCGTTCTGGGATAAGAGCTATTGGAAATTGGCATGGTTCTCTCAAGGAGTTGAGTTTAAGCAAGTGCTCAGGAGTAACAGATGAGGAACTCTCCTTTGTTGTTCAATCTCATAAAGAATTAAGAAAGTTAGATATCACATGTTGTCGCAAGATAACATATGCCTCTATCGATAGCATCACAAAATCATGCACCTCACTCACTTCTCTCAGAATGGAGTGTTGTAAATTGGTTTCAAGGGAAGCATTTGTATTGATTGGACAGAAATGTCAATATTTAGAGGAATTGGACATTACAGAAAATGAAGTGAATGATGAAGGTTTTACCTTGATCCTAATATTTCTTTTGTATGAATCGAAAGTTAAGTGAATGACTCAGGAAATATCAGTGCAGGCCTGAAGTCCATCTCAAGATGTTCCAAACTTTCTAGTTTGAAACTAGGAATCTGCTCAAATATAACTGATGAAGGACTGAAACATGTTGGAAGGAGTTGTTCAATGCTTAGGGAGCTTGATTTGTACAGGTTTGTAACCTTTCACCTTTGTGCATAGTATGTTCTCACTGCAGGAAATGTCTACTATTTGATTAACGAGTTTTTCATTAATCCTCTGATTTGGGAACATTGCCAGCAAATTATTTGTAGTATTCAATTCTATTACGTGGTTAAGAAACCTACAAGATTATGTTCCATTAGAGCAGAGAGTTTTGGTAGGAGAGCTTGTAGGACTGTTTTCAAAGGAAAGAAGCTTGATCTAGTGTAGTCTAAATTTATTCAAAGTTCCCAGGTGCATACTGTTCATGTTATCGGCACTACTGCATGCAATACAATATTCATTCTTGCAACGATTTTATTGCTACTCTTCATGTAGGTCTTCAGGGATAACTGATGTGGGCATTGTGGCAGTTTCCCATGGCTGTTCTTCCCTTGAGATGATCAATATAGCTTATAATGAAAGAATTACAGATACCTCCTTAATATCATTGTCGGAATGTTTGAGGTTAAAAGTTCTCGAAATTCGAGGATGCCCTCGTATCTCAGCTATAGGTCTATCGGCCATTGCCATGGGATGTAGGCAACTAGCAATACTGGATATCAAGAAGTGCTTCAATATTGATGACAATGGAATGCTTCCGCTTGCTCAATATTCCCAAGACCTGAAACAGGCAATCTTTCCTTCTGTTCAGTTAATTCTGATGCATTGGACAATGATTCCAACCTTACAACAGTGGTTTATTCCTTTTACTGCAGATAAATTTATCATATTGTTCAGTAACTGATATAGGCCTCATAGCACTAGCTAGCATCAATCGCTTGCAGAACATGACTATCTTACATTTGGTGGGTTTGACTCCAAATGGGCTGATCGATGCTCTGTTGAGATGTCGAGGGTTGATTAAAGTAAAGCTTAATGCATCCTTTAGGCCTTCACTTCCTCAATCATTTCTTCATTACATGGAAGCCCAAAACTGTTTGTTTCTGTGGAGAGACAAAGCCTTTCCAGGTGCTATTCTCTTTCCCCTTTATATGTATTCATTCCTGTACAGGAATTTCACTTGTCATATTCAACCTCAGGTCTTAATTTTGTGCTTCCTTAGCTATTCATCCAACTTTCGCTGATGTCATGTTCAACCTGAGATCTTTTTTTCCTTTCTCATTGCCTCTTATTAAACATGTCTACTACAGCAAATGCTATCCTGATGACTCAAAGATTGAAATACATCTAAGTAGATGTTATTGATTTTTTTTGGAACAAACAAATTTTTACTCGTGTTTTCTCAGGCCAAAAAGAAATAACATGCCTGGAATTGACTTGGACAAATTCAACAGCAATTAGAATATAGAATACATACATACATACATATACATGCATATATATATATATATATATTGATTTCATTTTTAAGTGTAGGTGTCCTGATTTTTTCATTTTTACACGTTATTAACAATGCGGTTTAATAGTATTCCTGATTTTTTAATGTCCATATTAGACAGAAGATATTATTATATACATACAGACATACATACATATTTATATATATATATATATATATATATATATATATATATATATATATATATATGTATGTAGTTTTTAAATACATATATATATATGTATATATATATATAAAAATATATACATATATATGTATATATATATATATATATATATATATATATATATATATATATATATATATATATATACATACATACATACATACATATATATATATATATATATCTATATATACATATATATATATATGTATGTATGTACATACATACATATATATGTATATATATATATATGTACATATATATATATATATATATGTATATATATATATGTGTATGTATGTATGTATGTATGTATGTATGGTGGAGATCGACCAATACAATGAATTATGTCACTGAAGAGTTTTCTATATGTGGTTGACAGGTGAAAATTGACTCGAAAAAGGGCAGCTGCAAGTGAGAACCTAGGCTCGAATTCACTGGAAGGGAGGGACTGGACTGCATTTATTGACAGGATTTCAGCGAACAAGACCTTACCAGTCACAACCACTGGTTTTTCACTTAATTCTATTTTACACCATCTGGTGACAGCCTCAAATTATCTTAAAGTGGTGTTGCTTTGATTATTTAACTAAAAATGGGACCGGGGTTCTTAATCCCCGGCAAATTTGTGCCTGTTTTGTTGTCGTTTGTGGGAACCTCTGATAAGAACAAAGCTAAGGCAAGTTGGCTGGTCTCTATCTGTGCTTCTTAATGTCAAGCTGGCTTAAAGTTTGGCTCAGCTTACATTTGGCAGTGATAGAGGCCATTCGGTTCTTAATTGGGCAAATTCCCACATTTCAACTCCCAAAAGCCCCATTTGGCCATTTTAATAAATCTGGTCTGATATTTTACCTGATTAAAATACAAATTGATGAGGCAATAAAAAATTCAAATTTAAAAAAACAAAAGAAAGAAAGAGGATTGGTCAAAGATTTAGAAAAAGCCTAAAATAATTGGCATTAAAAAGTCAACTCAATTTTGTTGTCTTTGACTGAACAGCAGGTCGTTGAGGAGACATGAATCCCATATTCCCAAAGGCAATTTAAAATTATCATTCAGTTTACTTATGATAGTGACAATATCCTAGATGTAACTAAATTCGAATATTGAATCCTAAAATAGCTTCTTTAGGAATTAGGGATAACACTAGGGTAAGCAGAAATAAATATATCATTTTAACATTAGTAGAAATAAATATAGGGAAGTAGAGGCTTGTATTTAATTGACATTTACTTTCGAATTACGCCCAGGACATTTGGAGTGTATTTTAAATGCATTTATAGGTCACATTATCTTGCGTTATATATCAACATAAATGTTGTGCCCAATAAATTTAAGTGTTGTTTAATTGTGCAATTGTTTTGAGTTGTTAGGTGCAACTTTTGTAGAAAAATAACAATTAAGAAAAATAAGAAGGAAGGTAATATCTGCATCGAGTTCTAAATAAAGGTAAAGCTTTACAGCTTTTCAGCATTTTTAGAGATCCTTCCAAATTTTATCACCAGAGAGTTCTGTCGAAGAATTATTGTAAAATGTTGGTTGCAATTTGTCAAGAAAGCACAGCCCAAACAGATCCACCAAACCATACATTTAACTTGAGCACAAAACAAATTAAACGCACTTTTAGGCAGGAAAGGATAGCCATTGAAATAGCTTTCGTTTGGGGTCCCCGTATTAAAAAGCACTTTTGTTTTTTTACAAAAGCGAAGATACGTGGGCAGCTTCTGCTTCTTTTGCTGCGCGGACAACAAGACATCGCCCCTTGTTACAGGCCTACAGCTTCTAGATCGTGCGACTTTATGCGTCGCCAAAAATATCTCATCCAGAAAAGTTAAAAGCTAATGGGCTTTTATGTGTCGGTACTAGGAGTTCCTGCCAGACTCTAAATTTCCAGCATATTTAAGCATGTATCACAATGTCTTGGCAGGCTTTGGCCGAATATTTTTTTAAGTAATATTTTTTAATTGGTTTCTTTCGTTCGAACGCTGAGAGAAACGAGTAGTTAAAAAATCAATCAAAATTTTGTACACCTCGTAACATAAAAAGAAATGATGAACATTTACTCCATAGAAATTTATCACGGTTACTAATTTGAAATTTGTACTAATTTTTGGCGTGATATGGCAACTATTAAGGGATGACAAAATTATCCAACAAACCTACTAATATGTCCAAATCAATTCACATAAACTTACTCGCTGCAGGTAATTTTAAGAGTTATGGGTAGATTTGATATTTCAAACTTAAACATGCTCATAGTTGCGCGTGAATTTAATATTTCAAACTTAAAAGCACTTAGGGTTGTGGGTATGTTTGATATTAAAGAAAAATTTTGTTGGATAACTGCATTGTTATCCACCAATTGGCATTTTTTTAATTATTTTTTAATTTTAATCATAAAAATCTTAATTTTTAAACCTAACCTAACTATATATATATATAAAGATAGATACAATAAATTTTTAATAAGTAGTAGAAAATTTTCAAGTTTAATATTGCTGGATATTTTATATTTAATTTAATTGATTTTTATTTGCTTGCTTTACTAACTTGAACCCAATGATTGCATACTAAAATTGGGTTTTTATTTGTTTAATTAACTCTTAACAGTAGTTGAATAAAATTTACTTGTTAATATTGTTGATAATACTTGTGTATTGACTAAAAGATTAGTAAGCCATTGATATTAGTGATAATAATTTATCTACAATAGAAATTTTTTTGCGTCAAATTAACATATTTTGTGTATTTGTTTTAAAGTTGAAATTTTAATTTTTTTAATTTATATTTGTAAATCTAAAACTGAGTATTGCATGTGAATTTTTTAGGCTACTATTATAAATTTATAGTTTGAATTATATAATTTAAATTTTTATGTATTGTTGAAAGTATTTTTTTTAATATTTATAATTTAAAATGTGAAAACTCAAAAAAAAAAAAAACCATTGTAGGTTATGGGTAGATTTATAAATTGTTAAAATCCATTGCATGTGGGTTTTTTATAGAAAAAATAAAAACGCACTGCGAGTCACGGGTCGGTTGGCAATTTAATTTTTTTTAGGAGTATGGGTTTAGTAATTATAAACCCATAGCGGGTAACACCGATTACCATCCCTTTCAACTACTCAAGAGCATCAAACTTTATTTAAACTATCTATATATGTTATCAGGTAATTTAGTTACCTTTTCATTCAAATCTGTCAGATTGTGTGAGGGTACCTTTGTTAAGCGAGTAAGTACTATGTCATTGATCATGCAAATATACGGATACAAAGACAATTATTCGCCCTTAGCATGTTTAGATGATAAAAATATAAAAGCGAGCTTTTTCTTCGTTTTTGTCCCTGCTTGAAAGGGTGCTGTCTAATTTACAAGAGCGAGCGACTTCCAAATCATCTAATTGGGAAATACTCCAATGCGATTTCGTTAAACATGCAATTGCAATTGCAAAAATATAATTTTTTATATTTTTGTCATTTCAATACGTCAAGGGAGGAGAGTAGATAGAACTATATTTTTCACATTTTTTCAAACCATACTCGTATAAGTGGGGAGAATAGATCATATTACTTAAATTTTGAAAAAAAATAAATTATTAGCAATATAATATATTAGCATGCATTTATATAAATAAAAGCGTAAAATTATCCTGTAACTACATAATTTTTTGCATGATAACAATCGACTACTCGTAAATACTAAATTTTATTGAAACTAGTTATGGTATTAGGTAATATAATTATTTTTCATCCGAAGCCGTTAACCTTGTGTTAGAGTATCTTTGTCAAGTGATTAATTACTATGTCGTTGATGATCTTAAAAAAAATAACATAATAAAAAAGATAATTATACCCCTTAACATGTTGAGCTTCAAATCATTCCATTAGGAAATACTGACCAAGAATCAAACATAATTTTATTAAATATGTAAGGGTAAATACATAAGATAGTTCTTATATTTTTGTTATTCAGACATGTCAAGGGGCATTTATTTTTTATATTATTTTTATTAAGATTTGAACCCACTCACATAGGTAAGAATGAAATTAATTTACTGTTAGACTAAATATATATATAAAAAAAAAAACTAAAACTCAATTTACGAAGTTGGATGTTAATTTTCGAATTGGTTAGGCCTCTCGCCTTTTTCTTTTTTTAGGTGCCTTCGACTTTTTAGTTCCATCCACATGGGGACATCCTTATAGTATAACTACTGTATATTTTATCAAAACATAAAAAATTAAATTAATTTTTAAATTTAGAATCTAATTAACCCTAAATTCACCAAATTCAATAATTTTTTTTTGGGTGAACAAAATCAAAAGTCTATTTTTTTACATTTACCTTTTTTTAAATTAAATTTAAATGATTAAATAAATAAAATTACTTAAAAACTACTAATTCCATAAAATTATTTCTAGCTATAATCTATGTCTATTGCAATTTACAAAATTTTAAAAAGAAAAAGAAAAAAAGCGATCAATTAAACTAATCCAACCACAAAAAAGAAAAATTTTAAAACACATCTAAATTATTATGTCAATTATATAATAAATAAATAAAATTATAACAAATATATTTAATTTAAAAATTAATATATAATTAATAATTATATAAAATTTAATTACATATATTATACTTATATTAACTAATTATATTATATTTTAAAATTCCTCTGGAACTAGCCTTACAGTTTACATAACACACGTATGGAAAATTAAAAAGGTTCCTCAGTTTGAGCCGCCATCCAGTCAAACGCACGAGGTTTGACCAAAAAAAGGGCAAAAAAAAAAAGAAAAAAGGAAAATAAAACACAAACATTAACACAATGTCTTGTCTTTAAACACGAACACACCCAACAGCACCAATCCCTTGTAACATTTTTCCACGGTCAAACCTTCCGCTTAGCTTCCCAGAAACCTCCTCCGAATAAACAAATAAAACAACTAACTTAAAAAGGTATTACAACATTCAGATCCCTAACCTTTCCAATATCACAAATAAGGATCTCTTTTCCTTTGTATGTCAAATAGGTCTTATGTGAGACACCCTTTCAATGTTGCATCCAATTAGACATCTTACATGTTAAATACTAATAATAATAATAATCAATTAAAATAGGTTTGATTTGTTGTGTTTGAATAAGCATGAGCTGATGCTTTTTTTTTTAGGGTATTTCTATTTTGATTAGAGACTATGTTCAAAATTATAGATTTAATTGTATTTTATGATTATTTCTTATCATTATTTTTTTATTTTAGTGGTTTTGTTGATAGTTAGCCTATACTAGGGAAAATTATTTTTCTCATTAGAATAATATCTTCACCAACAATAGTTAAGATGGGTCAAAAATATCAAGTTTGAGTTTTATTGAAAATATTTTTTATGTACTATTTTTAAATTTTAAATTCTTAATAGTGTGATTATTTTTCTTGTCAATTAAAATGATTCTTAAGTGAATAAAGTATATATTCTAAACTAAACATTAGATCTAACTTTACAACATTTTTCGATTGTTTATTTATCTCTCTCCCTTGTGAAATTACTGTATTTGAACCTTATGCGGCTCGATGATAAAAAAAAATTAACATACAATAACAATAATAAGCATTGAGGACCCATGTGGTACAAATGGAGAAACTATGATATTAATTAACATATTAAATAAACACAAGTGCTCAGTGGTTTTATCCCATAAATGAATAAATAAATAGTGACCATGTTCTTCTTTTTCTTTTCTTCTGTCGAATTATCTTACCCCTTTCAATTTCTCAAACCTCTCTCTCTCTCTATCTCTTAAAAAGCTCTTTGGGTCAATCGTACTCACTTCTCAATTTTAATGGCCTCTTCTTCTGGTAACTTAGACACTTTAACGAACTCACACCATCACCACCCAACAAACAGCTTCACTTTCTCAACACATCCCTTCATGACCCCCACTTCTTTCACTGATCTTCTTACATCTCCCGCACCGGCCGATCATGCTCAACTTCATAACAATAACAGCAACACAACAACAACAACTCGTGGGTTGTCGGATCGCATAGCTGAGAGAACCGGGTCGGGTGTGCCTAAATTCAAGTCTATCCAGCCTCCTTCATTGCCCATCTCCCCTCCTTCTCTTTTCTCTCCTTCTTACTTCTCTATCCCTGCTGGCCTCAGCCCTGCTGAGCTCTTGGACTCCCCCGTTTTACTTAACACTTCCAACGTAAGTTTGTTCTTCCTTGTATATATTCATATGTTATCATGTAATGTCTGCTTGTTGGTTCAATTGGTAAAAATCTGTCCAGGATGGTATGAGAGTTCCTGGGTTTGAAACCTGGATAGTAAAGGAGTTCTGGGGTCCGAATTCCGTTCACGGGTTTGGGCCTGAGAAGGATTTAGGTTATATTTATGTTATATTGAAGATGAATTTTTATCTAAAATCTGGAAGACCTGGTTGAATTGATAAATATGATGAGAGGTGTCTGTTCTTTTTGTTCTGTTTTGAACATTTTCTTAGAGTTTTATGATGCTTGTTGAGTTTACTTGATATAATTGGATTGATGGGAATATATTTTTTTTTTTCCTTTCTTTTGGTTATTTTTTGTTTTGATGTGCAGGTTCTGCCATCTCCAACAACTGGAGCATTTCAATCTTTCAACTGGAAGAGCAATATTGGCAGTAACGACCAGCAAAGTGTTAAACAGGAAAACAAAAACCAATCTGATTTCTCATTTCCGACACAAACAAGGCCCAACACAACATCATCAATTGTATGTAACGTAATTTGAATCCATTCAATTTAAAGTTTCCTCTGCCTTTTTTTTTATAAAATTGTTGTTGTCTGTTGAATTCTCACTAGGTGGTTTAAGTTTAAATTAATTTATGTTTTCAGGCACAGCAAAACCAACCATGGAATTATCAGGAATCCACCAAGCAAGATGTGAAATTGGCACAGAGTTTTTCAACAGCTTTGCAAAGTAACGATCAGAGCAACAACAGGTTCCAATCAGATTGTGGAAACTACCAACACCAACAATCTCAGACCATTAGAGAGAGTAAAAAATCTGATGATGGATATAATTGGAGAAAATATGGGCAAAAACAAGTCAAAGGAAGTGAAAATCCAAGAAGTTATTACAAGTGCACCTTCCCAGGTTGTCCAACAAAGAAGAAAGTTGAAAGGTCATTAGATGGGCAGATAACTGAGATTGTTTATAAGGGCAGTCACAATCATCCCAAGCCTCAATCTACAAGGAGATCATCGTCATCCTTGGGTAATTCTAATGCCGTCCAAGCATCTACTCAACATTCAAATGAAATACAAGATCAGTCATATGCTACACATGGAAGTGGGCAGATGGATTCAGCTGCAACCCCAGAGAATTCTTCAATATCGGTGGGAGATGATGACATTGATCAGGGTTCACAGAAGAGTAAATCAGGAGGAGGAGGAGCTGGAGGAGGAGATGATTTTGATGAAGATGAACCTGAGGCCAAAAGATGGTAGGCTTGAGTAATCTTAATTGTTAAGTTATTAAGATGACTATTTTAAGAATACCCGTTTGGATTAACATTTGCTTGCTTGATTGATTTTATTCAGGAAAATTGAGGGTGAAAGTGAAGGCCTTTCAGCTCCTGGAAGTAGAACAGTGAGAGAACCAAGAGTTGTTGTTCAAACCACTAGTGACATTGATATTCTAGATGATGGGTATAGATGGAGGAAATACGGCCAAAAAGTTGTAAAGGGGAATCCAAATCCAAGGTAGATTTCTTTTCGGTTATTCACTTTAAATTATCATTTCTATTTGGATGTTCTACTCTGGATTGCAGCATTTGTTAGTAACATCTACCATGTTTTTCATTATTGTTAGTTCCTTTGTCATTGTAAGTTAGGACTTGTGGATATTAATATGGTTTTATGTAAGACATGTTTTTTGATATAAGGTTTAAGTTTATTTACCTCGAACGGTGGATTCTGTTTATAGGCTTGTTTTAAAGGTGCATAGCTGCAAAGCAAGTGCTCTAACCTTTTAGCAGCAAATGGGATGCATATTGCTTTTTCCCCAAGTTTCAGGATTCACTTTCTTAGGAATTAACACTTTTCTTCTATTGAGTTATAGTAAGTAATCTAATTTTGTTATGTAATTAAAATTGCAGGAGTTACTACAAGTGTACACATCCAGGTTGTCCAGTGAGAAAGCATGTTGAGAGAGCATCACACGATCTTAGAGCAGTGATCACAACCTATGAGGGAAAGCACAACCATGATGTTCCGGCAGCTCGCGGCAGCGGCAGCAGGACTCTGCCGGATAACGGCAGCAATAATAACCATAACAGTAACAGCAATAGTAACAACAATGGGACATTGCCTGTAAGGGCAGCGGTGGTGGCTCATCATCCTAACAACAACTCCATCCTCAATCCTGTTCACAATCCGAGGGTTTCCTCATCAGAAGGCCAAGCACCCTATACCCTCGAAATGTTGCAGGGCAGCAGCAGCTTCGGCTTTCCTGGATATGGAAATCCTTTGGGGTCTTATATGAATGAAGGTCAGCAGCAAGACAATGTGTTATCAAGAGCCAAGGAAGAGCCAAGGGATCATGACACATTCTTCGAGTCATTGCTATTCTGAAACTTGCACAGAATTGGAAAGATTTTACAGTACCACACATTTGGAAGGGAATTGGACTGATAGGATTCAGAAGAATAAGAATATTACCCTCATTTGTTAATTGCATTCTGTTTGTTTGTTTGTTTGTATATTTCTACTACATTTTGTAATGTATATTCAAAATTGTAGGCATATATACATACAGAAGCTTGTATTGCTTATTTTTTAATATTGTTTTGAGGCCTCTTTGGTGGAACCAGAGAGCCTCAATTCAATTTTGTTTTGTGTTGAGTTATACTTGCTATTAAATCCATTTTTATAAACAAAGAAAACAAAAAAAAGAAAAAAGAAAAAATTTGATACAATTGTTGTTTTTATGTACTGATTCTATACATCATTATAATTTAAAAAATTAATCATGGGATTCGAATTTAGAGTTCGTTTCATTTTTTGTGCTAACTGTCATTCGTTGGTTGTTAAATAAGAATCCGTAGGTTTTTTTTTTAGATTTTTTCTATCTCCTCCGGATTCAAATTTGAGTGTCTAGTAAATGAAGTTATTTCACCATACCCTTGGGAGCTAAATCAATTTTTTTTTATGAAAAACATAACTGAAAAAAGCAAATGAATCCAAGTTTGTAATCCTAAATCCTAACTCTACTAAATTTGAGGAGTTGAGAGGGAGTTGTTTGTGAAACGTGTTAAGTTTGAAATTTTATTAATTTTTTGAAATTTATTTTTTTAATCAATTTTTAGATTTTATATTTAAATAAAAAAGTAATTTTTTTAATAAAAAAAATAAATAAAAAATAAATATTATATTCTAAAAATATCATTATGAAATACATGTATTTCTTAAATTAAAAAACTCTAATTTCTTTTTTATTTTAGTTTATAAGTATATAAATATAAAATAATTATATTTAAAATTTTTTTTCTATAAAAATAAAATAAAATATTATTTATATATAAATATTAAAAAAATAAAAATAAACATATCATTCAAATATTCACATTAAAATTTAAAAAAAATCTAAAACTCATTTAAATTTTTTTAAAAAATCTTCATTTTGGAAATTTAGAAAAAAAAAAAAAGGTTATCCAAACTGTGTTACCAATGGTCACCGCCAAAACTGAGGGGTCCCGCCCGCCGATCAGTGGGTCCCATACCAATGTCACTGTCTGGTCCCATCTTCTGGAGATTTTTGACCAGTCAAAGATGAGGAGCTGAGGTAAAAGCTTTCTTGCTGCACAAGTTGGTCGATGTCAACTAGTTTGTTTATTTCACATTTGGATTGTACCTTCCGCGTTGCTGCCTTTTGGTGGGCCATTTTCGATATTTCCCTTCCCGGGAAAATCATCATCTTTGTTCACATCATTTTTATAATTTCGATAATTTCCTTTAATGTTTATTTATTTAATTATTTATTTTTTTAGTAGGCGACTACCAAGCTGGAGGTGGTCCAATTTAGATTAACGGAATGTGTGAACGTATCTCAAGTTTTGTACATATCTCAAGTTTGTCGTGCATGCGAATGTTACTTGATGGTAATCGTTGAAATGTCTTAGGGCCTTGATTATCTAAATTCGAATTTTAAAAAGGTAAAAAAAAAGTAAAAATTTTGTTCAGACTTTACTCAACTCCTAATTGAAAGGTAATCATTACAGTTGTAATGTGTTGGATCCAATAGTTATAGCAATTAGCTCTGCTCTAATTTAGCTGGACCTTATTTTTTAATATTATATTACATAATATATTACAAATCAATTAATACGTGCATTCAAGTTTCTCTGGATATTTTTATTGTATCATGGATGATCTGTTTAAAAATCTATTCTATAATTTCATAAAATTTTAAAATTAATTAATTTTTATTGAGATTTATAAGTGTTTTTGTAATAAAATTAATAGTGTTCACAAGTTATATACGTTGATTTTTGTTTTTTTACATAAATTTAAATAACTAATGATATCTCAATATAAAAAAAAAAAAAGATATTTAGGCCCGAATTTTGAGCATGTCGAAGCTTATAAAGGTCTTGATTTTTATTTATATAAAATTTAGAAAAACAAATTAAGAGCGAATTAATGGCGGGAAAGAGATATTTTGTACTGATATTAATAAAAAAAAAAAAAATTATGATTCTCTAAACTTTGGTAAGATGTTTGATAATATTTTCTTTTTGTTAATGTGTGCGAGCCAAAGAGAATGAATGGCAGACAGTTTTGTACAGATTAATAAGGACAAGATTCATTTATTGTTATTTAAAAAAAATAATAGGGATAGGAAGAAGAAAAGACATTTCCGTGATGAATACGCAGCATTTAAACAAAAAGTGACCGCCAATGCCACCGACTCACCTAACAAGGCATATCCATTTCGTGTTTCATTCCTTAATCCATGTTTTAACTTTTAGGCTCAATTAATTTAGTTAATTTTATTGTTTCAATTACATAATCTCATTTTAACTTCATTGTTAAGACTTGCGGCTGAGACTCTGGTTTAAATAACTGGAAAACCGGGAAAATGAAAGTCAATGACAGAGTTGATGGAGATCCTCTGTGGCTTCTTTCTCTTGTCATTCAAAGTGAACTTCCAAAAAGTCAGTGGGTTGAGCACGACTTTCCAATAATAAGAAAATATTAGGAAAAATGGAAAAGATTTTAAAATGGGTCCATTATTATATCGACGAGCTAATTTTATTTATTCTTGTATGAAAAACAAGATTAGATGAAGGGTTTTGGCCAATATATCAAAGCACCCTACACAACTCACATATTGTCAGATGGTTAAAAAGTTAATGAAAATCGATAAAATCTGATTATTTGATTGTATTCAAATTACATGTCACATAGTCACATCCTACATCAAGAATACTAAAAACCTAAGCTTTTATAAAGATTTTTGTTGACAAGAGTTGTCGTGAAAATTATGTTAATTGTTATATTAACAAGAACGGTTGATACAATCTCATGGTTTCCACTTGATTCAAATGAAGATGATTATTGCAACATTTTCATTGACGTAGAAGGATATGAGAAAAGTTTGTTACGACAAGCTGTTAATTGAAGAATTTATTTTAAACAATTGGAGTACTTGGAATTGATAAATCATAGTTAGTGTAAAATTTTTTCTACATCGATTTTATCCTTATGTCACATTAATTTTTTTTTGCAATTTGATTTTTTGTAGAATGTTCGACGTTAACGTTTCATTTTTCTTTTTACTTGCCTGGAGTTATTGTTTAATTATTGATTTGTCACTTAAATTTATATATATATTTTTAATTTATCAAGACCTTCTTTTTTATATTTTCAAGATTTTCATTTCTATATGCACATTTTCTAATTGACATGCTTATTATTAAATAGCAAACAAATAAACACACATTTTTTTTAGAAAGTACAAATCTTATATGCATCTAATGGAAACAAGAATAATTAAAATTAAAAATAAACATATAGAATAATGGCTAGAGAAGTTGAAATGGTAATGACAATTCCTACTAGTCTCAGAAGAATACTAATTTTCTTTCGCTTAAGCAGTGAGTCAATGACTAAATTAGGAATTTGCTAAGTTAAAAAAGAAAAAAACATGTGAATTTAAAAATGGCAGTAGAGAGAAAAAGAAAAAAGAAAAAGGAAAATGTAAATTGCTTAGAATTTTACAAAGCTGTATTCAAGTCTTTTAAAGCTTCTAAACTTGCATAAAAATATGCAAAGTTTAATTAATTAATTTTAACGTTGGAGTACGGCAGCAGATTAATTGCTTGCAATGAAAATTTCAAAGCTACTACAATGTGAAGAGTCAAATTTCCTTAAAAGTACGACAGCCAAACTTAGAATAAAATGCAGAGAAAGAAAAAAAGAAGCCCAGAACTTTTTGTAAACCAACATATCTGTATTAATAACAAGGTGAGCTATTGTTACAAAGGACCAAGATTATAAGGTTAGTTATGCACTTTGGTTTAATTCATACGTATGCTTGCTTCTCAATCTTGTACATTGATCTTCTCGAAACTTCAAGAACCTTTCATTCTCAGGCCTTGCCGGTGTCTTGTATAACTCCAAAGTTCGAATACAAACTTTCCCGCAAAGCATTTCTTCATTGAGACATTTCATCGAACAATTTAATACTTTCGTCAAACACCTTCTGTTTTAACTTGAAGCATGCTTAGTATAATTTCTGAAAGAAATGACCAAAATTTGACTCTTAAATTTCTTGTAATCTACGATTCACTGAATGCTTTAAATTCACGCCTACTTTCTTTCGGTTGCTGTTGCACCACCAAAACTGAAAACTCATCATTTGAATTCACCAGCGTGTCCCCCAGAATGCCAAGCTCAGGGTACTCAATCCATTCTGAAAGACCTAATGTAGCCTTAGAACACGGGTCATGATTTTTACCAACAATGAACAAATCAAAAGTTTCCGTAAACGCTTGTATAACTTGTGTAGTTCCTATTCCATCTTTCACAATCTCCTCTCTATACATAATCTTATTCGATACCATACTATCTTTAAAGTCATCAAATGCTTGATTGTCAAGCTCACGATCATCCGGCATATCTGTGCTAGGCCTATTCTGATCAGTTGTTATAAACCAAACTACAGTGAGGCTAGTGTTTGGATGCTCAGCCATGCGTCTGCTGTATGCCAACGCCTCTCGATCATCAGCACCACCTATGAAGAGCATAGCGATGTGATACAACAATTCCCCCGTAAATACTGGCCGGTTGCTTTTGTTTTGGCCTCGGTGAACAAGTACCCCAACGGAGCAAGGAGCCTTTTGAAGTACATTTCTATTCAAGGCGCGTATCGTAAGGTCAGTTGATTCCAACATGCCACCAACTCCCCATTGTTTGTGAAAGGGAACAATTATAATGACTGCCCTTTTGTCAAGTGCGAGTGTGCATACATCATCATGCATGGTTGCATAAGGAGCAATTGTAGTGAAATGTTGAACCACAACATTGCCATAATAGCATCTTTGAAATTGAGTAAAGGCATTGGTAAGGTGGGTTGAAGAAGCCGCTTCACGCTTGGTTTGTTGATGTTGTGGTTTAAGAAATGCTGTGACACTGCCTTTCAGCTCCATAAGCTGAAGCACAAAGGCAGTGATGGGACTATTTCTTGTTGGATTCGAGACTTCAAGGAGGCTTATTATTGGATTCACATTTTCTTCTTTGTGTATGCAAACCAATATTCGGAGACCGTTTTGCTTGGATTTACAGATTGCCCTTCTCACGTCTAATTTGTATCTTCTTGACGGGTCATAAAAGTAACCCACGACAGTTGTTGAAATCCCAGTTATAATCACCATGTTGGTTATCAGAATGGTAAATATCTGATTAGTTATAATCTGCCCATAACACAATTTATTAGTTGATGTTTGACAATATCTGCATAACTGTACTCTAAATTAATTAAAAAAGACTTTCTACCTAGGCTAAATGCTCCTCTTACCTTAGTCTTTGTATTTTACTAAAACACCCCTTTCGTTACTTATAATTGTTGAATCCAACTAATACTTTAGTAAATTTAAAACTATTAAATTGAGAGAACAAGATATATATAACAAGTAAAGGTAATTTTTTTTTTAAAAAAGAAATTAATTAAATAATTATCTCAAATCATACAGATTAAAGGAGCATTTATTTTACCCTTCTAAATAAAATAGAGCATGATATTTAGACAGATAAAAACCGTGATAAATAGGCTGACTTATCCTTTTCCTTTTTGTCAGAACTCTGTTACTTTAATATTTTTCAATAAAATATTTGGAGATTAGATATTTACCTTCCTGTCCTTCCACATGCAATAGACGGCTATCTCGGCAATTCCTCGGCAACACATAATGAGAGCAAGGCACGAAGCTTTCAAGAAAGACATGCCAAAGAACAGTGATGGGACAATTACACCTGTGAACTTCCCTAAATAGGACATTAAGATGATGAATTCGATCTTTGTAAATGAGTCCTCATTTATGAGATACAGCTCCATTCTTATTCCACTTATAGCACAAAAAACAGGAAGCAGGAATCCTGATGTGAAAAAATCAAGTTTTTGTACTAATTGTGTGCCCAATGGTGGTCCATCTGGTAAACACAGGCCATAAAAAAAGGCAGTTAATATAGAATTTTGGCCAACAAGGGTACCCAAAATTGTAGTTACCAAAACTAGACATATTGTTATTATAAAGTGATTTTGATTCATAGATTCTTCCTCTGAGGTTTTGCTGACTATCCGCATTGTTAATGGTCGCACTAGAAAAATCACAATGGTGTAATATGCGATTGCAACCAGAATTATATATAATGGTTTTATAGCTGTTAAATTATTCTGAGAATCTCTAACACCCATCAAAATCATACTAGCACTCCAACCAAATATGTGACTAACAATTGTGATGGATGTAGCCAAGCGACCCAGCTCTGAATTTAGCATTTTCAGTTCTTTAAGGAGGCTAGTTATGACGACCAATGAAGTCATGGAATTCACCACCACTGAAGCAGCGATTGAGTTTGCTGTATCATCATCTAGATGGCTTTCTCTTTGTATGATTCGGAAGCTTGACAAGCCAAACAACAATGGTAGGATTGTGCTTGTGATACCAACTATCACTGCTCTTTTTCTTATGTGCTTTACTAATCCTAGATCAATCTGCACTCCTAACACGAATGCGTGTAAGATCATGCCAAATTCAGCAAAAGTTCTAAGCACATATCTGCTTCCCATTGGAAACAACCCATCTAAATAAGGAATTTCACGCAGAAATGAGGGGCCTATTAATGCGCCACCCTGAAAAATGCAAACGCAGTTAATCAACATGAATAGCCAGATTGTAAAACGCAATATTTACAAATGAAATCAAAGAATAATGTCAGTGGGAGAAATTCTACGATATATGATAAGTAATACAACTGATTGATGTACGCATAACATGTGTAATTGAATTTAACGTAAATATTATTTATATGGTGACTTTTTAAAAATAAATGAATAAATGTAATAATATTATTTTCTTCTTAGGGACGATGTGATATATTTGATATATTGTAAAATTTCTCAACTTTTATGGCCTTAGAATTCAAACTCGGGATGATTTGCTAAACAAATATGCTGAAAGCTACTTGACGATGGCCCACAAATATAATAATGTACGCTATCTGTTCATTATCCCGCTAGACAAGAAATGTCTCTAAAATATTGAATTTTATGATTTAAATCATGTCATTGCATATACATAATTAATGATTTCGAATTCAAGGGTTTGACCAGGCAAAGGGGTTGAAAGCAAGTCGTCCGCAGTCCGCACCCAAGGGGCATAATATAAATGCATGCCATCAGTTCGTTATCCTATTGTACAACAAATGTCTGAGACATTGATGCTTAGAAATTAAGGCATGCAATGGACTTACAATAATCTGTGCCATGATTGTGGTTTGATGTAAAGGTCGCAGCAAAACGTACACAGCTCTAGTGGATAAGAAGATGAGAACCATCTGCAGCAATAGCATCGGTGTGGTGTATTTTAAGGGATTATGATGCCAAAAGCCGTGGGAGTTGATTTGATTAGTGTATTGGCATGTTACTATAAAATTCATAATCTTATCAGGACCCGTTGCGTTTAGCACTTGTGTATCCGGCATGATGGAAAGATTGAAAGATCTTGATTGAGAGACAACATGAACAGAAAAATTAAAAAAAAAAAAAAAAGAAAGAAAAAATTGGTAAAATATGGGGGAAAAAAAGGGTTAAAGAATGGAAAGGAAGCAAGCCTAGAGAGAAAACATATATGTGGGATGGAGCAAAGATTTAGAAATTTGACAGTGTACAAATGGCAAGGTAGTTAATGGTTAAAGTTGGTCCGCGAATTTAACTGGAAGACACAAGGTTCTCATAATAAGTAACTCTTTCTCTCTCTCTCTACATGTACGTACAACACGCGTATGTGCATCTTCGATCAATGCCCATATATTAAATATCGAAAGGAAGAATAGATACGTATTTAATTATTATTTAATACATTTATAATTAAAACCGAAGAATGAATGCAAAAGAAAAAAAAAATTATCTATTTACCCGTTCAAAGCAATTGCATAGAGTACTTTTCTCACTTAATAAGAAATGTGCATAAACATATTCATTGCGGACATGATTATTTGAATGCTCTAAATTACTTATTAATGAATCTATTTATTTAATAAAATTTTAAAATTTAAATTTTATTCTATAAACATACCCAAATACCTGATATACTCCTAGAAAAAGAATTATTTTAATAATTGTGTTTATATGTTTAAAATTTATTATACGAGACACGAAAATATTGTCTACACATTTATGAGTAAAGGGCCAAGTCTTCACACTCGGCCAGCCCAAACCTGGGTGATGTTGTTGAAGCCATGGGCGGGGGCAAAAGTCCGAGTTTTACTTGACCTGGCCGGGACCAGGTTATTATTTTTCGTAAGCAAATAAATATGCTTATTTTTTAATGTTTAGTATATCATGATTATTTTTAGGACGAGGGAGCAAAGAGAAAAGGTAATGCAATTGCTTATATGATTCTACGCTTTCACTCGTTGCCAAATTCTTTTATGCAGTTTTTGCCTGCTGTTTGGAACACATGCATGTTTCTAGTCATTCGAGAAGAAAACCAAAGGCAAATAAGTGTTTTTGGAGAAGCTATGGCATTTGAGAGTTATAAGAGTCGTCAGAATAAATCCACTTATGAAAATATGATTGAATCAATAGATCATTTTCTAATCTGTTGAACAAAAACTTAGGCTTTTTCACACCCTTTGATCAAGTTACCAAATGATAATCTCGATTGAATCTACAAGAATTAGTCCTGATATTTTTCTTTTTGTACCTTCATTTCATGTTAGTTTACTATCTGTTAATCTTTAAATTTTTCTATCACTTTCTTTCCCTCACTTTTTTATTTTGCGGAACTTTACAACGAAGAAGATGATTGGACTAGGAAAATAGCGTAGTGCCCTGGACGACATGTCTCCCATCCAAGCTGATCTAGTATCTCACACTATCTTGTTGAACACTTTGTAAAAATGGTGGAGATTCGTAACCAACCTTATAAGGAGAAGGTCTAATTATAAATTTTCCTTATAAGTAAGTGGTACAAACTATTTCATTAGATAATAGAATCTTTTGGTTTTTTAATGAATATCCATGAGAATTTTTAATAATTATACGACATCATGGTAGATCCTAGGTGTCTAAGGCAATCATGCTACAATATAAATATTTGTAGATCTTTGAACCTCTAGTTCATTATTATATAGCTCTCAATCACATTTCTAATTGTGAAATACAATCCTGATGAGAATGTTGAAAACTTTTTCAATATATATTTTTTTCCTAAGACAGTTTCAGTACTGTAGAGATATTCCACATTATTTTCATTTAAAGTCTCAATATGATATCCATTTCAGTGCATATCTTTAAAGCTCAATAGATTTTTTTTTGGATCTTGTTAACTATAAAGCATTTTGAATTATTAGTTTTTTTCTACCTACTAACAATAGTATTGCTCTTTCGAGGCCTTCTATTAGGACTGCAAGAACCGATGCAGATTTATTTTTCCTTCAAGTAATCTTACTGTCAAAACATATTTTTTATCTTGAAGAATAGAGTGTGTGATTGCACTCTCAGCCAAGTATAATCCCCAATTTTTTTTTAAATATATAATTTATTTTTAAAATTCATAACCTTACATTAAACAAAAGTTAATATTTGATGTTAGAATTAGATATGAATATTAAGTACATCTGATGAAACTACAAAAGTACAAAAGTTAACATATTAGTAACTTAATAATTATTGCAAGGTAACGGGTAGGGGTGTTCGTGGATTGGATTTTACGGATTAGGCATTTATCCATATCCGATTTACGATTTTACGGATTCTAAATTTTCAATCCAATCCAATCCACGGATTAATGAAACTCAATCCAAATTCAATCCATACATCTACTGATCGGATACGGATTTAACTCAATCTATATCCAATCCATCATTTTCCAGATCTTTTTGTGGACTAAAATTTTTTTTATTTGTCCAATTTATAAACTAACTAAATAAAAAAATTTAATATAAAAATAACTTTACTACAGATTAAATAAAATTTAAATAAATTAATTGTTTGAATAAACATAGAAAATACATTCAAAGTTTTAAAGTATGACGCACCAAAAATAAAAAATCTCATTTGTTTAGATCAATATGTGAAAATTAACTGTTTAGAAAGTTATATTTATTAATTTATTTTATATTATTATCAGTAATTACTAATGTCATATTTACAAGTTTAATTATTTAATGAAATAAATATATTTTTTAATTTTTTTATGGATTCACGAATTTTTACGGATTTACAGAAGTCAATCCATATCCAATCCACAGATTGCGGATTTTTAAAATTTCAATCCAAATCCAATCCATCAATCCACGAATTAGATTTCTACGGATCAGATGGATTAAGCGGATCGGATTGGATTTTGAACACCCATAGTAACGGGAGCTTAATTAATGTAGACATTTTCATCATCAACTAAGTGATCAATTTTTCCCTTTGTGTCCTGAAAGAAATCGGAGACATCAAGATGAGTCAGATTAACAGGATCTAATTTATCGATTAGATAATCTTAATCTTTCCCTTTTCCTTCTTGAATACTTGGTTAAATGTCTACCAAATGTCTATATGGTAAATACGTGATGAATGTCCTTGTTCTCCACGTCAATAACAAATTTTTTCATTATCATTTCTAGCATTATTTGTTTCTACGTCATTGTATCTATTAAATCTCTCATAAATGTTCCACTTTTGGTGGCATCTATTTTTATTGTTCTATTGTCCTGAGTAATTGTAACCACCATGGGGATGATAACCCCAACTAACCATGACCTCTCTTCTCTTGCCTTCTCGATAACGTCTAGTGTCGATATGTGTGTTTGCATTCATTTTTGGGAAAGGTTGAGAACTAGTTGGAAGTAGTTCATGATTTTTCATTAGGAGCTCATTGTTTTGTTCAACAATCAAAAGAAATGTTATTAGCTTAAAGTATTTGCTATGTCGACACTCTCGATATTGTTGTTGGATGATAATATTTGATGCATGAAATGTAAAGAGTATCTTTTCAAGCATACCATTTTTAGTAATTTTTAAACAATATCAATTTTGAAGCGATGAGAAATAAATCAAAATAGCAGTCAAAGACTCTTGTCTAGTTTTGTAACCTCAAGTTTAGCAATTTATGTTTAGCTTTTAGAAGGAAAATATCCTTTTAGTGGTCAAACATATCCTTGAGGTTAATTTACAAAGTTAATAGATCTTGCACCATTAGATATTGAGCTTTCACGCTCTAATGTAAATGATGGAAAAGGAAAATCATAACTTTCATTTTTCCTACAAGGATGCTTCGTTTCCCTCTATTATAGTGCCTTTTAGGCCCGTAGCTTACATATGCATTTTGGCGTCCAACACCTAAGAAAGGTATTTTCTTTCAAAAACTTCAAGAGCATATATTTATTGATCATAAGATTTGCCATTTTTCAAAACCTTGATAATAATCAAAGAAAAATAAGTATTACAATATAAATATAAAATAAGTAAATATAAACAAAAAATTAAAATAATGAAATATGTAGAAACCTATGCATGTATTTAGAACTTCAAGTTCTAACTTTTAAAATCTTAACTTAAAACTCCATATTTTGATTTTTACTAGGATTAGAATTTCAGGTTCTCACCACCTCATTTGTGTTGTAAACTTTAAGCTGCAATAAGAATACTCAAAGACAAATATATGTAACAACAAATCTTAATTTATTAAAACTAAAATAACTTGATAGGCGATTAAATCAGCCACATAAGCAAATAAATTAAACAAGCCATACTAACAAGATAATAATGGAAAATTCTATGATGTCATAATGAAAATTACGGCATCAATACCATGATAGATATAAATATTATAAAGTACACATAAAATTAGTAAATATAAAGTAAAACTAGTAAATTCATACAAGATTATTAATTATTTAAAAAATTAACAGTGTTTCTATAGAATTTTTGTGAAAAATATTTTATTCATTTACAAATTTTTTTCTTTAATTAAACGAAAAAATTACTCATTAATTTCACAAAAAAATAATAAATATATAAGGTAATAAATATTATAACAAGTTTTTATTTTACAATTGTGATTTTTTTTTACAGTAACTCTTATATTAATTTACTTATTTTAACTTTTATTCATAAGTTTTAGGTATAATTTATGTTTGTTTTGCACTTAATGTTGATTTACTTGTTTTATATTATATTTATAACTTTTTATTTTATTTATCAGTAATACATCAATTTACAAGTTTTATAGTAATTTACTTATTTTACCTTCCTTTTACAAATCTTATGTTTTATTTCTAAAATTTATGTTTTATTTTACAGTTAGTGTTGATTTACTAATTTTATGTTACATTTATAAGTTTTTATTTTGTTTACTAGTTATACATTAATTTACTAGTTTATATTAATTTACTTGTTTTACCTTCCATTTACAAGTCTTATGTAAATTTTTATTTATCACTTTATTTTATTTATCACTTAATGTTGATTTACTAGTTTTATATTATATTTGTAAATTTTTATTTAATTTACTAATAATACATCAATTTATCAATTTTATAGTAATTTACTTATTTTACCTTCTATTTACAAGTAGGGATGGCAAATATCCAATTATGGATGGATAATATCCATACAAATATAAATCCATAATTATCCATAATGGATATATCCATATAGATATGGATATCCATGGATATTTAATTTTTATTATATAAAAATAATCTAAGAAATATGAAATAAAAAAAATTATATAGAATAGTTAAAACCAGTATTAAATTTCAATATCAAATAAAAATAATAAACATTTCAAATAACAAGTATCAAAACTATGAATTCACCGAAAAAAATTATAATATGAAATTACAAATTAATTTCAAACTAAATACAAAAACTCAACTCTTCTAACACATCATTAATCTCCAACCTGACCATCATCATTAATCTGCAAATTAAAACAAAGCATTAAACAAGTAAATAATTTATATTATTTATGACCATGATCATTCATAATTGAGCATTACAATAAGCATCAAGCACATACCAAAAAGAAAAAAGAAAAATAAACACTATTCAGAACATGGTTGAGCCTCCTCTTCATCATCATTATCAGTCATTTCTCCGTTTATTTCTTCTCCATTTATCACCTTATCTCCAGGAATTCCACCTATTTTTAAAAAAAATTATAAAATATAAAGAAAACAAGTATTATCAAAATTAAATAAAGTGCAAAAGTAAGCTGAATTTGATACCTTTCAATTGAGCCTATATCCAATTCTGAGTACACATTAAGTCCTCTAATATATTCGGGTGAAGTCTACTTCAATGTGGGCTTAAAAATCGACCACCCGCACTAAAAGCATACTCAGAAGCAACTGTAGAGACCGGAACAGCAAGCAAATATCTAGCAATCTTAGACAATATGGGATATCTACTTCTATTCACCTTCCACCACATTAAAATATCAAAGTCCGGAGTAGTCTTATCTTCCTCTTCCAAGTAAGTATCTAACTCCGACTTGACTCGTTTACGAATATGTTGGCTTTTAAATGCATTAAATTTTTGCACATCCCATATGCCCATCACAACTGAACTAGAATTACAAACAACACTAGACTCACCAAATCCTTCAGCTAAATTCGATCCAACCATACTCTTTTGTTTATATTCTCTATATAAGTCAGAACAAAGAGTGTGGATTCTATCAATATGAGTTGATGCATCACTACCATAAATCTGAGGAAAGAAATAATCCACTAGAACCATTTTGTATCTAGGATCCAATACAACAGCAACAGCCATCACTCCATGGATTTCATCCCAATATTTTCCAAACTTTTGTAACATACGTTTTGCCATATTTTTTTTATCACATCACATGAAGAATTAAGCCAAGCATTCAATGATAATCTAATTTCACAAATTATTGGAAAAAATAAGTTAGCTGTTGGGTATTTAGTACCAGAAAACATCTCCATCATGGTATAAAAGGGCTTCAAATGCTCATACACTACTCTTGCCAACTCCCACTCCACTTCAGTAGGCAAGTGCTTATATTGGTTATCACAATGCTTCAAATGAGTAAAAACATCTTTATAAATCAAAGCAACTTCAAGCATCAAATATGTTGAATTCTACCTAGTTCTACAATCAAGCACTAAACTCCTAGAACAATTCAACTTCAATTGGCAATTAGCCGTATCTTCAAACAACTCTATCCTTTTAGGTGATGATGTCTAATAATTAACACTGTTTCTAACTTTTTCAATTGTATCACCTATTGCATCTAATCCATCCCTAACAATTAAATTTAAAATGTGAGCACAACATCTCATATGCAACAATTTTCCATTTAATAATAATGAACTAGAAGGAAACTTAGCCAACAAAAGCTTAATCATGGCATCATTGGTGGAACAATTATCAACCGTTATTGCAGATAACTTTCGATCTACATTCCAATCCAACAAACACTTAGCCAACTCATTAGAAAGTGCTTCAACAATGTGTGGAGAAGGCACATATATAAATCTAGACAATTTTAAAAAAAGAATAAAACAAAATTACCAATAAGAATAAACAAAATAAAGTACATATAATAAAATATAAATAAAATTTATTAAACTTTTAGATTGGTACCTTAAGATCCGATTCCGTAGAGTCCACGAATTGTTAATAAAATGCGCTGTCACGACCATATACCCCTTTTTTTGATTGCTAGATGTCCACATATCCGTAGTAATGGAAACTTTACTAGTAATATCCTCTAACAAGGCCATTGTTTTGGCCTTTTCAAAATCAAACAGCTGAAAAACTTCTTTTTTAATAGTGTTCCTACAAATTTTACCAAGCAAAGGCTGAACAAAACTCATCAAATCTCTAAACACTTCATATTCAACAAACCTCAAAGGAAGCTCATGCATAATTATCATTCTTGTTATTTTCTGTCTAGCAAGTGCTTTATCAAATGCAGTGGGATCAAATGCTGAAATTGTTGAAGTTTCAGCATCTTTTTTCTTATAGACCTTAGATGCTTGGCTAGGGCTAGAAGTTGGAGCTGGAGCTGATTCTTCTATTCGTTTGGGATACCTATCAATATGGTTTAGCAAATGCGAAGTTCCACTTGATTGCTGTCCAGCAAAACCTTTGCCACAATGATTACGCACTGCCTTCATTTCTCCATTAGTTTTTTGCTTTACGAAAGGGTCCCAAGCTCTAGATGTTTGTCTCAATGAGCTTCTAGGTTGTCCTTCTGCATCTCGTTTTGTACCCCCACTAGTTGAATGAGTTTGTGGATTTTCAGCATTAACATTACTTGAGGTTTGAGGGTTTAATTGAACAATAGGATCAGGATCAAGATCAGACATAATTAACCTGAAAAAAAATTTTCAAACATGAATTGAATTGTTGGAAGATTAAATTTCTGAACCAATTAGTTGGACTAAATTGAATTGATATGATAATGTCAACAAATTATACAGATAAAATTGCCTAGCTCTCAAACAACGATTTTGCAGATGTTTTATTCTGTCGAAATGAACCTCTGTTCATAGTCGTTTGATGGCTTAGAGAATAATTAAAAAAATTTAGTCCAAAATTCGATGAGATAAGCACTATGCTTGCTTGAGAATATTGACAAATTGAGCATGAGGTGCCAACATTTTCACTATGTGAGAAGTATATTTCCAACTTTTTCTGTTGAACCTAAGATCGGATCTAATCCGATCTGGATCCCCCAAACTCACACAAGGGACACTGATTGATGAATTAAGAACTGAAAATGAATCAATGAATCACAAAACAATCAACAAAAAGGAACAAAGAGCAGTACACGATGTTTAGTTGATATTACTTGCCTACCTAAAAAAAGCCCTGAATATTTCAACCGAACATAAGACCGTTACAATTAGCACCAGCACCATAGTTTTATCAAGAAGAGTCACTTCTAGAATTGTGTACTCAACTGGGATATACAACGTCACATATTATTGTTATATTTAGCAGTAACTATGCACTATAAAGCATAAATGCCGCATGCAAACTTATACTACATTACGAATCAGAATTATGACGCACATGCGCAGCTATGTTTTAAGCAAAAAGGCAGAAAAAATATCGAGAAGCTGAAGTTGAATCGTACCAAAATATAAGGCATATTGCTGCTTTAATCGTACCAAAATCAATGGCTTTAAGCTGAAGAAAAATTACATTAATCTATAGAGGTTCAATTAAAATTACTTGCTTCCTCTTGAGAAACAGAGCCCTGTCATTATTGATTATCTCAAAATAAGTTTCAAGCTTACAAAGAAAGTTACGATGATCTGAATCAATTATGTACGTAAAACAGTATTCTTTTTGGCCATAAAAGCAGACAATCTCTTTAACTTTTAACGAATTAATTAAAGGCAAAAGAATGGCATTGGATTCTTCAATCAATGCTTACTCGCAAGCATCTGGGCAAGTTCTTGCACAGTCCTGCCCGCTAACAGTTACAGGTCACCTAATTTTATACTAAAAAAACAGTCGTTTTCATTAATTACTTGCGCTTAATGAAATAGAGAAATATGAATCCTGCGAATTTGGAGCCTGAGGCTACAAGTGGGGTGTGTGTGTGTTCTTAATGCATTGCTGTAAAATATGTAAATCAAAATAAAAAATATTAAGATTTACTTAATTCAGAATTCATCGCGAATGCAGGAAACTTGTTCTCTATCCAAATGGAAATAAGAGCAAGAAAGTGGATGATCACATCTCAGCCCACTCAGCAATCGCAAACACAAGTCCACTTACATTCCATTGGGAGGTTTATGCACTTGTTCGCTTGTTTTCACTTGATCAGAAAAGTGACAAATTCTTGATAGTTCAAGGTTTTATATATATTTTTTTCAATTTTATCAGTAAAAATTACTGTGAACTATCCAATATATAAGTATACAGTTTTATCATGGATCGTGTTTCTCATAGTTAAATTTATACACATGATATACATGGATGTCAAAAGAGAGAGATCAAAGTTGCCGATTTACCTCTGCTTGTTCCGTTTCCACAGTGACAGAGAGAAAAGAGAAGAGATGAGCCAGCAAGCGATGAGCGGCGAGCGGCGAGCGGCTAGCGGCGAGCGGCGAGTGACAAGTGACGGTGAAAGATGAGTGGTGGGTAATAACCTTAGGGTTTGTTAAATCGGCTTCCTCATTTTAGTTTTCTAATATAATGTTTTTTAACTTAAAATGAATAAATGAATTGGATTTTGGATATCCATCAAATATCCATATCCATCTAACATGTAATTGGATATTTTAAAACATATCCATATCCAAATCCAAAAAAATTTTGGATGGATATTATCCAATCCAATTAAATTGGATATATGGATATCCAATTTGGATGGACCAATTTGCCATCCCTATTTACAAGTCTTTTGTTTTATTTTCAAAATTTATGTTTTGTTTTACAGTTAATGTTAATTTACTAGTTTTAAGTTATATTTGGAAGTTTTTATTTTATTTACTACTAATACATCAATTTACTAGTTTATATTAATTTACTAGTTTTATTTTTCATTTAAAAATCTTATGTTTAATTTCTAAAATTTATATTTTATTTTACACTTAATGTTGATTTATGAGTTTTATGTTATATTTGTAAATTTTTATTTTATTTGCTAATAATACATCTATTTACTATTTTATATGAATTTACTCGTTTTACCTTTCATTTATAAGTTTTATATTTTATTTACGTAATTTATATTTAATCACAGTATTGATGCTATAACGTTAATCATAGCATCATAGAATGACCCAATAATAATATATTAACAATATAATACAACATAGGCGGTATTATAAAACTAGCCATATAAGCTAAAATTGTTATAAATAATTAGATTATCAATATAATAAACTAACAATTTAAAAATATAACAATGATAAAGCATAAAAGAAATAGGTATAAATAAACACAAACAATACAAAATAAACTACCCATGTCGAATTAGCTATCATGCCAATCACGTGTTATAAATAAATAAAGAAAAATTTTAGACTAAAACAAAGTATTTCTAGTAACTTGTTAATAGCTTATTATTGCAAAGATTAATTACCTTACTACAAAAGCACCCACCTGCCCGCCACCCACACACACTCACATAGTAGTTAGCAAAGTTCTTCTACTATGAAACTATCATTAAATATTGCAAAGATAAATATTTTGGAAAAGATATGCAATGGACATCAATTTCGTAGTAGGTTTGCAAAGATGATAGATATTTTAAATGTAATGAATCTAGCAATTTTGGCTTGGATGGTACTTGACAGTAGATGTTAAGGTAGATATAAATGTAAATTAGGGTTGGCAGAGTTTCCCAAATTTAGATCGAGATTTGGGTTACTAGCTAGTTCGGGACTCAATTTGGAATAAAATTTTATTCTGATTTACTATTCAAGTCAAGATTTAAAACTATTGAAAATCCCAATCGAGATCCCAAATGTCTCAAAATCTAGTTTTTCATGAATGTATGATAAGTCAATTTAACAAATCACTTATGCGTATGACAAATCATTTTAAAAAATAAGATATATATGACATATTGGTCATAAGTGCATCACATGCCGTTTTAGTTTGTATGACATGTTGTTGTTAATAAGATCTGCAACTTATGCCAAAAAACTCATGTCATCCGGGACAATTTAGGATCCTGGTCAAGATGGGATTAAGACACTTGATTTACTATTCAAGACAAGATCAGGATTGACAAACCTGACCGATTCTATCTTGTTGCCAACCTTAATGCAAAATTTTTTTAGCATTGTAAAATTAGGTTTTCATATAAATTAGCTTTAAGAATTTGAATGAACCCTTAGATGTCAAGGCATTGTAGTATACTCTATTTATTTAGTTGTGATATTTATTGATAATTTAGTCCCATGTGTATGATATTAATCGATTTTATAATCATTAATTCATTGATTTTTACTCCAATCAATAAAGGACACAAAAGATGCCATATCAATAAATATTCCAACTAAATATCTAAAATGAGTAAGTATAACATTCCCCAAGTTTATAAGAATTTTGAGTGAATTGCCGGAAAAAAACTTTCTTACAAAAGATTGCATAACATTTTGCACAAAATTGTGTATTTTAACAAAAACAATTGTAAAAGATTCATAAATATTTAAAACTTGATCATTTACACCCTTATTATGAATCTTAGGTTTGGTTTTTCCATAAAAACGGTATTAGAGCCAAGTTTTCATTCAAAAGATTTTGAAATATCAACAAGAAACCAGCAACATGTATCCTAATGGCCAACTCAAATGGAAACTATATCAGTATGCACTGTTAGTGTAACAAGCGATGTACTTAGATATTTCAAAATAAAAAAGAAAATGGATGAAACAATTGTTTATTTTATAAATAATAGAGGATATAATCTAATGATAGATAACAATACAATTGAGGATAATATAACTAAACATAGACAATATTGTTATTTAGAACAACACAATTTAGATGATAAATAGTTAGAATAAATGTATTTATCTTGTGCTCATGGATTTAGAGTTGGAGAACTCATAATAATAAAAAATAGAAATTTAAACATGGATCCTATTCTCTTGTTCAGAATTATAAGAGAAGTTTATAGAAATATTTTCTCACGGAAACAATGGAATATTAATTCAGTAGTGGATTATAGACACAAACTTGTGATTGATTATAATAGATTATTAACTATTAAGCAAAGAAATGAATATAATTGGAATGACAAAAGGATTAAGAGTAAATACTATCCTTTTAGTAATATGTTGATATGATACAAAGATTTAATCATATATAAACTTTGCTATATACATAAAGGATTAGAGGAAAACAATAATTTTAAGGATATAAGAAATATTATCTATGGCAAATGCTCGTTAGAATATAACAAAATATTATGCAGATGGTATTATGAGTAAATTACTAAAACCAGTAATAATTTCACAAAACATAAAAATTAATAGGTTACCACCTTCTAGCTAAAAACATAGAGGATTTACTTATAGAAGGTTTCAACCGTTTGATTTAGTAAATGATTATGACATATAGGGAAATAATTAATTAAAATGGATTTCTCTATATTTATTAAATAAATTAAGAAACCCTAATTTATCTGTAGATACTATATAAAGTGTGAATGAAATATTTAAAATTAAAAGCTTTAATGCTAAAAATATAAAACAAAAAAAAAACTAGGGGATTAAATGAGTGAAGAATGTAACTCAGTTAAACAATTAATAATAGATTTCAACAGTCAAGATCAAGATAAATTAAAACAAGAAATCATTAATGTCTTAAATAGACATTCGATTGAGGATAAGTTAAATAGAATAGAAATCCGATTACATAAGATTGAAAAAATTGTTGAGCAACCGGATATTAAATTTGCAATAAATGTAAATGGAAAGTTACAAAAAGATTGAAGTACAAAAGATTAATAACAATATGGAAGAATTACTTATGGTAATTCCAAAATACAATAAAATTTTACAAGATATCAAATTTACTATTAATGAAAAGAAAAATAATGAAATTATATCAATATCAAGACCAATATTAACAAAATAAATGAAAATAATAAAAAATTAATAAGTCTGAGAATGTTAAGTGAAAACATATACCATGGATTAAAAGAATTATCTAATTTTAAAACCTCTAATGAAGAATTAGAAGAGGAAGAAGATGTATTTATAAATTTACAAGATATTGAAAATAGAATAAAACATCTAAAAATGAGTGAATCAAGGCCAAGGGTCTTTGAATATGGAGAATCTAGTAAAAGAGCTTCTTATGCTAGGGAAGAAGTACCAACCATGAAAGGCCACATAGTCAACATTTTAGGATTAACAAACCTAATAAAGAATATAAAGCTCGAGGAGAATATAGAGAAAGACCAATCTACCATGATGAAGTATGGTTAGATTTAGATTGTATCAAAGATCGAGATAAAATGATAATTGTTTGGGTTAAATCTATGAAAATTTCTTTTGCATTTAAGAGATGGATAGAAATAATAGTATATAATTCCTTAAAACTTTTTTCATAGGAATAGTAGTACAACGGTTTATAGGATTAAAAGATATTGATAAAAGTAGAATATTATATGGAGACAATAATGATACAAGTGAAAGCATGGATCAAGTCTTAAATAGATTTGAAAATGAAATAAGGAAAGAACTCTTTGGAGAAAATTGGGAAGCTAGTTTTCAGCACGAAGTAAAAAGAAAAAGGATGGAAAAAATAGGATCATATTTGCTTGAAATAGGATAAGTGAATGGTGTGTTGAAATAAAAGATAAAGGACTTATGAAAAAACAAAATTGAGGTTTGTTTTGTTCTAGGTTAGAAGATCCACTAAGATTTGGATGCTTTGATAAAGCCTATAAACATACGAAGAAATTAAAAAAGAAGAACTTCTTTAAAACCAATAAAAAATATTGAGTGCTGATGTTTGTCCCGGGTCAAACCCCGAAACGGCAGACGCTTTGCGTCGTTTCATCTTATTTTTTTTTGTTTTTTTGTCATGAAACGACGTCATTTCATCTTCGTCAGTTCTTCTCTTTGTTTCATCTTCTTTAGTTCTTCTCTTTGCTTCTGTTTTCATATGTTTCCACGCTCTCTTCTTCAGTTATTCTCTTTGCTTCTATTTTCATCTGTTTCATTTGCAACACTCTCTTAGATCCAAGCGAAGTGAAGAACCCAGCTGCTACTTCGTTCTCGTCATTCCTCAGTCTTTTATTAATCGAGGTGAAGGCATTCGCAATCCACCACAATCCGTGGCTGAAACTGCCACAAGCGACAGCCATCACGCGAGAGCCATTCACAAAGCAGCACAGTCACAACCTCAGGTAATGCTTAAATCTTTGGCTTTTTTAGGTTATGCCAAAATGGGAACAATTTAAGTTGTTTAGGTTATGGCAAAATGGGGACAATTTTAGAAACGATTGCTTTGATAGCCTGAAATGGTTGAAAATATGTTATGTAATTCCTATTTGATTTAATTTTCGGTTGAAATAAATGTTAAGAAAATGAGTCTCAAACAGAAAATTCTGCAGGATAAATCTTGTATATTTGCTTAATTGAAATTTAACCTATGCACAGTCTTAAACAGAGATTGATAATGAGTAATTAATTTCTCTTTGCAGCATAAACAAAACCCTTGACCGATACCAATGTTGCTGCTTCAATCCTCAAGACAACAGCCTCGAACTTGAAACACAGGTTTATGTGTGCCTGATAGACATGCTCTAAATTTCTGTCTTTGTGTAATGCTTTCTTTTCTCACTGTATATGTTACTTATCTTGTCTTTGATTAATATAGTAACAATCCAGAGCTGGTACTAGGAGGTAACAAAGTTGAAAGCAAAATATGAGTCTCTTCAGCGCAGTCAAAGGTCATATTCCCATTCCGATCTTCTCATTAATTAAATTAACTGTAATTGTTGGTTGCATTTAATTTGCTTTAATTTGCAAGAACATATATATATATAATTTTCACCATCATCATGGACACTTAAACGGTTTACAAATGTTTTTGAAAGGCATTTGCTCAAAGAGGATCTTGGACCGCTGAGCGTGAAGGAGCTGCAAAATCTTGAGAAACAGCTTGAAGGAGCCCTAGCTCTGGCCAGGCAAAGGAAGGTACTTGTATTTGTTTAACTAGGAAGGATCCATTACTGATCATTTTGTGTACCGAACTTGCTGCTATATGTGATCAGTATTAGACTAATTAATGCTCTATATTATTAAGTTACGTTTCAGGTAGTACAGAACAAAGTCACGTAACTCATATTTTGTTTGATGCACGTTATATGTTATTGAGATCATAGAAGTTTACGTTTATAATTGTTTCCTTTTGTTCTGTCCGCAGACACAAATTATGATAGAGCAGGTGGAAGACCTTCGCAAAAAGGTAAGAAAATTTATATATTGTGGTTAAATTGCATTTGATATTTGTTTTTCCCCTTCGCACTTCATCTGGGTGCTTAATAATGTAAACTGAAACTTGAAGAAATTGTGGTAAATTGTATTGAATTACTTTGCAATTTGGCTGAAAATTGGAAGAAATTGTGCTAAACTACAAGTGTCAATGTCAGTGAAATATCTTTAGCAAGTAGATGGTCATGCACATACTTAATGCTTCTTCTTTCTTCTTATTATTAGTTCAATCACAGTAGCTAGTGAAGCAAGATATATACATAAATAATTTGTATATTTTAATTGTTACCGGAAAGTCACTTTCAGTAGAAGGTTCTCAAAGGGAACATAAAATGGTTGGTTCAAGAATTTGTGCGCTTTAGTTGTTGATGCTGTTGCTGTTTTATGCACGTACTGTGTACAGTTCACAATTGATTAGTAGTCTTGTGTTATAATTATTATTGTGTTGAGAAGTAGAAGAACTTTACGATAAAGAAATGTTGAATCCTTGTTGTGTAAGCATTAATTCTGTTTATTTTGTTGTTGATTAAGGTTGTTGCTGTAGAGTGTTTGAGTGGCAAACACAAAGTAGAGTGTTTAAGTGTCTTTACTTCCTTTAATTTTTTAAGCATATGTGTTCCCTATAGTTGCTAAATGAGGTTGTTTTTTTTTTTTAGTAGTTTCTTCCTATAGTCTATTAATCACAAACAATGTCATCCAACACAAGTGAGAATCAAAGCCCATTGCAAATATGTAATGGATGCAGTGATCAAATGGAGTTGTTAATGTCATGTACAATAAAGAATCCAAATCGTAAATTTTGGACTTGTAGAAGATGTAAGAACTTTCAATGGGCAGAGGACCGTAAACCTAGCGAAGAGAAAATAGAGTTGTTAGTAGAGGAGGTTAGGAAGTTGTCCTTGGAGATTGAATGTTTGTCTGTTAAATTTCAACTATTGCATAAAGAGCTTGAGCATATACGAGAATGTGAAGTGCAGAAGCAATTGTTTGATGACAAACTTCGAAGGAGACAGACACCACGATATGATCTTATTAAAATACTCGTAATTGTTGTATTATGTTTTTTACTCAAGTATTATTTTTAAATTGTTTCAATTTGTACTACGTAACTGGAAAAGACATGTAGACATATGAAATATTATTTTGGAATTTAATGGAGTTGTTTGACTTAACTGAGTTAGAAATTAAATTCATATTGTATTGCTTTAATGATGGAAGAATGTAGTGGCATGTAAATATAATTTGATCAAGTCCACAAGTCAAAAGATACAATGACTAAATAACAATAGAAATATAAATTGCACTTAAATATGTGACTAAATAACAATAGAAATATAAATTGCACTTAAATATGTATCTCCATCAAGACAACTTCAATAAACTTTGATCATGTGCTTGGGTCATTAGTTGAAAACTCTCTTTGATTGGCATCCTCCAAATTTTGTTGTGGCAATTGTTGGAAATTCACATGATGAACTCCGTCGTAATTTATCCAAGACTGATAGTAAGGGGAAAAAAATGCATGTTGTGAGACTGCTTGCTGCGTGAGCTGTTGTACAACCAAAAAAATAAATCAATACATAAATACAAACTACCAAACATCGAAAATGAATGGAAATGACGAATAAAAAATTTTACCATGGCCATATTGCTCTTTTGTGTTGGGATTGTAGTAGTCACCTGCGAAGATAAATCATGTATCTCCAAGTCCTACGAAAGCAATCAAGACACATTTAAAAATATATATTAAATTAATTTTTAATTTTAATTATTTTAATATAATGAAATTACCTCTACGGTTGTGCTTACCGAAACATTGGTGGATTTTTGTTTTGGCCTTTTAAATTGCTTTTGCTTTCTTTGGCAAGGCGGAGGACCTTTGCGATGAGTTACTACTGGATCTTGTATGATTTTGGTACAACTCCCCGACCCACCAGCAACTGTTGTATCATCACTGTCACATCGAATATTCAGAGATACATCCTTCATTGCTTTCTCAATCCAGCCCATAATATTTTTATGGCTTTCTTCAGTTTTTGAAGCTCCCTCAGCAACATCATAAAAAGCATGGCACTCTTCTTTATACTGTTGATGTTCAATGCTCGAACTCCTCACATCATAACTGACTTTCACTTTACTGTAGTAGCTCCGCACATCTTTCCTCCACCTTCGTATGATATACTTTTCAGGAAGCAATTTTATACGATTACGTGCCAACACTGCAATGGCGTGTCTGCAAAGAATGCCCTTAAATTCCAACATTAAACACACACAACGAACTTCACCCTCATCTTTTTCTAACACAACTTTAAAAGTTTTTTCTTTACTTTGTCCATCATTTTCAATGACTTCATATTCTGACCCCCTACAACTGAAAACCTCGCAATACATCTTATTCAGTAACTCCTGTTGAAATTCTTGAAACTTGGCAATAGTGTACACTTCTTCAACTTGCTTATCTATTGTAAAACTAGTACGATATGGCATCCGTTGGCTAAAACACCTAGCATCTGCTTGCCACTCTTTCTCAATTTTACTTTCCATTGCTTTCTCATATTTCTCCACAAATTGCTTTAAAGTTGTCTTTGAGTTAACATACCCATCAAAGAAAGCATTCATACTCTCATTGCGTTGAGTGGTTGACATTCCAGCCCAAAAAGATGTTTTAATGAAACATGGAACCCAACGATTTCGTTCCTCGTATAAACCATTTAACCAGTGATTATTACCAAGATTATAATTCTCGAACATGTCATGCCAAGCTTCCTCAAATTCAGGGAGTGCGTGAATCATAAACAACAGAATGTAATGAAACTCTAATGTCATGATATTCAGCATACCTTCCCAGCTTCTCAGGCACCTTCTTTAATATATGCCACAAACACCATCGATGCCTAGTATTTGGAAAGACAATCTTAATTACATTTTTCATTGCTTTGTCTTGATCTGTGATGATTTCAAGGGAAGGATAGTCAGACATACATGATAACCATGTGTCAAATAACCACATAAATGTCTCTGTGTCCTCATGCGAAATCAACCCACATCTTAACAGAATTGAATGACCATGATGATTAACTCCCACAAAAGAAGCAAATGGCATGTCATACTTATTTGTCATGTATGTTGTGTCGAATGTAACAACATCCCCAAAGTCTTTATAGGCTGCCCTGCTCCTTGGATCTAGCCAAAATACATTTTTTAACCGACCCTCCTCATCCAAGTCAAGACTGAAGAAAAACCCATCATTTTCTATTTGTATTTTCTTAAAATATCTCTGAATTGCAGCAACATCCCCTTCTCCGAGCCTTAATCGCCTCACCTTATCAACATGATTTCTAGCATCTCTTTCTAAGAATGAGACATTGTCAAAGCCACCAGCCTCAACAACAATTGACTTGAAACTTTGAGTCATTTTAATTCCTGCTTCTTCATTTATTTCAAGCTGCTTTTTAACAAAAGGGCTAATGGTACGGTTACATCGATAATACCTACTTTTGCTTCGACTCACAGCATGGTTGTGTTTGAGGTACAGATTTCCAATTATCCATTTTCCATTAACAACATCCAAACGTCCTGCAATTTTAGCATCGCATCCAATTTTTCGGTTAGGTTGAAGCTGCAAAACATGATTTGATTTGCTTTTTGACTTGCCGTTTCGCCCACAAGTAAATGTCACATATCTCAAACTCCCATCATCCCCTTTTCTACAAGATCTCCGCATCACTGGAAACCCCTCTTGTACGCCATAAGCTTTGTAATATTGAAACATTTCATCATGACTGTTAAAAGACATTCCAACTTCAGGCTTAGCAACTGTTTCCACCAATTCTTCATTATTTTCTTCAAAATCAGCCCCTTGTAAATCCTCCAATTCCTCAACTTCATCAACCTCCTCCATTTGTTCCAAATTATCCATTCATTGCCGCAAATTAAAATAATTCAATATATTATGAATTAATTATTACAAATTCATTAAATTTACAAATAATAATATAGAAACAAAATAAAATAGCTCAAGATTCAAATTTAAACAGCTCAAGCCTATGGAAATATATCCCTTGTATGAAATTGAAATATAGATCCACACAAGCTATTCCGCAATCTAGTCTTATTTGGTGAGGATGGTGGTAATTTATTCAAGTTAACTTAACGCATAAAATTTCAGATAAAATTCAAATTGTGAAAGTCATGGCAACAAAATTTCGGATTAAATTTCCAAGTCATAATTTAATATGTATACCTGCAAGGGACAATGCCGAAAATCAAACTGCAATTGGGTTCTGTTTTTGTCGTTTCCAACCCAAACGTTTCACCAAGACTCTTTGCTGTGTCACAGACAAGGCCAAATATCAAGCTTCTGTCGTTTGAAATGAAGAGAACGAAGATAGGAAGAGATTGGCTCTGTATGTAGAAGCTATATCTAGGAGAACGAAGAACTAGAGAATGTTTGTCATTAAAATATCAAGCTTCTATCGTTTGAAATGAAGAGAACGAACATAGGAAGAGATTGGCTCTGCACGTAGAAGCTAGCTCCAGGAGAACAAAAAACTAGAGAATATTTGTCATTAAAATATCAAGCTTCTGTCGTTTGAAATGAAGAGAACGAACATAGGAAGAGATTGGCTCTGCACGTAGAAGCTAGCTCCAGGAGAACGAAGAACTAGAGAATGTTTGACATTAAAGTATCAAGCTTCTGTCGTTGCGAAAGTTTACGTTTAAAATAAAAGCAAAGAAGAACTAGAGAAGAGAACGAAGCACAGTTCATGAAGCCTCGAACTGGAGAAGAGAACGAAGCAAAAGTCATGAAACGACGTCGTTTCATGACTTTACAAAACAAAAAAAAATTTAGCCGAAACGACGCTTTGTGCTGCCATTTCAGGGCTTGACTCGGGGTTTGACCCGGGGCAAGTAGCATTTTCCAAAAATATTACAAGAAAAATAAATATAAGAAGAAATTCTTCAAAAAGAATAAATTTAAAAGAAAATCTAAAACCAACGCACCTAAAAAGTGTAAAAGCTAGTTATGTAATGAAGAAGGACATTATGCAAGTGAATGTCATATGAGGAAACAAGCTAATATCAAAATATTTAAAGATTTCAATGATTTAGAATTGAACACTGATAAGGAAGATATTAGTGACAATGATAGCATATACTACTTATCTGATGAAACTTTGAGTACCCCAAATTTAGAATAAGTACAAAAGAATTTGATAATAAGGATTTATATCAAGATGATGAATTAGAAGACAAGGTTCTTTTAATAATACTTAATTTTTAATAAAAACAATACCTTAAAATTAATAAAAAGGGGTTAGAAACGTCTATGACTTTAATTAATAAGTTAGCACAAGTAATTGCTAACATGATTAAAAGAAAAAATTTAATGTATTTTAGCGCCACTGTAAGGGACGAGTCAATTGAAATTAGGCATGCCAAAGGAAACACAAATATGCCTTTATTATTAAAATCCGATATAGAAGATAAAATTAGTAAAATAAGATCTAATGATAGACCTAAGATTGGATATGTTCATATTGTAAGAATTCAAATCCTGATAAAAGCACATTTTCGAGATAGAATAAATAGTCTAGTAAATTTAGTTGTACTAGATAATAGAATAAAAGATCGAAAATATGCACTCCTTAGAATAATACAAGGAAATCTAAGTTATAAGAAATTAAAATTTAAAATATATCCCAAATATTCAATAAGTCTTAGAGATAGAAATATAAATAAAACATTAACCCTATGTCCTGATTTCAAATACTTTGATATAACGCATGATGGATCTTACCCATATACCATAACATATGCCATACAATAGGCATTGAAAAATTCAGCTAATAATGAAATGTTTGTTGATAAAATTTTTTATTGAAATTGATAAATTATTTAATAAAGTTGGAAAGATATAGTCTCTTGAGATTCTAAGAGAAATTGATTTACCAAAAAAATGGGAAATGGATCTAAGTAGTCAACCCACTCTGATTAGGGGAAATACAACTAAACATATAGAATATACTTCAGAAGAAAAAATCATATAGGTAACAGAAGATCATTTTCTATACCCCAAAGGGAACTAGAATTAAGTAGAACGCAAAGTTTTACTAGATGTAGCCATCTTGTGATACCACCATCACATGAAATACCGGCAATGGTTAGAAAAAATAATCAAAATCTAAGAATGAAGATTGAATATAATAATGGAAAGTCATGGCATGAGACTTTTGCTATTCTTGACATAGGAGCTGCAAAATCTTATCTAGGTACCAAAATGATTAAATATTTAAAAAGAAAAATTCTAATAGAACCCTATACATATATGAGATATAATAGAGAAAGAAAGACATTAAGTCAATATTGTGAAATGCCATTAAAGATTAAAGGAATAGAATTCATCTTTCCTTTTTTCATAGAACCTAATTATAAAATAGAAATAAGTTCTTTATTATTAAGGATGAATTTTCTTGAAAATTTCTCTCCTTATTGTATAGGAGACAAAGAAATAAGCATAATAGTTGATGACATTAAACTAACATATCAAGATATATCTAATCCTTTTATAGTATATAAAAGTGATTATGCAATATTATAAGCATAAACCAGAATGGTTCCATGCTTTAATTGATACTGGTTTAGGAGTTAATCTAGGTAATTGTAGGATTTATCGAAAATCTCATTGGAAAGATTATAGACCTTTAATAGGACAAGGAATAAATGGTGAACAAATGACCTTAGGAAATGCATGATTAAAACTTTAATCAAGATTACATCCTAAGTATCCCTATACTATGATCTTATGATCATATGAGTGCAAATATACTTTTAGGAGTTAATTTCCTTCATTAGTTTATTTATATCATGACTAATGAAATAATTACTCGTAAAACACCGTGTAATCATTCAATTACTGCACCAAGGATTTGTAGCCTTATTAGAACAACAACTTGAAAATTACATTTTCAAAGCAACCAGCATGGTGATTACAATATAAAAGTTAATCAAATCATATCAGATTATGAAAAAATTTTAGACAAGCTTGATAAAAATTTTGGTTAAAACCTAATAAAAAATTGATAAAACATATGCTAAAATCGAATTGAAAGATCCAAATGTTATTATAAGAGTCAAGTCTATGAGATATGGGCAAGAAGATAGACAAGAATTCGATAAACAAATTAAAGAATTATTAGAACTCAAGATTATTCAAGAATGTAGAAGTGCTCATAGCAGTCTAGCCTTTATGGTTAGGAACCATGCAAAAATTAAACGAGGAAAAGCTTGTGTGGTTATTAACTATAAAGAATTAAATAGATATACCAAATTTGATGAATACTTTTTACCTCATAAACATACATTAATTACTTTATAATTGACAAAAAGATATTTAGCAAGTTCGATTGCAAATTTGGATTTTGGCAAATCAAAATTGAAAAAGAAAGTATACCACTTATTGCCTTTAGTACACCTCCAGAAAGTGTGAATGGATTGTGATGCCTTTTGGATTGAAAAATGCATCACAAATATTTCAAAGAAGGATGGACAAAATGTTTAAAGAATTTCATGAATTTTGCATTGTTTATGTAGATGATATTCTAATATTTTCATTTAATGAAGTTGATCACATTAATCATCTTGTTTCTTTTGTAGAAAAAAGCAAGAAACATGGGATATTGCTTTTTAAAAAGAAAGCTGAGACAATGAAACCTAAAAAAAAATTTCTAGGATCAATAATAGATGAAACAATAATTAAGATGCAACCTTATATTTCTGAAAAAATATATTTTTTCCCAGATAAATTAGAATTTAAAGAATAGATTCAAAGATTTTTAGAATGTCTTAATTATGATGAATATTTCATAGAAAACTTAGCTAAAGAACGACAACCCTTACAAGGATTATTGAATAAGAATAATACAAAATCATGGGAAGATCTCCATACCAAGGTGGTAAAAAGATTACTAGAAAAATGTAAAAATCTACCAAGGTTAGCATTTCCTACTATTAGTGACAATTTTATTCTTAAAATTGATGCTTTAGATAATCACTAGGGTGCAATTCTAAAAACGATTAGTAAAAGAATTGTAGATACGACAATAGAACATTTAAACCTGCAAAAAATATTTATCATAGTAATGAAAAAGATTTGTTAGATATTAAAAATGGAATAGCTAAATTTACTTTCTTTTTGTTACCAAAGAAGTTTAAGGTAGGATCTAATAACACTCAAGTCAAAGGATACATGTTTAATAAATTGCCAAATCTCTCTTAATATGCAAGATTAATTAGATGGCGACAGTTATTTGCAGAATAAGATTTTGAAATTGAATATATTAAAGGATCTAACAATTGTGTTGCAAATTTTCTTAGTCGAGAATATAATAGAGGGGAGTCTTTTCGAAATAATTAAAGGCATAATGATGTGCTCCAAAGGTTAGGAATTGCTTCTCAAAGGCAATGGAATGATTTATGATAGGCTTGCCATGATAAATGATGCCAATGAAGAATTGAACAAACTTTGCCCAGAAAAAAGTTTGCAAAATCATCCAAAAATCCAGACTTTAGAACAATATATTAGCAATATGCTAAAAAAGGTTCATTTCCAGGATTAAACTAAGGGGCAAATCACCTAGAGTTCTTCATAGAAGTCAAAGATCACATATCCAGAGAAATTTCTCATAATTAATGATCTCAAAGAACAATATATGAAGAAAAAATAATCTTAAAGCTCTTTAGTGAGCCTAAGATCACAATATGATAAAAGCAGACAATCCATTTCTATGGTTAAAGTTCCATTAAGAGGTGACTATGCTTATGATTATAAAAGAATTGGTAAAATAGCTTACGGGATTCGTTCTAGCCAGGCTGTAATATAAATAATTTAGGATTATGCCCAAGGATTAACTTTGTTCCAGGAGCTTATCCAAAATTAATAAAAGACATGTTTGAATATGGTTTTCTTAACCTTGTCTATGTCAATGATGATTGCAGCGAATTAGAAGAGCTCCCAGGAAAATTAAAGAGGCCATCAATAACCTCAAAAGGATATCCAAAACAAAATAAATGATTTTTACTAAAGTTCTTACTGCTTGCCTTAAATGTTGTGGTAACAAATGATATCCGGTAAAGTATATGATTCAAGTTGGTATTAGTAGCAAAAAATTTAGTCCAACTATTGATTTAGATCAGGTTTATGATGACTACGATCAAAAATTATTTGAGTCTAAATCTCTTAGCAGCATAAGGGCCATTGGAATGAAAGTCCTATGAATCTTTCAAAAGGATAAGCAAAGAAAAAGTATATCTCCACGAGGACACAAAAGAACATGTAATTTTTTCCATGAGCCGAAAAGAAGCATCTTAGCCAAACAGACAATGTTAAAAAAGAAAGAAACAATATATGAAATGTCATGGAATTTAGCTCACCAACACATCATAAGGTATGCACATGAGGCATGCAAGGTGCTAAAGCATTAATCATTGTGTGGCTATTGCTATAAAAAATCAAAGGAGGAATCTAGTAAGGAAGACATGTTGGTCGATGAGGAGCTTGTAATTGGCATGTGACAGGGTCCACCAGCAAAGATAAAAGAAGTTAGCATAAAGCATCAATAATTCAAAACGAAAAGATTCTAAAAAGATAAAGCCTATCAGGACCATGTGAAGGCTGCCTGCAAACAATAAAAAAAGGACAACAAGTGTCTTCAATGAAAGAAGAAGGATGGGCCATCTTATCTCAAAGGAATCCACCATCCATTAAAAGCATTGAACAAGTGTCATTTAAGAAGAAATAAATTTATCTCTTCAAACTTATAAATAAAATCATGTAAGAAATAGAAGGCATCTGATGCCTAAACCTTTACTTACATCTGTTTTCTCTATAACCTTCCTTTGCAAAATTTCAGTTGTGAAATAAATAAAACTTTTTTGAGTGAAATTATCATCTTCCATATATCTTATATATTCTTAAAAATTAACCAAGAACTTTACATGCCAATACTTGTCCTAGACAAAGAAGATTTCTTGTTACTAAGCACTCTTCCAAAGACAACTGCAAGAGATTCATTTAGACATATCCTATTAGGGCCAATCTGTTGTATGTTGCGTTGGGCTATATGGAACAGTTGTTGAAGTAGTCTTGCATGATGTGTGGAGCTACGGCGGTGCTAACCATAGACCTCTCTATGATTGGAGGTAATTAGTGATCTATCTCAAAATTCTGAAAGATAGTACACTGGTTGGTAATTTTGAACTATCTTCTTTTATTTTAGGAACAAACAGAAGTATGTTGGGCCTTGTTTGTTTTCTGAAATGTTATAGGATAGGAAGTAGTAAGAATAACTCAAATTCATAAAAAATGGAAAGATCGCTGAACAAATTTTTAGATGAAATTGATCATTTAGACTTTAGTCAAGAATATCAAGTTGTTTATACAATTTTCATTGTTAAAACTAGATTAACTAAAAGCAAACGCTTGTTCAAAGGAATGAAAAGGATTAACCTTAATAATGATCCAGCCATATTTGATTTATTTGAAGAAGAAAATAGGATAGCATTAATAGAATCCATTTTATCCAGCCTTGAGATAATTCAAGACAGGTGTAGAACTCATAATAGGATTCAAAATCATCCATAATAGATAATAATAATAATCATATGAACTTTTTAATTCAGGATGTTAAATTCAGATTACAACTTATATGTGAAAGCCTAGATGAGATGTATCTAAGCTGGAAAGATAGCTTACAAATTTATATAGATATGTTAGAAGAAAAAATTTGATTTATGTCTCAGGACAGATAAATAGTTATAAATACGAGATTTAATTTGGAATACATAGATCTTTATGAACATGATAATCATTTAGAGCTTTATAAAATTATAGTTAAAACATTGAAAAATTTTAAGAATAGATATACGAGATATCGAAGAAGAAATGCTCCAATCAATTAAAATCAATAAATTCAAAAGTTCACAAAAATATAGCATATTTTGCAAAAAAGTCCTTGCGGTTCTTAAGTGTTGTACTCATTGCTGTAAGCGTATCAGTATTGATTGCGGTATACGTTAATTTGCTTACTCTAATTTCAGGTCTAGTGTCGGCCACTTGGCTCATTATTTAAGGCCATGATAATTGTTGGGTGGGTTTGCACGACACAAGAGCAAGGGCTTGATATTTGGAGCAACGCCGTGATTTGAAGAGTACGGCGGCGGCTCTATTATTTCGGCTTCCATTCAGAACCGATTTTTTAATGTCTCACTCATTCTAGTCTAATCACTAGGACATGATTAATTTCTTTGAGAAAAGAGGTGTTTGCTGTAGTAGAAGAATTTCGCTTCCAATTTTTTTTTTAAATAAGAATTTCACATCAAGTTAACAAAAAAGAATATTAATGATTCTTGTTAAATAATTTTAACTATATGACAATGAAAATAGGAAGAGTACAAAATCAAGTAAAAATCCAATGATTTATAATCTTCTTACATAATTTTCTTTATTTTCTATTTTTATTATTACTATTATCATAAATAATTAGGGTAAAATTCAACCAAACCTAATTTAAAATAGATCTAAGTTGTCCTTACACAGGATATCATTATCACCCATAGTAGGGTCTCTTACCATTTGAGGCCTTATACCGCTATATCCAAGAAGTCAACACTAGTCAAAGCTACAACACGAGTTTTTCCAACCCACACCGATGCCTGATACGCTTGTGGACGTTACTTCCGAACTATTAACAGAAGGCGAGCCCATGGACCACATCAAGCCCAAGTAAACTCAAATCTGGTCCAAGTCCAATATAGACAAAGAAGAACATGTCTAACAAATCTGGAGGCGTCGCGTGGGCAGGTGAAAATCTAGCCAAAATTAATTTTTCGAACATGTCACTCTCGTTTTAAGGATTAGTTGACAAGTACATAATTATTGATAGTTTCTAAGTGGTTGCCTTATTGAAATCTTTGATGAATGTTAATCATTTCTTATCTTAACGTAACTAGTTTATAATTTCTCTTAAATTTAAAATTTGTGAACTCAGTGATGATTATAATTAATTTAAATTTAAATTAAGCTATTTCAATTTGTATCAATCTTTGTTGGATCGATCCTCACTAACTATATTTATAGATCCATACACTCACAACTACATTTGAAATGTTGATCAAATATGCGAGCCAGTTGGGTTACTTCTATAGCTTCTTTATTGAGAGCTTTTCTGTAGAATTCTGATCAACGTGACTTGCTCCTTAATCTTAACCAATTCATGTTGTGTTTACTTGTCAGGAATCGGAATGAGTTGAAATCGGAATAGGCTGAAATCCTATTGATGTGTTTATTTTATCTTGGAATCAGAATCGAAATGAGTTAGATTGTAACAAATTACTAAAAAGTACTTACTGAATTACTATCATAATTATTATTTTATATTTTAATTATAGAGATTATTTATTCAAAAATTATTATTATTATTATTAATTATTGTCAATAATGTATTAATATATTAATTAATTAAAAAAATTTAATTAATTAATTATAATAATTACTAATTAATTATAATAATAATGATTATAAAAATATATTAATTATTGTGATTATTTATTCAAAAATATAATTATTAATATATTATTGTTAATAATGTATTAATATATTAATATAGTAGCAATAATAATAATAATAAATTATTATTATTATTATTAATTCAAAGACTATAATTATTAATATATTATCATATTGATTAATATTAATAATTAGATTAATTAATTAATAATAACATGTCAATTAATTAAAATAATTATATTAATAATTATTATAATAGTATATTAATTAATTAATAATAGTATATTAGTTATTGTGATTATTTATTCAAAAACTATAATTATTAATAATTATTGTTAATAATATATTAATTAATTAATTAAAATAATAGATTAATTAATTTTAAATGAGGACAATATAAATATTTTTAATTTTAAGAAGGGCAAAATAGTCAATATTTAGAACGAGATTCTCATTCCCACATTCCTCTATAGAAATAGAAACTCTAGTAATCATTTTCATATTTATATAAGTCCCACCATTTTGATTCCCATTATACCGATCATTTAAGTAAGTAAAAACATAATTATTTACTTGCAACCAAGCACCATAAAAAAAAAAAAAAATCACCCAGCTAAGAGACAATGCAATTATCACGCGCCACTTTACTCATAGACATATAGTCATATCCGCTAAATTCCCAACCGTTTATTAGACATACCCTTGCAGATTAAATAATACATGAGCGCGCTAAAAAATAGTATTTCTCATAAATTTTACACTCCAAAATCGGATTACCTGGAGAAAGTTTATTACGAGCCTCCCACTCGACCTGGCTTACATTGCTTTCCCTTGTAAACTGTTCCAACACTCATTACCAAAATCCCCTAGCTCCAATAGCGGCCTGCCCTTTTCGTAACCTCTTTAAAAACAGGCTACATGAAGAAACAATAAATGCACGCTTAGTCGAAGATTTTACCTAGGCTAACAAAAAAATATAATTGCAACTGATTTCCAGATTCAGATCAATCTTGAATTTACAGAGGCTAACCAAAAAAAAATCCTGACTGTACAATATAAGTGCCAGGTGTCAACAGATCTGAGAAAGCTGAGATAATAGTCGGCCAAATATGAGAGGATATAAATTCTTCCTTTATACATGTTATGTGAAGAAATAATTAATGCATGGTTAACGGAAGAATCCACCGGAAACCCCTCTCACGCAGGAGGAAAGATTATTGAATTTGGTCGCCATTCACACTTCTCTTATCGTTAATTAAAATTATAATAGTACAGGGTAGATTTTAAAAGATTAATCCAATTACCTTGTTGCCCCCTCAAAAGCTTCTCTTATGAGTTTCAATGGATCCACAATTCCACGCTCAAGCATATCTACAAATTCACCTGGTATGTAGAACATTCTCATCAATTGTAATTCACAACAAGAACAACATTGAATATTATGAGTTCTTTTGAATTTCTCTTTAATACTTACGAAAAAATAAAGGAGGAAAGGGACAAAGAAAACGAAAAAGAAAACCTCTTCTAGCATCATATCCAATGTCCAGATGTCCTGATCGAGTCGCTTGCCAACAACGTCTGACCTCTCAACTCCTGCCGCGGAAGCAATTGTGTACGTCGGCATCTGTGGACTCAAATTAGTAGATGGAATGAGTATAACACATACAACACTTGTATTCCAAAATCTCATTGCATCCGTCATTCTGATTGGCCTAGGTTTATGATTAAAAACTTGGGACATGCTGCCAGTATATTGAAAAATCAAAGGAAGGGAAACATGAGAAAATGACCTTCAGAGCATTTTGGACGATCTGAACAGTAAGTTTTTGTGCAAGAGTTGTAGTTTGTAATTTGTCTAGCTCTTTTGAAGCATTTAGAAAACCGATACCAGCACCTGCGATATATATATATATATATAAATATATATAATGAGATTCATTAAACAAAAAAGATGGATCAAACAAAATTCTCAGGCAGAAGGCATACCAGGTACAATTCCTTCTTCCATTGCAGACAGGGAAGCAACGAGAGCATGAGTAAACATGGGAATTTTTTTACCCACATTTTCTTTGTTAGAGCCTCCAACCTTAGAACAGAGCAGACTCCATTAATAGATGGTTAAGATGCAATGAAAATGAACTTAAAGAACTCAATGAAAAGTCCCAAATAACCAAACTTTTATAACAGCGTATAAGGACGTCTGTAATGGATTTAAATGGTGAGAAGAAGTCAAATAAAAAAAAATGCAGAGTTAGTGATGAAGTGTGATAAAAATCCCTACAGCTTGCAAATTGAATATCACAAGCAAATTTGATAACTAATAGACACAATCAAAGGCATATCAACTTGTTGAAAAAACATGTGAAGCAGCCACAATACAAACCTCTTTAGATATTTCTTTTTCAAGAACTTGAATGTCGAGAGCATCATCAAGGAAAAGTGTCATTCTTTGATACTATAACCTATGTGATAGAGAAGGTTTACTATTCATGTTAGAACAAAAACTGTTACAGACATGTTTCTAGACCAGAAAACATAGGTCTATCTTACCACGCAGCCAACACCCGAAAATTTAACCAGCTTAGGCCATCCTTTCACAACTCCTAATGGATAAACAAATTCTGTGCAATCCTTCTCTGTGATGACCTTATTTCTTTCAAATCTTTCTGTTAAACCAACTAGTTCCTCCATAATAAGATTCCTAGTTTCTCCATGTCCAGGAGCTTTGATGGCACAAACATTCAAACAAAATCACCAAGCATGGATTAATGACATAGACAAAAGAAAAATATCATTGAAAATAAACCAATTATTTAAAGTAAAAATTACACTGAATGTGCATGCAGTTTCTCAACAAAATTACCTTGGCTCCAATAGTAAGCTTGTTGGTTATAAGAGCATCCAGGAGATCATTTTCAAAATCTTCAGCAACAATCACTACTGGTCTCTGAGAAAAACCAACAATTCAGTCTAGTAATTAAAATTATCCTTTTTAGAAGCAATGAAACTATTAACGGAGTTTCAACTTTCAATTATTGCATACAAGTCCCCTTACCCGTGTAGCCAATCTCAATATTTCCATGACAACATCAATATCTGAAAGTTTCTTTTCAAAAATGAAAACTCTTGGATCGTTAAAAGCCTGACCAAAAGAGAGATGCACAGTGAGGCAAAACTTTGCCATCCAAATTAACTCATCATCAATGAAATATAAAGAGATGCATGGTGATACATTAAAGCACTTACACATTTTTTTTTCCTTATTGTTGACGAAGAAGGAGGATATGTATCCCTGATCTAACTTCATTCCGCTGTAAGAAATCAGTTTAATACGCATGCTTTCCATTCCTGCGACTGCTGAGGAAGAAAATAATCTTACATTATTTAATTTGACTGACTCAAAAATTCTACGAAGTAAAAACAAAAATGGCATAATTATCACTATAAATGAAGAACACAAAACAATGTGACCAATGGATGAATACACTCCAAGAAAATTCTTATTTAATAAAGAGAAAAACATTGGAAGAATACAAGCCACTTACAGAGATGAAAATATGACCCTTTTTTCTTCCAATTTTCTCCAAAGCCTTCGCTGTGACCCTACCAATCTTTCTGTTCCCATGTGCCCATGTTGTTGCAACCTTAATACAAAACAAGATTACACCTCACTATCACGTCAAATTACATTACTTCACCAAGCTTTAAGCCAAGTCGGAATGTGAACCAGAGCAGATTTACTGATCATTCTTGCTCTGCTACTTAAGCTTTCAGACACTACCCCTCTTCCCATTTTAATTCCCTTTCTTAGATCCTTCAATTTCACTCCTGCAGCCATTTTTGAATCCCGTATTTTGAGAGTTTCATCACACATTGCTTCGGCCAAGATCATTTTATGCTTGGTGTCTGTAAACAGTTATTTGAATCTTAAAGATTAAACGCCTGCGGCTGGCAATGGCTGATATCATATTGTTTTCTATCTTTTACTTCATTTATATATATCATGATATCATAATTAGTAAGCAGTAATAATAAGAATAAACTAAAATCAATTAAAGGGTGATTCTATAATTTAGAAACACTGTTCTAAAATTACGAAATCTTCGACCGTACAGGGACTAATAAATTTCATGTCTTTGTCAGCATAGGTTTTGCTCGAACTGAATCTTCCAGGAACCTATTAAAAAAAAAAAGAATTACCAACTAAATTAAAAAAAAAAAAAGATTTTCGTTAACTATCAACTGAGAAAATCATGCCCGACGAAGACTTCCGAGGGGAGGCTAAATCCAAAAAGTAACATGCTTCTGTGCGCCTGCGATAGAAAGCGATTCACAGGGACAAATAGATGTGATTTATTTCAAAAAAAACAAATATGTAATTGTCTTAGACGGCGACAAAAACGAATTAAAGAGTTGATTGCGTTCTCTCAAAGAGGCAAATGGCGTTCACACAAAAATACTAAATATACAGCACATGGTTGACCATTTAATTCTGAGTACGGCTCACTAAATCCACATTTTTATGAGTAAAAAACCTCTTAAATTAAATTACAATTATAGACATTAAAATATAATTTAAAAAAATTTACTCTTTAAAACTATTTTTACATTGAACATAATTTTATTAAACTCTAATCATATTTTCATTAAACCTTAATCAATTAAAGGCATGAAACAACCTTAATCAATTAAAGGCATGATTTTTATATGAGCATAAAGCTAACAAAATTTGACACAATCTGATCACTCGACATAAACATGACACGAATTAATGGGTATGGATAATCAAATTTAACACAATTATTAAATTGGCCGGGTCCGAGTCGACACGATTTTTTTTTGTGTCGGATTAAGGTTAAAGTTCTTAATTCATTTATCCGATCAATGACAAAATTATATAATTTTTAAATTAATTTCTAGGTTATTTTCATTAAATAGTATTTTATTTGTAAAATTTTATATAGATTTAGAACTTTAATAGTGTGTGTAAAATATTGCTCACACATATTTTATGATATTGATAGATAGTATTACTTACATATATATAATTAAAAACTTTAATAGTGTAAATGTATAATATTTTAGGGTGTGTGTGTATATGTGGGTGTGTATGCATGTGTGTGTGTGTAACATTTGTTAAATATATAGATATTAAACGGGTTATTGGGTAACCCATTTATTTTCCACATCGGGTTTGAGTTTCAATATTTTAACATGATTACTAAATGGGTTGTGTTTGAGTCAATCTAAATTTGAATCATGGACAAGTATGAAATTCTTTAATTTACATTTGATTCTTGAGTTTTTTTCTTTTCTATTTGAAATTGATAGAGCGATTTTACCAAATGTTGTTTGTAGTTTTAGTTTCCACATTTTATTATATGCAAGATGATGTTTCCATCAACTCTATCAATTCTACTACTGATTGTGTGACAGATTATAGTAATAAATTTACAACTCCTGAGGTAACTTTTTTTTTTTAAAAGGAAAGGGGAGGTGGGCAAGCCCAAATCAATTTTTACCCCCCTCCCCACCCCCAAGGCTCGAACCCGAGTCCACACAAGTGAGGGGCGACATATTGCACTGCCAACCAACTCGGCTACGAGCTTGGGGGCAAAAATAAACTGAGGTAACTTTAGTTTATAGTTAATTTGCATTAATTTTCTATTAAATTTTATTAAACTTACAGGAGATTTTTTTCAATCTAAATGTTCAAGAGTAAAGAAGCAATGATTTAGTGGACTCATGATGTTGGAAAGAAAAATGGTATAATGGTTGTCATCAACAGATCTGGAGTAGGTAGTGGTAGCAAAAGACCAATGATCTATTTTGGTTGTGAGAGAGGTAGAAAGTATGAAAAAAATAAATAAGAAGAAAGACAACAAAAAAGATTCGAAATTGAGAATAACTAATACAAAAGGATGCAGATATTCTTTCAAGTTAAATGGTCAAACATTAGACCTTAATGATTAGCTGCTAAAGTTAGTGTACAAAGTGCATAATCATCCAATTACAAAACATCTTGAACGACACTCATTTGCAGGGCGATTACTTGCAAAAGAAATGTCAATATTAGTTGACATGTCAAAAAATATGGTACGACCAAAGGATTTTTTAATCACTTTAAAAAAGGATGCATTTAATGTTTCCAAAATGGAGTTAATGTACAATACACGACAGAGATATAAAGTGATTGAGATGGCTGACAAATCACAAATACAACAATTTTTAATTAAGTTATCTGAACATAATTACATTGAGTGGTATAGGTGTTATTACAACACAAACATTATGAAAGACTTGTTTAAGATACACCGTAAGAGTATAGAGTTGTTACATACATTTCCAAGTGTTTGCTAATAGACTGTACTTACAATGTCAATAAATATCATTTATTTGAGATTATGGGAGTGCATCAACTGACATAACTCTTAATGTTGTTTGTACATACCTAAGTTATGAACGAGAAGATAGCTACACATGGCATTAGATAGATTAAAGAGTTTAATGGACAATGAATTTTTTTATCTAAGGTCATTGTCACTGAAAGAGAGTTGGCTTTAATGAACGTCATTAAGAAAATATTTCCTAATGCAAATCATTTTTTATGTAGATGGCATATTAGTAGCAATGTTATGGCAAACTGTAAAAAGCTATTTGCAACAAATGAGAAGTGGGGGAAGTTCATAATGTGTTAGAACTTATTGATATTATCTTCAAATGAAATTGAATTCATTGATCACTTTAAGACCATGCAAAGAGAGTTTACATCTTTTCTGGCAGTGATGGAATATGCAATAGATACATGGTTGAACAACTATAAAGAAATATTTGTTTTAGCATAGACAAATAAAATTTTGCAGTTTGGAAGTTTGACAACAAACAGGTATATAACATTTTAATTTTACCATTAACTTATTTGTTTTACATATTCAATTTATTCATGTATTATTATTACTATTATTATTATATGTGGAAAGTGCACATTCAAGATTAAAGAAGTATCTTTCCACAAGTTAAGGAAACTTTGAGACATCATGGGCAGAGATTCACAATTTACTTGAGCTACAACATACAAATATTAAAGCATCATTGGAGAAAATTTTAAAAATTGTCCAACATCAATTCAAGCCTCTAGAATTCAAACATATTCGAGGCTTCATCTCTATAAGTGCATTAAATATAATCGTCAATGAGCTGAAACATACTAATTTTGTTAAGGTTGACCGTTTTGCATGTACGTGCATTGTTATGGTTTACCATGTGCTCATGAGATTGCAAAATACCAGAGAGAATGTTAGCCTATTTTGCTTAGATAATTGATCTTCATTAGAAAAAAAACTTGATTTAGTAGTTCTACTTAGAAGTAAAAGATAGAGTAAGTTGTTAGCCAGAGTTTGTGATAAGCAGTTTAATTATAGTTCTATTGAAATCCAATTAGGTATTTTGAAAAAATTGAAGGAGATAGCCAATCTTGGGCGCACCTTTCTTTTAGATCTAGAAGTGAAGACAAGAACATGAGGCCAACCATCTGTCGAAGTTGATACTTCTACCCGTCTCGACCCATCTACTTTTGAGTTAGTATTATCTGGCCAAAAAAGTTGTTCACTTACTACGAAGAGTAATTCAGTTACATCTATTAAATCAAAACCTGAAGTTAAGCATAAAGGGAGATTGAAAACAAAGGTAATACAAATTTGCACTCAAGTTACTTAGTAAGTCATTTAATTTAATTTGTTTTATTTAAAAGTTAACAAGAGCACTTATATTTAAAAGTTAACAAGAGCATGCCAATAAAATCAATTACATTTATTGATGAATTTTACATTGGATTATAATCATATGTTCATCATATTAAAGATGTTGCAACTGATGGTAACTAAGGTTTTAGAGCAATAGCCTACTTAATAGGCTTGAGTGAGGATCGATGGGTACAAGTGAGGAAAGATTTACTGAATGAGTTGTACTCTCAATTAGATGATTATAACAAATTATATCGACCTGAAAGGATGAATAAGCTTATTCGCATCCTTTGATATTATGAGCATTGGCTAGCATTGTTTGATCAATGGATCACTATGTTTGACTTGGGTCATCTTATAGCATTGTGCTATAATATTGTCTTATTCTACTTGCCCTCTATACAATGCCTTACATTTTTACCTTAGAGATTTGAGTTACTGTATATACTATCCCATAGAAATATTGCTCTTGGCTATATATTTTGCAATCATTTTGTTGAGGTATAATTTATTATTTTATTAATTTAATTCAAGTTCATTATTAATTTAATTCAAGTTCTATTTATAATTTATGCTTATTAATTATAAGTTTTTATAAGTATTTTTAGCTCTAGATCATCTTGTTCCACTTATAACACTTGATTGGGGCTCATATCATTACTCTTACAATTGGATAGGAGATTTCATATGCTTCTCGAATAGAACATTTTGGAGAAATTATAAGTCCTAAGGTGGCTATTACAAATAGAATAGTTTTAAATGATTAACTCTATAATATTATTGAGACGTTTATTTATTATTTTTTGCCTTAATTTTGGCATGCCATTTGGAGGAAAGCTAAAATGAACATGAAATCTAATTGTAAATCACTTATAGAAACCTTTGAAATACTTTTATATTTATTCACTTTCATTTTTGCTTAGTCTTTAAATGTTCCTTTCCCATGGTATTACTCCAACTTGAAAAATTTAGATATATGTTCTCAATTTTGAATAACTACATAAAGAAATTCAATAAAACATTTCAGGAAAGCATAAGACTATTATGGAAATGGCGTTAATGACCATGACAGCCTCTTTACCTTGCAGCGCTAGCCAGGCTCAATTAAATGCTGGTCGGAGACTTGCTGTTGTTGCAAGTGCATCAAAAAGAGCAAATAATTAAACTGATCCAGAAAAGTTAGATTGAATGTTGAGGCCAACAAGGGGAATAGGAGGAGGAGCTTGATGTTTTCTAAAGCAGTTGCATTTGTTTGCTCTGTTGTTGGAATTGGAATTGCAATGGCAACAGAAGAGACAAAAGCGGGTGCCCTAGAAGCCAATAAATTTTATGCCCAATTTAACCATGCTTACTGTAAAAATATGTCACAAGTGAAGTGTGAACAACTTTGGTATTTCTTCATTTTATACAATGTATCATTTGGTATCAAAATTGTTGTAATGTATAAGTTATTGTGATCATCTTCTAATGAATGCAAAAGCAAATGCTTTCTTCAAAAGAAAAAAAAATTCAATGAAACATTTATTAAGGATTTATAAATGACTTTAACGGGTTTAATAAGGATATTTAAGTGGGTTTTTCAAGTAAAATTTAAATTTTCAAAATTTGAGTTTAGAATGGAGGACTTTGGAAAATTGAGGGCGCCTTTCAACCAAAAAATCTAGGTTTCGGTCCCAAGGTGCTGATGGTAATAATCCTGCTACACTCTCCTTCAGAGACAAACTGATGGAGTCCCAACGAACACCCATAGGGGACTTTATCTGCGATGACGTTGATCTAGATTTCGAACCAAATGATGTTGTGTTTGAGGAAGGAGTTAACATGCCATCTATCTCTTTTTCTCAGAAAATTCTTGCACAACTGGTTAAGCCATGGCAATACACGGTGGTGATTAAGTTGCTTGGGAGGACTATTGGGTATCGTGCCCTTTGTAATCAGCTAGGCGTTTTATGGGGTTTAGCCTCAGGTTTCTCCATTATCGATTTAGAAAACAATTTCTTCTTGGTCTGATTTAAATCAGAAGAGGATGTTATTTTTGCTTTAACCCAGGGACCATGGACACTAATGGGACACTACCTCTTCATTCAACCATGTACTCCGTACTTTAATAGTTCAAAGGATGGATTAATTCTGTTATTGCATCGGCTCGGTTACCTGGAATGGCACTTCACTATTATCACAAGTGTATCCTACGTATGCTTGGCCAAATAATTGGCAAAGTGATTATAATATAGAGTCTGCGACCCGAGGTAAATTTGAAAGAATCGCTGTTGAAGTCAACCTTTTAAAGCCTCTGGTATCACAATTCCTATTGGATGGTAAGGTCCAGAAGGTCGAATATGAGAATCTTCCAAGTATCTGTTTTGGTTGTGGCAAATATGGCCATAATCATGAATCCTGTCCTAATCGGGTTGTTATGAATGGTTCAATAGGAGAGATAGGGTCAGCTGGTGCGAGTTAAAGTGCTGAGATGATGCCAGAGAAAGGAGTCAGAGGGAATATCCATGAGCTTCCCAAGTTTGGGCCCTAGATGGTGGTGACTAAAAAAGCAAAGTCAAGAATTAATAAGGGAAAGGAGATTGTTCGTGATTTGAGTAGTGATTATCAGGCAAATTTACGTAGTGGTTCTCGTTTTGGTTAATGACACGGAAGTAGATTGTGACAAGGCATCAAATCGCGTAGACTTGACCCCTAATCCCGACAGCTACAAGTCAACCAAGAGCCCCACCAGGTCCAAAACATCTACTAACAATTGGCCCACAATAGAAAAGAATTCCATGCACATGCAATCTCCCCGCCATATAGAGAACCAAAAAGCATCTAATCTGGGAAGACCAACAGAACTTACTCCTGTACAAAATCTACGAAAGTCACGAAACTTGAGCAAAACCATTGCAAACCAAACAATTTCTCCTGAACTTGTCTTTGTCCAAACCAGCTTAAATCCCTTCTACCATACGACTGTCTCCTTTAACCCTGAGACAACCATCAAACCAACATACACAACCTACACTTCGACAACCTACCCCCTTACTGACACTGTAAAGGCAGCCTAATATCAACCATTGGAGGAACCTCCTGATACTAATACCTTAGCTCTGAATGAGAATCTGGAGGATGATAATAATGACACTGACTTCATGCAAGATAGCGGAGATGAAGAGTCTGATTCAACGGAGGATGATGTATCTCTAGAAGATGCAAATGACTTGGAATTAGAACATGAGGCTAAGAAGCTGTAAGTTTAAGGTCCCCCATCTATATCTTTCTATGTCTAAAGCTATTTTGATCTGGAATGTTCAAGGCGCGGCCTCCAAAAAGTTTCAAAGAGCTTTTGCTACTCTGCTTAATAAATACAAGCTTGGCATGGCTATTATCCTAGAACCTAGAATTAGTGGGTTTAAGGCAGATGAATTTATAAGAGCCAGTGGCTTTGATAAGTCCCACCGCATTGAGGCTACCAGTTATTTTTGGGGAATTTGGGTTCTGTGGCAGGATAATTTTGACATTGAGGTGGTGTTGAATCACAAATAGTTCGTGCATATGAAAATTATCCAGAATAATAATTTTGTTTCTTGGTTTACTGCGGTTTATGCCAGTCCTAACCATTTTGTTAGATGGCATCTATGGCCCTATCTCGATGTAATTGCTAAAAATGTTCAGGGACGTTGGCTAGTAGGAGGTGACTTTAATGTTATTCTTTATACGTGGGAAAAGAAAGGGGGTTCTGTTAACCGAAGTGGAGTTTGTAAGTTATTTCGCAATTGGCTACACTCAAATAATCTACATGACCTTCACTTCAAAGGGCTGGAATTCACCTGGGCTCGAGGAACTTTGTTTAAGAGACTTGATAGGGTGATTTGCAATGATGATTGGTTTAAAACTTTTGATGTGGGGTCGGTTTTGCACCTGCCAAAACTGAAGTCTGATCATAGACCGATGACTGCTTTGGTAAAATTTTCACAAGAAAAAAGGGCTACTTGCTCGCCTTGGGGGGATTCAAAAAGCTTTAGAATCATATGATTCTAAGGGTCTGTATCGTTTGGAATGAAAGCTTCGAAGAGAGCTTGAAGAGGTGCTAGATTAGGAAGAATTACTTTGGTTGTAGAAATCTCAAAAGGAGTGGTTAACGTATGGTGACCGTAATACAACTTTTTTCCACAGGAAAGCAATTTCAAGAAGGAAAAAAGACTAAAATTACAGCTATTCGAGATGATGTAGGCCCATGGCTATTTAATAATGATGATATTAAGAAGCAAGTAGTTGAATTTTTCTCTACATTATACACTGCAGAGACAGATGGGCTGCAGCCTTATGCTCGTAAGGGTTGTTTTCCTCGGAAAAGCTACAGCTACTCACGGCACCTGTTGATGATAATGAGATCAGATCGACTATTTTCAATATGAAGCCTTTAAAGGCCTCGGGAGTGGATGGGCTCCATGCGGTGTTTTACTAGTCTCAATGGTCGATTATGGGGACTTTTGTCTATCGTTTTATTAAGAATATATTTGCAAGTAAGCATATCCCTGGGGAGGTTAACTGGACTTTATTAGTTTTGGTTCCGAAGGCTAACAATCCCTTTAATTTGAAAATGTATCAACCCATAAGTCTTTGTACTGTGGTGTATAAAACGGTGACTAAGATACTTGCCAACAGACTTTAAAATATCCTTCCTCAGATCATTGGGTTGCATCAAACGAGTTTTATTCCTAGTAAACATATTATCGAGAACATTGTCGTTGCTTAGGAGGTGGTCCATACCATGAGAAGGAAAACTAGTCGAAGGGGATTAATGGTTGATACCTCTATGAAATAAGAGTTATCAATGACACTTTTGAACTTAAATCAAGATTGCTTAGAGAGTAATTGATGTGTGTTAGTTGTATTTTAGCTTAATTTTGCATACTTATTTATTTTTAGTTATTTGCAATAAATTAGATTGTTTTGGAATAAATTGTGTGCTTAGATCATGTGCTTAAATTGTAGGCAATTGAAAGTGCAAAGTCAAGGAAGGAATGTTGTGCATTGGGCTTAGAAAAGTAAGGAAAGAAATTGGTTGTAGAAAAAGTGGAAGCTAGTCTGAAGCAATGCAGTGCTGTAGCCAATGCTGTAGCAACCATTGCTGTAGACATCCTGGAACAACAGAGGAGAAAAATTTGTGCGAATTTTAAAAAAAATCTGCAATCTGCAGTTTCCAAATATGGAAGATGCATGCCCTAAACGTCTAGTTGTCCTAGTTTTCAATTATAAAAGGAAGCGCACACAAAGGAAAAGAGAGAGTCGTCAACCATAAAAAATAATAAGAAAAGAAAAAGAAAACAACAAAGAAGAGATTAAGAAATCTACACAGATCAATCGCCTTTATCTCTATTCTCTCTGTTTTCTTTAATTTGATATGATGTTTATAATGGTTGAATCGGTTTGTATTTCTATTTTGATACAAATCATGAACTAAATTTATTTGTGGTTGAGTGAATGACAAGCTTGATGATTTATTGACTGAAATTATATGTTGCTACATGATTGCTATAGTATTTTGTTTTGATAATGCTTAATTTAACTCACTATTTTGGCTAACCACCCATTTAGTGATACTAGTTAAGAGAAAGCCATAAAAGGACTTGTTTTAGTGGATCAGTACAATACTCGGTTTTGAATTAGGTTTCCCAAGTTGGGTTAACTCAATTTGAATAGGGTCATGTTTAATTTAAAACAAGTGATGAACTAGACATAGGAATTCACCTTGTAGGATAATTAGTAACTTTGATCATATAATGTTATATCTTGTGTGGTTTAACAACTAGTCATTATTAAGTTGCATATAGATATAAGATGTCCAACATGCAACCGCTGAGGATACATTAGCGTTCTGCCTAGTGCTGTAATAATTGCTGTAGCAACGGTACTATAACAGAAAAATAGTTAATTCTATTAAGTGCGTTGATTCACTCAACTACATTATCTTTAGTGATTATATTCTTGTATGAGACGTGTTAATTTAGTTTATTGCATTTTATTGTTATTTAGATTTCTTAGTTTAATTTAGTTGATAAAACAACTCAATTCGATTTAATTGAATTTGCACCACAATTAATTATTGTAGCAATTCTGATAGCATCAGTTCTTGTGGAAACGATACTCAATACTCATCACTTTATTACTTGTTGTGTACATTTGCGCAGTGACACTCATATATTAAGAAATCAACTAACAATGACTATTAAAGTGGACCTTGAAAAAGCCTATGATAGGTTGAGTTGGAGTTTTATCTTTGACACCTTACTAGAAATGGGCATTCTAGTGGATATCATTCATCTTATTATGGAATGTATAACAACTGTGAGGATGAATGTGCTCTGGAATAGAGAGTTTACAGAGGAGTTTGAACCTTCCAGGGGCATTACACAAGGGGATCCTATCTTCCCTTACATTTTTGTGTTGTGTATTGAAAGGCTTAGCCATGGCATCTCTAAAGTAGTGGAACATGGTGCTTGGAATCCAGTGCATCTTTCAAGACATGGCACCCCTCTCTCACATCTATTTTTTGCAGATGATCTCCTGTTGCTGGCCGAAGCTTCTTGTGATCAGGCAAGGATTATTAGTTTGGTCCTTGAGGACTTTTGCAACAGTTCTGGAGCAAAGGTGAACAAAAGTAAAACACAAATCTTCTTCTCTAAAAATGTAAGTAATAGTGTAGCCTCATGTATTGGTGACTCCCTTGGATATACAATCACAAAGGAGTTGAGAAAATATCTTGGCATGCCATTGCTTCACTCACAGGTTACTAAAAAGACCTATCAGGAAATTATTGATAAGGTAGAAAAGTGTCTTTCAGGGTGGAATGCTTCGCATCTATCCTTTGCTGGGAGAATCACTCTTACACAATCTATCTTACAAGCAATACCCTTATATGCCATATAGACGGCTGCAATTCCAGTTGGGATTATAAACAAACTTGATCAATTTTGTAAGAGGTTTATTTGGAGTGGGGCGAATGAGCATAGAAAGATGACCTTGATCAGTTGGAACACAGTCTACCAGCCATAAAATTTATAGTGGGTTAGGCCTGAAAAATATGGAGATGATGAACAAAGCTCTAATTATGAAGCTGGCATGGGGGCTGATTTCTTCACCAACTAGCCTTTGGTAGAAAGTTCTTCATACAAAATATGGGCTAGGTGACTCGACCCTCCCTAGTGTGTTACCAACGTGAAATGGCTCACACTTATGGAAGGTAATTGGCAGTGTTTGGACTAATACTCTAAAGAGGATAAGATGGAATATTGGTAATGGTAGAAGGGTACAGTTTTGGAGGGATGTTTGGGTTACGAAAGACAAGCCTTATCAGTTTTATTCTCTAAATCTTAGAGACTGGATATCTTTAAATTTAAGTAGCGATCGAGTTATAAAGAAGGGCTTGGAGTGGTCGTGCATGTTTGGGGTTGCGATATGGAGACTATGGTATTGGCGAAATCAATTTCAGTTCAGCAAGTCATCTACGTGCATAATGGAGCATGCTGCTGGATGTGTTTACGCGAGCTAAGGAGATTTCTTACATGAACAAGTCTAGTCTAAATAGGAATGGAAGAAAACTGGAGAAATGGATCGGATGGCAGCCTCCGACATGGCCTTGGTGTAAGCTTAATTCTGATGGTGCTGTCAAGGGCAATGGATTTGCTACTGGTGGTGGTCTTATTCGGGACTCTAGTGAAGGATGGGTTGGTGGTTTTACGATGAACATAGGTCACTGCTCGATCATGTGTGCTGAACTATGGGGTTTATACCAAGGTTTAGTCATGGCTTGGAACTACGATGCTCAATGGCTGCACGTTGAAGTTGATAGCTTGTGTATTGTTTAGATGCTGAAGAATTCTTTAAAGATGGCCAATGAAGTTTCTCAGTTAGTAAGGATAATTAAGGAGCTCATGAAACGAAGTTGGCACATTACTATAAACCACATATACATGGAGGCGAATTTTATAGCTAACCGCTTTGCTAATTATGCTTTGAATCTTCCCCATGGACTTTATAATCTCAGTAGTCCCTCATCGAACGTCATCCTATTTCTTCGTCATGATATGTATGGGGTAGCTTACCCTCGTTTAGTTTCTTCCTAGCTCAGTTTTAAGAGCCCCTCTTGTACTAAAAAATAAATTTTAAAATTTGAAAATGAGTTTGTTTAGTGAAATATTCTTAATTAAGACTTCTTATTTAAATTCATATCGACATTCTAATTTAAGGCTAGTTTGGTAATGTTATACATTTTAAAATAATTGTTGATACTTATGTTATAAAAATAATCAGTTATAAAGAGAATCAATTAAAAGTTTAATAAAATTTATTTTTAAAAGTGCAATGAGATTTAAAAAAAGGTTATATGTGTTTTGTAAATCTACTATAAGAATGTAAATGATGAATTGGACATAATGTTTGAATAAAATTTATTTATACATTTATAAAAATATATATAATATTTTTTTATTATGTACATATAGTAATTAATAACTAAAATAAATATTTTATTTATTTTATTTTATTTTTTATTTTATTAACTCAGTATAAGTATTAATAATAATCTCTTTAAAATTAATGATTTTAATTTGTTATTAATAAGGTAGTTTTATATTTTTATAGTATATATGAGGATATATAAGAAATTATATTAAGTATAAAATTGATTCTCAAAATTCAATTTTGAAAAGTTACTCCTTTCTTACTTTTTCAAATTAACTGTAAGTAGGTTGTCAAAAATAATTTCTAAAAAAAATTACCAAACACCAAACTTAATTTTTAGCTTTTTAAAATCACTTTTTTGTCTCTTAAAAGTAGCCTTAAATGGCCCCTTAATACTCAATTGCTTTACTTTCTCAACTTTATTAACTTTATACTCACTTATTCGATTTCGTACTTGATTTACTACCTAACTTGCTCATTTCTCTCAGCCATAACTATAGTGCTTCTGAAGTATTTATAGATTTATATATAACAGTGTACCGGAGGGCAACTCAAAAGTTTCCAAAGGCATTTTTTCAAAATAGATAAATAAAATTTTAATTGAGTTTGTAACACTTGACTTGAAAACTTATCCCCTTGAGGACAACATTAAGGTGATAGATTATGGGCTAATTTTGAGGGTTTAGTGTTTATTTAGAATGATCTTGTTAAAAAAATATGATCAGCCATTACAGTTCCCTTTCTGATTGCAAGGGTGTGTAGCCCTTTTTTCAAATACAATCTAGTGCAAGATATTTCTTCATGCATAACACCTCCACCTTCTTCCAAATCCCAAGAGTTGTTCTCTCCTCTAAGACTTCCCTCCTAATTGAATAAGTGTTAGGACAGGGACTCATACAAGCAACTGCGAATTAAGCAGAAATAAAATTTTTTACCTCTTTGTGTGATAAAAATAGGATGTGTACCACAAATAAATAAGCAGAAAAATAAACTAACAAAATCTAAAGCAATAAACCAACTACAAGAGATACAAATTTTTACGTGAAAAACCCAAAGTGGGAAAAACCATGAGACCGTAATCTAATATAATCTTCCACCATATTTATAGGATTACAGATTTCTTCTCTAGATAATACAAGAGGCTAATACCATAAAAAATCTCAATATTCTTGACTTACAGTAACAAACTTAATAATTATTTCTCTACCAAGTAAGTATCTCAAATAACTGACAACGAAAGGATAAAATAAAAATTAAGACCAGTAAAATTGTAAAAGGTAATATCAAAAACTTACTCTCAAAATTTAAGAGAAAACGAAATTAATTTCGCCTTCCGATCATCCAGTCAAAGATTAAAATAACTATTCTCAAAACCAAAAACACGTCTCTATCTTTCTCTCTCACCGCTTCTTCTTTTTCTCTCCCTATGCAGTCGCTGCTTGCTTTTTGTCTTTCAGTAGCCAAATTCCACGGTAATTTTCATTAACCCCCTTCAAGTTTCTTTTAATTACTTAATTGCCTAAATTTATAAAATTTTAAACTTGAGCCACCAAAATGAGATGGACCCAACAATAAGTAAGACTCACAATCAAGGTGCTAGGTGCTTTATTGAACATGGTTTTCTTCTTCTCATCCAGAACTAAGCGGGAGGCTCTCTTTGAATCCTCATTTTTGAAGGCAAATTCAAGACCTTGATGCACTAATAAAGCTCTCATCTTCATCTTCCAAAGTATGAAATCACCACCAACTGTGAATTTGTAAGTTTCAGGCTTGGGAATGTGAAATCACTACCAATGGTGAATTTGTCAGTTTCAAGCTTGGGAAGCATTGTTGCTGAGGTTACCAAGGCTCTAATACCATTTGTAGAGCTTTAATGGCCTCCTGAGATCAATAGAACCCTAATCTCGATCCCAAGATTGGATTCAAATCAAGAACAAAAATGCAAACAACATTCTATAAACAGTTAAAACACAGTAGCTTTTGACAAAAAACTTGCACTATATTAATGTCAAAACACAAAGTATAAGATCCCAAATCACAGGGGATTCACTACAAAAGAAAGAAACTAAGTTCAAAGAAATTGACTGAGAAATGAGAATGAACAAGCTAGCCAAACAGAAATTGACTAAGACCAAAGTGGCACCGCATGTATATTAATTTTTTGAATTTGTATCTAGTGCTCAGTTGAGCTATGCTAATCTCTCTTCAATTTTCTGCCACATATGCGTTTATAGTTGACTGTTTTATTAAATGTTAAATTACTCAGTTAACAAAAGTTTTAAAGATTCCCTTGTGAGCCTAATCATAATTACATGATGAGCACTGTTGTTTGTTTTAGATTCCTGATGAGCTTCACGATGCATTCATTTCAAAAATCGAGAAAAGCAATTAATATTAGAACAATGACAAATAGAATTATGCTGGCGACTCCCAAATCTATACCCGGAGTCCTTTCGATGGGTGATGCTTTCAAAATGCGCCACTTTTTAACTATAAGTGGTATGACTCTGGGGCTCTCTGACGTCGTTGTGCTTAACAATCTTATAAAGCCTCTTAAGGATTTTCATGATGCTACTTCTCTTAACAAATATCTCGAATCCTTTTAAACCTTACGCCAGGTAACTGTTGAATTGAATCACTAATATGACAACAATTCAACGAAAGTTCAAAATTACCCTTCGTTCTCTATCATTCTCAACACCACCCACCTACAGCCCAAAACTTTCTGTCCCCATTTACTCTCAATTACTCATCACAATCCATGCATTACTCAAAACCTTACTATACCCATCTTCACCATTCTCCTCATACACTCTCGTTCACTAATAGCTATGAGAATATGAAAAAAGTCGTAGAGATTATGAAAAATTGGAGTTAGGATTTAGGGTTTGCTTTTAAATTATAAATTTACTTGACCACAATTACATTACCTATTAAATAAGGGGTCGGGTATTTGGATATTAGGTCAAGTAATTGAGTATTTACAAGTAATGTACAAATTGTTGTACATTTCTCTAGATAGGGTAATATGTTATTGATTATGTTGGGTATTCAAAATTTAAAGTCAAGTAATTTCAATATTAGGTCGGGCATTTCAACAAAATTATGTTTTATTCCTCATTTTGAATTGTATGCAATTTACAAGATTAATGATCATTGATTTTTATTTATTTGAAAAAGTTTCCACCAGTGGATGTTCTTTTGGTGATCGCACTTCTTCCCTTAATCTTAAAAATGATCTCGCTAATAGGCTTTCAAATCGAGAGAGAGAAATTATACCATCTTCAAGCACATTTGCCCGCCGCCTTTTTAAAATTTGGATATTAGCTCATTATTATTATTAGGCCTTGCTTTATCGATGAAAGCTTCAACTTATGCTCTTTGCTGTATATTGAACTTTATTATGTATATATCTATGTTGTTACTTGTATTTACATGCTTAGTTTGTTATATGATTTAAATTCCTCTAATTAGTGTGAATAAGTTCAGTTTCACTCATGGAACTGAATTTTATAGTACTCATAAATGAGAAATCTATTAGAATAATAAAACCTTTGGTGAAAACTATCACCTATAATCTAGAAATATTCATGTTGTATCACCAAGAATTAATAATAAATTATGTGGAAGGGTACTTGAATTCATAACGCTTAATTTCTCTCCAGGGTTGTGTGGTTGGCTTTCCAGATCTACATGTTCTCCTACGGAGTCCTTTAGTTCTCTCTGCGCTCTCTTTCTGAAGATGAGATATCAGAAAGAATAGAAAAATTACATGTGACCTGAGGCCCATGACCACTTATATAAACAACTGTTTCCTGTTGTCACTGGATATTTGTCTGCCTATCATAGAATTAGAATACTATTTGGTCTCTACACATTAAAGGCCCACATCCTATTAAATACATTAAAGCCCATAATACTGTAAACCTTAATAGATCACTTTTAATTGAGCTTAACCTTATATGACAGTCTGCAACGCATAATTATTCACATATAAGCCCAACGTTGGATTAAGGATCCAATAATACTGGATTAAAAAATCCAACAAAATCAACTACCTTAATTGATATCAGCAATACTCTAGAAAGGTCTTTCTATAAGATACTACAGATTAAACCTTAGAATTATGCTACTTATTGTAACAATATACTAACTCTTCTAGAAAATATAGGTAGAGTGCTTCCAAAATATTGATAAAACATTTTCTAGGAAACTTATGGCTAATTTAACTACCATGAAAATTGATGGTTCAAGTAGCACTTAAATGAGCACTTGCTTGAGGTGACAAACATAATGCAAGTTTTAAATTTGGTTATGGATGAACATCTCCCATTATATTTACTTTGATTCCTTGCCTCCCCAAATATGGTCATTTCAAATAAATGGAATTCAAGAAAGATAGATTGCCTTGTAACAGAACTCTGGGCAATTATCGAAAAGATTGCTTTAAACGCAATTTGAAAAGAAAATAAACATTTAGCTGATGTATGTTTCAAACCAAATTAGAACTTAAATTCCTTGAAATACCTAGTGGATTATTTATGATATTAATATTGTTCATGTTTCAAATAAAACGTAGGGATTTATTAGGATTTGAATCTCAAATCAAATATTTTTCGGATCTAAGTACAAAATTTTACTTAAGGCTATTGGAACTTAATGTTAAGACTTAGGAATTAGTTATAGTTTAGTTAACTTGATAACTAATTTGCTAAGACTTTGTTTAGCCCACATTATAATGTTATAACTAAACGTAATATCATTCATTAATGGTTATCTTCATAGTGGCAATAGCATTTTGGATCAAGTATCCAAAATAGATTAGTAAAAATTTAGATTCAATTAAATCTAGTTTTACTAATACAAGTGTATATTTGGACTGCATTAAGGACAAACAAACCAGATATATCAAGAAATGAGCCACAAGAAGGTCATCACTTTTTTTTTCCCGAATAATTTGCACCTAATAGAGAAAAGTACTTCATCACCTGTAAAGATGAATTTCCATTAGAAAATGGATACCAATAAAGTGTACACATAGTAAGATTGAAAGGCAATTAGATAAAGGTGAAAATTATAAGATCGATTAAGGTGATGAATATCGTGGGACGTATAATGAAGATAATGCCTAAGTCCATTACAAAATTTCTAGAAATGCAAGATTGTGCTTTAATGGACATGGTTAGAAATGAGATCAACAATGTCTCTTTGCCCATAAATCTAAATGTATGAGCTTAAAACTTACGTCTAAAAGTTAAACTAGGATCCCAATAAGGCATTTTAAAGTCATTTTTGAACTATGGCCTTGAATGGAATCCGATTTAAAGCACCTTGATGTTTAGGTTGCTTGACATAAGTATTAAGTTATAATCCATATGCAAGAAATTAAATTTATGAATAGTCAAAGGTGGCATTATTTGTAACCTCAAGAAAATCTAATGGGTATGGATTTTGCTATTCTACACTTTTCTAGAATTATAGAAGTTGAAAATGTTAAGTTCATTAAAATGGTAAAGTTAGTGGGAGCGAGTAAGTATCACCGAAATGTGATTATTTAAGAAGTTGGATGGAAGTTTTGACAGTTTACTTCTTAAAACATAATTTTTTTAAGTTGTTGCTTAAAATGACGATATTGAACTATAAACTAATAATAGTTCACTCCATAAATAAACTGCCATAAATGAATTTTCATAGAAAAATTATAGGAAGTAGCATTAAAGAAGATTGAAATTTTGAATGACTACGTAGTTTATCAAGAGGAATGTAATTTCAATCCAAAATTAATAATGATCCAGCTATGGCTTATCAAGCCATAGAATGGATAGATTCTACTAAACTGATTGATGTCATGAATGTTTAATTCAGAATATGTGGAACAAAATTAAGTCTAGAACATCATTGAGTTGCCTAAATGAAGCAAAAGGAGTCTAGCGTAAATGTGATTTTTAATTATGCTCAAATGCTACTCCAATGACAATATTTAATGATATAATGCTAGACTTATTGTCAGGTTTTCAGGTAAAGAATAGGCATTAATTAGAAGCAGACTTCTCGTATGTTTTTTGAATGAACTCCTTCAGATTTCTTAATAGAAATTTGAAAGAAGAATGTTTTCTGGATCAACCTGCATAGCTTCTCAAAGAAAGAAAAGAAAAGAGATTATGTTCATAAAGAAAGAAAAGAAAAGAGGTTATGTTCATAAAGAAAGAAAAGAAAAGAGGTTATGTTCATACTTCAAGAAGTTTTTTACAAATTTAATTAGTTTTTCCCCTAGGTATCTTAATTGCAATGATAGTATAATTTCTTTTCGACTTTTAACGTAAATATTATTGATCAATATATATATATCCAAGGTTAGTGGGAGTATGATTTTACTCATGACTATGTATTAAGTTCACAGTTATGAGTCTATGTGTTGACAATTTGCTTGCTATTAATAATCTTGGTATATTGCATTAAATTAAGAATTTTCTTTCCAAGAACTTTCGAATGAAACGTATAAGAGAAATAACCTACGTTATAGAAATTGAAATATTTCGAATTGATGATGTGGATTATTAGGGTTATCTCATGATATATACATTGAGGAGTTCTTGAAGGATTTAGAATATAAATTATGTCTGAAAGGATTGTCCTTATTTAAGGGATTTAAGTTTCATGTCATGCAATATCTTAAGAATGGATGTAGTTAAACAAACGAAAGTTTTTCTTATGTGTATGTTATAGGAAGTCTAATATATTTTTCAAGTCTACAAGATCAAGCAACAATTTTGTTTTTGATGTATTATGTAGATTTTAAAGTAATCAATTAATGGACTAATAATGATTTGGTTGCTTGCTTTAAGGCCAAAATTTATGCATTATGACTGGATAATTTATTTCAGGATTTGGACTATCAACCGTGGTGCCTAGTCACTGAAAACTTATCGTGATTATGCTATAGTATTCTTCTTCTATTACAAAGAAAGGTACCCTATAGATACTTTAAAATACCTAGTCGTTAGTGAAGAGATTCAAAAACAATGAATGTTGACATTAGAATTAATGCATAAGCATTAAGCTTATGAATACAAAATCCTTTGATTAATGAATTATCACCAAAGACATTTAAGAACTACATGGAAAGAATGGGTCTTATGTGTAGTTATAAGTGATGTTGTATGGATTTAAATAACGACTATCATTTGACACTCTGGCTCCATTATATGTTCCTAATAAATCCTGTTTCTAAATACTCGTGTACACATATGACTTCTAATGTCTGACATCAAGAATATATTATGACAAAGACATTGCAGACCTTTATAACTTTTTGCTTATAGACCAAGGTTGCGTTTGGGGCGCAGCGCAGCTGCTCGACCCATATATATTTTCAGGAGAACTCTCCTAAAAATGTATGGGTGGAGCAGCCGCGCTGTGGCAGCGCAGCTGCCCCAAACGCACCCCAAGTCAGGTTATACACTATTGTTGTGGTATATGGAAAGGAGCATGTTGCATATAATGACGTACTACTACTATGGCTTGCACAAGTATTATGCTTAATAATGGTGTTTATGATTATAACCTGTTATATAAACCATTCCAAAAAATGTCGTATGGATCAAGTGAGAGAATGTAAGAAATTAGCTCATATTAATACATTGAATAGGTATAATAAAATAAGAATATAAATAATATGATAAAATTATTTTCTAATAAGACTCAATTTTAATGTAAAGGGAGTCATAAATAAAATAGGGAAGTCTAGTCCTCTCTCTGATTATATAAGAGACCTTATTCCATCAATTAGGGTTACACCTAATAATCTTTACCTATAATCAAAAGATGCTAAGAGAGAAACACAGTTTTCTTTCCCTGTCATATTCAACAATTGAAAGTTATGAATTATGGTACATTATTATGATGTGTGAAATGATGTTATTCGGATTTCCTGAAGTATGTTTTTTGCCTGATTGTTTAGTACGAATATTAAGGTTTATTTTACATATTATGTTCTGTTGATAAATGTTCTAGGGTTTATGATAAATGTTTATAAATTGATGATCACTACTAGAAAAAAAGGCATTTATAATGGTTTTTGCCCATTATTTTCCATATGGCATGATGGTTGAGCAATTGTTCTTGATTCTGCTGTCAAGAAAATATGATGACAGTTTTTATATGTCATGTAGTGCATGACGTATTTTTTGACACGATTCTATAATAAATATTTTGATGAAAAATTATTATGCACAACTATAATCTATCATAAACACTTTCAAAGCATGACCGATATCTGTTATCTAAGAATGGCACATATAAATAAATATTTAATTAGAATTTATATATAATTAAATATTTAATATATAGAAATTATTGAAATTCATTTCGAAATTATTAGGGCAGGAATTCAAATTTATTTTGAAATTATTTTGGCTGAAATTGAAATTTGTTTTGAAATTATTGTGGAGGAATTGAAATTTATTTTAATTTTGTTTCGGTGAGAATTTTAATTTACTTTATATTTATTTGGACGGGAATTGAAATTACTTTTAAATTTATATTTGGTGGGAATTGAATTTATTTTAATTATATTTTGAATTCATTTATTTAAAAAATACTTTAGTGAGCATTGAATATTTATTTATATTAATATTTATTATTGGATAAAAAACAACTAAAATTGTGGTAACAAATATGACATAAACATGAATAAGTTATCATTCATATTTCATAATTTATAAAAAGCATCTCCCACAACATATCTTACATTAATCCATCCATAGCACAAACTTATCAAAAATAAAATTACATTTAATTTTATAATGAATAGCAAAACTAAAATTTAAGAAAAGAAATAGAGATCCTGAGGCGAAATCAACATGATGCTTTTATATTTATATGAACAAAGTACATTGGGAGCCAAAGAGGGCAATTTTGTGGCTAGTGAGCGAGTCCATGCAATACCGACATAATCAACTTTTCTTTTTTCTTTTGGAAAGATGAGAATGGAGCTTGATGTTGTGAGTTTTGCGAGGGAGAGAGAAAGTAAAAAAATAAAAATGATTAGGGAGAAAGAGTCGAAGAAACAAAGAGGAAGTGAAAAAGTGAGAAGGAAGAAAGAGTGGAAGAAAAAGAGAGGAAGTGGGTATTTATGTAGTGTTGGGGGGGGGGGGGGGGAAGGGGGGGGATCTTTGTTTTGTTTTTTTTGGTCTTGGCTGCTTGTATCATTTTTGTGCTTTTAATTCATGACAGATGATTGTTGTGCTGTGCAAGCAATCTCAAGTTGTGTATTGTAATTCATGACAAATATCTATCATGTTATGTAAACAATGTTGGATGTGTAAAAAAATGACATCATTTTATAATGGTATTTTTGTAATTTAAGTTATTGTAGACTACTTAAAAATTAATAAATCAACAAATGATATATATCTGTCATGCTATGCAAACATGCCCTTGTTCTTAAAAATCTAAAAATATTCAAATATGATATTTATCTATCATCCGTTTATGTCAATTATCTATATGTCACAAATATGCTACAAATGAGTGATATATGTTGTGTATCACGAAAATATGTCATTATGGCATGATAGACTCATGACGCATTGGTATCTAGCACAAACATTATGTCATAGATCAAATTTTTTTAGTAGTGAAATTAAAATGATAGATCATGAGATTAATAAATAAATAAATCTAATTTTGGAGTGAAAATGATGAGTTTAGTAACGGAAGTCATTGGAACCTTAGGAAAAATTAGATTAAGAGAGGACCTGAAACTTTGGAAATCATTAGCACCTTCATCTTTAACAATTATCAAGTGCCTTAACTCATATAAATTTGATCTAGGTGTTTTCTTTGTTCTTGTATGTGTATTTTGTCACATGTAATAAATAAAAAAAATACACAAACGCATTCGTCAATGCTAAGAATTTTACAAATTTACAACTTAAAAAAATTTCACTAAACTTAAAAGAGGTCTTCATCATGTCCTACGATTTAGTAAATGCTTTTCTTTTATGCCTAATTTCTTGCGGTTGTTGTTGCACCACCAAAACAGAAAACTCCTCACTTGAATTAACCAGTGTGTCCCCAATAATCCCAAGTTCAGGATACTCAATCCATTCTGAAAGACCTAATGTAACTTTAGAACATGGGTCATGATTTTTACCAACAATGAATAAATCAAAATTTTCTGTCAACGTTTGAATGACCCGTGTTGTTCCTATTCCATCTTTCACGATCTCTACTCTTAATGTGATCTTCTTCGTTACCGCACTATCGTTAAACTCATCAAACGCTTGATTATCAAGATCACGATCATCCGTTGTCTCAATGCTTGATGACGTGTCTGGATCACTTGATGCAAACCTAACTACTGTGAGACTAATATTAGGATGTTCTGCCATGAGTCTGCTGTATGCCAACGCCTCTCTGTCATCAGCACCACCTACGAACAGCATAACGATATGGTACGACAATTGAAAATCGAAGGTTGGGCGGATGCATTTGATTTTGCCTCGCTGAACAAGAACTCCCACCGAGCAAGGAGCCTTATCAAGGATGTTTCCATTTAAGGCTCGTATAGAAAGCTCAGAAGACTCCACCAACCAATTAACCCCCCATTGTTTGTGAAATGGAATGATTATGATGACGGCTCTTTTGTCAAGTGCAAGTGTGCATACGTCGTCATGCATAGTTGCATAAGGAGCAATTGTTGTGAAATGTTGCACCACAATGTTCCCATGATAGCTTCTTTCCAATTGAGCGAAGGCATTGATCAGATGTGTTGAAGAAGCGACAACAGATTGTGTGTGTTGATGGTATGGTTTAAGAAATGCTGTTACACTGCCTTTCAACTCAATAAGTTCGAGCACAAAAGCAGTAATTGGGAAATTTCTTGTGGGATTCGAGGCTTCGAGGAGACTTATTATTGGATTTATATTTTCTTCTTTGTTTATGCAGACTAATATCCGGAGATTGTTTTGCTTGGTTTTAGAGATTGCCCTTCTCACGTCTAGCTTGTATCTTCTTGATGGGTCATAAAGGTAGCCAACGACGGCAGTGGCAATGCTAGTTACAATTACCATGTTGGCTATCAAAAGGGCAAATATCTGGGTAGTTATAGTCTGCATACAAACAATTAATGGACAAGTTACTATGACAATATATGTGTACAAAATAAGGAAAAATGACAACAACACACCTGTCGTTTGGAGAAATGGTCATGGAGACCTTTTTTCTTTAAAAAATGGTCAGTCATACAGATCTATTTTCGGAATATGCAGGCCCCTAAGATTTGTCGAAAAAGAGAAATTGTGTGCCGTATAAAAGATCTGTGCAACCATTTCACCAAACCACAGGAGTGATATGTCCTTTATCAAATTTGGAGATCATATATATTTACCTTCTTGTCCTTCCACATGCAATACATAGCAATTTCAGGAATGCCTCTGCAACACATGATGAAGGCAATACATGAAGCCTTAACGAAAGATATCCCAAAGAAAAAGGATGATAAAATTACTCCTGTAAACTTGCCTATATAAGACATCAGCATGATGAACTCCATCTTTCTTGTTGAGCTCTCTTTTAATCGATAGATTTCCCATCTTATCCCAGTCATAGCACAGAAGACAGGAATCAGAAATCCAGATGTGAAAAAATCAAGTTTATTTACTAATTGTGTGCCCAATGGTGGCCCGTCTGGTAAACACAGGCCGAAAATAAAACAGCCTAAAAAAGAGCCTTGACCAAAACATGTACCAACAAAACCAACTCCCAGGACCATGCATATTATTGATATAAAGTGACTTTGCTTCATAGATTCTCCCTCTGTTGTCTGGCTGACAATCCATATTGTTAATGGCCTTAGTAGAAAGAACATCGCACAATAAAAACCGAATAAAAGTGGAAATATATATAGTGGCTTCATAGGATTACTATTGTAAGCATCAGAAACACCATTCAGAATCATACTAGTGATCCAACTTAGTATATCACTAACCATGGCGGCAGAGGAAGCTAAGCGACCCAGCTCTGAATTTAACATATTAAGTTCTTTAAGAACGCTTGTTACAACAACCAATGAAGTCATTGAATTTGCGGCCACCGAAGCAGAAATTCCGGTTGCTGATTCAACATCAAAACGGCTTTTTTGTTGCTGAATGAGGTGAAAGCTTGACATGCCAAATATCAATGGAATTAAACAACCAAAGAAACCAATTGCCACAGCTCTTCTTCTTATATGTTTAATTAATCCCAAATCAATTTGCACTCCTAACACGAATATGTGCAAGATCATGCCAAATTCAGCAAATGTTCTAAGTATATATCTACTTTGCATTGGAAACAAAGTAGACGTGTCATCACCTAAAATTGAGGGGCCTATTATTGCACCACCCTGGTAAAAACAAGAAAATTAATACTCATTATAGGAACGATATTTAAACAAAGAAAAAAATTAACAAAATGCTGACAACCCGGTGCTAGTTTCCTTATTTAATTGAAAAGAAATAAAAGTAAATCACCGATTTATTACTATTTCTCTCAGCACTATGAAAGTGTTCGTCTTTTTACATTTTTCTATTCGTAACAGAAATAAAAGTAAAAACAGAAATATCAAATGGAAGAGAAATTTTGTAATGAGCTTACAAGAATCTGGGCCGTGACTGTAGTTTGGTGAAAAGGTCGCACTAAAAAGTAAATGGCTCTAGTGGATAGGAAGATGACAACCATCTGCAGCAATAGAACAGGTGTAGTGGATTGCAAAGGGTTATGAAGCCGAATACCGTAGGAGTGAATTACGTTAAAATATTGGCAATTTACTAAGTAATTCGAAATATAATTATTATCCGTGAGGTTTAGCTCCTGTGAATTCGACATGATGCAATGAGATTGAAGATCCTGATAGTGAGACCAATAAAGAAAATAGAAAAAATACCTAAAGAGGAATTGAGAAGGAATAATCCTGGAGAGAGAAAACACAAAGGTGAGATAGAGCAAAGATTTAGAAATTAGTGAATGGATGAAGTTGGTCCGCGAATTTAAGTGCTTGACAAAAGGTTCTCCATAATTCACTTTTTATATATATAGTACAGAATGTTAAATTTTTTTAAAGTCCAAAATGTATGTATGTATGTATGTATGTATGTATGTATGTATGTATGTATGTATGTATGTATGTATGAACAAGTAGTTGTCTCAACTTTTAAATTAATAGCTATAATAGGAGAAAGTTTTTTCTATAGTATAAACACCACCACATCACTTACTATGTGGAAGTGTTAGGCCAATTATTTGATATATTAGGTTAAAAAGAATAATTTTAAATTAATTTAACAACTAGTACATATGGCCAATTTGGTAATACTTTAACTTTTAAAATAATTGTTGTTAGCTGTACTGTGAAAATAATTAACTATAAAGAAAATTAGTTAAATATCTTGATAAAATTTATTTTTAAAAATGCTGTGAGTTTTAATAGTAGTCGTAAGTATTTGATAAATCTTATTGTTAAACTTTAGACTACTGTAAGAATATAAATAATTGAATTAGATATAATGTTGAATAAAATTTAGTTAAACATTTATAAACATGTATATAAAATATTTTTTATTATGTACCTATAATAATTGATAACTATTTTATATCATTAATTTTATTTTTTATTTTGTTATCTCAATATAATTAAAAATAATAACAATCTTTTAAAGTTAATGATTTTATTTCCTAATTAATAAGAAAATTTTAGATTTTTATAATATATATGATGATATATATGAAATTGTATGAAATATAAAAGTAATTCTCAAAATCAGATTTTGAAGACCTACTCCTTCCTTACTTTTCAAAGTCTACTATAAGATAGGGTGATTTCACCAAAAGTGATTTCTAAAAAATTTTACTAAACAATAAAATTAAGATTTAACTTTTCAAAATCATTTTTTAGATATCTGTATTCTTGGTGATTTGAATCGAGTTATCTTTATATTCGTTCAGTAGTAAGAGTTGAACCCAATATCTTTCTCGTTAACTTTTATTTGAATATGTAACAAAATCTCGAAGCAGACAATTAGTCAATTCATTTCAGTGGCTGTAAAACGAATTCCTGCTAATACAATAGTCTATAATGCATTATATGCAAAATGCACAATTTTTACAACAGAACACATTACAATAATGGAAAATGTTTTGGTTAAGTCATTATCTTGTTCAAAATATTTAAGGCCACATTACAAGAAAACAAACAACAAATGATAGGAAATAACTGTCATAAAAGAGGATACATGACAGACAGCTCATCTGTCATCTATGTTACTGTCATTAATTTATAATAAAATATTTTTCCATAATGAATTTATGATAGTATTTTATGGTCATATATCCGTCACATAATATTTTAATGTGAAAAAATAATTTAATTAAAATTTGAATTTATTTAAATTTTTGCACCCTTTTTTTTAAATTTTTTGCAAGAATTTCAATTATCATTTGTTAATGTATATCTACAGTTTTAGCGGGAAATTTTTTATGACAGACTTTACGGCTATTTCCCGTCATAGAGTTATATTTAAAAAAAATTGTATTATAATTATAATTTATTAATGAATTCTTGTTTACAGATTTAATTAATTAATAAAATGAATATGGTCAAAAAAACTAAAAACAAACAACATTAATTAAAATCCATTGAATCCAACAAATTCAAAAGAAATGCATCTAGTATCCAATGTAATTACCATGAATACATAATAAAACATCCTAAATTTTAAAAAAAAATCCCAAATATAAAACAACATAGTTAAGTTACAATCCCAACCACCAAGCCAAGTTACTCGGCAAAACTTCCAAAGATTATTGGAAATATTTCAATAGCAAGACTTGAAGCATGACCTTTTTCAGCAATAACCTCTTCCAGCGACAATACTCCAACAGCCACACTTCAACACCCCAACACTCCAGTGCATACACTCAGCAGGACTCCAACTAGAACCCAACAGCCCACCATCTTCCAACATCACTCTAATTCCAGCCATATACCCAGCAACGTTCCAACCCAAACCAACAAACAAATCTATGTAAAATTAATCAAAATACCCAATGTTATTGAATGCATAACATCTACATTACAATCCTTAACAACAACCATTATAATTTGACACTACAACTTTAATTTCAATAAATTGTAACAACTAATATTAATAGTTTCATATTCATACTAACAATTTTGCTAATGCGACAAGGATGTCAGAAAAATAGTTAGCCCACTCTAAGCATCGTTAACTATGTCTATTGTGTTACCATCATCGTAGTCTATAAACTCAAATGGAACATCTACATTTACATTAGGAAGTGATGTGTCATAGACACCTTCCCCATGCCAGCTCCAAGTTGTGTAAGAAACATCAAAACCATGAAAATACAAATGTTCATGAACAACTTTATGTGTACGAAAGGATAAATTCATGCAGTTAGTATACGAACATTTAATGATGCTACTACCTTTGGCATTATCATTAGTAAACTTCATAAATTCTTCAACTCCATCTTCATACTCTTTTGATATTTTACTAAAATGAATCCAAGACTTATCCATTTTTTCTTTCAATTAGATTTTACCCTGACACATTAAGGAGGTTACATATAAATAAAAAATTAGAATATATTACCAAAACATATAAACAAAATACAAATTAATAATGACTTAAATACCCTTACTGCAACATGAACAAATGATGATGAAAAACATACGGAAGAATACATAAACTAAAGTAATACTAATTAAGATCCAAAATTAAAAAAAGAGAAAAATTCATTCAAAGAATTGACCAAAAAAAAAAAAAAGAAAACACTTAAAAAATTAGTAACAATAACATATCCACAAACTTACCAAATTCAACAGCACTTATACATACAATTTTGATGAGAAAATGATTACATGTTTGTATAATTTTACTGTGCATATTGAGAAGAGTAGCAGATGAAAGGCAATGTAGCAGAAGAAAGCTACTTACAAGAACTTCAATGTTTGCCACTCTGCAAGTATGTTGTTTGTGACTCTGTATATATTAGAAATTGCATCACTAGATTCGAAAAACAGGTATTTTCAAGATTTTAGAAGACCAACACCTGTAAATCATGCATGCCATCATTAAAATTAACTTTTGGATGACTTCAGTGTAAATTTAAGGCCTTACAATCAAGCAACTTAAACTCAATATTATCTTCATAAATAATTTGGGCCAGTTTCAAACAAAAATACAGTGGAATCAAATCCTAAAAAGATGTTTTCAAGAACACAATAATCAAAATAGTATTGCAGCTTGCATCAGTAAAAAGATTTATCATTTAATTAAATTTGTGGTTCTTTGGGTATACATTAATTTTTCTGTTTCTATCTTCAATCTCTCTTGTTCTTAATAAAGTTCCAGTGGTGTTGCTGCTACTACTACTGTTGCTACAATGCTACTATTACACTTTTTTAAAATCTTTGTAATTGTACTTTTTTTGTGCAAATTGCTTGTTATCTGTTTTAGATCAATTGCCTAGCTAGTATATACATTGAAGGATTATAAATGTTGACTAGTATTAATTAATTTGTATGCATTCTCTTTTGTTGTGTGATTTGCGGGGGTTTTGTGATGATGAATCCGTTATGAGTTTTCTTTAATTTGATATTACATTTCATTTCTTATGCATATATAAGAAATGAGTTTAATAATTTTCCTAATAATGTTTTTAGAAAAAATTTGTTGAATTTTTCTTGGCACATGCTTTCACATGTTTGTTGGTGTTAGGCATGTTGGAAGGCTTATGCCATGACCATATAGACTTATTTATATTTTGTTTTTATATGAATCAAAATTAAGTCCAAAAAAATTGTATGATCACATGTTTGGAGAAAAAAAAACACCTAGACTATTTGACATCTAGAACACTATAATATTAAAAGAAACAAAAAATTGTTCTGTTAATATTGTTTGCCAATGCAAACATGGTCTAAGTCCTAAGATTAACTATTACGTAAGGATGGACACCCTCAAAACTTTAAAAATAAAGGACAATAATATTAGATTGTTTTCATGCAACTATAAACTAACAAAATATCTCTATAGCAAACTGTTTAAACAAAAGAAATGGCAACAAACTGTGCAACAAAAGAGATGGCCGCAAGTTGTTCCAACAAAAAAAAAGATCAATTATTACATAAGAAAAGATACCATCTTTCAACAAATTAAAATAAAATTTTGCCTCAAAAGCTAAATTAGGTTGTACGTATGAAAAAGTATTAGATAGTATACATATGCTTCAAAATTAGTACTACTACTTCATCAATTCCCAATAACCCAAGATTTAATGCGAAATTAACCTTAAATATGCAAATTATTTGGCTCTTGGTCTTGCTACTAGTACTACTACTATTGCTAAGTAATTATTCCTTTTCTCTAATCCTTCATCTCCTAAATCTATAGCACAACTATTACTGCTATAGTTATTGCTACTACTACTGTTACTATTATTGCTAACCCTAACAAACCAACATCTTTTGCTATCTTTCAACAAATTAATTAATCAATTTTTTTAATTAGGTTTTTTTGTCAAATTATTTATAGAATTAATTGATTTAACTTAGATTTGTGCAAAATAAAATAATAAAATCATCATCACCAAACTTCTTCACAAAAACACAGTGGTCATACATAGTCTTGCAGAAGCTATGATTCTCCATAAAAGAATCAAACTTCTTGTATCACTGCCTTGGTGCCAGTTTCAGCCCATACAAACTTATCTTCAACTTGCACACAAGTTTTTCTTTGCCTTTGACATTGAACCCTTCAGGTTATTCCATGTATATTTCCTCCTCTAAGTCACCGTGTAAGAAAATTGTCTTTACATTAATTTGTTCAATCTCCAAGTGTGAAATAAAAATATGAGAGAGAGAGAGAGAGAGAGAGAGAGAGAGAGAGAGAGAGAGAGAGAGAGAGAGTGACTGACAATTATAATTTAGGGGTAAGATTTTCAATCTTTAATTAGGTTATCGGAAGGCGAAATTAACTCCGTTTTCTCCCAAATTTAAGGGTAAGATCCTGGCATCACCCTCTACAATCCTACTGGTTTTGATTTTTATTTTATCTTCTTATTGGCTATTATTTGAGATACCCATTTGTTAGAAAAATAAATATTAGGTTGTTACTGTAAGTCAAGGATATTGAGATTTTTTATGTTGTTAGCTTCTAGTATTATCTCGAGAAGAATTTTTGCTTTAATCCCATTAATATAGTGGAAGATTTTATTGGACTACAATCTCGTGTTTGTTCCTGCTTTAGGTTTTCTATCTTATTTTAATCACACAAAGAGGGAAAAAGTTTTATTTTCACAGATATTTGTGTGAGTCTCTTTCCCAATAGAGTGATATGAAAGTACCAGGTTGTGTGTTTCTATTACTTATGTGGTTGAGATAAAGGAGTCCTCGACATGCATGATTGAATTCAAATTACGAAATTATGGTATTTGAAAGTCTAGGATGAATGATCTGTTGTATATGAAAGACTTATATGAGCCCATTGAAAAGGAAGAAGTTAGACCCCCCCATTTAGATGATAAGAAATGAGCTCAATTAAACTAGAAGGCCGTGGGTACTATTAAGTTATGGATTGATAAAAGTGTGTACCATCATGTAACGAAAGATCCAATGCTGATGTTCTTTGGAGAAAATTAGAGATAATTTATGAGCAGTTGACAGCACAAAATAAAGCCAATTTGATGAAAAGGCTTGTTAACTTGAAATACAAGGAGGGATGCAGTATAACTGAACACACTAGTGAGTTTCAAGATTTGGTTGATCAGTTAACTACTATTAAAATTATTTTATATGATGAGTTATAAGTATTGTTGTTGTTTAGTTCTTTACCTGGCAGTTGGGAGACATTAGTGGTGTCAGTGAATAATTCAGTTTCAAACAAGAAATTAACCTTGAATATGGTTTCAGATAAGCTACGGAATAAAAAACCTAGAAGAAAGAGTGATATTGAAAGAGTAAATATTCGCCTGCGAAAGGTTTATTTATTTTATTTTATTTTATTGTATTGATTCAATTGAAGCAGTTCCCTCTGAATCAGATGCACTTGTTTCAGAAAAGCAAGAAAAGGCGGGAGAAGCTAAAACAGAAATTCCCGTGATTAGAACAATGATAATCCCAAAAGAAGATCTAAGTCCTACAGAAGAAACATAAAGTGCTTTCATTGTTAGAAAATGGCTCACATTAAAAGAAAGTGTAGAATGTGGAAAAGAGAATAGGTGAAAGAAAAGGGTGATACTTAAAAAAATGACAAAGAGAACACCATAGTTGATGGTGATATGAGTATTGTTTATAATGAAAGCTTTGTAAATCTCACTTGCCACACCAGTGATTGGGTGATTGATTCAGGTGCTTCATTTCATATTACTACACATCGTGATTACTTCACATCCTATGTTAATGGTTACTATGACCATGTTCAGATGAGAAATGATGGGGCATCCAAGATTGTGGGCATAGGAGATATTTTCTTGGAAACTAGCATTAGCTGTAAGTTATTATTTAAAGATGTCAAACACGTACTAGAAATTCATCTTAATTTAATCTCCACAGGTAAGCTTGATGATGATGGTTATACTAACCAATTTGGTGAAGGGAAATGAAAGCTTACTAAAAGCTCTCTACTATTAGCTAAGGGGAGGAAAGTAAACACCCTTTATGTATTAGAAGCCAAGATCAAGAAAAAATAAGTAAATGTGGTTGTAAATGATTCTGACATTGAGACATGGCATAAAAGACTTGGTCACATTGGTGAGAAAATGTTGGAAACTCTTCCAAGAAGAGGATTTCTACCTGGCTTTGCAAGTATGTCCCTCAAGACTTGTGTTCATTGTTTAGCTGGAAATGCACAAAAAATAGCTTTTAAAAGCTTTTCTCCATCTAAAAGCTTTTGTACAGAGGTCCATTTAAGCAGTATTGCAAATCTCACAGAATCAGACTTGAGAAGATTGTACCAAAGGCCCCACAGCAAAATAGTGTTGCAGAAAAGATGAACAAAATAATTAAAGAGAGGGTCAGGTGTATGTTTTTTAATGCCAAGTTTCCTAACTCTTTCTGGGCAAAAGCTATGCACACTACTGTTGACTTAATTAACCTTTCTTCTTCAACTCTATTAGATGACGATGTACCTAAGAGAGTTTAGACTAGGAAAGATGTTTCTTATCAATATTTAAGAGTGTTTGGTTGTGGAACATAGGTTCACATTCCTAAGGATAAAAGATTGAAGCTTGATGATAAAGCCAAGGAATGCATTTTCTTAGGCTATGGGCATGAAGAATTTGGGTACAAATGCATTTTCTTATGCTATGGGCATGAAGAATTTGGGTACAAATTATAGGATCCAGTGGCAAGAAAACTAATCAGAAGTAGATATGTTGTTTTTCTTGAAGATCAGATAGTTGGTAATGCAGATAAAAGTGATGAATCTCAGTCATCTCTAGAGATTTTTATTATTCCAACTTCAATTTCTTAACCTATAGTTCATGATGATCATGGGAGAGTTGAAGAGGATAATAATGATGGTCCAGTCGAACCAGTTAAGCAAGCACCTCCAGAACCACCTGCACCACCACTTGAGCCAGAATTGAGAAGATCCACCAGAGAATGACGACCTTCCACTAGATGTCTTCCACATGAGTATGTGGTGCTTACACATGAAAGGGAACCATAATATTTTGAAGAAGCTATGTCTCACCAGCATAAAAATGAATGGGTTAAAACCATGCAAGAAGAAATAAAAACCTTGAATAAGAACCAAACTTATGAGTTAGTGAAGTTTCTTAAGAGAAAAAGGGCACTGAAGAACAAATGGGTTTACAGGTTGAAGATTGAAGACAACTCACAATAGCGGTACAAGGCCAGATTAGTTGTGAAAGGCTTCGGTCAGAAAAAAGGTATTGATTTTAAAGAAATATTTTCTCCTATGGTGAAGATGTCTTCTATCTGAGTTGTTCTGGGATTAGCAATTAGCTTGAACTTAGAGATCGAATAGCTTGATGTAAAGACAGCTTTCTTACGCGACGACTTAGAGGAGGAAATATACATGGAGTAACATAAAGGGTTCAGTGTCAAAGGCAAAAAAGAACTTGTGTGCAAGTTGAAGAAAAGTTTGTATGGGCTGAAACAAGCACCAAGGCAATAGTACAAGAAGTTTAATTCTTTTATGAAGAATCATGACTTTCGCAAGACTATATATGACCATTGTGTTTTTATAAAGAAGTTTGGTGATGATGATTTCATCATTCTTTTGCTTTATGTGGATGACATGTTGATTGTTAGTCAGGATGCTAGTAAGATTGACAATCTAAAGAGAGAGCTTAGCAAGTCTTTTGCAATAAAACGATTGGGACCAACGAAACGGATTTTTAGCATGAAGATTTCTTGCGATAGAAAAACTGGAAAGTTATGGTTATCTCAAGAAGCATATGTTGAAAAGGTTCTTGAAAGATTTAACATGAGTAAGGAAAAATCTGTTTGTTCTCCATTTGCGGGCCATTTTAAGCTTTATTTCTAGCATTGTCCTACAAGTGAGAAAGAGAAGCAAGAGATGAAAAAAGTTCTTTATGATTAACGGTTAGTATTTTGATGTACGCCATGGTATGTGCAAGACCAGATATTGCTCATGCAATTAGTATAGTCAGTCGGTTTCTCTCTAATCCGAACAAGAACATTGGACAACAATGAAGTGGATTCTCAAATATCTCAAAGGCACTTCCAAGGCATGTTTATGTTTTAATGGTGACAAACATATGTTATAAGTGTATACTAATGCAGATATGGAAGGAGATGTCAATTCCATAAAATCTCTATCAAGATATTTGCTCACCTTTGCAGGGGGAGTAGTCTCATAGCAGTCCAGACTTCAGCAATGTGTCGTGCTATCTACCATAAAAGCAGAATATATTATAATCATTGAAAGTTGCAAAGAAACCTTATGGATGAAGAATTTTCTACAAGAGTTAGGTTTGAACCAAAACAACTTTATTATGTACTGTGACAGTCAGAGTGTCATTCACTTGATAAAGAATTCGACATATCATTTAAAACCCAAGCATATTGATGTAAGGTATCATTGGATGCGAGATGTGCTTAAGAAGAAACAGTTGCAGCTTAAGAATATACACACAACAAAGAATGGGTAAGATATTATAACAAAGTAATTACCCAAAGAGAAGCTAAAAAGCTGTATGCAGATTGTAATAGCCAGCCACTATCTTTTCTCTCACTCTCTTTCGTCTTTTTCTTCCACTTGTCTTTTTGCGATTTTTTTTTTCACTAGGGCTACTGCTTGCTTTTGTCCTTTATATAGGCAAATTCACATGCCCCTTTCAAGTTTTTTTTAATTACTTAATTGCCCAAACTTAATGGAACTTGGGCTTGGGCCACCCAATGAAATGGACCCAACAAATCTCCCCCTCCAGATCATATAAAGGGCACCATTAAGAGATTCAAAGAAGTCCATACCAAGGGGCAAGGATTTTAAGTCAGTATCTTTTGTCTTCTCTCTCTCTCTCTCTATGTTGTGTTCAATACTTAAAACAAAATTAGCGATTAGAGAGCACCAAAACGGTATTTTTTTTATTTTTAAATTTTATTTTATAATAAAAAATTTATAAATTTAATAATTTAAATTTATGATCAAAACATCGTTCTTCCTTCACATAATATTTTACTTCAAATAATACCCAAAATTTCAATCAAAAACACGCCAAAATCAAGTTAATATGAAAATTCTGTCATGCATTATTGATGTAGTAGTTTCTATCACAAAGTCGTCATATATCCTTAATATAATTTATTTCTATCACGAGTCTATCATGAGTCCGTCATGAACACATGATAGACAAAAAATCTATCACAACTCTATCATGCTTTTATGACTTATGCCCTTTTTCTCAGAATCTGTTACAAAATGTCTATCATCTATTGTTAGTTTTCTTGAAGTGAGGACCTGTTGTTGGGGATGATATCTCTAATTTTCAAGGAAGGACTTGGGAGGAAGAACTGTCTGAAATTTACAAAAGAAGAAAATTGATGCTAGAGGCATCACAGGCGATGGCAAGTAATGAAACTCTGATGGTCAAGTCAATACATGATGAAGAGGAGGCTAGGTTTTTGTAAAACCTAAAAAATAAGCATAAAGAAGATCTCATTTTGTATGAGATAGATTTAGGCTAGTTTGGGATTACAATAGCTGACAAAATAAGCTACTTTTGATATTAGATGAAATAAACTATTGATTAAAAAATAGCTTGATGTTTGATAAATTATGTTATAAAGATTGCTATGAATTTAAAAAGTAGAGGATATACGTTTGATAAATTTTATTTTAAAAGTGTTATTTTATTATATAATAACCAAACTAAACATAAATTTAAATTATCTTTATTTATATGTTATGGTTTATGATAGAGTAAGATATAGCTGTCTTTTTGTTAAGATATTAAAGTTATAATACGAACTTTAAAAAATATTAAATAACTTATTTAATAAGTTATATATAAAAAATAATCTCCTAAAAATTACTTGTCATTAATTAAATAGTTGGTAATTCTATATAAGATCTAAATAAATTAATTATATTATCCTTACCAATCAATTAATGAATGATACATTAGTTGAGATAATTTTTTAAGATAAAAAATTTAAAATGTATAGTATTACTCTTTAAAAGAAATTATTAGACGCTATTTTTATAAAAAATTATGAAACAAGCACTTGTCAATGAATTTATACACAAAACACTCTCTTACACATGTCACCGCTTCATTAGCCTTTTCAAATTTTACCAACAATATAAAATAATCGAATGCAAAGATTTGTTGGGTTACATTTCCCACATTTAATTCTTGTGCAATATTGTAGGATGACTTCAATTGACTGAAATAGTCAAATGGCAATGTAATCGAAAAATCGAAAACTAGCCCCACGTCCCACAGAGTAATCCACCAAAATGAGCAAAGTGTCTCCAATCCAGAGATATTCAGCAAAACTCTTCTCCGGGAATTGGCGAGTGACTGAACCCGTGAACTAAGCGTTGCCATGCTTTTTGTCTTCGAGCAAAAATTGCACAAGGCTGGATGCAATCACTTCATTGGGATCTTAATTGCCTTTATTATTTTACTAAAACCGGTCATTTGTTTTTTAATTACCTTTAAATGTTTAATAGTTTCGGTTGGTTACACAATGCGAGACTAAGACCGTAATAACATAGCCGTTTTTCTTATTTTTAGACTTTTTATTAGAATTATTATGTTTAAATTATGTGTTTAGAGCATTACTAAAAGTTTCTTTAAATAATATTTTATTATTTATTTGAAAAGGTACATTAACTTTTAAAATTTTAAAAGACACTTCAATTAAATTTTTTTTAAATAAAAAATATTTCTCTCTCTTTAATTTTATAAAGTATTTTCTCCTTCTTCAATTTATATTTTATTACCTTTTATTAGAGAGAACACTTTAATTTCTATTTATCTTTCCTTTTAAAAAATAATTATTTGATTAAAATAATATTAACTTATTTCTATTTGAATAGTGTTTTGGCAGATAACATAATTTTTCACTCTACTATTTGCCATATAAGTAAGTAAATAAATATTTAAAAAATAAAATTAGTAGAACCTTTGGATGATGCTCTTAGTATATCCTAAATTACCTCTCCATCATAACCAAAATCAAAAGTCACTTAGATGACTTTACAATAAGAAGTTGATCAAAACCTCTTAAATTAATTTTTAATGGAGAATGCAGTTAAAATTTGAGCACCAATAGACCAAATTTAATTTTAAATATTTAAAAGAAAACTCATTAAGTATACCAAAATCATAATTAGAAGTCTCGTTATATTAAATGTCTCTTTTCCAAATTATATTCCGAGTAGATGATCAGCTCTATGATGGCTTTAAACTCAAAAGCTTTTCAAAACCTCTTAAATTAATTTTGGACTGATGCAATGCGAATATTTGGACTTCCAACAAGTTAAAACTACTTCTAAATATTTGAAAGAAAATCAACATCATAAAAGCCCATAAGAAGACTTAATTTCTATAAAAATATTGAGTAAATCCCTTTATTGTAAGTTTTTTTCCGTTTAAAATAAAAAAATAAAAAAGTGGACAAGTTCAAATTAATTTTTTAATTCCTACCTCCCCTAAGAGTTGAACTTGAGCGACCAGACTACTTGGTCAATCACGGAAGCAAATCCCTCTGTCATATGTTTGCTAACTTAAATTTTTTTTTTCCTTTAAATTAGGTACAAATTCGCATGTGGACGTCCACACTTACAAAAATTAATTATACATATCGATCACGCAAAAGTTCCGAATTCGGTCTCATTCACGGGCATGGCAGATCGTTGAAACATGAACGAATGAGATAAAAATTTTATATTAGAATAATAAAGTACAAAATAATTTCACTCGAAATTCGTAGGACAAAAACGAAGGAAAGCTTGTGGCCCGTTAAGTATTAAATTAAATATATAAATATCTTAAGGTGTTAAGTTTGAGAAAGGGGTGTGTAATTATTGTCTAATATATTTTATGGAAGAGGGAGAAGAGGGAATCCATGTGAGGTACTGAGTTATACGATATGCCAGCTTGTTTGTGTTTATTTTTTTATGTGTAGCGTGTAGATGTCGCTATTTGTGAAATATTTTGGATTTATTCTATGAGATAAGCTAAATTAATATTAATAATAGAAGAGGTAGGAGCTTTTGGCTTGCATGCAGCCCCTAGTTTGTCTTTAATCAAACTCCATCAATTAGCTCAACAAAAAATCAAAGCCAATTACCTATTTTATTTCTATTCCAATAATTAAATATTTTTCAATGCTTGAGAAGCCATAATAATGCTGACGAGCCATGTCCCTTTTTTCAATTGATTATTAAGAGAAAGGCTGAAAGAGTTGCTATCCATGGCAAGCACCATGCATGCATGTCATATTGTCACGATCCAAGCTGTCACAGTGAGATGGAGTTTTCAATATTTAATTATTTATTAAAATATTTCTTTGAAAAATAATACTTTCAGGAAATTATTAATGGCTCGACTCCTATAATTCTATTACGGTTGTCAAATTTTCATTCAATTTTTTTTAACCATTAAATAATCCAAATTAATCATTTGGCTTGATGAATTGATCAAATTCATCACTTGGGAAATTACTTGTTCGGTTTCATTGAAGATAAATTGTGATTTAACCAACATGTTTGAAATTGAATAATGACGATTATATATTGAAAATTCTATAACCCTATTAATCGTAAACTGTTTTTAATATTAATATATACCTTATGAATTACAACCATTACAAAAAAAAAAAAATTCATAGTTGAAGCCTATGCTCAATTAGGAAAATTAAGGGAACAACTCCCATTGATTGTAGGAGAGACTTTAATTCTCAACATTTACGAAAAGATGAAAAAGTACCAACAATTACTCAACCAAAAACCAAGTAGTTTGCTATTAATCATTAACATTAATTCAACCCATTGGTTTTGTTAAAATTGATAAAAAAAACTATACCCGATATTCCCTCTTTTTGTTGGTTAACAAAAACCTCATTTGCAGCAACTTCTGACCTCCAAAATAATTTTTCTTAATTAGGCTAATCACATCATATAGTAATATATGCCTACACTATTATAAGCATACATGTGTACCTACGCTCAAATTCTTTGTTCTAAATTCAAATATTAACAACTGGTCGTCAATCTGAGTGGCATGACACTTTGTCCACTCACGCTATCATAATTATAATTTTATTGAACAACCATGAACCACTCCATAGAAAATTGCGCTTATTAGTTGGACGATTAAGTCAGCTCTTTGTGAATGAATTATGAAGCATTAATATAATTAATTTTAACTCTCATGGTAATCATTGAAGTACTGAAAGAGGATCTAACTTTAGACTTCTTAATATTAGCATTAAACCAGCAAATCATTTTGATTTTTAAAATAGAATATAATTGAGATCCCCAATTCTTCATCTCACGGATTTTTATCTGTCCTTGTACTTCAATTTTTAAAATTATACTTTATTTGAAATGCCAAATTAAAATGAACCTCAAATGCACAATTTTTGGGACTACATAAAGTCAACAAAATTATTTTTGAACACCAAATTATGGGAAAGAGTAAAAGAAATTTTTTCTTATGCTTACAAAAGGATGGTGTAAATACAGTTCCATTAGAACAAGCATTTCGTTCTCTGTGATTTTCTTCCATTTATTTTTTTCCCCTGAGACAAACAAAGCATGATCACTTTTTTTTTTTCTTGAATGATCGAAATTCCGAATCTGCCACCAAATTATACGCAGACTCAAAATAAACAAAAAGAAATTAAAGTGAAGTAAAAACTATATCCACAAAATTAATAACCCCACGTACATTCTTTAAGAAGGGGAAAAAAAAGAAAAAAGAAAAAAGTCCCCATTGAATATTCATCCCCGGATATGTCAGATTCCGGCACCGGAAAAAAATTGCTAGTCTTCATTAATGCTTTCAAGATGAGGCCGCCATACCACAACGCGGCTGCTGCTCCGGTGATGGCGCCGACGCGACGACGATGATTTCTTATAGGAAAGAACTTCTGTGAGATATTGATCACAAGATGTTACATCTTTGTAACATTTTTTACTCTTCGTGGAGGCCTTATTTTTGTTGTTGTTACTGCATTTTTTCTTCTCCCCCGGCAACGAAGAAGCTGGAATCAAGAAATATATGCTGCCGCGTTTGAGCTCCGACTCCGCCGAGAGGATTAAAATTTTGCGCACAACGCCTTGGGAACAAGGTTTGCTAAGCACATGATTTGGGTTTGCTTCAAGGATCTCACCAGCAGTAATGGGACGTGTAATTTCTTCAACGTAGCCATTCAAGTGAACTATTCGGATCAAGTCTAGGGCTCCGCATGGAAGCACACAAGCCAAACAACACCTTAAACTATTGCCCATTTCTGTGAATATCAAGATCAAGACTCAAGCTAGTTCTCAAGTTTTGAAACTCTTTTTTGGGTATGTGTACGAATATTGTGACCAATGCTTAACGAGGCTTTGCAATGCTACTATATACAGCAACATGGAAGAATATGTGCATTTTTTTATTATTACGTTTAAATTACGAAATTGTCCTCCAAGCCACTAGTTTACAATATGGGTTTTGATAAATTAATGATGGATATGACCTTGCTTTTATAGGTAATTAACTTAGGCCGCCTTGTTTATGTGATTGTAATTAGTATTCTAAGGAAAGTGGATTATGGTTCTTTTAATTATTAATTATTAATTAGTAAATGATAAGACAAGGATCCTCTCCTAGTGTTTTTTCTCTCCTAGTTTCTCTTAGTGAAAATAAATGGTTAAAATTGAATTTTAAACTAACTTTATTTATTGTATTTACAATTAAACTAATTTTCTCTATTAAATTTAAAAGACTAGGAGAGACTAGGATGGAAAAATACTAAGAGAGAATTTTGATCCAAGAAAAAAATCCCACTGACCATATATGCTGGTGACGTGCTCTTTAGCTCCATTTGTATTTGTATTCCGTGTTAGTTCTGAAAATCATGAAGTTTCACCAAATAAATTATGAATTTTTGCCAAAAGATGAAAATTTCAACATGATAGATTAAAGCTGTGCGCAAGTGTGACCCTTATTAAAAGCACTTAATTTATCAATGTAAATTTTATTTTCCCTCAATTTTTTTATTAGTTGAAATTAATAGAGGATCCAGAATAAAATTTATCGTAAATCACGATGATATTTATTATTATTCTTTAAAAGGAAAAAACAATGCTGACCATGAAAAAATATAAAATAAGAATTTAGAGAAACAAACAAATCACCGATTTTTTATATTTATTTGGGTCGTGCCAATTTTTATCATGAGTCCAAATCGTCTTGTCATTGGAACTTGGTCACAGTCAGCTAACAAATATGAGCACCTGAAATTAAACTCAGACTTGTTGCTCATTATTTAAATATTCAAGCATAAAAACAAGAGTGACAATTAAGACGAGTTCATGAAGATTCGACTGTACTTATATAAAATTATGAAAAAATACAAGTAAAACGCGTTTATATGAATAAGAAATCATCCTTTTTTTATTTTTTTTTATTTTTTATTTAAAGATAGGAGAGTGAATAAAGTCTAAATTTATTTTTTAACTTCTTACCTCCCTTAAGATTTGAACTCTAATAGGTAGTAAAAGAAAGTGGTTTGAAAGCCACTCCGCCAAACCCTTGAAAACAAATTCTTAATCAAACTTAATTTTTGCAAATCAACTTCTAATTTTACCTATTTAATTGTTGTGATAAATCTTTTAACTCCTAAATAGGCTAATAATGGTCCAATTTTTTTTTTCTTTTTAAAAGAAAAGAGGGGTGGGCATGTCCAAATCAATTTTTACTCTCCTTCCCACCCCCAAGGCTCGAACCTGAGCCCACATAAATAAGGGGTGATAGATTGCACTGCCAACCAACTTGGCTACGCTCTTGGGGCTAATAATGGTCCAATTTATTTTTACAGCAGCCAACTAAAATACTTTTAATATATAAAATGGAAAAGACAAATATTAATCTTGGCCCTTTTTCCCCCATAGAAATAGATGCTATATATCCCCAATCTTTTAGCTTGCTTAAAATTATTGTCATCAAATAAAGCTTCTTTTGTTTTCACAATATTCTTATGCAAAAAGCAGTTTGACTTTTTTTCTTTAAGAAATTGTTATTTAACTAAATAGAAAATAAGATTGTTTTTTGTTATACTTTAAAATGGGTTTCTTATATTTTAACAAAATATTATGGAAAAATATTTTGAAAAAGTTTTATTCAAAGCCCCTCTCTTTTAACGAAGATTAATGTACTACATAATTTTAATTTGTTATGAAGGCACTTAAGCAGTACAAGAAGTTTTGGAATCGAATCAAACTCCTACCGATTTGAACATGATCTAGGCTATATCAATTTGGAAAATGAAAAATTGTGAAACATACTACTCAAAGCATTGTTGAAAGAAATCCGTACTTAATCACATATGGTTTCAGTTCAGCTAAATTTTTTAAAGTTTTTTTAGAACTTTAAATTTTTCTTATTCGGTCATTCTATGCCTATATTCGCGATAACTCGTCATTGGAGCATGTTGTGGGACCCTATTGGAGAACTACAGTTAAACAATATTTTGTTCAAAAAATTTACTAGTCCAAATTATAAATTCAGGAAGGAGTGATTGTCTCACATGCTGTGACCTAGTAAGTTGGGGCATAGCTATATATCATTTTCCAGGATATTTATTTCATCGTGTGCATTGGCAAAATGAAGATGTGATTGGAGGGCGACTTTAGTTAGGTGACTAACAGGTGAGAAGTCCGAACTTCTCGTACTCTTGGCTAAATTATTGTCTCTTGTATTTTTGTGTTTGTTCCTTTAAAATATACCTTTGAAGTTGTACTTGATGATTGATTTGTATTTTTGTCATAAAATAAGTTCCCATTGGTATGTTGACATCATATATTGACAATGTTTTATCTGTAACGTGATAGTTAATTTGATGTAACTCGTTATGTATTTTGTTGTAACCATAAATTGTCTATGTAGCTCGGTCATATTTAGTATTTACATGCTTCAGTTCTTGTATTTTTACAATTCAAGTTGGTAACATAATTTGGTACGATTAGAGTTACAGTTCAAGAACAAAAGTGTTAGTGGTGTCTACACCCCATGGCTCGCACGAGGAGTTTATTTATCTAGCTAATGGCATCTAGGGCAAAGAAAACAAGACCTGGGTGCATATTAGATGTGGGAAGCAGGTGAAGCTTATCAGGAAGAGAATATATGGATTGAAGTGATTTTCAAAAGACTGGATGATGATCATCTTCTTGATAAGGCAAGATTAAATGAGTTTGTTCTTTAAAAGTTAAATATTTAAATATTGAAGATGAACTCTCTTATCAGATAGATTCATTCTGATCCTTGGTGTGTGGGTTATCTATAAAAGGAAAATTCCTACACGTTCAGAAGTTGGAAGACTACAGAGCAAATATTGTGATATATCTCTTTGTTATTTGTGCTTGAAACATCTTTGTTACAATGGAGTAGTAGTCTTTCGGTCTTCATTGTTCTATGTCTATTTTAGAGGCAAGGTTCTGTTTATATTTGGTCTCTTTAGCAGAGGAGGCCATTTGTGGTAGTGGAGGGATTCTATATAAAAATGGCAAACAGTTTGGTGCGTTGAGGGATTTCAAAGAGACACATTAAACAAGAAGACCAATGGTGCTAACTGAATATTCTGTAGGATGGTTACAACAAGGTGGTGTTAAGATAGTAAGAGGGAGTCTAAACATTGCATAAGTATCCAATAAAAGTTTTATTCATAGATTTCTTAGTAAACTATTCAAATTCTGAACGTAACTCCATGGATGTAGAAATTTGAACTCTGAACCATGTAAAAGTCCTCTTGTGTTTATTATTTTTCTACACTTCGATTATCCTTGTTATAAATATATAATTAACATTTAATCAAAGTTGATAACCCTATAAAATCGGATCTTTCACCATTAATAACTTTTGATCAAAGAGCGTTTGGAAACATATATTAGTTTACATGTATAAGTCAATGTTAATGATAACAATTTTTAAAATGGTAAAAGAAGTATGAAGTTCAATTCTAGCATACATATATTAAGTTTACATATATAAGTCAATGTTACTTATTGATAAAATTTATTGAAATGGTTGCATATTTAAGCTAGTGTTATAAAACTCATTGAAATGGCAAAAGAAGTCGTAACTTCGAATCTAGTATAATCAGAGCTAGTTTGATAATACTGTATTTTTTAAAATAATTACTGTTAACTGTATTATAGATATAATTAATTGTGAAAAAATAGTTAAATGTTTGATAAAATTTATTTTTAAAATTGATGAGAGTCTTAAAAGTAGTAAGAATGTAAATAAATGAATTGAAAGTAATGTTGAATAAAATTTATTTACACATTTATTGACATGTATATAAAATATTTTTAATTGTGTATATGTAATAATTGATAACTAAAATATATATTTTATGTTATTAATTTTATTTTTTTACTTTGTTATCTTAATATAATTGGTAATAATAATGATAATCTCTCTAATCAATGAGGATAATTTTAGATTTTTGCATTATATATATATAATTGTATTGAGTATATAGAACTGATGCTCAAAATCATATTCTTCTTTTCGAAATCTGCAGCTGAATAATGTTATCAAAAGTGATTTTTTAAAAAATTTACTAAATACCAAAATTAGTTTTAATTTTTTAAAATATGTTTGAATCTCTAAAAAATAATCTCAAATGGACCCTAAATATAATAGGATACTTATTACAACTTTGCGGTACTATATAGTCCAGAAATTAACGATTGATATGCATTTTTCTCGATCAAAAGATGTGGCCATATTTAGTAAATAGTTAAAAAGTAGAAGAATAGATCTTCTCTCGTCCTTTACCTAATCAATAGTATAATCCCTAATAATTAATTTTTCTGATACATCTAAATTTGTTTTATCCCTGCGTACTATAGTACTATTCACTAATTTAATTAACGTTTCGCTCTTTAACTCTGTTGTCAAACATGTGCCTCAAGCATCTGGCTTCTACCATCTGCTAACAAAACTTACTTCCCTTGGATTTTTCAATTAATATAAAGTAATGTAATGTAGTGCTGCTGCACTGCTGCTCTCACTCTGCAAAAAGCTTTTGATTTTTCTTTATGGTTTTTCATTTTTTTAATTTATCTGAAACCGTGGGTCGTTTAAGAATCTAGAATATTGTGCCTTTTTATAATTGTATGAATTGAAGCACCGCAATTTACTCTTCAAATTTTTTTATTTTTTATTTACCGTTTATTCGAAAAAAATGTTTGTTTTACCGCACTGTTGAGTACAAGAAATGCATCCAATTAATTTTTTTCCCCATGTCCTCTTCATGGGCATCAACTTAAATTTCATAATATCATATCGTTTTAGTCTAACAATTATTCATTTCCGATATGAAAGACTTTTTTTTTAATTTTCAGACTAAAATTCTTTCATGATTTCAATTTTTTTCTTTTTTTCTAATAATAAACATTTGCATGGAACAAAATTTTTATAGCTTGTATAAAAATTCAGAACATGAGAGCATCCTATTATGAAGAAATCGTAACAGTACACAAAGAAGTAGCTACTAGTTAGATTACAGACCAATCTAGTCGCTATGGTAGCTTTCTCCTTATCCAGCATGACAACTAATTAGGCCTTTTGTCTGGTCGAGTGTGTATCTGCAGAAGAGCCATATAAATGTCGGCTGAAAATAGTTATGGCAACGAAGCTTCATGCCATGGAGGTTTCGGGCACCGACCACTGCACCTTAATGCACAATTAAGATTTTAATAACTCAGTAAAGTATTTAAAGCAAACCCCAACTAGATTATTGATGTAAGATTGAATCTAAACAAAAGATCGATGGTTCAATTCAAGCTATATCCATTATCGAAGAACGTGAGTCAGGGCTGTCTTTGCACTAAAGCCAAGGTGTAAGCTCAATTTATTAATGTATGTTGATGAATTATATGATCATCATTGATATTTTTGAGTATGATCGAAGCGCTAGTTAACCAACCACCACTTGTATGCCGTGGTACTTTTTGGTCTTAACCCTATTATTGTCTCGTACTTGCGGCCACAAATTTTATTTAATTCAAATAAAATGCTGCTTTTGTATGCCTTTTAGTTAATTAATTTAATTATGTATGTGTTTCTTATCCCAAAGTATGTATACAATAATGTTTGTGCTTGTGCATGCTTCATATTTCAGCCGTAGACTTGTCTGTAACTTTTGTACAGCTGTCATCCTGGGTTCCACACGGCTTGGGGGTTTAATTAAATCTGGTTCAGCGAACCAAAAATTTTGGTATTATTAGAGAAATACATAGTGGTGAATCTGGAAAATAATCTGTTATTTTGTTTTCTAGCCATGTAGTCATTAAACTACTTGTGCTAGCTTTCTGTTCTAAACTAAACACGCTTGATGGCATAATTCTCTATGGCAGAAAGTGGGGAGACCACAAAATTGAGCCACGGAGTGCAACATTATAATAATATTCAAAGTTCGATATCCATTTATACTAGTTAAGCTATTCTTACAAAATGACCCTTCTATAATAGATAATTCATAAAATTAACTCATTATAAAAATTTGTTTACAAAATCACCCCCACTAAAAGATAATTTTCCCATAAATTAATAAGAAATTAAAGGAAATTTTATTTTTTAGAGGGTCAACTTACCCACTTAAACAAGTAAATTTGCCGCCAACAACAATGCCTCTATATGAGAAGTGCGTTCTAAAATGACAATTCTATGAGCCTAGACACTTCTGATTGAGACCTACAATATCTCTAGACATGTGCCTTTGAGAGATTAAAAAATTTCACTTGCCAACTTGAGAGGGATGATGAGAATTTAAAATATTCTTTCCAATCAAGAAAAATATGATTGAAATCAAAATCATTAGGAATTTAATCAAATGGGTGCCAAAATGAAGAAACTATAAATTTGTTATGGAGGAATCATGCATAAATCTATAAACTAAGGGGGCAAAAAGTAGAATTATCAAAGAAATTGGCAAGCTTCGATTAGGAACTGTATTTGTATAATGTTTTCCCCTAATTTTTTTGTTTTCAACTTGGGAGCCATTTGACGAAGAGTAATACTATACATCTTGAATTTTTTATTTAAAAAAAAACTATCCTAAACGATGTGCCATTCAACAATTGGTTGGTGAAATAATACATTTAATTCTCTTGGACCTTATAGAGAATCAATAACCACTCAATTAATGACTCATAATTTAGAATGAAATTTGAGATAAAAAATCTAGGATCTCTAAATATGACATTAAAAAAATAATATTTGTCATTATGATATTCGTATATGGCAGGAAATTAAATCATGGCCATTATCGTATCTATGTAATGCAAGTTTGAAGGTAAATAACTCATATATAATGTTGGAGCAATTGATTTATCCATGTCATTGAATTTCTTGTATAATATTGATCTTTCACACTTATGAATGAAATAAAATTTGCTCACCTTTTATCTTTTTCATCACTTGGACCTAGGGTTGGCAAAATTCCTTGAATCTCAATTAGGATTCAAGACGTTGACCCTAATGGTAAGAGATTCGGTCCAAATTTTCTTATTTTGATGTACTATTCGAGTCAGAATTGAGTATCTAATTTTGTCCAAATTTAATATTCAGGATAGAATTTGGAACGTTTGATAATTATAATCGAGATTCCAAAAGTCCCAACTGTGTTGTAAAGTAAAGCTCAAATCTGGGTTTCTAGTATCATATGACAAGTTGATTTGATGAAACACATAATCCGAACATATTGATCACATGATTCAAAACGTTTGAAAATCTTGATTGGGATCTCAAATGTCTCGACTATGTTTTATAGTAAAGTTCAAATCTGGGCTAGAATCGTGTGACAAGTTATCTTGATGAAGCAAAAAGATCTAAGATATCAATCATAAGAGTATGACAAGCCTGTTTGATTAAAAAAAAAATTAGATCTACTTTATCAACCATATTCATATGACATATCGTTATGACAGAATTTGTAGTGTATGACAATAAATTCATATCATCCAAGACATTCGTAATCCTGGTTTTACCCAAATTCATTGTCTAGAACAGAATTGGGGACAATTTTTCTTCTCAATCCATGATCAGGACAGGATCAAGATTATTAGAGTTTAATGTGCTTGTTTGGATCAAAGGAAAATAAAAGAGAAATAACTCAAAAAAATACAAAGAGAGATCTAGAAGTATCTAGAATTGATTAAAGAAAGAAATGAATGAATCCAATCCATCCAAAATGTTCATCGGTTTAGCTCAATATATATACTTGTTCACATAATACCCTTAGGAAGAAGGAATAGGTGCTGGTCCCTAGAGGTCAACGTGAAGAAGCTCAAAAGGCTGTGTAGTGAAGCTTTCAATAGAAGGAAAATGCTGCATATAACACTTTCCAAACTGACATGCATCGCAGAATTTAGGTTGAATTGTTGAATTGATTTTAAATACTGGATCTAATCATTTTATGACTCGTTTTAGTGCATGAATGGTTGGATGTCCTATTCTTTTATGCAACAAATTGTAGTCAATAGGTTTATTAGAAGAAGCAATAAAGCCGTAGAGGCATTTTTATTGGTTTGTAAGTTGTTTACATGTACTTGCGGAAAACCAACAATACCTAATGAACTAAGCTGGGTAAACACTAACATAGGACCTTCTATTGAACTATTTATTTCACTAGTATTAAGTGCTAGAAAGTGTGTATTTATAATGGAGAAAATCATCATTTTACACTCAAAGTCTCACTAACACCCTTACTTTTATGTCTTTAAGTCCTTTGTGATTTAATTATTTATGTTTTATTTTAATTAAGTATTTTATGTATTCTAGGGGACATCATAGTCATTTTCACAATGAACGAGAAATCAGATAGAATAACGGACATCAATTTTGAACTCAAGACAATCAAAAACCTTAGGAGAAGCCTAAAAAGATAAATGATACTGTTCACATATACGGTACTGTTCATATATACGGTACTGTTCACGGCACTGTTCACATGTACTGTACGATGACGTGGCATTATATGATGACATGGAAGCATTTTATTGGACAAATGATGTGGCATTGACCGCTTATGTGGCATTGACTGATAATGTGATGTTGACTGATGACGTGTCACGATCTTATCGGACTAAAATAATGATGTGGCATTGTACGGCAACGTGGCAGTATGTTAGTGGATCGAAAGAACGTGCGTACGGTACATGCATATACATAGAATGACAGCCCTGATGATGTGTTCTATCCAATAAAAACTTGCCACGTGGCGCAATCTTGAGAATCCAAATTATTTTAATTTGATGGCTATGATTTACTCATTGTATCTATAAAAAGAGAAAAGGAATCTGACATCTCTGAATCCATTTTTAAGCTCCATTTTCTGTAATTCTATCTCCATCTTGTATTTTCTATGTATTTTAATAAAATTTTCATTTTACCCCTAGTTCAATTATAAGTAGCTAATTTTCTTTCAAGCTTGGGTTGAAAGTGAAGTCTCAACATGCTCTATGGGCTTAATTTGGTAAATTTACTTTTTCTTCCCCTCTAATTTATGTGGATGTTTTGACTTTTTGTAGACAGATAGTAATAATCTTGTCTAGATATCGGCTAGCATAACCGTCTCGTTGGGCAAAGTTATTACTATTTGGCACGTGGAAGCACTTAGCACTATATCTATTAGAGTGAGGTTCATGAGAAATGAAAAATCTCCCTTCGTGATTTAATTAGTACTAATAATGAATGTTAAGCTGATAGTGCATGTTGAGTATAGATCTGGAGATCCAAACACTTAATTTTAATAGTTTATTCCCTCTGCTTTAATTTAAATTAATAAATAACCTACGTCATTTTCATTATAAATACAATCATCCACTTAGAAAATTAATTCTGCAAGTAATTAAAATCAACCTCCTTGTGCGATCGACACTCTTCACCATTGATCTATTCTACAATAGATTCGTGCATTTGCGAGTTCAACAAAATTTACACAACAAGATTTTGGCGCCGTTGCCGAGGAGGTAAGTTATTTTAATTTGTAGAATAAATTTTCAATTTCTTTATTTATTTTTTCCTTGTAATTTTTTTTATTATTAAAAAAGAAAAAAAATTAAATCTGCATTTTGAGGTAGGTATTTTTCTTTCTTTAAATTTTTGTAATTTAATTTTCATGTTATTTTTTCATTTTGTTAAATTGGTATGTTCAACCACCTATTAATTTATTTTAATTTATTTCATGTATTTTTTTTATATAAATAGCACTTGAGTTTGTTTTCATAGTAAGATTGTAAAAGCGTGATAAGGTTAATATAATAATTTCTCTTTCTTCTTTATTTTTATTAATTTTTTTACCATTTTTTTCTTTGCATGCATGGTCGTAGGTCACAGTTACCTAATCTTGATCCTATAGATTTTAAATTGCAAAAAACACTTCGCACACACAAACACATTGCAATTAAAAAAAAAATTAAAATGGATTTGCAACCAAGGCCACAAGAGAGGCCATTTAAGGACTACTTCAGTTACTTAGCTAACTTGAGCACATCATGCATACGATACCTAAATGTACCTGCTAGGAGTTTTGAATTAAAACCTAATGTGCTAAATTGTCTCCCAACATTCTATGGCCTAGAAAATAAAGATACATATAATCATCTGAATGATTTCCATGCTATATGTCAAACTTTTAAATATGAGAATTTTTTAGTTGATGATGTTAAACTTAGATTATTCCCATTTTTTTTAACGGATAGAGCTCGTTCATGGTTCAATGCATTGCCTGCTAATAGCATTACATCATGGAAATAAATGGTAAAAAAAGTTTTGAATAAATACTTCCCAGTACATAAAACCAATGCTATTCGCAGGGAAATTTTAGAGTTTACCCAAAGAGAAGACGAGCAATTTTTCAAAGCATGAGAGCAATTCAATGGGCTACTTCTAAAGTGCCTACATCATGGGTATGAGAAATTGCACCAATGCTAATACTTTTTAGAGGGATTATTGCCGCATGTGCAAGAATGGTTAATGGCAACAAGTGGTGGAGAGCTAATGTCAAAAGGTGCATAAGAGATTTGAGATTTCTTCCAACGACAAGTGGATAATTCCCAACAACGGAGTCGTTCACTCAGGAATACTAAAAGAGTTGAGGGAGTGAATGAGGTTCACATTAGCAAGTCAAGTTCGGAAATTAAAAAAGTCAAAGAGATAGTTGAATGTCTTTCCCAACAAATAGCATCATTAACAGCTACTAAATTGACAGAGCTACATGACCAGGACTCATACCCAAATCAAGCTAATGCCATAGGTGTAATGAGAAAGTCATCAAACTACAACCCTTACTCCAACACATACAATCCTGGATGGAGAGACCATCCCAATTTTTCATGGTGATAGGTGTCGAAGCCAGCAAATATAAATACCTACTCTAACAAAATTGTGTATAGTGATTGAGCAGGGTCGTGTCCACAGAGATTGGTAATTATTAAATCATTTTTAAAATAAAAATGTAAAATTGGGGGATTGTTGACAATAATGAAAATCAATTTAAATTAATAAGAATGCAAATTAAATGTGTAATTAAAAATGGGAAAACTCTGGTTGAAGGAATTAATTCAGCTTTGATTCGACTACTGATCATCGATACAACTATAAATCATTACTGCTTATGAATAGACCGGTTTATAGCATGAGACACTCTAATAGCCAATCTCTCCTTAATTAGTCGATAACCAAGGTACAACCATTGGTTATTTCTCTAATCAATAGACAATCCTAGATACGATCATAAGATTTAATCAATTGACAGCCTGAAAAATTAGAGAGACCCAAATCCTAATTAACAAACGCATACGATGGTTCATTTAAATTAGATTGTTTATTCCCATAACACAACACACTGCTATGTTATTTGCCACAAATATCAAAATCTTCACACGATGAATCTTTCAATTGGCAGTAGATTAAATTGATAATTAAATAGTGGCCAATTATCTAATTAACAAAGATAATCATGACAATAATTTAGAGAATAAACAAATACCCAAAAAGCAATAAAACAATTAAAAGCACAAGAAAGATCTCACAGTAATGGTGAATCAAAGCTTTATTAACCTTCAACTAGAAAAATAAGTTTAGTTCCTCATGGAGAAAAAGAGAAAACCCTAAAAAAGATGAAAACAATTAATAATCCAATTCTAATTCTCCACTCCTCCTTCTTTATCTCCCCTTTTAATAGTTCTCTTAAAAAGGATAAAGATAAAAATATCTAAAATCTTATCTAAACTTACAAGAGTAGTAAAAATATAAAACACGTTTAAAAAGAAATTAAAACGTCAAGTCCGCAATTGATAGCACGCGCCCACGCCTTATCAACAAACTTCTTCTGGAATCGACTGTCATATGCCCACGCCTTATCAACAAATCTCTTCTGAAATTAAGAATTTCTCCAAGAAGTCATTTTATTCTCAAACATCATCTTGTAGCTCAATTTAGCACTAATCAATAGAATTGCACCTACAAAAATAAAACACAAGTAAATCACAACTATTAAGTGCAAAATATTGATATTAAAGGGATTAAAAAATATAAAACTAGTGCATGAAACGCACTATAACAAATTCCCCCACACCAAGATAATGCTTGTCCTCAAGCATATAACTCGAGAATAATCCCAAATCTTCCCTCAATTCTCATTCCAACTCATCCAAAAACGATCTTAAGCAAGCACACCTCAAGGATTTAAGTCAATCAACATTCAAGAGACAAGGATTTCAAAGCATAAAATCTCAGAAGCTAGCATAAAGTCACTCAACCACCAAGACAATCTTTTCAAAATCCAAATGCAACAAAATTTAATAGCCCTCGCATTGATTTCACTCCATGCACTCAAAATATTTAGGATATCATTTATGCACTCAAATCAAATCAAATCAAATAATGCTATTACCATAAGCTTGCTCATATATCACATCTCAATCATAAAACATGAATTAAATGCAAAAAAAATCTAAGGGTCTTAGTAATGTTGTAATGAGGCAAAATGGATTGAATGAAAAAGAAAGGTCTATGGAATAAAAAGAGATCAAAATGAGAAGAATGAACCCATTGAATGAACCTTATGACATCAAAATGTTTATTGCTACTTAAGTCGTCAAGAGTTTTTTTTTTTTTTGGGTTTTTTTTTGTTTTTCATTTTTTTTTCATCTCTTTTTTTTTTCTTTTTTTTTTCTTCGACGAATCTTGCACAATTTTATTCAAGCATAATGCAACTTGATGTAATTGAGAAAATTTTATTCAAGGTAGCAAAAGCAACAAAATATATCCAAACAATGAGTTCAAAAATCTCCTCAAATTAAGGCTTAAAAAGTAGGTAAATGGGTAAGTAGATGTAGAGAAGTAGATGGTTAAGGATCAAACAAAGGTAACAAATTAAAACAAATAAAGATCTTCGAGTGGAGAAAAAGAAAAGAAATGTGAAAATAGAAAAATGGAAAGAGGTTTGCCCTTATCATTTTAATGCATAAAATCCCGTAATGCGGCTTCAACATGCATAACAAAGCAAGTTCTAGAATAGACAAACTAAGATTGATATTCACTCAACAAAAATAATTAGAGTAAAGTGGTTGCTCATAGGCTCAAATCCTCTCAAAGTTGGTGAATTTGCCATCAAATTATGCACACTCATCAAATGAATCAACTATCAATAGTGGTGAGTTATTCATTTAAGCAACCAAGACCAAGCTAATCAAAACTCGAATCTATTCATGCATCTCAACTGACATCCAAGAAAAATAACACTAACTCCAAAATCATTCGAGGATGAGCAAAATGAAACAAAAACGATTTCACAAAAGAAGAGAGAAAAAAAAATGACACGACCAAGAACGCTATTCAAAATCATCTTAAAAGCAACAAAATAACACTTCTAGACATTAATATTGCAAAAATCACTCCCCTATACCAAAAATCACTCCCCCACACCAAGAACATACATTGTCCCCAATGTATGATAATCACAGTTCATATAACGAAATAAAGCATAGGGACAAAAAGATTAAATGCAAAGAAAACGTCCCTGAATTGTCCCCATATCGTCTATGGGCTTGGCGGAAATGGTGGGTGGAACAGCAAATTGACGTCGCGGGTTGTGACTGGAACGGATCTGAGCGTGGATGGCGTGCATGACTTATGGTAGGCTGAAGCTCGTGGGCGGCTGCTAGAACTTTGGAGCAATGAGAGTGGTTGTCATGGTTGCTGGCGTGGATCCCGCAGGTTGTGGACGCGCGGCATGCTGGGTTTGAACGCAACTGGAACGTCACTGCTGGAACGTGGGCGTGATGGATCTCGTGGACAGATCTGGATGCGGATGGCGTGCATGGAGGTTGTGACGTCGGCTGGAGCTCGTGGGGAGTGGATGGAACGGATCTGGACGGTGATTGCTAGCTCATGGGTTGGTTGGAACTCGTGAAGAGGCTTTGCAGATCGTTCGTGGAGAGTGATGAAATGGCTTGTGGTTGTTGAAAATTGAAGCACAAAATCAGTTAGTTTTTTTTTTAATAAAATTAAAAATAAAAACAATAAAATAAAAACTAAAATAAACAGTTGAAACTGTAAAAATTACAGAAGAACTTTTTTATTAAGCACATGGGCAAGCCTTAATAACTACTATAATAAATTAAAAACAGAAATACTTATTAGTTAAGGTGTGGGCACGCCTTAACCAAAACTTTCTTTTGGCCAAAATAAATATAGATATTATTCAAAAAAATCTAAATTAAAACCAAAAACCAAACATGCACAAAAATTTAAAATAAACATTAAAAACTTTGGGTTGCCTCCCAAAAAGCGCCTTTGTTTTATGTATTTGGCTAGACATATTCATTACTCAATCTCCATAAATGAGACTCTCAAGAGCCACTTTCTACGCAATATTCACCGAAAAACCTTCATAAAAAGGTTTTAAGCGATGACCATTAACTTTAAAACTTTGTTAGTGGTCAAACTCTGAATCTCGACTGCACCATTAGGAAAAACATTAGTAACAATAAAAGGTCCAACCCATCGAGAGCGTAATTTACCAGGAAAACGTTTAAGTTTAGAATGAAAATGAAGAACTTTTTGACCAACAGAAAACTTTTTTCTCAAAATCATTTTGTCATGAAATGTTTTCATCCTCTCCTTGTAAAGTCGTGAACTCTCGTAGGACTCATTTCGAATCTCTTCCAACTCTTGTAATGCAGAATTTAAAACAAACTCTCTTTCATCCTTTTGCAATCCTTTGATGCCCAAGCTGTTGTTTGAAGCAATTACCAATGAATCTTCAACGTCCAAATTAAAAACTTTCTGTACTACATGATCAATAACATTCACAGAAAATACCGGCTATTCATCCTTAGGATATTTCATGGCATCATTCATATTGAACTCTATAACCTTTCCATCAAATTCCATAGTAATAGTCTCTTTATGTACATCCATTTTAGTCCTAGCAGTCTTAAGAAAAAGGCTTTCCTAACAAAATTGGAACAGAATTAGAAGAATTATCCTCTTCCATATCAAGTACATAAAAATCAGCAGGAAAAACCAATTCATTAACTTGTACTAAGACATCTTCTAATACCCCATCAGGATATGCATTAGACCTATCAGCTAGTTGAATTATCACGCCAGTTTCTTTCAATGGACCAACATTCAAAGAAGAATAAATAGAACGAGGCATGACATTAATAGAAGCTCCTAGATCTAACATAGCCTTCTCAACTCTAACATTACCAATTTTGCAAGGGATAGTAAACATACCTGGATCCTTGCACTTAGGAGGTAGTTTCTTTTGGAGAACGGCAGAAACATTCTCCCCCATGTGAACTCTTTCATCTCCTCTCAACTTCCTCTTGGAGGTGCAAAGTTCCTTAAGAAATTTAGCATAACGAGGTATTTGTTTTATAGCATATAATAAATGAATATTTACCTCAACCTTGCGAAATGTCTCAAGGATGTCTCTCTCTTGTTCTTCCTTCTTGGATTTTGCAAATCGACTTGGAAAATGAGGGGGTATCACCACAGATAGGGGTTTTGCTTTGCTAGGTGGCGCATCTTGAGATTGAGGCATCAATTCCTCCTTCTCAAGCTCATTTTCTAAGTTCTTTGTCATTTTCTTGCTAGGCTCTTGCAACTCCTTCCCACTTCTGAGGATGACAGCACTAACGTTTTCTTTTGGATTCACCTCTGGTTGTGTTGGTAATCTCCCTAATACTTGAGACTCTAAGCGGCTCACTGTAGTTGCCAGTTGGCTCACTTGGTTCTCCAAATTCTGAATGCTTGCTGTAGTTGCCTGCTGAAATTGTTGAGTGTTAGTTGCAAGTGATTTAACAATCTCTTCAAGAGACATACCTGACTTGGAGTTTGACTGAGGAGGAACCGATTGGAATTGTTGTCTTGGTGGGTATTGTTGTTGAAATCCTGACGGCCTAACTCCATAGCTGAAGTTGGGATGATCTTTCCATCCTGGGTTATATGTTTGTGCATAAGGATCATATCTCCTTTGAGGCATGCCCGGAAATCCTCCAACTGCATTGGCTTGTTCGAAGGGTTCTTCTTGAAGTGTAGGACACATATCAGTTGAATGACCCATATTGGAACAAATGCCACATGTCTTCACCTGTTGCACGTTACCTACAACAAACTTTTCCACAAGAGAGGTAAGTTTATCTAAACGTTGATCAATAGAAGAAGTACTTACCTCATTCACTTTCCTTTAAGTGAGATCTTGTCTATTGCCAAATTGTTGCGCATTGGCAGCCATGTTTGATATCAACTCCCTTGCTTGAGTAAGGGTATTGTTCACCAACACACCTCCACTAGCAGCATCTATCATACTCCTATCCATCAATGAAAGTCCTTCGTAAAAGTATTGAATGAGAAGTTGATCAGAAATCTGATGCTGAGGACAACTGCCACACAATTGTTTGAATCGCTCCCAATACTCATACAAAGTCTCCCCAGGAAGTTGTCTAATACCACAGATGTCTTTTCTGATGTTGGCAACTCTTGAAGCAGGAAAATACTTTTCGAGGAACTGCTTCTTCAAATCATTCCATGTTATAATCGATCCAGGAGGCAAGTAATACAACCAATCTTTAGCTAGCCCATCTAAAGAGAAAGGAAAAGCTCGCAACTTAATCTGCTCTTCAGTTATACCTTGAGGCCTCATGCTTGAACACACAACATGAAACTCCTTGAGATGTTTATGAGGATCTTCACCTGCAAAACCGTGAAACTTGGGCAATAAATGAATAAGACCAGATTTTAATTCAAAATTTACCTCCAGGTCCGCATATTGAATGCAGAGTGGTTGCTGATTCAAATCTGGTTCAGCTAACTCTTTAAGAGTTCTTTCTGCAGGCGCAGCTTTATCCATCACTTGTTCTTCGAAATCGCTAGATGATTCAACCAAATTAAATACTGTATCTGTTTCAGAAAACAAAGGCGATGAGGATCGTTGCTTATCTCGCTTGGCTTGCTGTCTCAGCTGGCGAGCTGTTTTCTCAATTTCAGGATCAAACGAAAGTGTACCTGTACGAGAAGAACGAACCATAAAACAAGTAAAACGTAAAAAGGATTAAATAAATGACACCAATCCCCGGCAACGGCGCCAAAATTTGATAGGTGTCGAAGCCAGCAAATATAAATACCTACTCTAAAAAAATTGTGTATAGTGATTGAGCAGGGTCGTGTCCACAAATATTGGTAATTATTAAATTCTTTTTAAAATAAAAATGTAAAATTGGGGGATTGTTGACAATAATGAAAATCAATTTAAATTAATAAGAATGCAAATTAAATGTGTAATTAAAAATGGGAAAACTCTGGTTGAAGGAATTAATTCAGCTTTGATTCGACTACTGATCATCGATACAACTATAAATCATTACTGCTTATGAATAGACCGGTTATAGCTACTGAGACACTCTAATAGCCAATCTCTCCTTAATTAGTCGATAACCAAGGTACGACCATTGGTTATTTCCCTAATCAATAGACAATCCTAGATACGATCATAAGATTTAATCAATTGACAGCCTGAAAAATTAAAGAGACCCAAATCCTAATTAACAAACGCATACGATGGTTCATTTAAATTAGATTGTTTATTCCCATAACACAACGCACTGCTATGTTATTTGCCACAAATATCAAAATCTTCATACGATAAATCTTTCAATTGGCAGTAGATTAAATTGATAATTAAATAGTGGCCAATTATCTAATTAACAAAGATAATCATGACAATAATTTAGAGAATAAACAAATACCCAAAAAGTAATAAAACAATTAAAAGCACAAGAAAGATTTCACAGTAATGGTGAATCAAAGCTTCATTAACCTTCAACTAGAAAAATAAGTTTAGTTCCTCATGGAGAAAAAGAGAAAATCCTAAAAAAGATGAAAACAATTAATAATCCAATTCTAATTCTCCACTCCTCCTTCTTTATCTCCCCTTTTTATAGTTCTCTTAAAAAGGATAAAGATAAAAATATCTAAAATCTTATCTAAACTTACAAGAGTAGTAAAAATACGTTTAAAAAGAAATTAAAACGTCAAGTCCGCAATTGATAGCACGCGCCCACGCCTTATCAACAAACTTCTTCTGGAATCGACTGTCACATGCCCACGCCTTATCAACAAACCTCTTCTGAAATTAAGAATTTCTCCAAGAAGTCATTTTATTCTCAAACATCATCTTGTAGCTCAATTTAGCACTAATCAATAGAATTGCACCTACAAAAATAAAACACAAGTAAATCACAACTATTAAGTGCAAAATATTGATATTAAAGGGATTAAACAATGTAAAACTAGTGCATGAAATGCACTATAACACATGGTCTCAAGGATTCCAATAGAATGTACCAGCAGCTCCAGCTCCAGCTCCACCAATGCAACTAATTTCTCAAAATCCTCAAGCCTCTCAACCACCTTTAGACCATACAATCAGAACACAAACTATTCTTAACCTAGACCATGGGAAGATGCATTTCAGAATTTTAAGAATCTTACTCACTCTACAATCGAGTAACAAAATCGCACCATTAATGAACTGCGAAATGAAATGAGAGCGGGTTTCAACTCACAAACCCAATTAGTTTTAAACCTCAAAAAAATGGTGGGACAACTTGCTTCTTCAGTTCAAACCTTGGCAATAACTGTTGAGAAAGGCAAATTCCCAAGTCAACCAGTGCCTAATCCTAAAAGAGTGCATGAAGCAAGTACCAGTTCACCTCAGCAGCATGGAGAGGTCAAAGCCGTCATGACCTTGCGAAAATGAAAAGAAGTCGACAACAAAGTAGAGATACCGGTGATAAAAACAACTCAAATTGTACCGGTAAATGCAAAAGACTCATCATCATAGGAGAAAGAAGAAACCAACCCACGAGAATACGTTCCTAAAGCTTTATTTTTACAGAGGCTAGCTAAAGCAAAGAAGTGAAAATCCACTAGTGAGATTTTTGAAATCTTTAAACAGGTAAGTGTTAACATCCCTTTACTTGATGCTATAAAACAAGTGCCATCTTATGCCAAGTTTCTTAAAGACCTTTGTACTAAAACGAGAAACATTCATGTTTAACAGAAGGCATTTTTAACAGAAAACGTGAGCTTTATACTCCAACACAAAATTCCTCTAAAATACAAAGACCCAGGCTCTTCCACTATCTTATGTAGTATAGGGAACCACACAATTGAGAATGCTTTATTGGACTTAGGAGTTAGTGTAAATATGTTGCCTTATTCAGTATTTGTGAAACTTGGACTATGAGAATTACACCCAACTTCAGTAGTGTTACAGCTTTCAGATCGATTCATGAAAAAATCTTGTGGTATTGTAGAGGACGTGCTTATACAGGTAGATAAGTTTTATTTTCCTGTTGATTTCACTGTAATTGACACTTAACCAATCTAGGATTCAAGGAAGCACATCCTTATTATCTTAGGACGACCTTTTTTGATAACTGCTGATGCTCACATTTAATGCAGGACTGGATATATACAGTTGTCATTTGGCAATATGACGATGGAACTAAATATCTTCAACATTGCCAAACAACCTCACAATGCAGATGATGGAATTGTTGACGTGGATTTAATTGAAGAATTAGTTGATAATACTTTTCTTTCAAACCTTGGTGATGACCCTTTACAAACATGTTTAACTCACTTTGGTTTGGATTTTGATATTGACATATCAATAGATGAGGTTAACGCCTTACTTAATTCAGCACCATCCATGGACACTAACAAATGAAAGTCAAGAGTGGAACAACTAGCACCATCAGAGAAGAAACTGAGTCCATCAGAATCACCACCAAAACTCGAGCTCAAACCATTACCTAACACTTTGGAATATGCATTCTTGGGAGAAGCAATTACTCTATTGGTAATCATTTCATCATTCCTAAATAAAGAAAAAAAAGGTAAGTTGTTGGAAGTTTTAAAAGTGCACAAAGGAGCATTATGATGGACGATAGCCGACATAAAAGGTATGAACCCAATGGATTATATGCATTACATTCATCTTGATGAAAATGCTAAACCTATCAGGGAAATGCAACGTCGGTTGAACCCTAACATGAAAATGCTAAACCTATTAGAACTGAAGTCCTTAAACTGTTGACGCGGGTATCATTTACTCTATTTCTGATAGTTCATGGGTCAGTTCTGTGCAAGTGGTCCCCAAAAAGTCAGGAGTCACAGTAGTTACCAATGCTAAAAATGAATTAATACCCACTAGAGTGGCTACAGGATGGTGTGTATGTATTGATTATAGAAAGTTGAATTATGTCATGCGTAAAGACCATTTTCCTTTACTATTTATCGATCAAATGCTTGATAGATTAACAGGTCATGAATTTTATTGCTTTCTAGATGGCTACTCAGGATATAATTAGATTCCCATAGCACCAAAAGATCAAGAGAAAACCACTTTCACTTACCTTTTTGGCACTTTTGCATATAGGAGAATGCCATTTGGATTATGTAATGCACCTGCTACATTTCAACGTTGCATGTTAAGCATTTTTTCTGATATGGTTGAACAATTCCTTGAAGTCTTTATGGATGATTTTTCTATTTTTGGTGATTCATTCGATCAATGTTTACATCATCTAACACTAGTTTTGCAGAGATGCATAAAGAAGAATTTGGTCTTAAATTGGGAGAAGTGTCATTTTGTGGTAAAATAGGGTATTGTTCTCGGTCATATCATTTTGAGTAAAGGTATTAAGGTTGATAAAGCCAAGGTGGATCTCATTTCCAATTTTTCTCTACCTAAAACAGTCAGAGAAGTAATATCTTTCCTTGGGCATACGGGTTGAATCCTTATCTAGGATAGGCTGATGAAAAACCAGTTGGTATAGTAATACCATAGTTGAATCCTGAACCACTTTGAAAATTAATTTGAGTTGAATCCTGAACCTCTTTGAAAATTAATTTGACCATTACTAGCAGCTCTTCTATAATTTGGCCCTCCTTTAGGTCTAAACCCGCCAAAAGCTCTGTTTCTAGGTATAAAAACTTGATTGAACCTATTTCTCCACTTGGAAGCTCCATGTCCAGGGATAAGATAAATTTGACAGATGATACTCTTATTATTATTAAAACGAGTGCCAGTACCAGAATTGTCATTCTTCTTATTACTATAGTTGAAGCTATTAGAATTCTGTCCTTTTTGAACAAAATTAGCACTCATATCATGCATAATTTCAGTTTATAACTTTCCTTTATTCATCTCTAATCTTGTTTCATGACTCAAGATCATTGAATATACCTCTTTAAATGTTATTTGTTCTTTCTCCAGTCTAGTGAGTATATTAGTTACAAGCGATTCATAGCTATCATCAAGTCCAGTTAACAGATGCATGATTAACTCATTAGAAGGAAGTGGATTACCTCCTATAGCCAAGCTATCATCAAGCTTTTCATCTTATTATAGTAATCACTCTCAAAGAGTGCACCTTTCTTAGTTGTCTGAATCTACATCTTTAGAGGCATGTATCGCAGCAAGCATTTCCCAAAGTTCAAGAGAAGTTTCACAATGAATCACCATTATCAATACAACATCTGTCATTAAAAGAGCATCCAGCTTTGTAGTAGTTTGTTAGTTTTCATCCAAGTAATGTATTCTGGATTTTCTTGTCTCAACATAGCTTGATTTCTAGATCCACTTGATTCTCCTTCTAATTCAGAGAGATAGAAAGTTGGAGACACACTGTTGCCATTAATGAATCCTTCCTGTCCATTAGCCATGGTTGAAGTACAAACATGAGATAATTTGATCGATTAAGTTTTATAGGTTGAATGAAGTTCAAAGAAGTAGAGAAATTAACTATGGCTATTTGATTTGACATATTTGGAGATGATGATGGCTCTGATACCATATTGGAGTTTAATGTGCTTGTTTAGATCAAAGGAAAATAAAAGAGAAAAGAACTCAGAAAAATACAAAGAGAGATATGGAAGTATCTAGAATTGATTAAAGAAAGAAATGAATGAATCCAATCCATCCAAAATGTTCATCAGTTCAGCTCAATATGTATATACTTGTTCTCATGCTGATAATCTAGTAACTAACTAACTTTGACAATAACAGAATTGTTAGACAATTTGGTTTTTTGTTAACCAATTATAATAAGCCAGCTGGCTTGCTATAACCACTTAACACATCAGCACCCATTTTGCTTGTCCATAAAGCCAGCTCATTCAGTTCAGCATGCATCACCATATCAGCATATCATCTAACAGAGATTGGTTAATCCCGATCAGGGCGTTCCAATTGCCTGGACCCTCTTGGGCTATCATCGTTTTATCGGCAATGGTTTTCATTGTTTGCTATCTTATTGTTTCTATGTTCTTTTAGTATGACAAGGGTTGTATTTCTTTTTTCATATTGATATTGTACTTGTAACACGAGGATAAAATTTTTTGACGTACCGTTTTGTTTTATTTCATAAAATTATTTACCTTTCCCTCAAAATTTCCCCAAAAATAGTAATAAAAAAAGAGTTTATGCATCATCAAAATCTTGGGTGATTGATTCAGTTAACGAATCAAATTAACATAAGAGCGGCCGCACCATGCATGTGTTTTCAACTATAATGTTTTCCTAGATTTATAAATACTATTACATATATTTTTTGGAAAAGGACAGCTAAATCCCAAAGTTTAAGAAAATAATTATGAAAATCTCTAAATTTTTAATAATGGACACTAAGACCTTTTTTAACTATAATATCTTTTGAATATAGCAATTAAAAAATAATTTTAAAATTAAATACAACAAATATTATATAAATAAATTAATTTGTCTAGTGGACTCATAATACTAAAATATTTTAAAAATACAAGTTCTTATATTTATTTTAATAATATATTTCTATTTATTATAAATATTTTAAATAGATATTCTTTAAATAGATATCACAATTAGTAAAATATATCTAACTCATTAATAATATTAAAATTATTTAATATAATATTCAAAATAATAATATTAAATTTTTTTGTAATATTATGTATGTTTCTATTTATTCTAAATTTACTTTAATATAATCAAATATGTCTAATAGATTATAAAATATTTAAAAAAAATTAATATTAAAATTATTTTAAAATGTACATATTGTTACATTTCCATTTTTATAAATATTGGAGCCGATTTAATAGAGTTAGAAGGATATTATAATTAAAGGAAGATCTTGGTATTTTTTATTAAATACTTAGTAACCTTTATAATCATTTTTCTAAATTTTGGAAATGTAACTATCATTTTACCTCAACTTTTTAAGAAAAATTTGTTGTATGTTGTGCACAAAAGAAATTACTTAAATGAGAACAAGGATTTGACCAATTTAATATTGTCTTTAGCATTTATATGGACAACAACATCACCATTCCATTGCTTGACATGTGTAGACATTACGATTGGCTGAAATTTGCATGACTTTTTAATAACTTGAAGAGGAAAATTTAGTATTTAGCGTTGACCATTCATAGCAGAGAGAAAAATCATTTGAAACATATGCATGCATTTATTAAATGATCATATTACTATCATCCCAAATAAGTTTTTCTCTAAAATGTGATGAGGTTTTAATGCGAATATTAAAATAAAAACAAGAGAAAAATGGAAGAGCAGAAAGACTAGCAAATGAAGTGTGTGATATCGTAGTTAAACACAATGCCGTCAAGACAGCTCCTCCGAAAGCAAAATGAGAATTTGAGCTGCAAGAATTTCGTACACCCAACGTAATGATTTTTGTTTATCTTCGAAATCAAGAGATAATTTTGTTAAACTTATTGTATATACCAAAAAAGTCACCCACACCCCAGATTTGTTTAAATTATCACACAAACCCCTTTGCTTTCATAAATAACTATTATACTTTTTTATTATAACAACCTAAATAAATATAAACATAGAAATAAGATAAAAATAGTAAACAAATGTCATATGATACAAAAACAAATATTACAGTGAGTATAATTAATAAAATAACATATATATGAAAATTATCTTTAATATTAATTTATTATTAGTCTATCCCAACGGATTTTATTAATACTAAAATCTATTAATCTAAAAATTGATTTTAAGATTTATACTAAAATAGACATAAATGAAAAAAAAAGATATTGTAAATAAAATTATATAAATTTTATAAATTACTGTGAATGTTAGGTATGATTATTTTAATATTATTAATATGTCAAATAGATTTTATTATTGTTAAAAGAATAAGACATATTAATAATGTTAAAATAACTTTTCCAATCTTCAGAATAATTTATAAACTTTATCTTATTTTATAAATTATATTATTTTAATTTTAATTTATATTTATTATAAAAGTTTATTTAAAGTCACCTACTGAGTCTGTGTGACCATTTATGAAATTAAAAAGATCTATATGACCATTTAAACAAATATTTAGAGTGTGGGTGACTTTTCTACTTCTAATAAATGAGATTTGAAAATTATCAAAGTGAAGTCATCACTTATTTATAAAATTAACAAGAAGACATCTGGAAATAATAATAAAATTGATAACGGTATGTGGGCGATTTTACGCGGTCAATCATCAAGATTATTATAATTTAATTGGAAACTAACAGTTACAACCCTAAAGTTAGAAAAAATAATCATAGAGGCCCCCAAATTTTTAATAAAGGACATAAGACCTTTTTCTTTTATCATAATGCCTTTTGAATATAGTAACTCAAAAAAAAATTGTAATTTTTAATCAACACAATAAATATAATATAAATAATATAATCTATCTAGTAAGCTAATAATATTAAGATACTTTAATGTTTAAAATAATTTTAAAAAGTAAATTATTATATTTATTTTAATAATATATTTGTGTTTACTATATAGATTTTAAACAAATCTTTAGGTTAAATAGCTTTTACAACCTATAAAATATATCTCACCTATTAATAATATTAAAATTATTTTATATAAATTTTTATATATTTATTTTAATATATTATGTTCTGTTTATTATAAAATCTACTTTAATATGATAAAATATATCTATTAGAAAGCAAAATACTAAAATTTTTTAATATTTAATTATTTTGTATTACATTTATTTTAATGTTAAATTTTTGTTCTTATAAATCATTGAAGTCTCTTTTTTTCATATTAATAGAGGTAAAGGGTATTATAATAGAAAAAGAATCTTAGTTGATATTCCTTATTAAAAGCTTGAGTGTTTGCGTGACCATTCCTCAAATCTTGGGGTGTAGCTGTCCTTTTTGCTGATTTAGTTTTAGAGTTATATGATATCTACATGTTGTATCTATTTGTGTGGTGTACATTTAGTTTGTAATAAATATTCTATGTCTAATATGCTTTACAATTTTCTCTATCCATATATTCTATAAGCCTATGAGACTAATTCATATTTAAAGGTTAGCTCAAGAGTAAAAAATCATATTTGATGCAGGATATGTCTGTACCACTTGTATCACGTGCATGCATGTTGTTATTTTTACCTAGCCACTATCACATGATAAGGTAATGTGAGTTCACTCGTGTATTAATTTGGCTTTAATATCATACAGAAAGCCATGAGTCTAACTCATACTCAAATAATAAAATACCAATCATGATTCTTTAATTTAAATATGTGTATGCATGGATAACGGTTTTTATTCTTGCCATTTGTGCATGCAATAATACAAGGGTTGACTCTTGCCGTAAATGCATCACATACAATGGTTTTAATTATTGTCATTTTTTTATGTCATGATGATCTTTATCATATTGATGCAGTGTAGAACGATAATAGATGTCGTTCTAACATACGTACTTGAAATTCAAGAAAGAATAATTCTCAAAGAGAGAAAAACTTGAATTAACGACAAAGATAAACTCAAAGAAATGATCTCAAATATTATTGATAAAAAACTTAAAGGCATTACAATAAACTATAAATAACAAGCTTATTTATACTAGTATCTAACTTAATCATAATCCTTCTTAAATAAGAGAAATTATCTAAAATTTTAATTGGACTAGAATTGCAAATTCAAATAAGGTTAATAAAATAAGATAAATTTTAATAAAATACTAAATTGACTCAAAATTTAGAATTAATAATTTATTCTACCCTATATGCTTCCTAGGTTAGTCTTCTCCTCTTCGGAAAAAAAAAAAAAACTTGTTCTCGAGTTTTTCTTGAAATAAAAGACTATCTAGAGAATGAAATTTATAGTGAATGAGTAATTGATCTTGCAATGTGAATTTGTAACACTTTGTATCAACTTTTCTTGAAACTCGAAAATACCAAAACTTCAATTTCTTCTAAAGACTATAGACTTATATGAACAAACCATTAAAAGATCATTTTTAACTTTCTCCTTGCTTTGCTCAATGTATTTTTTGTCCAATTTCTCCTTTTAAGATAAGTGATATTCAAATACAACTTTTTTATTTTCAATATGGATAGGCAAAACCATATCAATTATCTCAAGGTCTTCAAGAATAATTTGTTTAGCTTTATGAATAATTGATAAAACCATGTCAACTTTATCATCTTCAAGAACAATTGGCATCTTGAGCTTCTTGCACAATGTCAACCATATTGTGGGGTATAAAATCCAAATCAAGAATGGATTGTACCTCTTTATTTGAAACTTCAGGCTTATTTGAAATCTCTTTAGAAGAAGCTTTCGTGATATTCTCTTCTTCTAATGACAAAGTTAGTAAAAATCGCTCTTCCATGCTAACATCTTCAACTTGAGTCTTAGATAAATTCTTTCTTTTTATTTATTACAATGGTTGAATCTTGAACAATCATTATATCTTCAATAACTTTAGAATCTTCAAGTACAATATCTTCTTCCATTGGTGAGTTGTGATTTTTATTGGCATAAAAAGGTTATTTTTCAACATTAGAATCCTTTGATAAGGAGAAGTCCATGATAGGATCTTGTTTCAACAATTAACTTCATGCTATAGTTTTGGTAGAATGAATCTATTGAACTCTTGATCTTTTCTTCTTTGGCTCTCATACGATGCTCTTGCACTTGTTCAAATCTCTTTAATATTGCTTTCTCTTTGTCTTGAATTTGCAATTCAATTTCTAAAGCAATTTTAATGACATCCCAATATTCATGAGTAGCAACAATTCATAATAAAACTCATTCTTTAATATTAACATGTAATCCTTTCACAAATCGTGAACTTGTATCTTCACCATCTTTAGAAAGATTTACATCACAATGATAATTTTGAAGTTGAGAATCATATAATCAAACAGAATTTCCACCTTGTTGACACATATCAAATTTACAATGGATCATTTGATAATATTCAGGAGAAATAAAATTACCTTTTATCTTCCTTTTCATGCTATATAACGTTCGATTCTTATCTCTTCCATGTCTTGAGTTCATGTTGCTTGTAAGTTTGTCCACTATTGTGATGCATGTCCCATTAATTTAGAGGACACATACTTGACATGTTTATCCTTTGGAATATCTTGAATAGTATCTTCAATTTTAAAGATCTAATTGAAAATATCCCCAGCATTAGTAAATCCATCATAACAGAAAAGATCATCTTCATCTTCTTTATATCTCATTGTACCACTTCTTTTTTTTTTAATTTTCTCTAGTTTTTTTTTGGTTGTTTTGTTTTTGGGGGTTTTTGTAAGATAAAAAAATTATGGGGTAATGATGTGATTAAAAGACAATATTACGCAAAGCTGGTAAATAAGCAAAATATAGGTTACTGGTGACGGTGATCGGAAAGTTGGACAAGGATGAGTGGATTTGGAAGATTTGAGATTGGCAAGTGTGATGGTGTTGATGGTTTTGACTTAAATCATTATGGCTTGATTGGGAAAACTGAATCAAAGTTACGGTTGGAGTCTTGGTTTCGTTTCTGGTGAACGAGGTGGCGATTGATAGCATGATTTGGCAGGAAAGAAAGGTCTAATGATGGGGAACAATTTGTCGGGCGGGTAGCTATCAAATCATGGTGGATGGCAATGAATTGAGGGGCGGTTGCACGGCGGTTTAGCGGGTATTTTGGCGTGTATTGGATGGATATGGTGGTGGACCAGTGGTTTTTACAGCCGGGATATGGTCGGCAACGTGTGAGAGATCTTATGGTAGTGAAGATCCGCGGGAAAGAAGAATAACGGTAGTGGATGTGAAGATGGCTTTGGTTTTTTTTTTTTTTAATGACATAATTAATGGATGATAGATGAATGATTTGTGTATGGAGTGTGGTTAGTGGTCAAGAAAGTTCTGCTTGGGATAAAGAAAGGTTCTAATACCACTTGACAGAATGCGGAAGTGATATTAAATGTAATTTTAGTGTACATTCTTGAAATTCAAGAAAGAATAACTTTTAAAGAGAGAAAACATTGAATTAACAAGAAAAATAAATCCAAAGGAAAAATCTGAAATATTATTGATTAAAATCTTAAAGTTGCTACAATAAAATATAAATAACAAGCCTATTTATACTAATCCCTAACTTAATCCTAATACTTCTCAAATAAGAGAAATTATATAACATTTTAATTAGACCAAAATTACAAATATAACTAAAATAAGCTTAATAAAACAAGATAAATCTTAAAAAATACTAAATATTTAATTGAGTCAAAATCAAAATATAGAATTCATAATTTATTCTACCCTATATCCTACATCACATATGTTCACCAAATAATAATCTTGATCCTTACCATATATGCATAATATAATGGTGTTCATTTTTACCTTAGTGTGCATACCAAAATAACTTTGATATCTTCATGCAATTCCTTTAAGTTATTTCTAGTACATTTAAATTTTAATATTAATAAATTATCTGAAATTAAATCATATATAGAGAGGGAAAAAGGGGGGCAGAGGAATACATATTACTAGTGTCTTGAAATTGAAGGAAAATACTGACTCCTCCCGTGATTTTTTTCACAGGAATTAATTTCTATAAATGGACATCCCTCGTTTGTCTCATTGCAAAAAATAATAATAAATAAATAAATAAATAAATGAAAACAAAATCATCAAAGCAGAAATTTTCTGAATATTTCAGGGCAACATATATTAGTTTGTTAGTTCAAATCTTAATTAAATAGATCTTTCAATGGGAAAATCTGCAGTTGTTGAGATATACTCGCATATTCAATATTATATTTCATGGTTTTTGCTCATCAATACTGAAAGTTAAGATTGAACTCAAGCATGTCATCCTAACCACTCAAATCAATATTATATTTTAAGTTTTGTTTCATGTTTCCGGACATCGAATAGGATTTGATGGGAAATTTTTTGGCTATATCTTTTAGTCTTGTAGGGTTCTTTTGGATGTTCAAAAAAATTATTTGATTATGGAATTTATTGCACACCTCAAATCAATTTGTTATACTTAATGGAATCAATTTTCACAAGAGATCTCTGACATCAGATGCAAACGCTTATGTAGATGATTTCGAATCACGAATTGAATTCAAGATCTAAATTAATTTTCTTCTTGTATTGACTTTCTTCGACTTTGTAACACAGTATCTCCATGTAGGTTATATATATCCTTACTTTATCTAATCTTTCTTAATTTTTACACGCAATTAAGATACGTAGCATTTAAATTTTCAAGGATTAAGATTTGATTACTTTTTATTTATCGTTTTAAATACCAAAACAAAAGTCTATGTGACTAATGAAAAATCTAAAACTAACGGATGTTAACTATAATTAACAATGGTGGTCTAGGTATTGTAATTTTTTTTTCTTTTTTTTCAGTGTCACATATCCCAAACTCTTTTATCTCAAAATACTATATCATTCATCAATTGGTTGGCGAAATAATATAATTATTTGTATGAATTTTATAAAGAATTATCAACCACTCAATAAATAACACATCGTTTGGGATGAAATTTGGCATAAAAAATTTGAGATATCTACTATTACTCTCTTTTTTTCAAAATCTTAAAATGAATACTTTGCTAAATTAAAAAAACAAAAATCAACAGATTACCTTATGTTCCTTTTTTTTTTAATCTTTGGGAATTTTGATTCTCTCGTTTCTCATTCTCAAAGTCTTCTAGGCCATTTAGTATAAGTTATCAACTCAGTCCAAATTTTTTTTAAAAAAAAAGTATCACGATGTACTTTTGAGAACTAAAAGAAAAAAAAAAAGAGAGAAAGTAAAAAAACCTCAATAAATAAACATCTTTATTACATAGAATTAGTATCTATTATTCCCGAATTTAATCTAATTGTGATAATTGTTTGAGTTCCAAAATCAAATATAAAATAAGAGAGGAGGGAGTTAAATAAAAAAAGAAAGAAAATAAATTTACATGTTAACGTCTGTTAGTATGAAGAAGAAATATCAGATTTTTTTTTAAACAGTACAAAAAATAAAGAGGAGAATTAGTTGGATTTTAAAATTAGCATCGGTTAGTATTAGATTTTTAGTTAGTCACAAGAATGTCAGTTTTGGTATTTAAAAAGAACTGCAGGTGTCTTAATCTTCTACAAACATTAAGCAAAATTAGATTATGAGACAATCTGAATCCTATCTTATAAGAATCTTTCCATGCCTCCGATGCGAGGTGAAACAATATGTTATAAGGTAGAGAAGGAAAAGTTTCAAGAGTTAGCTTTGTCTTGTAAGAACCTGTATTGATTGGTACATTGTCCCTACCCAAAGGCGAGCGGCCAAAATTTGATCTATGTTTACATGCTTGTTGGTCAAATAAAAGGTGAGAAATATGGCCATTTAACTAATGCCCCGGGTAGGGTCGACCACTTTTCAACCAGTTTTATTCGGCTTTAGGCCGGATTCAAAATTTGGGAGAAATAAGGGATAAGAAATAAATTTGAACTTTATCTATCTCTTTTTATAAAAAAAAAAATTAAAGAAAATTAAAATAGTGTGTTAACCAAAATCTCAATTTCCTTTTAGTAATAAAATAGTGTGTTGTCCATCTCTTTTTTTTAAAAAAAAAAAAAGATTAAAGAAAACTAAAATAGTGTGTTAACCAAAATCTCAATTTCCTTTTAGTAATAGTCAAAAAATTCTTTTACTAAAATCTTTTTAGTAATAATAAAAAATTTGTCATAATTATTTAGAAGTCCTAACTCCCAAAGATTTAAACTCAAATAGCTAACTAAGTAAAAAAAGCATTATAAAGTTTTTTAAAAAATATGTTACGTTTATCAATGCGTTACTAATATCCGAATTTACTTTCTTGGTTTCGAAGTTAAAGTGATTTTATGATGGAACTGCCTTATCAATGAAAAACATTACGGTCCCGCTACGTTGATTTCGTTGTACCAGACTCCATGTTTTGTCTCTTGCGACTTAATTACAATCGAATTTAATTGAGGGCCCTATACTCGCTTTTATTGACAAAATATTAAAATATATGATGATGTTAGAAAAGTTATTAGTTAGTAATAAAAATAAAAGGAATAATATAAGATGAAGAGTAAAATAAGATAGTAAAATATTATAGAGTAATTTTATTTATTCCAAAGTCTCTACAAAATAAAGAGATGAGCTTTCCTTTTATAGTTACATAATCATTCTATGAAATTAATAGAGACATTATGGATCATAATTCCTTGTGAGATAATGGGAGTTATAGGAAAGCTAAATGTTGCTAGTGGGAGATAGTGGGAAGACAAATAGGTATATGTTATGAACATCCATATTTATTTGAATAAATTCATAACACTCCCCCTTGAATGTTCATTACAAAAATATGTCTCATTAAAACCTTTACTAAAAAAAACCTTTTATAGGAAAAAATTAGTAAAGGAAAAAGAGTACATAAATGATTTTGGAGATATAGAGTTGCCTCATTAAAAACTCACTTAGTAAAAATCCTATGGGATAAAAACATAGTGAGGAAAAAGAGTACAACATATAAAATTCCCTCCAAAATAAATTATTTTCCCCAACAAGTATACTCCCCCTCATCTTGACATATATTCTAATTTGAAGAAAAATCCTTGAGTTGACGCATCCCAATTTTGTGTACCAATTTTTTGAATATCACAGTTGATAGGAATTTTGTAAATAAATTTGCAAGGTTTTCACTTGAGCGTATTTGCTGAATATCTATATCACCATTTTTTTGAATTTCATGTGTATAAAAGAATTTTGGTAAAATATGCTTAGTCCTGTCACCTTTTATATAACCACCTTTAATTTGAGCAATGCATGCTGCATTATCCTCATATAATATTGTGAGGTTATTCTTAATTGATGACAATCCTCGTGTTTCTCGAATATGTTGTATCATTGATCTTAACCAAATGCACTCACAACTTGCTTCTTGAATAGTAAGTATTTCTGAATGATTTGAAGATGTTGCAACCATTGTTTGTTTCATTGATCGCCATGATACAGCACTATCACCAGAGGTAAATAAATAACCCGTTTGAGATCATGTTTTATATGGATCAGAAAGATATCCAGCATCTGCATATCCAATTAGTGGTGATTTTGATCCATTTGGATAATATAAACCCATGTCAATTGTTCCACAGAGATAGCGAAATACATGCTTTACACTATTCCAATGCCTACGAGTTAGTGTATAACTATATCTTGCTAACAAATTAACTGAAAATGTAATATCACGTCGAGTACAATTTGTAAGATATATTAGTGCACCAATTGCACTTAAATATGGTACTTCAGGACCAAGAACTACTTCGTCATCTTCTTTAGGATGAAATGGATCTCTTTTTTTACATCAAGTGATCGTACTACCATTGGAGTACTTAATGGATGAGCTTTATCCATATAAAAATGCTTTAAAACTTTTTTAGTGTATGTTGATTGATGTAAAAGTATTCCACTTGACAAATACTCAATTTGTAAGCAAAGTCAAAATTTTGTTTTTCCAAGATCTTTCATTTCAAACTCATTTTTCAAACAAGAAACTGTTTTTGAAAGCTCTTTAGGAGTTCTAATGAGATTTAAATCATCAACATATACTGCAATTATTGCAAATCCAATTTCATATTTTTTAATAAAAACACAAGGACAAATTGGATTATTTACATATCCCTCTTTCAATAAATAGTTGCTTAGGTGATTATACCACATACGCCCAAATTGTTTTAATCCATAAAAGGATCTTTTTAGTTTCAAAGAATATAGACTACGAGGTTTATATTCAGGGATTTTCATATAAATATCCGTATCAATAGAACCATACAGATAGGCAGTCACAACATCCATAAGACGCATATCAAGTCCTTCAAAGGCTACAAGACTGACTAGAAATCAAAATGTAATTGCATCCATAACAGGAGAATATGTTTCCTCATAATCAATGCCAGGTCTTTGAGAAAAACCTTGTGCTACTAATCTTGCTTTATATTGCACAATCTCATTTTTCTCATTTCGTTTTCTAACGAATACTCACTTATAACCAACAGGTTTGACATCTTCAGGTGTCAAGACTATTGGTCCAAATATTTTACGTTTAGTAAGTGAATTTAGCTCTGCTTAAATAACATCTTTCCACTTTGGCCAATCATTTCTATGTCGACATTCTTCCACAATTTTTGGATCAGGATCCTCATCGTCATTTGAGATATTAAGAGCAATGGTAAACGAAAAAATATCGTTAATAATTATTTCATTTCGATCCCATGATTTTTCTGTACCAACAAAACCGACCATAATTTCATTATTTTGTTTCTCTTCAGGAGAAATTGATACTTCTTCAGTTGTTGGCAAATTTGCTTCTTCTGGGTCAACGGGATGAATACCATTTTATTGATCAATCTTTATTATTTGATGAGTAGTCAATGACTCTTCGAGAGTGCTAATTTCATTTTGTAATTTTTCTTGTGTTTTCCTCTTCCGGAAAATTTTATCTTTTGAGCCAATTGGCCTTCCTCGTTTTAGACGTACTTTATTTTCATTAGTTTTATCGTGTTGTCCTTCAAGGATCTCAACACGTGCTGGGGCATTTTCAGCTGGAATATGTGATTCTACTATTCTTCTTGAATCATTAAATGCATCAAGAATTTGATTTGTAATATTTTGTAAATGAATGATCCTTTGAACTTCAAGTTCACTTTGATTTGTACGGGGATCAAGATAAAATAATGATGATGCATGCCATGTAATTTCACGTCGTTCATTTGTTTTTACTTTTTCTCCCCCTAATGACGGGAAAACTTGTTCATCAAAATGACAATCCACAAATCGTGCGATAAAAACTGTTAATCTTATAATAATGATTTTGATGATAACAAAAATTATATGTTCATGATTAAAGTGTTGGGGCTATTAAAAAGAATTTTCTAAAGCAATACACTTGTTTAAAGTTCAAATAAAAAGATGAAACTGGAAATTAACGGTGAACCGTTTATTGGAAAACGGTGAACCGATAATTTACAGTGCTAAACAAGTTAAGCACAAAACGGTAAGCTAAATGTCACATGTTCTGGAAATTAACGGTGAACCGTTTATTTGAAAACGGCTAACCGATAAATTCCAGTAAGGAGAAGTTCTCTAGTCTTGAACCGTTTATTTAAAACGGCTAACCGATAAATTCCAGTAAGAACAAGTTCTCTAGTCTTGAACCGTTTATTTAAAACGGCTAACCGATAAATTCTAGTAAGGAGAAGTTCTCTAGTCTTCAACCGTTTATCAAAAACGGAGAGTCGAGTTCTGTTTTGCAGGTTACTGGAAATAAACGGTGATCCGATAAAAATAAACGGTAAACCGTTTATTTGAAGTCAAAGGATAACGGCTAGTTGGAAATTCAAAACGGCTAACCGATTGAGACAACCGGCGAACCGATTATTATCAGAAAGTCAATAACGGCTAGTTTTCAGCTCCAACTATAAAAAGGCTCAATCAAATTCAAACAAGAGATCCAACATTTTGATATTTGAGCTTCCTACTGAGAAACAATCTTCTTTGAGCCTCAATTGTGTTTCATGTCATTACCTCACACATTAAAATTTCAATTGTAATCATTTGGAGTGTGTAAGAGATTATTTGTTATTAAATCTCTATCATTGAGTGATTGTAAGTGTTGGGAAACACTTGGGTTGAGAGATTGGGTTTAATCTCTTATTGTAAAGGTCCATTGACACCTTGGAAGTCAATTGTAAGTGTTGGGATACACTTGGGTTAAGAGATTGGGAATAATCTCTTGATTGTAAAGGTCCATTGACACCTTGAAGTCAAGTGTAAGTGTATTGAAGCCTTGAAGGCTTGCTTAGTGGAATCCTCAAGCCCGGTGAGCTTGGAGGCGTGGACGTAGGCACGGTTGGCCGAACCACTTAAAAATCACGTGTTTGATTTCTCTTCCCTTATCTCTTTAAATTCAAGCATTGTTAATTATATTGTTTTAAAACATTAGTTTTAAATTGTTGTGTAATTTTATTTGCTTAATTTTTAAAGAACCCAATTCACCCCCCCTCTTGGGTAGCCTATATAGAATTTAAAAAACATCTCTAGTTAAAAGTTCGAGATACCTAACTATGGATGGAGAATCAAAACCAACACAAATTCCAAGTCTTCGTTGCAAACCCACTTTATTTCTTTGTGGAGGAGCAACTATGACATAAACAGCACATCCAAAAATTTTCAAGTGAGAAATATCTAGCTGTTGGCCAAAAACAAGTTGTGAAGGTGAATATGTATGATAAGAACTTGGTCGAATGCGAATTAATGATGCAGCATGTAGTATTGCATGTCCCCAACATGAAAAAAATAAATTTGATCTAAGAATTAATGGTCTTGCAATTAACTGTAAATGCTTAATCAAAGATTCAGCTAAACCATTTTGAGTATGAGTATGTGCAACAGAATGCTCAACGTCAATTCCAATAGACATGCAATAATCATTAAAAGATTTAAATATAAATTCACCAGCATTATCAAGTCTAATTTTTTTAATAGCAAAATAAAGAAATTGTGCTCTTAGTTTAATGATTTGAGCAAGAAATCTAGCAAATGCAACACCGCGACTAGAAAGTAAAGAGACATGTGACCATTTAGTTGAAGCATCTATTAAAACCAAGAAATAACGAAACGGTCCACAACTTGGATGTATAGGGCCACATATATCCCCTTGGATTCTTTCTAAAAATTTAGGAGATTCAAAACTTACTTTCATTGGGGATGGCCGAGTTATTAATTTTCCTTGAGAACAAGCAGCACATGGACTTTCAATTGGTAAAAGAATCTTCTGGTTCTTTAATTGATGTCCATGTGAATTTTTTATAATACTACGCATCATGATTGATCCAGGATGCCCAAGTCAATCATGCCAAAGTTTAAAAATCTTTGGATCAGAGAACTTCTGGTTCATTACAAAATTTATTTATATTATTTTTATAATTGTATGATACAACCCAGAAGAAAGAGAAGGTAATTTTTCCAATATATGCTTCCGGCATGAAATAGTTGAAGTGATGCAAAGAAAGTCAAAATTACCTTCATTAGATGTTTCAATATGGTATCCGTTCTGATGAATATCCTTGAAACTGAGCAGATTTCTGTTTGATCTGCTAGAATATAAAGCATCATTTATTTGTAATTTTGTACCATTTAGTAACATAATATTAGCTCTTCCGGAGCCTTCAATTAGATTAGCAGAACCAGATATTGTATTAACATTAGCCTTAGCTAATATTAAATTATGGAAATATTTTTTATTTCGCAGAATTGTGTGTGTTGTTGCACTATCTACCAAACATTCATCTTCATTATTCATCAAGTCATTGTTCAAACTCATTGTATATCTTCACATATGCATATAAAATAAGTCAATTGAATATAAAGAATGATCAAATAGTATAAAGAAAACATGGGTAATTCTCATTTTCCCTACATTCATTTTTCTGTTAATATTTGTTGTAATAGAAAGAAGCCACTTAAGATATTCATTATTCAATATTGTCTTGCAACCATTGTTTTCTAAAATAAACATTATTTATTTATTTTTCATAAAGTATACTTCTTGCGTTATTTATATTTAGCTTCCTCTAATATTTTAACATTATTTATCTATATTTTTTTTACCATGTATTAAAAAAAATTAAAACTAAATAGAGATTACGAGTCGAATTATATGAGGAAAAAATGGTATTGTCAATTTCTTTCATGTACTATAGGTTATAGAAAGTGATAAAAGTTTTCATTAAATTTGAGTTTCATAATATGATAATATAGGACTCACCTATGTTACAACTATTGCAATGTTGAATGTACAACACTTTTTGTCTTCATGCATAATTGCCGTAGGATCTGAAAAAATTTCATCTAACGGGTGAGATGAACCATTACAATAAGTAAAGTAGTCGATTGGTTGAGGAGATTGTAGATAAATATAATAAAAAAATAAATAACCGAATACATTTAAAATTAGGGGATTGAATCTGTGTTAAGAGAACATCGTCGAAATCGTAGCGAAAACCCATAAATTGCTCAAGTTTGTTTGACACATAGTAAATCAGATCATGAAATTAATTGCCAATGGAATTGCGGTTGTATGAGGCTAAAGCAAATTTGAAATCGTGGCAGAGAAATTGAAGACGAATATATCGTTGTGGCAACCAATTGTCACAAGATTGGGAGGAGCTAAAACTTTAGGAATTAGGCAAATGTAATTATATGGAAAAAGAGTGGAAAAATCAACAAAATCATATACAGCAATCAAATCATCAAAACAACTATTAAACCCAGAACTTAATCATGAAGAAGATACAACTTTTTAACACCATAACAGTTATCAAAATTTGGAAAAATTGAAGAGAGAGATAGAGGCCCTAATTTGGGTAAAGAATAACAGCCTTAATAGTATAATGTCTTCACAGTAACAGCTTCACCAGTCAAGAATCTATGAAACCTAAAGCTCTTGTTTCACATAGCATCTTCGTTTTTCCAATCTCCAGTATTCATTCTCTCTTTGCTAATGATTTGTGCTAGGTCAAGGTTTGAGCTTATGCTCTCAATTGTTGATCCATTTTGTTGCTTACTATTTTACTAAAAGAAACTATGTCATTGTGTATGACGCCGAGGGAATATTTACTTTTCTTTCACAAAATAGCATTTTTCATCGTTTATCACCAATAGGGTACAACAAGTCAACGACATGTTCACGATAATTTCTTTATTAATTGTAATCAGCTTCAACGGTTTCTAGTACTCTTTTTCCACTAATTAATCTCAACCGTTAGATGGAGTCCTTTCACATCCTACGGCAATTTTGAATGAAGACAAAAAGTGTTATGCATTGCAACTGTTGCAACTAGGAGGATCCGATAATATAATATATGTTTTTTATTTAAAAAATAATATAAAATACTTGTATTCAAGTATTCAACACTACAATCCTCCGTCCTTGGTAAGTTATCATCGATGTGACAGGGATCTAACAAAAGTTACCTAAAAAATGCGGGTCCAATTCCATCTCGAATTTAGAAAACACATCAATAAATGACATAATGATGTTATTCTTTGCTATTTTTTTTTTTAAGGTAAGGGGGTGGGCAAGCCCAAATATAATTTTTACCTTTTTTATCACCCCTAAAGATCGAACCCAGGTCCTGAAGGACGACAGAATTACTACCAACCAGACCACACCCTTGGGGACATGTTATTCTTTGCTATATGTACATGTCATAATAGTCTTAATTCTTGGCATTTGTGAATATCATGAGTTCTTCTTGATCCTTTATAAATGTTAGTTACATAATGATCTTGAATCTCTATCACATATAAGTGCATTACACAATGGTGTGTAACTATTCATTCAAGTAATCTGTACATCTCAGAATTATTTCTATTGAGAAGTATCCTATGATTCCTATACTTATAGCTAGTTTAACCTAATTTAGTACATTAATGAATTTTCTGAATCAATATTCATTAACTTTTTAAAATTAATGATATTTGAACACAATATTAAAAAAAAGGGTGAAGAAACACAATCAAAATTATGTTGTTTTGCGTTTTTTTATTTTTTGAAATGCAATCAAACCATATAATTTTGAACGTATTTTTTTCCAAATTTTTTATAACCATTTTTGTTCACATATAATTTTTCTTTAGGTGGGGTTATCCGCACTCTAAAAATCATTTTGAACACTCTAATTTTAATGAAATAAATAATTACAAAAACACTCATAATATAAATTACTATTGAGGATATTTTATTATAAATTCATATAATATAATTACTTTGGACACTCATGTAGCACACCCATTATTAAACCTGTAATTGTTCACACCCATTATTAAACCTATAATTGTTCACACCCATTATTAAACCTATAATTGTTCTTACTTTAACCTATAAAAATTTTATTTTTAACATCTTAAACAAAAATTGGTTGGAGGTGACCAATTTTTAATAAGTAAAATTAAAGTAATTGTGAAGACGGCCCCACTTTTTCTTTTTAATTTTCAAAATTAGAAAAAAAAATACCGGATGAGAGAGAGGAAGCTGAAATTGTTCAATCAATTGAAGCTGCATTATATTTCATGGTTCTGCTCATCAGCACTGAAAGTTAAGATTGAACTCAAGCACGTCATTGTAACTACTCAAATTAATCAAAATTATATATATTTTAAGTTTTTTTCATGTCTCCGGACATCGAATATGATTTGATGGGTATTTTTGGCTATATCGTATGGCCTAATAGGGTTACTTCGTATATTTAAAAAAAATTACTTGATTATGGAATTTTATTGCACCCCTCAGATCAATTAGTTGGCATAAATTTTCATGGGAGATCTTTGACATGGTATGCATGTGATTGTAGATGATTTCGAATACACATTGAATTCAATATCTAAATTAAATTATCTTCGTTTATTAACTTTCTTCTACTTTGTACCAATAGTTAATCTCTCTTAAAAACCCAAATTAATTTTCAATAGTTTCATGTGACCATCGAACTCCGAACTCTCGGTTCCAACGCCTAAAAAGGAATGGCTTTCAGTTCCACCGGCTAGAAGATACTAAACAAAGTCGAATTTTTTCCAAAACAATAAATAACTTTGATGGTTTTATGCATGATTACAAGTTTTACATTCTATGTCAAAGGTATGCACAACCAGCTAATAGAATTATGAACACATAAAACGATACATTAAGCAATGTTTAGTTTAATTGGTTATATACGTAGAAGTTATGAAGCATTTAACTAAATCATTAGGAAATAATTAATTATAAATAATAATAAGTAAACTAAAATAGTCAAATATATCCTCAGGAGGTTAATTGAGTGTGTTTTAAGTAGTTTTATTTTTCAATAACTTACACACCCATTGAAACTCAATTATGAGACCTAAGTATTAGAAAGGCGCTCTGTACCATTAGAGCTAAACCTTGGTTATTAAGTAACTCTATTTTGAAAGGCGCTCTGCCACTTAAGTTTAAATCTTAAAAAAGACGAGCATTAAAAAAATCAATTTAGACTTTTCCCACCCTATCATTTTAGAATACATATTAAAAATTTGTTCAATGTATATACACCTAGATTAAATCATTAATCTGATCTCTTTGTAACTTAGCTTCAAGAGTTGGATCATCAGCAAACTGCAACATGATATCATCATATCACTAGCGACAAAATCCGCAATTGTTTTCCTCCTAGCATTGTGCTCATTCAACATAAGCTCAAAAAAACTATAGTAAATTGAATGCATTAAAGATTACTTAGCAATTCAATCACTGCCCAAGATCACAACCAAGATCAAAACAAGATGGTTTCAAACCAATTAATCGGCCTTGAAATTCAATGATTAACCACACTTTGTTATGATAATTAATTGTGATCAAAATACAAGATAAAGCTGAAATCAAGAAGCAAACACACACAAACAAAGAATGATTTACGTGGTGTAATTGTACATGAAACCACAATCTACATCCACGGGAGAAGCCACTAGAATGAGCTTTATTAATTATTCTTATGAAGATTATAGAGGAACAATAGAAAAGATTACAAAGAACAAGATAACATTTTCTTTCTCTCTCAATCTCTCTAGAATGCTCTATGAATTCATCATGAAACTGCTCTGTTGATCAGCTTATATAATAGCTGATGTGAAACCCAGATTGTACAGGCTATAGCCACGTAGATAACAACTTTATAACTAACTTGATTCCTTCCTCACGTGCTTAATCACAGGCATTACTTAAACCTCAGCCAAAACATCTTCAACTTATGACTTAAGTAAGCCACATGTTCAGCTCATGATAACCTAAGCAAATTAAACAGGTTAAAAACGATGTTGTTTAATTAGCCCAGGTTTTGAATTCATCATTTTACTCTAGATTTCTCCACCTTAAGTCATAACCCCTCATATGTCTCCTTCTCTAAATCTTAGGTAATTAACAACCACCCAAGCCAGCTAGATCCAAGCACACCTTGAACTTAGCTATTATAACCACCTTAGTGATAATATCTGCAGGGTTCTCATCTGTATGTACCTTGGACATTTTCACCTCTTCTTTAGACACTTAATTTTTAATGACATGAAGTTTAATGTCTATATGCTTTGTCTTTTCATGATGTGTAGGATTCCTACACAAATAAAGAGCACTAGAGTTGTCATGAAGGACTGTTACAATCTTTTGTTTTACACCTAAGGCTATCATTAATCCTTGAAGCCATAATGCTTTTTTTACTGCTTCAGTAGCAAATATATATTTTGCCTCTGTAGTTGATAAAAGCAACCACATGTTGCAGAGTAGCTTTCCAATTAACGAGACAATCATTAAACATGAACATATAACCTATTAAAGACCTTTTCCTATCCAATTCTCCAGCATAATTTTGAGTTTATATACCCAAGCAAACCTTCACATCTTCCTTTTTTTTTCCCCATAAACTAGTCCATAGCTTAATGTACCATTTAGATACCTCATAATCCATTTGAATGCTTAAGTTGTTCTTTTTCAGGTGACGCCATATATCGGCTTACAACACTTACTATATGTGATGTGTTAAGTCTTGTTAACATTATTGCATACATTAGGCATCCCAATGCATTTGCATAAGGTATATTTTCCATCTCAAGTTTCTCTTTGTTTTTTTTTTTACACTGTAAATTGCTTAGCCTAAATGAGCTGCTACGGGAGTCAGTACTAGTTTGGAGTTCAACATCTTATATGTATGAAGCATCCTAGTTAGACATTTCTTCTATGATAGAAACATGAGACTTGCTCATTTGTTTTTCTCAATTTCTACTCTCAAAATCTTCTTTGCATCCTTAAGTTCTTTATATCAGATTTAGAGCTCAAAATTAACTTCAATTCTTCTATTTTTTTTCCTTTCTTTACAAGCTATTAACATTTTATCTATATACGAAAAGAGATATATGTAAAGATCATCCTTTAACAGCTTGTTAACACACAACAATCATAATTGCATCTCATGAATCCATGTGTAATCATGAATTCATCAAATCTGAGATACCATTGCCTAGAGGACTATTTTAATCCATGAAGAGATTTCTTAAGCAAGCACACATGTCTAGGCTTATTAGAATTTTCATACCCTTCAGGTTAAGTTATGAATTTCTCTTATTGAAGTCTTCTATGTAAGAATACGGTCTTGAAATCAAGTTGATCAAGCTTCATATCTTGTACTGCTGTAAGTAAGAGAGTCACTCTTACTAATGTATACTTGACTACAAGGGATAATACTTCCTTGAAATCAACCCCCTTATTCTATGTATAACCCTTTGCCGCAAGCCTTACTTTAAATCTCCTTGGCTCTGACTTGTCAAGTCTTGTTTTTAAAAATCCATTTACAGCCCACAATTCTTCTATTTGCTGGTTTTTTAACTAGTTCCTAAGTATCATTGTTGTGCAGAGATAACATTTCCTCGTTTATAGCCTCTTTCCATTATGTTTTGAACTTGATCTGGATTGCTTCATTAAAGGTTTTTTATTCCTCATCAACAATTTCTTGTGCAACTGCCAAGGCATATGCAATAAGATCAGCATATCCATATCTTCTAGCAGCTTGATTTGCCTTTGTGATCCAACTTTAATTAGTTGATAACCCTGAGCTTTTGAGTGTAATTCTTATTTTGGTTGTGATGTTTCTTGATCTTCTGACCAGTCAATGATATCACTTGAATCTGGAGCTTCATGTGTATCATCTTAATTTGATGACTCCACCTGAATCTGAAGTTTATCTATGCCTTTAGAATCAATCTTAGATGCCCCTTGAACAGACTTCTTGCTTATCAATTCTTCTTTATTAAATGTCGTATCTCTATTAATTATGCATTTAGGAGGATTAACATTTATACAACATATTTTATAATCCTTAACCCTTTCTGGATATCTTATAAAGATGCCTTTTAAAGTCCTAGGAGCTAGCTTTCCTTGGCTTTTGTGAGCATAAGCTAAACAACCAGATGCTTTCATATCTCAATAGTTTGCAGGCTGGCTAATCTACTTTTGGTGTCTTGAAATCTATGGCTGTATATGGACTTAGGTTAACCAAGTGACAAGCTGTTGAGACTATTTTTACCCATAGAATCTTGGGAAGTTTTGTTTGAACTAGCATACACCTGTTTATCTTTTTTGCCAAGCCATTCTGTTGAAGTGTCAGTTTAACAGTTTTATATCTTGCAATTCCCTTCTTTGCACAATAGCTGTCAAACCTTTGATTACAAAATTCTAAGCTATTGTTTATTATGAGTTTCTTCACCTTTCTTCTAGTTTGATTTTCAACCAAGCTATTCCACTCCTTAAACTTATCAAACACTTGATTTTTACTTTTCAAGATATAAAACTATACTTTCCGTGAAATTTCATCAATGATTAATAAGAAGTAGCTGTTACTACCTAGAGATATCTGTTGTGTGGGCCTCTACAAATCAGAACGAACATAATCCAATTTATCCTTGCACTTGTGAACTGATCTATTAAACCTAGCTCTTGTTAATTTGCCTATGCACGGTCTTCACAAAATTTCAAGTTTCCAATCTTATAACTTCCAAATACACCTTTTTTTTCCAGTTCTTTAAGACCCTTTTCTTCTATGTGACCTAACCTTATACTACAACAAAAAAGGGTTTTAGCGACGAATAGTTTTGTAGCTAAAATATGCAATTTTTGTGGCTCAAAGCTATGGCAACGAAAAAATTTATGTCGCCATTTCATCACCATAGGAGCATCGTGCTAGGTCTTTGGCATCGAATTTTCAAATTTCGTCACCATAAGTATTTTTTGAGACCAAATTCTTTTTGTCGCCAAAAGTACTTTTAACGAAAAAAAAAATTGTCCCAAAAAGTAATTTTAACGACGAATAATTTTTTGTCGCCAAAAAAACTTTTAGCCACCAATCCTATTTCGTTGCCAAAAGAACTTTTAATGACAAATTCTATTTCCTCGCAAAAAGAACTTTTAATGACAAATCCTATTTCGTCGCCAAAAGAACTTTTAGCGATGAATCACATTTCATCGTTAAAAGTACACATTTAGCGACGAATAATAATTTTCATCGCTAAAGGGTATCAGTTTTATTATTATTTGATTATTATTATTATTATTATTATTATTATTATTATTATTATTATTATTATTATTATTATTATTATTATTGTTAAATACTATCATTTTTAATACTAAATTACAATGACAATGAACACCATTATGATAAAAACAGAATTAATTAATTTAAAATGGATTATTATTATTGACGAAAAATACAAAAATAATTACAAAATTTGATATCTTTTTTTTGAAAGGAAATTATTACAAATGAATATAACTTTCTAGATCTTCTTCATCTTGGTGTAATTGATCTTCAATATTTCCTACAAATAAACACACAATAATTAGTTAACATAATAAATAATAATATAAGTTAGAATAAATAAGACAAGTAAAAAAATTTATAATGTGTTGAAAATAAAAGAGAAAAGAATAAAAGTGTTTATTTAGAGATGAGAGAATGAGAATTATATATTTAGAGATGAGAGAATTAAAGAATAAAAGTAAGTGAATGAGAGAATGAGAGAAAGAAAGAAAGAATGAAAAAAATAAAGTGATATATAAATACGTTATAAAAGTTTTTAGTGACGAAATTTAAAATCCATCGCTAAAACTAAATTTTCGCGGAAAATAACCCACCAAAATTTTTAAAATTTTGATTTTTTTGGGCAATAAAATATTTCATCTCTAAAAGTACACATTTAGCGAGGAAATTCAATTTCGTCTCTAAAAGTCATTAATTTTGGCGGAAAATAACCCACCAAATTTTTTTAAATTTTGATATTTTTTTGCGATGAAATATTTCATCGTTAAATCTAATTTTTGTGGCTAAAAGTACACATTTAGCGATGAAATTGAATTTCATCACTAAAGGTCATTAATTTTGGTGAAAAATTACCCGTAAAAATTTTTTCAATTTTCATATTTTTTAACGATGAATAAACTTCGTTGCTAAAACATGCTCTTTTGGGATATCAAAGAGTTTTAGTAACAAAATTTTTGTTTGTCACCAAAATTAATTTTAGCGACGAAATTTATTCATCGCTAAAATTTTTTTTAGCTATGAAATTTATTTTCGTCACCAAAACAAGCACTTGTGAAAGAATTTTAGTGACGGAAATTATTTTCGTCGCTAAAACATACTCTTTAAGCATATCAAAGAGTTTTAGTGAAGAAATATATTTGTCGCTAAAAGTATTTTTAGCACTGAAACCTATATTTGTTACAAAAACATGCTCTTTTAGTATATCAATGAGTTTTAGTGACGAATAGATATTGTCGCTAAAAGTATTTTTAGTGACGAAAATTATTTGTCGCAATATATCAAATTTTGGTCGCTAAAGGTTGGGGGCCAATATTTTTTTTGCCGCTCAATTTTTTTACAACGACTAGAATATTTGGTCGCAATAAGATTCATCACTAAAAGTGATAATTATATATTATTTTTTGTACCTTGAATTTAGCGATAAAAGTTTTTTTTGTTGCTAAAAAGTACTTACAGGGATGAAGATATTTTTATCACTAAACATTTCGTCTCTAAAGACCAATATTCTTATAGTATTAAATGTCATAGTTTGGGAATGACAACATTTGAAGACACTCCAACTTCACCACTAACTACATCTCCATCTAATACGAACACACCATTTTTCTTGTTATACTTTATAACAACCTCTGAACCCTTGATAATTTTCATCATACCTAATTCAATCTTAACACTACATCCTATTTGATCAAGCATTCCTAAAGAAATCAAATTTCTTTTCAAATCAAGAACAGATTTAACCTGTTTAACTCACTAATAAAACCATCATGCAGTTTAAGATTAACATTCTCAATTCCTATGATCTTACACACAACATTATTGACCATTATCACTTTACCACCACTATAATCATGATATTTAGTAAAGTAACTCTTATATAGACTCATATGAAACGCACAACCTAAGTCTAAAACCCATTTACCCTTGTCTTTGCTATTTGTTGCGATGCAAATTCCAACAAACTCATAACCTTTTTCTTCAGTAATAGTTGCATCTCCATTCTGGTCATTTTTCTTGAGCTTCTTTTCTAGACAATCTTTCTTAAAATGTTCTTCTTTATGGCACAAGAAACACTTGAAGTTTTTAGGCTTTTCTTTGTTCTTTCCTTGCTTCTTTCTCTTCCCTTCAGATCTTGCTTTTATTGTTAACCTTCACTTGATCCATTTCCCTGATGTTCTTGTTCTTCTTATAATTCTTTAGTGTTAAGAGCTGACTTGACTTCATCTAGAGACAATGTTTGTCTTTCATACATTAAGGCATCAATAAAATGCTCGTAAGACTTTGGTAGAGAGTTTATTAATAGTAGAGCTTTATCCTCATTACTTAAGGTTGTATCAATGGTTTCCAAAGTGTCGCACACTTTGTTAAATTCATCAAGATGATCATTAAGAGATGAGCCCTCCACCATCTTCAATGTAAACATCTTGTTCTTTATATATAACCTATTTGCAAAGGACTTTTTCATGTAAATGCTCTTCAATTTGGCCTACAAGTCAGTAATAGTGGTTCTTTTGCAACTTCCCTTATCATTGAATCTACAAGATTCAACATTATAGTTCTTTTGGCCTTCTTATCATTCTCAAAAACCTATTCAGAAGTCTTTGATGAAGAGACCTATTTACGCTCCTTTTTGGTCACTAGTTAAATAGCATCATCAAAACCTTGTATAACTAGCAATGCCTCCATTTTCACCTTCCATGTGTTAAAGTCATTTTTACCTTTGAACTTTTTAAGGTCAATCCTTGCTGTAGCCATACTTGGATCTTGATCTGTTAATCGCTCTAATACTAATTGTAGTAAATTGGATGCTTTAAAGATTACTTAGCAATTCAATCATTGCCCAAGATAAAAACGAGATGCTTTTAAATCAATTAATCAACCTTAGAGATTCAATGATGAACTACATTTTGTTATGAGAATTAACTGTGATCAAAATATAAGATTAAGTTAAAATCAAGAAGCAAACACACACATAAACAAAGAACAAAATAACATTCTCTCTCTCTCTCTCTCTCTCTCTCTCTCTCTCTCTCTCTCTCTCTCTTTCTCTGAATCTCTGTAGAATGCTCTATGAATTCATCATGAAACTGCTTTGTTGATCAACTTATATAATAGCTAATGTGAAACATAGATTGCATAGGTTATAATCTCATTCTTAATAGCTTCGTAACTAACTTAATTCCCTTTTCATGTGCCTAATCACATGCATTACTTAAACCTCAACCAAAATGTCTTCAACCCATGTCGTTTTATAACTTAAGTAAGCCACATGCTCATTTCATGATAACATAAGTAAATTAAACAGGCTAAAACGATGTTGTTTAACTGGCCCAGGTTTTGAATTCATCATTTTAGTCCATAAAAACTATCAAGCTTCTACATCAAGGCTTTCATTCTCTTAATACAACCTTGTAAATCTAAAAATCCAAACCAAGCATTGAAGAAAAAGAACTATTATATTTCATTTTAAGTAGATTTTAAGTTTTATACAGTGGGGTATATGAAAAAAGATGAAATTATAATATGCTTAGAGTGAAGATGAGATAGAGTATATTGAGAAATAAAAAATTATTTTATTTTTTAATAGGATTAATTGAGATATTCTGACTAATAAGATAGAATCAGAAGGTCAAATATCACTATTAAAAAGTTTTGTCATTTCAATTGATGCCCACAACGACTAGTAATAAACCAAACAGGAGTTGGATAATGTCTCTATAATCTCATAATAGATAGTGGTTGGACTATTAGAAGTGAGCCCATGAGGTGATGATAGGCCACGGTCTGGGAGCAGGAGACCAATTAAGTATACACAACAACAACAACTGCAAATGAAGAAAAAAAAGGGGAAAGAGAAGGAAGACTGATAGGCACATAGCTAAGTTTGAAGGCCGATGATTTTTTATTACTAGAGATATGATTTGATTTAGACTATGGCGAGAGCTATTAATTTAGTACTAAATAAATACTCAATTTAGAACTAAATTTTAAATTTATCAATGTACTTTTCTGCATTGAATTCTAGTAGACTAATATATCCCACTTTTTTTTACAAGAAATATGAGTTGTTGGTATTGGCCATTTACTAAGATAATACATAGAGAATATATTTTTAATGGACTTAAAACCTTGGACGAGTTAAAATTTAAAAACAAACCAAACTTTAACAATTTAAAAGCCTATAAGGGTTGAAGTCCTTCTATGCCTTTGTTAGGTCCTCTCAGTGAGATCAAAAGAATTTTATTTGGCATTAATAAACAAGCATAATATTTTTTCTCCTAAATTAGTAATATAAAATATCAAAATAAAAATGATTCATCAAATTTAATATAAATAACAAAATATATATGTTCAAGGGAAAATTTGGATGGTTATATAGGCCAATAACTCAGTGACATTGCAATGTGGGTCAACTAAGCGAAGCACTTTGTTTGACTAGGAAATCAATTGGAAATCAATATAGCTCATATAAAATTAAGAGATAAGCTCCCTGAATGATTGATTCAATGAATAAGCCAAATATCAAGGGGTATTATTGAAATCCAACTTTTGACGGTTAAAGCCAACATATGAATAGTGCATGCCATCATGAGAAAGAACAAAAAAAAAAATCTTCCAATTGGCTAAGAAAAAGAAGCCAATAAGAATCAAGATTCTTAGGCCAAGAAATGATAGAAAGCCACCTCCAGCCGTCCTTTGCTGCCCCCTGAAAAGTAACAAAATCATAGGACTGAGAGGCTGCCACATGTCTAACTATGGAGGCAAAAAGGTGGCCAAAGGTTTCCTTACCTCTCAAGCTCATGGGTATCACTATCAAGGGACCACAAGGAAAGTTAGGCGAATAACTTCGCCTAAAGGAGGTTAGCCATTAGATGAACATAACATATCCAAAAGGACTAAGATGATCCTTAGCCTCAGGCCCACTCTAAAAAAGTTCAAGGATTTCTCGAAAAATGGTAACTTCTTCGTTATTGAAAACTTAGAGTCATCATTTTTCTTAAGAACTGAAAAAATCATTACTAAAGCTTTAAGTTTCTTTAGACTTTGAGGGTGCTACTTTATCACCCAAAATCTTACTTGAGTATCGAAATGTGGTCGTTGGCCATCGTTGGCTCCACCTCTAACCTTAGTTTGCTTTGTTTTGCAGGGTTCACATAGCTTAAGTTTGGTGGGTTTGGTTTTCATCTTCATTTTCATCTTAGTTTCACCTTTTTTGGCCAAACACTCAACTCACGCAGTTATCCTCCTCCATCCTATGAGAGCACACCTCAAATTTAGCAAGGCAACCTCATCCCTTTTTAAAAAAATTTATTTGTTTTATTAGATCCACTCGAGCATTGAAATTTTACTAGAGTATCGAAATGTGGTCGCTCGCCACCATGGGCTCCACCTCTAACCTTAGTTCACTTTGTTTTGCAGGGTTCACATAGCTTAAGTTTGGTGGTTTTCATCTTCATTGTCATCTTAGTTTCACCTTTTTTTGCCAAACACTCAACTTGCGCAGCTATCCTCCTTCATCCTATAAGAGCACACCTCAAGTTTAGCAAGGCAACCTCATCCCTCTTTAAACAAATTTATTTGTTTTCATAGATCCACTGGAGCATTGAAATCTTACTTGAGCATCGAAATGTGGTATTTGGCCACCGTTTGCTCCACCTCTAACCTTAGTTTGCTTTGTTTTGCAGGGTTCACATAGCTTAAGTTTGGTGGGTTTGGTTTTCATTTTCATCTTAGTTCCACCTTTTTTTGCCAAACACTCAACTAACGCAGCTATCCTCCTCCATCTTATGAGAGCACACCTCAAGTTTAGCAAGGCAACCTCATCCCTCTTTAAACAAATTTATTTGTTTTCATAGATCCATTTGAGCATTGAAATCTTACTTGAGCATCGAAACGTGGTCTTTGGCCACCGTTTGCTCCACCTCTAACCTTAGTTTGCTTTGTTTTGCAGGGTTCACATAGCTTAAGTGTGGTGGTTTTCATCTTCATTTTCATCTTAGTTTCACCTTTTTTGGCTAAACACTCAACTTGCGCAGCTATCCTGCTCCATCTTATGAGAGCACACCTCAAGTCTAGCAAGGCAACCTCATCCCTCTTTAAACAAATTTATTTGTTTTACTAGATCCACTTGAGCATCAAAATCTTACTTGAGCATCGAAATGTGGTCGCTGGCCATCGTTGGCTCCACCTCTAACCTTAGTTTGCTTTGTTTTGTAGGGTTCACATAGCTTAAGTTTGGTGGTTTTCATCTGCATTTTCATCTTAGTTTCACCCTTTTTTGCCAAACACTCAACTCGCGCAGCTATCCTCCTCCATCTTATGAGAGCACACCTCAAGTTTAGCAAGGCAACCTCATCCCTCTTTAAACAAATTTATTTGTTTTATTAGACTTACTTGAATCCGGTTAAAACAATATATATTGAATTTTTCATTAGTAAATATTATAATGATACATGTTACAATATCTTATAAAATTCAATTAAGTTCATAAAACATGAGTCTTAGAATGTTAAGGGCATGAGTTTGAGCTCCCATGGATATTTGAATTCCTATCCTAAAAATATGTACTAAGGGGCTCTCTTTTTTTAACTTAATGATTTAATTGACTTAATTCCAATTATTTAAGTCATTAAGTCTGTTTATTTTTTAACTTAATAAAAATTTTCAACTATTAAGTCATTTAATTATTAAGCCCTTTTTTAGCTTTTTGCTTAATTTAAAAAGTTTGAATGACATCATTAAAAAATATTATCAAACATATCTGTATCTAATAAATTAATTTTCATCCGTATCTCAATAAAATTTAATAATTATCAATATTACTCATCTCTTTAACTTGTGATAATATAGTGATAAGACTATTATTATTTTTATCTTTTGATTTTCTTCAAATTAGCATTATTAATCTTTATAATTTTTTATGCATATTTTTCATATAAAACATAATAAATAACAATAAAATTGATCAACATATACTAACTTAGAATATTAAATGGTTATATTTAATTGAACATGTTAACTTATGATAATATGTTATCTTATTATAATATATTATCTTATTTATATTTTTGAAATGCTTGTTGTTTTTTTAATATTTATAATTTTTAAGAATAAAAATGTAAGAATACTGATTTTTAGATTTTTTTTAAGTTAAAAAAATAATTTAATACTTATTTTTGGCAATTCAAACAAGAAGAACATAATAAATTAGTCGTGATAAATGAGGGTACACAAAGTCACTCTATACCGATAAACAATGGGTTAAAAAAACTACAACTAATAAATAATTTAACACAAAAAGTAATAAAAGAAATGGGAACCATAAAACGTAATTGACGTCCTCACATATAATTATGTACTGCACTCTCGTGTTCTGTAAATGTTGCTTCTAGATTCTTGTACTCTTTTTATTCACAACATGCATCAAATAATTTGTTCTATCAAATTGTTTTCTGCTTAGAATTGCATACACAAATCTCTCTCTTTCAATTATTTTTCATGGGAAGCATAACCAAAAATAATAAAGAGAACTTAATTCGACAAATCATTCATTTGAAACAAGTTATGAGACGCTGGAAGGCCATAAGCCTCAGACACAAGCATGCAAGAGATCCCTCCGATTCCGATTCCGACTTCGAGTCCGACTCAGACCACCAGATTCCTTTAGGTTTTCTTGCGGTTTACGTAGGTGAAGGCCGCATGCGGTTTTTGATCCCAACAAGGTTCTTGAAACTTCCAATCTTTACATATCTTCTGAAAATAGCTGAGGAAGAATATGAATTCAAGATCGGCGGAGGCATTGTTTTGCCTTGCGAAGTTGACTTTTTTAAGCAAGTATTGAGGTTTCTTGAAGAAGATGAGAAGAATTATGGAGGCTTAGAGTTGCATGAATTCTTGAAGTTGATACACGAAGTGGGTTTTGATTCATCTTCATGCAAAGAAAATGACCACTCTCGTCAGAATTTTATGCCCTTGTTGCATAAAAGTAGGGTCTAGTTGTTTCTTTATTTATCTTCCATAGGTGTTTCGTTAATTTGAATCCAAAATGATTGAAGAATCGGGATCAGTTGTCATGAATTTTTGTTTTTTTCTTTAATTAAATTGATGAAAACTAAATTTCTCCCTTCGGTGATGAAAAATCAAACCCGTAAACTCTTTACCAATATTAACACAGATTGGTTGGGGGAATATTATTGTAAAAGAGTCGTAGTGTAAGACTGTAAATCGTGGATGTTGGTTGGTTCAACCGAACTTGCTCCCATGATGTCGTATAATCTCGTGATAAAGTGAATCTTGCTCCCATGATGTCGTATAATCTCGTGATAAAGTGAATCTTTCTTATTGTTCAAGTTTCAGCGTAGTCTCTGATATGATAATGTAGTCTCTGATATGATAATGTAGTCTCTGATATGCTTATAAAGTTTGTATTCAAAACTCATGTATCACCAATCAATAACTGTGATATTCAAATTCACTAGCCATTAAAAAGCATGTCATAAACACATCATTCAATATTTGAGTGTCGTACTCATTTTAAAAAGTTCTATCTGGTTTATTATAATCAAGCCCATGATATTTTTTTAATTTATTTGTTTAACAAATGCTTGTTTTTAGAATTAGAATCTCTAACAAAACATATAATTATCATTGGACCAAAAAAACAAAAAAAAAACACAAAACAAAAGCTTCGAGACTAACATTTAAGACAAATATCAATCTTTCTTATTTTTGACAACATGCGCAAAGAGAAATTAGGAACTAATTCAAACAACCAATTGCTGTTGATTAATTCTTATTGATATTTTTTATTTATTTGGTTGTTGTTTTGTGCAATAGACTTGGTCATGTTCAAATCTGAGAAAACTAGACCATGATTGATAGATTATTCTTCGGTGTCGCACATTGCTGCAAGTTTGTGGATAGGAGAAACGGAAGTACGTTCGTACAAAGAGAATTTCGAATAATGCTTAGAGTTAAATAATTTTAAATCGTAAGTACATCAAATATATTGAAGATGACTCAGTAGCAAGGTATTTAATATTGAAGAGCCAAGAGATATGATGTGCAGGACAATGAGAAACTGACAATCAATATTAATATATTAATCGAGATGAATTTTAACAATATTAATTTATCCATCACTTTCTCGAACCACTATATATATCTTAAAATTAGCAAGAAAAAAAATGAAATAAAAACAAGTGAGAGACTGAGAGATATTAACAATGGATCCGGCTATGTTAGAAACATTATCATTGATAACCAGAAGTACAAAACAAAAGCTCGGCAACAAATTGTTTCATATTTACATGATAATTACATCTATGAGCATCTATGAGCATTTGTAGCTATGCTGCAGCATTTATAAGTAGGGGTTGTTTGCTTTTTATCGAAAGTCTGAATCTTAATTATTTTCATATATTTATAGTTTTTTTTTATCACTTATGTCTGATTATAAAACGTTTATGTCTGAATGGAAAAAACTAAATATTCTAACTTTGATCTGCATGGCAAAACATCTGAATGAAACTTTAATATTCTTTTCCGTTAATACCCCTACTAAATAAATTTATTTTTTTTTATATAAATTATCTTTTTATTATTTTTTTATTCTTTGTTTGTACGTGTAGTCAACTATTTGAATGAGAATTTTAATCATAATAGAACTTTAGGTGAATGTATTTTATAATAGATCCATCTCCTTATATTTATATTTGTTATTTTTATAATAGATTTTGAATTTTATTTAACGCTACTTCAAATGATTAAACAATTATTGGTTGAACAATTATTCAAATGATTAAACAATTATTGATTGACTTATGTGATTAACAAGAAAAAATATAAATATAGTATACTAAAAATAACATTACAAGTATCATATATTAATGTAAAAAATACATGTGTTTGATATATATTTTACTTTTCATGCTTTGTTAAATTAAAAATTATCAATTTTTTTGACTGATCCAATAATTTATTTATAATTTGTCATGTATTCAACCAAAATATTGTTAATATTTATAAGACTATACATGTCAAAATATCATATTTTAGATGTTTTCTTTTTAAAAAATAAACTTAACACTTGTATTCAGATATTAAAAAAAACTATTCAAACCTATTTAAATTTCAACTAAATTCATATTCATTCAGGTTTTAGAAGAAAAAAACAAACACTATCTAAGATTGGTCACAATTTTTGTTGTGGGTAACATTTGTTATTGGTTACTACTTTTGTAATGCACGTATAAAAATTATATATTAACACGACATGAGATATGAAATGATATGTGTAACAAAAATAATATTACCAATAACAGAGAAGTTGTACTCTAATAGGATTTTTTTTATTAATTTTTAATTCAATTCTTTGCCATTTTTCATTTTGGGCCTTCCAAATAGATTAATGTCTTTTAAGTTTTTAAATTAATAATTAACATTTAAGCACAACCACAAACATATCCCGAGAAAAGTAGGCGGTTAAACTATAGTGGGAAGAATGTTGTGAATTTAAAAAGAAAAATATTTGTGTGTGCTTTTTCCTTTTTTGGGGAATATTTGCATTAGGTAAAATATTAAAATGTTGTAACGGTATATAATGGCAGTAATTAATAAGACAAATGGTAAAATTGTAGATATATTTTCTGTTTTTTGAAATATTTGATTCTATTTTAACTTTTAAGTAAAAGAAAATCAATAATAGAGAATATTTTTAAATTGAAATTAAATTTTAAGAAAAGGGTAAGGTTAATTAAAATTTACCGTTTCAGCATGTCTCAGATTTCAAGCTTAAGAGCTTCAATGAGGCAATACAAAGTCATTCAATGTATACTAACAAGGAAGAATTAATGTGCGAAGAAATATGAAGGCGTTGTTTTGCCTTGCGAAGTCGAGTTCTTTAAGAAAGTGTTGAGGTTTCTTCAAGAAGATGAGAAGAAATATGCAAGTCTAGAGTTGCATAAATTCTTGAAGTTGATATGTTAAGTGGGTTTTGATCCATCTTCATGCAAGGAAAGTGACCATTCTTGTCAAAGTTTTATCACTTTTATGCCTTTGTTGCATAAAATTAGGGTTTAGTATTTATTGCTTTCCATTTTACAGGGAAAGGCTTTCTTCTTGTGTTTAAACAATGTTTTTTTTTTTTTCTATGAAGTTCATAAAGTAGTGTACAATCAAAACAATAGTATTTTAAGAACTTTGAGCATATTTGTGAGTGCTAATTCATTCAATTGATAAAATTTCTCTATAATGGTACATAAATTATGGGTGAGAATTCTATATGCTCCTGCAAAAGGATTTCAAATAAAATATTTTAAGAAGAAAGCTGCTTTTATGGCATATACAAAATTGGGATACAAAATCAATTATAATAAATTCTTTTCATTTAAAAGTTAAACAATTTTTAAAATTATTTAAAAGTTATGCAATTAACTAAACATAATTATTAATTGACTTAAAATTCAAAAACAAAAGCTTCACGACAACTATCACCACCGTGAGGGCCAACTACCGTGGCTTGGCTTGGGGCCTTGTGCCGAGTCATGGTAGCAACAAGGGTGTGCTTCGGGGCGAGCACAAAAGCCAGGCAAGTCTGATGCTTTAGCTGAGATGCGGAAGCAAGCGTATGCTGTGACATGGGCCCGAGGGAAAGCGAGACAGCGCACGCAAAGGCTTGCAGGGCCGAGGCACATGATGTCTCACAAGTGCATGGGTGCATGGGCACAGGCACGAGGTGCATGAGTGCGGGCACGAGATGCATGGGCGCGCGAGCGCAAGGCACATGGGCGAGAGGCACATGGGCGCACAAAGCACATGGCACAAGAGCACGTCAGGCACTGGGCATGGTAGCTTGTGAGGGATTGGGCACAACAACACGTGAGTGAGGGACAAGGATGTGCAGGCATGAGGGGCAGCAGCACGTGAGACAGTGGCTCAATTGCATGGACAGTTTGCGAGATAGTGGCAGAATTGGAGTGTCGGAGTGTGCTCAAGCGCGCAGCAACATGGGGCATGCACGTGAGGCCAAATCATGCGAAAATGAGAGGCGTCATGTGTGGGCTTTGTATGGACAGTGGCGTAGGATGTGGAACATGATGGCTACAATTCTTCAAGAGTGGGCCTAAAATCAAGCATAAGTGATAGTTGTGGGTTCAACTAAGTGGGAGGACAAGGCCATGATCATGTGCCCAAAAATGAGGGGCAAAGATAGTGAGTGTGGCGGTTACATCCCATGATTTACTTGCCACTAGGCCAAGTGGGCAGTGGTTGCTCAAATCAAGGGGGAATGGAGATGTGCTCCTAATAACATGCTTTGTGGGTGTCTAAAATTTGTAGAAGGAATTTGAGGTGGCAAGAGGGTGGCGCACCCCTAACCCTAACAAATAAATGTATCAATTGCAAACTCTTGTACATAAATAGTGTTTGGGATGTATGTTGAGGGCATGACTTTTTGGAGAGAGTTGTGTCCTTAAACATACAAAACTTGAATTACTTTGTAATCTTTTCTAATTGAACAAATAGTAAAGTTAGAGGTCGGTGCCTCTGTAAAAAATAAATAGTAAAGTTTGTCAAATATTTGGCAAGAAATCTCTCTTGCATAGCCTCCATTGGGAGTCTTGCCTTACATTCAACTTAAATAACTTTTGTTGGGTGTTTAAGTGGCTGGCTAAGCGAAGCACTTAGCGTCATCATGTGTTTTGCCATATATAGTTTCGAAAGGCCCAATGACAACAACCATATAAGACGGTTCTTTTTTCTATTTTATTGGACAGCTACAGTTAAAAGAGGAATTTTAGACAAACCATTTGCTATTGATTAATTGATTCTCATTGTTATTTTGTTTATTTTCTTTGTTGTTTTGTGCTATATATAGACTTGATGTAAAAGTACGTACGTACTATAAGTACTTCATTTTCTTCAAATTCATTAATTATCAAACTTTAATTACATCACGATAACATACATAGTATATAAGAAGTCTAAAGATATGATGTACGATAGGCTCATTCTTTTACCGAAAAAAAAAAAAAGATATGATGTATGAAACATTAAAAACTGGCAGACTGTTTCAATCTACAACTCTTTTAAAAATGTTAATTTGACTCAATATCCGTCTTTTCCTCAAACTATTATATATATATATATATATATATATAATCAATAAGAAACACCATTGTGATATAGATGATTAAACTTTATAAAAGAAAAAAAATAATGTTGAAATAACCCAACACCACCTTTCATTAGTAAGCCCACAGCAATAAGTTCAATTCATGGAAGGTTCCATAAGTAGGTATGGTTGGTGTTAGATTTGAATTATTGGTGGTAGGTAAAATTATTAGTGATAGGTGTGGTAAGTAAAAATAAATGGTTATTAATTTTTTGTAATTTTTTATTTGAATGGTTTAGATTTGTTCATATGTACTATAGATACTCCCTTGTATCATTTGGCTATGCATCAAATAAAGAGTGAAGAATTAGAAGTAGGGGTGGGCGTCAATTCGGTTCAGTTAGGTTTCCAAATAAACTATCGGTTTTGGTTTGGTTCGGGTCTAAAAATTAAAAACAATGTTCAGTCTTTAAAGAAATAAAAGCCAAACTGAAACCGATCTATCAATTTCGGTTTCATTTTGGTTCAGTTTCAATTCGGTTTTGATTCTCTTAACCGTTTTATTTAAGTAGCTGATTTTTTTGTTCATCTTAACAGTTTAGTTTTTTGTTTTAATTCTAGTTTGGTTCCTGGTTCGGTTTTTTGGATCATTTTCTATTTCAAACCCTGTATAATTATTTCCTCATTTTTTTTCCTCATTTTTCAGTACCTGTACAATATATTCAAAGCATTTACAATCTACGATTTCATCAATCAATCTACAATTTTATCAATTACTACTACATTCATCAAAATATATTATCATCTACTACTAGAGGTGGCAAAATGGGTCATCAGGTCGTGTTCGTGTCGTGTCAGTTTCGTGTCGTGTCAAATTTAGGTCGACCCAAACCCGATTCATTTAATAATCGTGTCAAAATATTAAAACACAAACTCGACACGAAAAAACAATCGGGTTACCCAATAACCCACTTAATATCTATATATTAAATAAAATTTATATCAAAAATTTACACACTGTCATACATACATACATACATACTTTATCGATATTATAAAATATACATATCTACCAAAATATTATACATTTACACTATTGAAGTTTTAATTATATATATATATATAAAATAATATTATATATTATTATTATAAAATATACATGTCTACCAATATTTTACACATTTACACTATTAAACCAATAAATGTATATAAAATTTTATAAATAAAATAATGTGTTTATATTCATCCTTTTAAAAGAAAGGATAAAAGAGAAAATCATCTCTAATATTTGAGTTTTGACGACAAAAACTTATAAATTATTTTAAAATAGAAAATATAATCGTGTCATTGATCAAGTAAATGAGTCAAGAACTATAACCCTAACCCGATACGGAAAATATCGTGTCGACCCTGGACCCGACCCATTTAATAATCGTGTTAAATTCGACGACTCATACTCATTCGTGTCGTGTTCGTGTCAGTTAATCGGATCGTGTTAAATTTTACCAGCTCTATCTACTACTACCACTACTAAATCATTCATCATCATAGCCAAATTAACTTAATATAATCCATAACATAAGTCCATGACAACAATAAAAAAAAAATATTCCAACAATGACACAAAATAAAATAAAAGACCATCAAATACTCAATAACATCCAAGGCATATCCATAACCATAAGAAACTATTATATCATAAAAATTAAAAATCAACCACAAGAAATACCATTAATTTGCTCCCCTTTCCCACCGACTTCTTTTAACTTTAATAACTTCCAACATTCAGACTTTCCAACTTAAATCTACATAAATAAAATTAAAATAAGTAAAGTAAACATAAATGTAACTATAAAAATAATATACCAAATTCGTATAAATGATACTTGTTATTGAAATGAGTAAAGTAAATATCACTTAATCGCCAATTCCTTCGCTGCTTGCACTTGTTGTGCTAGCATTGGCCTCACAAATTCTACAAAAAAATAAAATAGATGTATGAGAATTACTATTTATAATATTGAGTACTATAAATAAATTATCAAAGTTAACAAAATCATGTTATTACCTACTTCAACAACTTCATAAAATTTAGTTTCTTCTTCGGTTAGCTCTATTACGCGATCTCCAAAAAGAGTTGATCGAAGCTAATTTTGAGTGTAAATCAAGGATTTAACTATTTTAGGAGTCAAAGAACTCCTAAAAAGGTCGAGAATGCGACCCCCAATTCTAAATGCCGACTTCGAAGCAATGATAGAAACTGGAACTGCTTAAATATCTTCGGCAATTTAAGACAAAATTGGATACTTATGCCAATTCAAACTCTACTAATTCAAAATATCAAAGCTGTCATTCATCATCTTCGTTTTATCCAACAAGAATCTTTCAACCTCATTTTACACACCGTATCCATCTACGTACTTGCTTTCCTATTTTTATATTATGCAAAAGGATCAAGAGAACTAGAGCTAGCACACTCATTAATCCCATTATTTTGAACCATGCAACTAGCCTTAGCAACACTGTTTGGATCATTAGAATTGTAGCTTTGACAAAGCTTTATCAACAACTCTTTAAGGCTATTACACAACTCTTCAACCCTCTTAGTATCATACAAACAATTAAAGCACCATCTAACAAAGCCCATATTACATTAAAGATTAAGTAATGCTGCTAATATCAATAGCATGTTGACCTTCTCTAAATTATCACTCAAATATTTGACAAACTTTGTTATCATAGGTTTGACCACGTAACTTAACAAAACATTATCACTATCATCAAGAGACTTCAAATGAATTTGAACTTTTCATATCTCGTTCAAATAATTATTCGCAGTCACAAACTTAGAACTACTAAATTTCAAGGTCCCATTATAAAATACTAATAAAAATTTGACTAACCTTCTTGCATTGTCCCAATCATATTCCATCAGTGGCCCTACCTTGTTTTGTTTGTCCTCATTCTCATCTTTTCTATTAGCTCCAAACCTATTAATCTATCAAATGCTTCTTTAAATTTCAACACAGCTCCCAACATCAAGAATGTTAAATTCCACCTAGTTGGCACATCTAACACCTTAAATCCATTGTATGAGATTTTTTTCTACATTAATGCAAGCTTTGAACTTTGGTAACCTTGATGGGGAAAACCTAACATATTTCACTGTATTGCCAATACTATCTATTAATGTCTTCACCGTATCCAACTCATACTTCACAATCAAGTTTATTATGTGCATTGAACATCTCACATGCAAATGCAAATTATTTGAAACCAATGAATCCCAACTCTAATTTCCTAACTTTGTCCTCAAATAATTAACTGCTTTTGCATTAGCACTTGCATTGTCCACAATAATTATGAACAAGCTTTCAATACCCAAATCAATCATACACTTCTCAATGAGCTTCCCAATGGCCTCTCCTTTATGTTTAGAAATATGTACAAAACTAAGTATCCTCTTATGCAACTCTTATTTTTTGTTAATAAAATGGGTTGTTATCACCACATAATTACATGTTCGAATTAAAGTCCAAGTATCTGTGGTAATACATACCTTTTGACAATTTGCACTAAACATACTTTTCAACATCTTCTTTTCATTCTTGTATAACTGAAGAATATCCCTTGTAATTTTCCTCTAGAATGGTACATTAAACTTTAGACAACAAGTAGTCATAAACTCCAAAACCCCTTAGCCTCTACAAACTTAAAGGGCAACTTATTTTTAATAATCATCTTTACAAGTGTCTTGCTACAAGTATTTTTACTACAACTTACAGAAGCAGTACCAACACACTTTTCACGAGCTAAAGCACATTAATTTTCATCCACTTTAGTCTTCAAATTTTTATATACATGACACTTTTTTCAAAATAAGCTCTTAAGCTAGAAGTTCCTTTAACACTTTCACATATATACTCTTTACAATAGTTATACTTCATTTTTTTTTTCCCTCTAAGTAACTTTAAAAATGATTCTTAAAAGTCTAATCTCAAACACCTACTTCTTCTTTTGTTCTGAACACCCTCCTTAAAATTGTTTTTCATAATCTCCTCAACATTATTGTTATTTTCTTCCATTATGCACACAAGGCCCACTAGAATCAATGTATAATAAACGAAATAAAATAATTTATAAATTTGCATTCGAAAAAAATGCAAGAATTTTGGACAAAAATAAAGAATTTTCATAATCTTGGTCATTGTTTTTAATATAAAATTTTTTTGCCTAAAATACAAATAAAATAAAATAATTTTTTGTGCCATAATATAATTTATCAGAAGCTTAAGGACCAAAATCATATTTTTTTATTGACTTTTAGCCAACGGCCTTTTTGAAAACTTTGCAAAAAATATTAAGCCATAACAAAATTTCACACACATTTCCTAAAAATTGGGCCATACAAAGGTTAGCGATCCAAACTATATTTTTCCTCTACTTCATCTTCAAACTCGATTGCCTATCAGCTAGCACAGTATCACATAAAATGGAAAAGCCACAGTAGCATACACATATCCACTTATAGCTAACAAAATTATATATTATTAATAGTTTAACACAATAATAATAAAATACGACAGACATGAAATTAGAAAAAAGCTATTTAAAAAAAAAGAACTATTTCTAAAAAAAAAAAAAAAAAACAAAGCAAGTTACTTAGTTGGCTGGCTGGTTAATGACGGAAGCGATAGAAGGAAGTAGCAATAGCAACAGTAAGTTGGCAGCAAAGATTGGGCAACACTTGCCATCGACAGACTTGGATTTGGCTACATAGGTAAGACTTATGATTTGGGTTTGTGGATTTGTGTCGGTAATTAAAAGCGAGAAAGTAGAGGCCACGAGCGCACACGTGTACACACACACACACACACACACATATATATATATGTATGTATGTATGTATTACAAAAATACCACAATATCAGTTCAATTCAAGTTTTGTAACTTTTGATCCAAAAACCAAACTGGACCATTCGATTCAATATTTATATATTCGGGTTTTTAATTTAAAAAAACTTAATTGAAATTAAAAAAACAAAATCAAGCAAATTTTTTTTAATTTTAGTTTGGTTTTGCTCACCTCTAATTAGAAGAGAGAATGAAGAGTGAATTGTAAGTGTTGTAGTGTCTCTCCCTTGTAGAATATCAATAAAGTCCTTTAGTTTAGTAAAATTCTTCTATTGTCTAAATAGTTTTAGTTTTGAACAGTTTGGTCCTTTTTAGTTTTCAACAATTGGTAGCAAAGCCAAGTTGGTTAGGGACCACTATAACAGTGCTGCCAAAAGTTCACAATAGTTAATAACTATTATGGGGAAGCCGTGAGAGTACAATGAGGACGACTGTGAAGAGTTTGAAACTCTGCAAGTTTGTTAGTAAAGATCAAGTTTGCTTGGCATTGTCAAAGTCTTACAAATACAATAGGTGATCTTCAAGTATTTAGAGGACTCAAGAAGCTCAACAAAAAAAATTACAATACATGGACAACATTGATAAAGTCCTACTTAGAAGGCCATGATCTCTAGGAGATAATTTGTAGGAATGATGTGAAACCACCAATTGTGAATGCCACTTTAAAAAAATGGAACATTAAAGTTGTGAAGGCCATCTTCGCCATCAAGAGTGCAATTGAAAAAGAGATGTTTAAACAAATAAAAAAGGCTAAAACTCTGAAAGAAGCTTGAAATGCCTTTGCTACAATTTTTTCAAAGAAGAATAACACACGGCTACAACTTTTAAAGACTGAGCTACTGTTAATTTGACAATGAAACATAACAATTGATAAGTACTTCAACAAGATGAAGTCCTTATGCCATGAAACGTCTGAGTTAGATCCTACTCTTATAATTTCTAAATCTAGAATGAAAAGCATTATTGTCCATGGTTTAACGCCTGAGTATAGGAGCTTTATTACATATGTCCAAGGTTGACCAACTTAACCAACTATTGAGGAATTTGAAAACTTACTTATCAAGAAGTCATTGATAAGTAAATGAGTAAGGTTTTAATAAAAAGACATCAATTCAGACGACACAGTTATGAAATATCTAAAGAATATGTTAATAAGTCAAGAAGTCATCAACAAGAAGGCAACTCACAAATAGGGGAGTACAAAAGAATCGCGTCAGTGGTGGTTAATACAAGTCAAGAAAGAAGTTTGAAAGGAACAGTTACAATCGCAGTAAGAAGGAACACATGGCAAAAGATTGCTGATCTAAGAAAATTCTAAGGAAAGTAATAATGCTACTTCTAATAAAAAAAAAAGAATAGTTATGAAGAATGAAAAGTTAAAGCATCTATCACCATCAAAGAGGAGCTAGCTCTTGTAATCACAATACTAGGCCAGATTAACTATGGGAGTGATTAGATCATTGACTTAGGGTGCTCAAATCACATGACTAGTGATAAAGAAAAGCAACATGACATGATTGAGTATTGATAACTCTATGAAATGAGAGTTATCAATGGCACTTTTAGACTTAAATCAAAATTACTTAGAGAGTAAATGATGTGTTTTAGGTTCATTTTAGCTTAATTTTGCATATTTATCTATTTTTAGTTATTTGCAATAAATTAGGTAATTTTGGAATAAATTGTGTATGCTTAAATTATGTGTTTACATTATAGGCAACTGGAAGTGCAAATTCAAAGAAGAAATATTGTGCAATGGGCTTGTAAAAATGAGAAAGGAAATTGATTGCAAAAAAATAGAAACTAGTCTGAAACAGTGCATTGCTGTAATACCATTGCTGCAACACGATTGCTATAGCAATCCGAGAACAATAGAGGAGAAAAATTCGCGTGAATCTCAGAAAAAAAAACTGCAATTTGTAGTTTCCAAATATTAAAAATGTGTGCCCTAGGTATCTAGTTGCCGGAGTTTTCAATTATAAAAGGAAACGCACACAAAAAAAACGAGGAGAATCGTCAACCACTAGAAAATAACGAGAAAATAAAAAAAATAGCAAAGAGAAGAGAAATTCAAGGGCTGATCAGAAGTTGCAAGCATGAAGAAAAAAAATCAAGAAATCTAAAAGGATCACTCGCCTCTATCTATATTCTCTTTGTTTTTTTTTTATTCAAGATGATGTATATGATTGCTAAATTGGTTTTATTTTCTATTTTGATATAAACCATGAACTAAATCTATTTGTGGTTAACTGAATGATAACCTTGATGGTTTATTAACTGAAATTATTGTGTTGCTGCATGACTGTTATAGCATTTTATTTTTATAGTGCTTAATTTCATTCACTATTTCGGATGATCACCCATTTAGTGATACAAGCTAAGAGGGAGCCACAAAATGGCCTGTTTTAGTGAAAAATATCATAGCAATACTTGGTTTTAGATTATGTTTCCCAAGTTGGGTTAACTCAATTTGAATAGGACTATGCTTAATTTAAAATTAGTGATGAACTAGATATAGAGATTCACCTTGTAGGGTAGTTAGAAGGCTTGATCGCATAATGCTATATCTTATGTAATTTATCAACTGGTCATTGTTATATCGCATATAGATATAAGAAATCCAATAAGCAACAGCTGAGAATGCATTAGGATTCTACCCAGTGCTATAGGAATTACTGTAGCAACGGTATTGTAACAGAAAAAACAGTTAATACCATTAAGTGAGTTAATTCACTCAACTACATCATTTTTAGTGATTACATCCTTGTGTGAGATGTGTTGATTTATTTTAGTGTGCTTTATTTTATGAATTACTGTAGCAACGGTACTGTAACAGAAAAAACAGTCAATACCATTAAGTGAGTTAATTCACTCAACTACATCATTTTTAATGATTACATCCTTGTGTGAGATGTGTTGATTTATTTTAGTGTATTTTATTTTATGTCATTTAGATTTCTTAGTTTAATTTAGTTGTTAAAAGAATTTGATTTATTTGAAATTGGACCACAATTACTTCTTGTAGCAATTCTTATAGCATCAATCCCTATGGAGACAATACTTGAATACTTATAACTTTATTACTTGTTGTGTACACTTGCACACTGACACCTATATATTAAGAAATCATCCAACAAGTACAAAAGAGGTTGTGTAGTAGTAATAGTAAATAACTTATGGTTACCCATAGCTCATGTCAATAGCATAGTTCTAGCACTTCAGTACAGTTCTCAAATGGTAGCACTTTAAGATGTGTATTATCTTCCTTATATGAAAAAAAAAAAATCTACAATCAGTATCACAACTAACATCTTCAGGCCATTAAATTATGTTCGATCCTCAAGATATCAAGGTATATCAAAATCTAAAGATCTCAGGGACACCCACTATAGAAGAGTGAAGACTACAATCAATCTATGTATTGTCAGCAGAGTCTACTTATATAAATAGGACTCAAAGGAAAAACCGCGGATTGGTGACATATTTAATTAGGACATGTTAGCTATTATAAGTTGAAAGTAATGATGAATAAGCCAATGCTCAAAGATATGCATCAACTTGATATAAGAATAGACACTATGTGAATAGGTTATCGGTATGACAAGGCTCATCAACTCTTATATAAGAAGTCAAAGTTCAGAGGAAAAAACTATTAGAACTTGTACACTATGACTTGTTTGCCTATTAAACAACCTTCTATCAGTAGCATGCGATACATGGTCACATTTATCAATGACTTTTCCAAGTATGTTTGGGTCTTCATTATAAAACAAAAACCTGACACTTTTTCAAAGTTTAAAGAATTTAGAGACATAGCCCAAGGACAAGTAAGAAAGAAGGTTTGTTGTGTACAATCAAACAACGAAAGGGAGAATACATCACATGGTTCTCCCAGTATTTTTGAGACTATAAAATACACCATCAATTCACTTGTGCTTATACACAACAACAGACAGTGTAGTAAAAAGAAAGAACTGGCATCTAGCGAAGATCTATCAGAGTATAATATGGGCGAAGAATGTACCAGGAAGATTTAGGTCAAAGGTATGAAAATGGTAGCTCATGTGATTCATAGACTTTGTCAATTAAAGCTAAAGTTCATATCACCTTACAAGAAGCTATGGAATTTGAAGCCTACAATCAATCACTTTCATATATTCAGCTATGTGTGTTATTCTTCACGCCAAACCATTTACAAAGTGAATTTAATAAGAAAGTGATTCATTGTAACTTTATCAAGTGTGACATCCAAAGGAAATGATAGAGGTGTTGTGATCCTACTAGTAAACAATGCTACACAACACGAAATGTGGTGTTTAACGAAGCATCTTCGTAGTGATCTTAAAGAAAAAAAAAGAACTACCAGATTCAAAAGAAAATTAAAAATCAAATAAAGGAACGAATTGTTGAAATTCGCCCGAGTGAGGAAAAATATGAAAATTCTACTGATCCAATGGATGATAACATCGAGCATGATGAGGTGCAAAGTCCTTGGAAGACAAGTGTCTGCCAAAGCCTTATTGAAGACAAAGAACCAAGTAAACCATAACTAAATAACTCTTGAACCTCAACTTAGATGATCCAAAAGAGTGAGAAAGCCAAATCTCAGGTACGTTAATTTAGTGTTTACAAAAGAAGAAAAAAAAACCTGAGATTTTTGAAGAAACAACAGAGAATTATCATTGGATGAAATAAATAAAGGAAAAAAGCACTGCACTAAAGCAAAATTAAACTTGAGATCTAGTTTCAAAACCAAAAGATGGAAAACTAATATCTTACAAATGGGTGTACAAGATTAAGAAGTCCCCAGATGGTTCAGTTGAAAGGTACAAGGCTCGATTAGTAGCTCGAGTATTCTCACAACAATACGGGCTAAATTATGATGAAAAATTTAGTCTAATGGCAAAGCTCACAATAATAAAGTTCTTACTTCCACTTGCAGCAGTAAAGAGTGAAAATTATGGCAAATTAATGTAACAAATGCCTTCCTACACACAAAATTAAATTGAGAGATCAATATGAACCAACCAAGATGATTTCAGAATAAAGCTCATTCGAAGTATGTATGCAATTTGAGAAAGACACTTTACGATTTAAAGCAAGCACCAAGGGCATAGTATGGTAAGATTGATGAATTTCTAACTCAAAGTAATTATTCAATAGTGCATGCAAATTCTAACTTACTCATTAAAGCTAGTGAAGAAAGGTTAGCAACTATACTGGTTTATGTGGATGATTTAATTTTTACTGGTGACAACGAATAAGAGATTTAATGAACAAGTGAGAATTTATCAGTTTGTTTTCAGATGAAAGAGCTTGGTTAGCTTACGCACTTCCATAGTCTAGAAGTTGATCGAACAAAAGAGGAAATATTTCTTTGCTAGCAGAAATATGCCAAAGACTTACTGAAAAATTTTGGAATGTTAGAATGCAAGATAATCTCAACTTCAAAGGAAGTTAATGCAGAATTGTGCACACATGAAGGCAAAGATTTACAAGATGAAAATATGTATTGACAATTAGTATATAGTTTAATCTATCTAATATTGACTCACCAAATATTTTATATGCAATGGGTGTAATGAGTCGGTACAATAAAATTCGAAGAAGCCTCACTTAGAAGTGGTTTGAAGAATGCAAGAAAGGTAAAAGTTGCAAGCTGACTGGCTATTGTGATGCTGACTTTGCAAAAGATCTTGATACAAGAAGATAAACTACTAGGTATTTTTTAGAATTAGGTCTTAAGTAGTTTCTTGATGTAATAAGAGATAATCAACTATATCACTATCAACCACAGAAACAAAGAATTAAACAGCAGCTGTGGTAGTTTAAGAAAGTATTTGGTTGATGCAGTTAATGAAGAATCTACACTAACCAGTAGATTACATAGTACTATTGTATTGTGAAAACAAATTGGTGATCAACTCAGCAAAAAATCTAGTTTTTCATGAAAAAACTAAGCATGTAGAGGTGCACTGTCACTTTATCATAGAAAAAGTCTTAGAAGATGAAGTTAAAATGCAGTATATCAAGACAAACGATCAAGTTGCAAATTTATTTACAAAAAGTCTTAGCACCGAAAAGTTTGAAGAGTTCAGCCATCCACTGAATATGGTTCGAAGGATGAAAGTTGTTGGAGAGGGGGAGTGTTGAAATAACCCGATACCGCCTTTCATTAGTAAAGCCCAAACTAATAAGTCCAACTCATGGACGGTTCCATGAATGGGTATGGTTGATGTTAAGTTTGAATTATTAGTGGTAAATCTTATAGGTAAAATTATTAGTGGTAGGTGTAGTAGATGAAAATAAATGGTTATTAATTTTTTATAATGTTTTATTTGAATAGTTTAGATTTATTCTCATGTACTATAGATACCGCCTTATATCATTTAGTTATGCATCAAGTGAAGAGTAAAGAATTAGAAGAGGGAAAGAAGAGTGCGCCTTAAGTGTTGCAGTGTCTCTCTTGTAAAATATCAATAAAATCTTTCAATTTAGTAAAATTCTTTTGTTGCCTAAATAGTTTTAATTTTGTACAATTTGGTCCCTCTCAATTTTCAACAAATGAAGGAATTACAAACTTAACAAATTTAAATAATTAATTTATACTTGGGGAGACTACAAACATCCTCTAAAACACAAACACCATCATTACATGGGATTGCACAGCATTACCAATGCAACCCCATATTTACTGCAACATGTGGCTGCATTAGGGTGCACTACTTTAATGCACCCTAATGCAAGCATTTGTTGCACTCCAGTTGGGTTTAGTTAATATGGAAATTGCCGCATTAGTTATTTTTTTTAATAACTTTTTAATTTGATATAATATTATATAATATTAATTTTTATTATTTTTATTTTTTACATTATAAATATTAATATAAATTTCTATTATTCAAATACTATTATATTATATTAAAAATACAACTAAATAATGTATTATTTAATTATATTATAATAATTAATATATGAAATTGATTAACATTTAACATAATATATAAAACTATAACATAATATTAGACTGTTTAATTATATTATTGTAATTGATATATAAAAATTGATTATTATTCAACAATTTAATATAACTAATAATAAATATTCAAATATGAATAAATTTGAATAATATTAATTTAAAATTAATAATAGATAAATAATGATATAATACAAAATTCTTACATGAATTATTGAGCACAATTCATTTTGTTAGCGAATATATTAAAACAATTGTATCACTTTATTATTTTATGATTATCTTGTGGTTTGTATAAACTTTAATTATATCATCCTGAGATGATATTTGAACTAACCTTGTAGATTTTAACTATTCATTTATGTTGTTATATTATTTAGAGATTATTTAATTAAATTATTTTCTTTGATCTTTATTTTGAAGGTTACATATTTAGAAAATATTGAAAAATAAATGTTATGCTTCCAAAAATTTAAGGATGTAAGCTTTGATCTTTATGAAAAATTATGATATGTTTTAACTTTTATATTAAAAGAAGTTAAATTTCTAAAATTTAAGACTTCTATATTTAGTATTTTTCTAGGTACTAATAATAATTATTTCTAAATATATAATTTAAATTAATCATAAAAAATTAATACAGTATAGTGTGATACCAAATATAATATAATTAAAAATTAATACAGTATAACATAGCACTAAATGTTGTATAGCATTGTTATAATATAGTGTTAATACAATATAAAATAATACAATAGATATATATTAAAATAATATAATATAGTATAATACAAATATAGTGTGTCAAACGCACCCGCGTGTTAATAAGATCAGGAGTGAAATCCCACCGAGCATAGGTAGTGCAAGCTAAGACCATATTGAGAAAAAGTTAATGTTCACAGTGCGGTATGGGAGGAACAAATTCTCAACCTGAAGAATGAGACAATGCATGCCCAACACCCGATCAAGAATTAATTTGCGAATATAAGAGGTAGTATGCCATGTAACTCTAAAACGCTTCTGTACAACCAAAGTACTGAAAGTGACGAAGCAACAACATATTTTTACAGATACAATTTAATTTCAATTTTTCCTCATTTATAGGCTTCTAAGTACTAACCCAAAATTCGGTACATGTTTAGCAACTTTTGGTCTGTTCTTGCATTCAAGCCAAATGGCATGATTTCCAAATGACATGTTATCTAAGGATAGGAATTAACCTCATCTTTTCTGTATTACTAACAATTTCAATCTTTATCCACACCCAAAAAAAAAAAATCACTCGAAATTGTTTGTAGTTTTTCCCATTACAAATGGAGACAAATTCTGGTAATTGATCTTTCAACAAGTCTATCACTTCTTGTTTCAAAATGAATTTTCTACATTTTGATTTACGCATTTTCCAGAGGCTATCGATACGAGACAAGACGGGGTAGCTTGGAATTATTACACGCTATCGCCCTTACTGTAATTTCAAATTTAGGCAGGTCCTAGGCATAAATAGAGGCTTTACAATAGAAGAATATTAGGAAAGTGTTCATTTTGTTACGTCTTGATTACTAAATTAAGCTAGAGACTTTATAACACGCACCAAGAAATTAAATGTGAGTGCCTAAGATGAGGTATAAGCTCTATGTCGTACTTCATGCAAGACATATGTTTGTGCAACACTTTTTTTAGTCGACACTTTTTATTGAGTGTGGCCACTATTTGAGATCACATTTCCAGAATATAATATTGCTGGGCTTTCAGCAGCGTTCGTACGAAAAAAATCCATTTTAAGACCACCATGTTGCACTGACTATGAGATCATGACTTAATTCCACTAGTTAGTGGGCAGCCTTACTAAAATTTAGGTATTAAATTCGCATTTCATGTAGTGCACTTGTGTGTTTAATTAATAAAATTTAAAAAAAAAAATGTACGCTCCACTGCGGATCTTAAAAGAGAGAGAGAGAGAGGGAAGCTGCATATCTACATTGCTTTATTCATTGATAAGGATAGAGATTGGTTTCTGCAAATGCCGTGTGATTAGGGCTGCTATTTAGTATTTCAAGCTAAGGCTGCACACATCTGCATTACTTTGCTCATTGATGATGATAAGTATTGGTTTTTACAAATGCTATTTGATTGAGGCTGTCATTTACTATTTTAAGGTAAGGGTTGTGGTGAGTGGGGTAATGTATTGTTTGCTACTAAGTTTAAACTTTTAAGGTGGAAGGAATTAAAGTGAGTCAGTTATTTAAGAGTGCGTTTCTGGTCAAGGTTTAACCTATTATTAAAGTGTAGGAAACCTTACCTGATTATTTTTAAGTTATTTGTCTAACTACTATAATTTTTTTCTTTTTTGTATTTGAGTGTTAAAAGAAAGTATTGAATTTAATTCATTTTCTTCTATTTGGGAAAAAAAAAATTGGGATTACATCTTTGATCTAGTAAATTTTGCAACTATCTAGTACCTTAATAACTATAAGCAATCAAGCATGTTAGAGATCAAGTCAGTAGACTTATGTGCTGTTTCAAAAACACAGTGAAGGTTTGTAGGAATCTTATGTAATATCAATGCAATTAATTATCATTTAACTTTCATGTCTTTGCTTTTTGATTAGATGTTCACTCAACTGTTTATGAAGTTCGCATCATTTTAAGTATCCAAAAAATAGTAAAAATATCCCATGCATTAATTCAATCTTTGGACATATCTTTGTTTTGTACCTCAACAACTGGACAAACATATAGTAAATATAAGAGATTAAGGAAAAAAAAAAGTGGCAAACTTTTGTGAAAAATAAAATAAAATTATGATCAAGAATCAAATATTCAGAAGAAAAATTGATATTCCAAAAAATTAACTTAGTAACATATGTAACTGCGGGCCGTTTTATAATTTAAAGTTACACATCCCCACTGAGTCTTAAACTCTTGATTACAGCAGCTATAGCTTGCACCTGCTACCTGCTTATCTGCATCTGTGGCTGCATCTACGTTAACTTTATAAGCGGCTACGGATGAAGGCACCCTTTTGACATCTTAAGTCTCTTGTATGATGACTCCATCACAGCCTTAGCCACTATGATTTTGGGATCTTCCTTCTTGTTTTCAAAGAGAGAGCAATCGCTTGACTGCCAAATAACCCAGCTCATACTGTGATCATCAGCTCCTGTTCCTCTTTACTCCTTTCTTTGGATAAATCTTGCAGCACACGTAACATGTCTTGTTTTGCAAGCCATCTAATATCATCTGCAAACATTGTTCTTCCAGGCTCAGTTTTGCATACCAGGAGAGCTGACAGCTGCTGCCCCACAAATCTGACATGGGATTCTGTAGCACCTCCTTCCACAGGTTTTGACTTGTTGGCAATAAATCTCTTGTGGCTCTCGACATGGATATCTTGATTAACTTAGCAAAACGTGACCCACTTCAAGAGCAGTTGATTTTTCGAAGAGATCTCTTAAATTAGCCGCCAGATATCTGGGCTCAAAATGACCCGAATTTAAATTAACCACAGCAATACGCACGAGAGGACTTAAAACTCTTGACTTCAAGAATGAGACGGACTCGAAGAAGAATTGATTTGCAATTTAAGAGGTATAATACTTGTGTACCTCCAAAATGTTTTTCGTACTCCTGAAGGACTGAAAGTGACAAACCAAAAAAATCCTGCACCTTGGCTGTAATATATAAGTCGGATTTTACCAAATTTCGGCTTCCGAGTAATAACCAAAGATTCTGTGCATGTTTAGCAACTGCTGGTCCGTTCTTGAATTTCAGCCGAATGACATCTTTGCCAACGATTGGAATTAACCTCACCTTTTCCGTATCACTATTTTAATCGAAATTGTGTGTGCTCTTTTTCATTACAAATGGATAGAGATGAACATCAAATTCTGGTAATTGGGCTTTCAACAAGTATATAGTAGTAATTCCTGCTCCATAATGCATTTTCTACATTTTGATTTATCATTTTCTAAGGGTAATCAATACATCACAAGAGAGGGTAGCTCGGAATTAGTTACCTGCAACTTTCTATTGCTCTTACAGTAATTTCAAATCAAGGAAGGCCTTGGAAACGAGGAATGATTAGAAGCTTTACAACGGAAAATATTTGGAAAGCATTCACCTTTTTGAATATCGATCTACAAGCGCCTTTACTTTCTCTGGTGCAAAAAACCGTGCCTGCAAATAACATAATAAGTTGCAGATACTTTTTTCAGAAAAAAGACTGAGCAGTAACAATCCAAATATCAAGACTCAAATCAGAAAATATCCAAACAACAGCCAATTATGCTTCCCCTAACTTAATTACAAAAACCACGGACAAGGCAGAATACTAAATTAGCCTTGCTGGCTAGGAACCAAGTAAATATAAGAAAAGCCAAAACAAAGATTTTGTGATAGGGCGTCAAGTCATGACTTTTAGTGCATCAATTACTAAATTAAACTAGTCTTTTTAACACAAAGAAATTTAATGTGACTGCCTATTACGAGCTATCAGCACAATGTCATCCTTCATGCAAAAAATGTTTGTGCAACACTTTTTTCATTTATGTTTGTGTAAGACTTTGTTTATAGACACTGTTTATTTATTGAGTATACGCACTATCTAACACCATGAAGATTCTCTCTCCACAGTGAAGCTACAAGTAAAACGTAATCCATGTTCATCTGTACACACTCAAAATAGACCTTTCCTAAACCTAGGTACTTACAATACTAGTATGCTATGATGTGAAAATTAACATTATAATTTTTGTGGCCCTTTTTTCTGAATGAATCAGAGATTATCATACTCCTTGAATAGGTCATCAGCCATTTTGTTTGTCAAAACAGCATTCATTAAGTGTTTAACCTTATGCAACAAAACATTTATTTACTTGTATAAACATCCTCTCTGCGTCTCCAACTTTTCCATTTTCCTTCAAAATAATTCCCTGCAAAAGCGCCGAGATAGAAAATATCTAAATGTCAATAAAATCTGTCGGCAAGACAACAGTGGTCAACAAACAATATACAGACAGGTGTATACTAATGAAATTACAACTTTGTCTACCCATAACTTGACTTCCCACCTTGATAGATGTAAGCTACTTGGCTACATAAATCCATGTGCCAAATTGATACTGATATCTGACTTACCATTGATACATATCACAAACTAATAATTGTAATTCCAAGTCGATTAATTTAAGGTCTTTACTTACTGGATTCTCATGAGTCATGATGTTTTCATTATATGCAACATTTGGATGATATTAAAGATCGAGTGACCACCATTAGCTAATTTTTAGTTCAGAATCAGGATGTTAATTTATGAGTATAGATTATCTTTTGTGTGTTTTTTGAGGGGCTTGACCAAGTGGTTTTCAAATAGTTTTATTACACTGGCCACCCAAGTTCGAATCGTGGGGGAGGTAGGGATAAATTGATTTGGACTTTGTCCACCCCACTACCTTTTTTAAAATTTTAAAAAAAGATTATTAAATTTAAAACTATAATACGCTAGCCATCAAGGACATTTTGACAATTTAAGCAAATCTAAACTGAGTTGATAAGCTTTTGTTAGATCCTAAGTTGATTTAGATGTGTCATTGTAACATCACTATATAACAATATTTTTATCCAAAAGCTGATTTCATCATCAGTTTTCAGTGGAAAAATTTATCTAAACACGGTCATCAATTAAAAAGTAGAAAGAACCTTTGCTAAATAACCACGAAAGTCATTGGGATAACTAGAGATGAGCCGATCATATACAGCTACAGCATCACTAACTCGACCTCCATCTGAGTAGGCTTTCCCAAGAAGCAGTTCTACCTGTAAAAGACATCTCACATAACATATGGCCATCCAAAATTAGATAACACGTGACAAGAAGCAACAAACCAGATAACTTATATCTCAACAAAAAATAAGTGTGATAACTTTTCTTTAATATAACTAACCAATTTGGCAGTTCATCAAGTTTGACAGTCCTCAGGACTCTCCTTTTCTTTTATGGCTAGTTGTATGGTTACTGTTTACTTGATCCTTGGACCATTTACACATTCCTTCTAATTTCAGAAGCAACTAACCAAAACTAAGCATATCAAGCCAGACCATAAGACAGGGGTACCAAAACTTCTTTTAAGTTGACAGAATACTGAGGGTTAGATGAGAAATCAACTCACTTGAATGGGGTCCATTTTCTGTGGCTCTGTTTCCTTTTCATCACCACTTCTGCCATCCTGAACACTAAGATCATTTGATTTTCCTGTACTCAGTCGTTCACGGGAAGCAAGAAGGAATTGAACAGCCTGCATTAAAAGGAAAGATAAAAAGAAAACAAATAAGTCAATAAATCCAAAAAGGCTGTAAAACTCAATAATTCATGCGAAGAATCATTTGCCTCAACCCTAACTATTGACTTCTGTGAATTGGGACATTGAGAATATATTAATATAAAAAACAATGAGGTCAGAAACTACAACCATTATATATTTCCTTCAGGTTTGCATAAATGAACTTAAAAAGCGCTCAGGTTTTATATAATCCAATTTCATTCTAAGTTTTAAACCAAGGCTCCGATTGGTATTGTGGTGTTTTATCTGAAATGCTACAACTGTTGTGAAATCGTAACGCTAGCTATAAAATACAAGTTAATAGTGGCGAATAAGACTTTTGAAGTCAACAATTTTGACAAAATAGAAAGGGTCATATAGATTTTTCATCAAACAATTGTAGAGTAAAATCACCTTAACTTTCAAATCACAGGTGTGAGAGCTTAACAAACACCTTACAGCTGGTGAACAGCAGTTTCAAACAGAGCTAAAGATTACTGAATGGAGGATACATATGTGTGCGTTACGCAGGTTCAGCAATCCTTCTTTTTTAGAGAATTTTTAAGACAAAATTTTAGCATCAGATCAAAATTCTGGTGGTAACAAAAAAAACATAGAATTTATAACTTTTGCCAAATAATGGGCCCAAAATTATGAATAAATTATTCTTCTCCTTCCTCTCTCCTCTCTTCTATTAGATGTTTTCTTACTGTTTAAACAAACTCATCGTTTTACAAACATCATAGACATGCAAAAAAGAACTAATAATAAATGTCATGTTGAAGTAATATTGTCTTACTCTGGACAATTTAGAAAAGAAATTTCAAATTTTGAAACTTTCAAACTTCATAATATTCTTCACACACAAGAAGGAAACAGAATTCAAAATACAAACAGATGAATTTTTACTTTTTCCTTCTTCACTAATAAAAAAGAAACTTAACAAATGGTCCAGAGTAACATGCTATTTGCTTTTAGATTAAAATTGTGTAAAAATAGAGGAGCTGCTAAACCTAAAACATAAACACACAATTTAAAGAGATAAAAGATATTTTAACATAAATTTTTACTTAACCCAGTGAAACAAATTCAAATTTCAACAACTAGATGAAGGAGGAGTACTATGGGTGAGTAGCAGCTGACTCACTCTCTTCTGTCCCTTCTGTCCATTCAACACCTATCCATTATTTTTTTTATTTACACAACAAAAAGCAGTTTTGCCTTTTTCCACTTCAATGCTCAACTTGACTACTTATTACTCTTGAACAGTGAATACACTAGCTTTCATCTACTTCTCCGTTCTAAGAACACCCATGCAGGAGCTGCAGAACATTTTTAGTTTAAAATTTTTAGTTTAAAAATATCATTTCACCCAATAACACTCCTTGATGAAAATATGTATGCTAGTATAAGTAAAAATTTTTAAAAAATAAAAGAAAGAAAAAGAGTTTTAAATCATTAAATTAATGCACTTTAGATGGTCGAGAATGTATTTCACACATGCAACAATTATGAATTAATTACACGTCAGATTTAATCTCAACCATTTAAATGTATTGCTCTAAAATTGTATAAACAGAGTAAAAATGTCCATAAAATGTACAATGCAACAGGTCCTGATAAAGGAACTACAAAGTATAGAGTAAAAATGTTCATTGATACTAGAATTATCACTCATATACTCTCACAACATCCTCTCAGTAGATCTTACTTCTCACTCTCAAGCTTGTTCCAATGTGAGGTAAGTTTTCCTTTTAATATTAGCAAACAACAAAATACTAACTATGGTTTGTGTTTATGTATTTTATGTTCTAAACTAACTCCAGATAGATAACCAAAATCCAAGCTGCCATGGTCTGTGCTTTACCAAAGTTAAGAACTCGTTTGTCTTAAAGTGTTTGCCTTAAAGTATGTATGTGACTCAATTTAAATCACTAAGACATCTTAGGGTGTTTGTACATAGCTTGTCGTGATTTTTTTATCAGGCTTTGCAACCCAAAACATGTCTACTCAACTAGGAGAGCCCATGAATTATAATGCGGTCCAGGAACTCAATTGCTAGCAATGTGGGATATTAAATACTTCCCCCTTTGATGACCTCGCTTCCTCATGAAGGTCATTGGAAACATATTGGAACGAAATCCCATCATAACATATCCATCCACACATCGGATCCGGTGTTGGCTTGGATACCAATTGTAACAGTCCAGGCCAAACAACCCAGTACATATCGTCCGCTTTGAGCGCACAGCCCGTCATGATTTTGTTATTGGGCTTTGTAACCCAAAACACATCTACCTAGATAGGAGAGCCCATGACTTATAAACTAGTTTAGGAACTTACTCACTAGCAATGTGGAATATTACACTAATTCTATTAGCATTTTGTTTAATATTGAAACATTGAATAACTTTCTAAAACTATATTTCAAAAAATATGAATTCCTAATTTTTGCATTTCTTATCCATATAAAACCAACCACTTTTCTGTTTACCAAAGACATTTCTGTCCATATATCACAGCCATATAATTTTATTGTATTATTAAAAAACAATATACTAGCATTAACATCATTTTCCTCATTTCTATTAGTAAATTTCACTTTTATAAAATAATTACAATAGTATGATCTTCATCTAAAGAATCTTATTTATGCAGTTTCAAGATATTCTATTATTTGGATAACTATAACAAATAAAGGTACAAATGTAAAATTATTGGTTTCATATATTTACTAGTTGAAAAAACAACCAATTTAACACTTACATTTAAATATAACGGGAAAGAAAAAACATGTCATTCAAATTCATACATTCAGGTATATTTAGATTTCAAGATTTCAAACCAATTCAAATATGTTGAGATTTCAGATAAAAGAAAAATAAAATATGCTAGCTTAGTTTCTTTGCCTATATAAAGACACGCATACTCCCTCACTAGAACAAGCTTGAGTTCATGAAATGAAAGCTACTCTGAAAAGTTGTTGCTATATTTTAAGTTGCTATATTTTAATTTTCTGTTATGATTTGTAAATGCGATAAGTATCTTCATTTAAATGTTGCTCCTTCTCTGTATCAAAAACCAGCCCAAATTCTTCAAGGAACTTTCCATGAAAACTCTTTGTGATGCAAGTACTATGAACCAATGTAACAAACCACTAGCATGAAACAATACCTCATCTGGTTTCTTGGCAGCAAGCAATGCATTAGTAAGGCCTCGTAGAACCTCAAAATTGATGTCCTTGGACACCTAAAAGGAAAAGATAAGAAATTCATGGATAGCACAAGTGTGAGTGGGAAGCAGAACGTAAATATAACTGGCAATCAAAGAATGATCTAATGGACAAGGTTCAGATGTTGTGGTAGCTAGACCCTATCTAGTTAATCCACAGTTTCAACTACATTTACAAGGCATTTGAAAATTGTTTCACATGTGGGGTTATGCTCAATGAGTCTATGTCGAGTTTATCTGTAGTTTCAACTACATTTATAAAGCATTACAAAATTATGTTACAAGTGCAGTTATGCTCAATAAGTCTAGGTGACATTACTCGATAGTTTCATGTATGTTTGTGTGTGTGCATGCAATTTATACCCTAAACCTTTGGTACCACTTCAAGAGATCTTCCCACTTGAACTATTGATACCCAAAAAATCACAAAAAACATGGATAAAGGATAAATGATAAAAAAAAAAAAAACAGTTTCACCCACCATGGCTTTGAACGGGTTGTTGGTAAGACAATTTTGTATTATCTGAAATAAAAATAATAAAAGCTTGCTTGGTAGGTTTTTATGAAAATGTCATGGAACAAATGAAAATTGTGAATCCACTGTTTTCCACTTTTTGTGAAGAAAAGTGTAAAACAACAAAAAGACTTTAACAAAAGAATCCTAAATGAATACAAAATAATGCTTGATTTTTCTTATACCATTGGTTTTTAATTTGAAATTTACAATCATCTGAAAAAATTAAACATAAAACTAAATATGATAATTTTGGATATTATTAAAAAAAATTGTCATAAACACTTCTACGGAACGTGTTTTCACTGTCTAAATTTTCTGATCACTGCTTCCAAATATGCTACAAGACAGGTTTTCATAACAGAAAACATTAAATAAAAACACTAATTTTCATGAGCATAAATTTCATCCAATGATATAAGCATTTCCAAATTGTAAACATCAACATCAGATAAACATGCACATATATAAATATAATTGATAGTAAAAATTAATATCCAGTCCCATTACATTAACTAGCATTAGTTTCCAGATTAACCAACATTTCAAAAGGACAGGATCAAAATAAGAGAGATTGAAGGGTGTGCCCAAACAGTACTAAAGCAACTCCAGTATGAGCAATAATCTAGAAAGGCAATATATAGCATGGAAAGTTCCCCAAAGTTCCCCATATATTAGAGATAACATTACCATTGTAGAAACCCTATATGCAGCAGCACTACCCTCATAATCCTTAAGTTCATATTTAACTTCCCCGAGCAAACGGAAAACATCAGGGTCACTTGGTTTCTCCTACAGAATGTAAAGGAAAAATTTTAATAGAACTATAAAGCTAATTCAGCGAACAGCAGGACTTGAGCAGCATAGAGTACTTGAAATCCATATCCAGAACAGATAAGAACAAACCTTTGCCAAGTCCTGAAGGAGAGAGACAGCTCGAGTATAATCTCCTAATTCTGCCAAGGCTACTGCAGCTCCCTGCAAGACCTCTTGAATGAATTTCAAATGGCTGGCACGGGAAAATAGATGGCAAAGTAAAGACCTATTTCATGAATTCATGCAATTACATATGTATGGAAGTATGCATGCAAGGAATTATCCATAAATCAGACCAGAAAACAACAGAAATACATAAAACAAAACAAAAGGAATCACTACTTCATAGATAACAGAAATACATAAACAAAACCTCTAATATAACTTTAAAATTTCATAACTTGTACGATAAGCTGGCATTTCTGGTCAAAACGAATGATAAATCATGTAAGTCCAAGAAAAATTCAATAAATGTATAGGCCTATATAACATTCATGTTATGACAAGAATTCTTAGCAATTGTTAAAGGTAGAATATTATAGTTGGGTCATTGCATAGTAGCTTCAGATTTTCGTTCAAATAGTAACATAACATATAGGTAAGTGATAGTTTATGAGAATGAAATGTTCCATTAGGAAGTGAGAGAGGGTTTCTGAGACCTATTTATACGTCTAATCCCCAACGATTAGAGATATATAAAATTTCCACTAAATAAATAAAATAAGATGTATTTGTATTTGTCGTTACATATGTGGTTGTATTTAGGGATATGATTGTTGTTGAAAAAGTCATTTGACCAAAAAGTAATTGAACAAAGACATATTTAGGGGCAAGTTGAAGCTAAATAGAAACGACAAACTAATATCACGTGTAACAATCAACGACTCACTTCAAGAGCAGTTGAATCTTTTGGAGAGATGCTTAGTGTCTCTTCATATTTTTTCAGCCTAGTCTGCAAAAAAATTAAAAGGTAAGGTGTTAAAATCTTTCCATGACTAGAAAACAAAGGAAAAACAAAATAAATTAATCATTACCAACAACACTTAAATCACAAAAGGATATAAAAGAAACAAGAAAGAAAAAGAATAAATCATCTCAGAGGCAATGTTCCAGTATATAACCGAAAGAAGATGTCCGCATTATCATACTCAGCATTACACACAGCATAGGCATGTACAATGAACACTAAAATTTTACTTTATATTTAAGTGACTTAACCAGTTACATAAGAGGACAATGTGCAGAGAAAAAGCTTTCCTAACACAATAACTTGTATTACAGGTTGCATTAGCCCTAATAGAAGAGGAACTTGGTGATGGCGTGCTGCTTCCCAAAGGAAGTTGTAACAAGTGGGGATTGAAAGATTTCTACCTTCCAACAAAAAATTTACTGCCTGTTGTTTAAATACAAAAAGAAAGAGAAAAGGTTTAATAACAAAAGGAAATATTTTGCTTCTGATTTTAGGCTTGAAATAGTTGTTGGAAAATGAGGTCCAGCACTTTTATCAAGAAAGAAAATGCATTCAAAAAAAGTGTGTGCACTGTTTAACTTAGATGAGATAAATAATTCCATATTACAACAGAAATTAACTCAGTATGCTGCAGATTAACTAAAATTGCATAGAAGACTGCATATTCCTATTCCAAAGGAAGTTTGGACCAGCCAGGAAGATAAAAAATTCCACCTTGCACAATAACTTTTAAATGTTAGCTTAACACAAGAAAAGGTAAGCATTCTGCATTTGTTATTAGGGCTGGGAAAATTTCATGGCAAATGAAGTCCAGCACATTTATCAAGCAGCAAAATGCATCAGGATAACAGTGTATACTTTTCAACCTAAACAACGTAACTTATTTGATATTACAACAGCATTGTTATGCCAAACTTCTAAAAGGGGTAAAAGACCATATTGCATTTCATTGAATATTACCTGAAGAATATTTTTCTCTTCTTCTGATAGTTCTTTATTTACTACCCCAGCTTCCTCTGTTGGGCTAACACTGGAGTTAAAAGAACATATAAGAGAAGAGAAACCAACAAAAATGAAACAAATTATATAAAAAGAAAAAATGCAATAACTTCAATTGTCCAACACTTACTGAAACAAATGGTTAGATGTTATAAGATTCTAAAAGATTCACACAAAAAATTTTCCAAACATGTGAGTGCACGATCCCAGGCCCTCAAAGAACTTTCGAATTCAATAAAAAAAAAAATTACTTTGCCTTTCTTCTAAAATAAGTTCAAATAAATAAAATGATTTCACTTGTCATAAATCTTCTTTAATTATATTTTAATTGCAAACATCATTATTGATTTGTTTCAAAGATAGCATCGCTTCCAAAACTAATAATGAAATATCTGTATTAAGAAAAAATAGTTGCTAGGTTTGACATCAAATATATGCTTTTTTATGTGTCAATAGAGAAAAGGAAAGGCATGCCTTCAGGAGACCTTGTGAACTCCTCATTAATGACTGAAATTACCCAAATTAGAAGTCCTGAGGATGATCCACATCAAAATGAAGTGACACACAAAAAATTCCAGTATATAATGGCTTAAAACCACAATTGTGTTGTAGTAAATTAGTTGATAATAAATCAACATTTTGATTCAGGATATGCTTATAAAATGTTAAAAGATGATTCTGGGAGTTGTAAAGAACATCATCTATCTGCTCCAAGTCCAAGAATGTTAATTAGCAAGATATTAAATTTAGCAGGGATCCTGTAAGCATCATGTGCAAGGGAATCCTCCTTCTTGTTGGAAAATTAAGGTTTTAATGCTGGGGTAGGCAATGCAGCCATGAAGAAAAGGTCTGACTGTTATCACACCTCACTTAGTGTAAGAGGCTTCTATCTTGCCACTTAAGAGCTAGAGAGAAAGAGAGATAGTTATGTTAACATTTACATTTCCTTTGGCTTATTATCTAAAGCAATAAATCATTAAAGCAAGCAGTTTCTACCAGAAACAAGCAGGAAAAAAAATTATATTAAAACTGATAAATAGATCTTATGAATAAGGACTGGAGGAAGAAACCTCTAATTTACTGTACCACACCTTCCCGACGGAAGAAAGTCTCCAAGAGCAAAAACCAAACCAAAGATCACAACAGCCACTCCTACACCAATCTATCACACATCAAGATTTGAATTAGACATGTTCATAAAGCCAAAGAAATCTGTTTTGTGTGTGCTTTTAGTTGAAAATCATTCCACATGCACAATTTCTGTTATTGTTCTTCAACAGAGAAAACCACAAACAAGTGCAACAATTTTACCTTGGCACTGAGTCCAATTGTTTTCTTCTCTGTCTCAATTGGTTCATCATAGTCAATTGGTCCAAATTCTTTGATCTCCTCTGCTTTTTTCTGCTCAAGTGCTGACCTGCATAGCGCAAAGGTAGATAGCCCTCAACCAAAAAGAGATTTAAGTAAGACTCATCCAATCTGATGTGGTTACTACAAAAGAAAAAGTAAACCTATTGTTGGATTGTAACATAGTGTGTGGTCAAATCTTGACTGTTGACAACCTTGTAAAGTAGGTAATTTTCTGTTGAATGAGTTGCATGCATAGACGACCACATAAGAATAATGGTGAACCAATAGATCATCTATTCCATTTTAATTTTTCATAAGCATTTCCTTCGGCTAGGTTTCCAAATGAAAAATATGTGAATATACACATGCATTGAATAAAAATGTTTGAGAAAGAAATATTTCCATAGGAAATTGTGTTCAACCAACTCATCTCCAAAGATCCCAGCTTTCAGCTATCAGCCTATAAGATCCAATCCAAGTTGATAATAACTCGAGATGACATGTAATCCTCTTTCTCACTAGATAATTTCATCATAATGCAATGAAACTGAAGTAATTCGCACATTATTAAAATGGGGAGTGTGGAAACACTAACAGAGAATTTTTCCAAGCATTATTTTGACCATAAATTAATAAATAAAATAAAAATGATAATAAAAATTTTATGTGATGCTTCCTGCACTAAACACTCATAAACAGAAACTGATATTTTGACGGCCAAGCTTTCAACAAGCATACACATGAAGGGTGAAATTATTCTCACCTCCTAACTGCTGCCAGTCGTTCCTCAAAGTCGATGTCCGAGGAACTGTTATTAGATTTTGAATTATACCCAGTGCCTAAAATAGGTGCCTCTGCAAGGCAAATTGTCACAGTAAGTTAATCCACCAAAACCAACAGAGGTTTGCGAGAGAAATTCTTGATAAACTGAATAATAATAACTGGGTATTAAATTCAAATATTTGTTAATTTAATTCCATGGAAGCATTAAGGCCCAATAAATAAACACTTCTTGTTTAAATTCAAAATTAAAAAAAAAAAAAAATCAACAACTTACGTGTAGGAAGAGAGCCAGATTGTTTACTTAAAGATTTCCTGCAACAGGATGACTCACAAAAACTTTTTCTTAAAATAAATTATATTAAATTAAAGAAGTTGAAAATGTTAAAAGGTAAATTAAACAGTACCTTTTTGGTTGTGACACTACACCCTTCTTCTCCTCCTTGTTCGTCTAATCATTTCAATTCAAACAATTAAATAATAATAATAATAATAATAATAACAACAATAATAAGAGTGAGTGCTAATTTAGTTAATTGAAGTACCTTGTCAGTTTTGTTACCAAAACCGCGTCTGGGTTTCGAATCGGAGCATTGAATCCGAAATGCGAGTAAGCCACTTGCTGCTGCCGTGGCTGAAATTGCGGTCATGTTTGGAAAATATTTTCTTTTTTTTTCTCAAAATAAATTTTGAATGTACATATATGTATGTTTGATTTGTTAGTTTAAATAAAATTCAGGTGAAATTGTAAGCCGGTCATCTTATTAATTAATTAATATTTTCTATTCAAACACAAGACCCCTTTTTCTTTTTTAACTCTCTTTGATTGAGTTCAGTTTTGAGCTTTTAAGAAAAAGAAGAAGAAAGACGGAGGAGGGATAAGATAATTTGAGAGCTCATTGGGTCTGATCCGCTCCGAATTTGGATCCATTTACTCACACTAGCTGACGTAATCATGTTCGTATAACAAGGTCGCAAGTGGTAAATAACAAAAATCACTATTATTATATATTTTCTTTTTTATGATTATTATTTATTTTATTAAATCAAAATTAATGTCCTTATTTGAACTCACAAAAAGCTCATTATACCAAATATCTCAATGCACGCATGATCATATTTTAAAAATCAAAATTTTTCCTTTCAAACTCTAAAAATCTTACTTGCAGTTCCCATTTTCTCTTCCTTTATTAGTTTAATCTCCATTTTTTATCAAATCTTATTCATTTGTCGCTCACTGTTGATAGTCGACGACAACAAAGAAATATTACCAAGTAATATTTTCATAAAAAACAAAATGATGCAAAAATTGAACAGAATTAGAATTTTAATTAGTTTAAAAAGTGAAACTGTTTGTAGACTCCAAAATTTTTAAGTGGTTCATTAAAAACAAAAATTAAATTAGTTAATTCATGGCATGAAAAGACTTTGTTTTTGTCCATATTCTCTTCCCACAATCCCACCTGCATCCGTGTGTAAACAACTCGGACATTTCAATCGACAACTCTTTTTTAGCACAAAATTTCCAATTTGACATTGTCGATTGGCGTACTATTTTATAAACTGCAAGCCACTGAAAATAGGGAAATTTACTTCTTCTATTTGTTTTCAGTTTTTTTTTATACTTTTATGCAATTTTATATTAGAGAGTTTAACTAATATAATTTTTAATAAAAATGTGGGCTTGTTTAGTACTTTTATCAATTCAAATAACCTCACTCAATAACCAACTAATTTAAGATAACATATAATAAATGTATTAAATATTTTTTTAATAGAAAATAAATGTATGACTCTCCGCAATTGTGAACCTTTATTAATATTTAATCAATGGCACGGCCACTAAGAACTTGCGCAGTCCCATGCACGTCCCAAAGTTTTAGGAGTCTATTTCTATTTTATTCAATTAAGATGACACATTTATCCTTATTAAAGTAATTATTTCATTCATTTAAGTTCAAACCTAAAAATATAAAAATTGAATTAAACTCAAACGCCTAATTGATGAAGGTTATGCGCCCTTTTTTTTTACTTAATAACTTAATTAATTTAATTTTAATCATTTAAGTTATTAAATTTATTTTTTTTAATTTAATGAAAATTTTCATTAATTAAGTCATTAAATTATTAAGCTAGCCTTTTTACATTGTTGCTTAACATAAAAAATCTAAACGATATCATTAAAAAAAATGCTCAAAAAATTTATATCTAATTAATTAATTTTCATCTTTATCTAAATAAAATTTAATAATTAGCATTATTACTCATTTCTATAACTATTGTGTAGACTATTATTATTTTATTATTTTATTTTCTTTAAATTAGTATTATTTATTTTCATAATTTTTTATAAATATTTTTCATATAAAGACATCATAAACTATAAAAAAAATTAATTAACATATACTAATATAAAATATTGAAGGATTGTATTCAACTGAATATGATTTATGTCATAATAATATATTATCTTATTTATGATTTTTAATATGTTTTATTATTTGTTTAATATTTATAATTTGTAAAGACGTAAATGAAAAAAATACTAACTTTGATATTTTTTAAGTTAAAGGACTAAACAACTTAATATTTATTTTTACTAATTCAGATAAAAAAATAAATATATAATTTAAATTTAAACATTCAACTCTATTCAAAATTCAGATTAATTCAAGTATATTAAATTTTTAGACCAAAAAACAAACTCTACTTATGTCTATAGAAGAAATAAGGACCAATAAAACTTTTCACAACAAAGAAATGAAAATAAAATAAAAGAGAAAATAAGTGAAAAACATATCAATTTCATTTTACTTATTCAATTGTATACCAAATCCATCTTTTTTCCCTTATTTTTTTCCCTCCCCTCCTCTCCTCTTCTTGTATTTTTTCAAGCCAAATCTAACTTAAAACTCAATTGCCACATATGATCGTCATTTCTTTCTCTGCATTTTATGTTGATTAGAAAATTTTATCCCTAAATTTGATTTTTTTTCTACACCACTTTCATTAATGAATTACGAATAGAGGATCTTGAAAATAAAAATATAAATAAATAATTTTGCGAGCAATCATAAACATACAAAATAATAACAAAACGGTTAAAAAAAGGGTAAAAATCAAAACAGCAGCGTTTTGGGGGGTTTTTTGTTTTTTTACCAATAATCTAACACAAATTGAATTATTATCTGAAAATAACAGAATTAAAATTTGCATAAACAAATACATTATTCATCCAAAATTCTAAGTGTTCGTAGAAGAAGAAGGGTCAGTGGCAGTTCTCCAAATCTGACCAAATCCCTTAACAACATGAGGCCAAACACTCCCAATTCCATTCAAAGCAGCCCCAGAAGCAATCCCAATACCAAAAGTCTCCAAGAATCCAGGCTTTGAGTCCAGCTTCATGTCAACAATGGCCACCCTGCTGTTAACAACATCAATCTTTCTAGAAGCTTCAGCCATCAGCTTGTCCTTCCTGTTCTTGTTGTTCGATGCAATGATTCTGAAAAGGACATTTTGGAGATCTTCAATGACCTTGATCGAGGCCTGTTCCTGGTCTAGGCCTTGCGTTGTGTAGTGGGATATCAGTTCTTGCGGTGATGGCACTTTTTTCTTTTGGGTGTCTTTGGGTTTGTCATTTGGGAGTGGGAGAGTGTTTGGGGTTGGTGGTTTTTCCATTCCTTTTCCTTTTTTTTTCCTTTAGTAGTTTAATTAATTCAATTGAGAAATTGAAATGGGGTTTTTCAAAACCCTAGAAAAATTGGGGTTTTTGGAGATAAGGTGAGTGCGCCGTGGGGAAGACAACTACAAAATGAGAAACCTGAAACGTTCGTTATTTTTTCAGCCGGGGACAAGCTTTTGGGCCGTTGTTGGAAAAATTATTCGGGCCCATAAACACCAGGGGAGGTAAGCCTATCTGGATTATATTGTAATTGTATATTTTTATGATTTATTCAATAATTATACATATTTATTTAATACAATAAATTCTTTTAAAATTTATTAGTGTTGTTTGGTTTTTTCAGTAGAGTTTTTAAAAATTAAATAATATTTTATTTCTATTAATAACAGTTTAAATTTTAAGTTTTTGGAAGTAGAAGTTGAAATTTCTTTTAAAATATTAAAATTTTTAAAATATCTTTTATTTATTTAATAATTTTATTTTATTTATTTTATAACATAATATTAAAAAAATTGATCTATTAAATTAATATTATACTTTTTAATAAAAGTTTCGATCGGTAATTAAACAACTAAATTTTTTTTTATACAAATTCTACTTATAAAAATCATATTTAAATAAGTAAAATCTATTTTAAAAGTTATAGCAAAGAAAGCCTTAAGTCTCGTTGGTACTCAATCGAGACACTTTTTTGTGAAACCCGTCCCAATTTCCATATCCTATAAACCAATTCTCTAGATTGTGAGGATAGTCATATGGCATTTTGATAATGAGTTGGGCTATTGGCACCCATTTATTAATATCATAAAACCCATGATATATTACAATTATATTTAAGGACAAAAATATAAATAGGACTAACTCATTTATATTTTCTTTCTCTCTTTAATTTTATTTCATTTTCACAATATAAATTTTTTATTATCATTAAAATAATCCGAATTTAAGAAGTAGTCCTCTAAGCCAAAATAAAATTCTTATAATAAACATAACAACTAATTAGGATGCAACACAACGGGAAAATAAATTAAATAAAATTTTATCTCATTTTAAATAATTTTTTAAGGATTCTAAAACTAATTATTGCACCCAAAGTTTATACTTTATAGGTACTATAAATTGTATTAGACCCATAAAATATTCAGCATTTTCTAAGTACAAGGTTTTTCTTGTTTTTCTTTTAGAGTTTTTTTGGAAATTAAATAATAAAAAAAAGTTTGAAGAGAAGAATACAAATATTAAGACTGAAAAAGTAAAAAAGTTATTAGAAATTGAAAAATTTGTAAATGAAACGAGAATTTATTTGAGGAACAAAGTTATCTTTGGCATTAAATGGAATATAATTGAAAAAGGGGTTTCAAGAGAATTTTGGAGCAATGCTAATAGTTCAACTCTTTGACAATAAGGGGGTTTTCTCAATTAAGTTAGGTTATCACTTGGTGGTACAGATATAAAAAATAAAAAAGAAAAAGGAAAAAACTTGTCATACATTTTATAATTAGAAGTCAGGCTATAATAAATTTGGAGTGGGGAGGGATTTTATGGGTGGTGGGAGTTACATTTGCATTTTTTTTTTTAATTTAAAAAATACCCTTAACAAATCCAAAAAAAAATATATTTTTAGAATATACAAAATGGGGCAAAGATTTTTATTTTAAATAATTAAAATAAAATTAATAAAATATTTTAATTTACATCATTAAAAATAATAATAATAATAATAATAATAATAATAATAATAATTGTTTTATATAATTAAAATTAAAAATAAAATAAGTAGGTTATTGTATAATAATACATAACGGTAAAACAGTAGGTTTTGGGCAAGGATTATACGCCTACGTAGCTTTTGAAGATTATTTCGGAGCTTAGAGCTAAGTGCAATTCTAGATTTTGTCACGTAGATAGTGGAATCTAAGGACGGATGCTGCAGTTAAGCTTGCTCTTAGCTGTTCTGGTTTGTTGGGTTGGAAGACTTCTCCAACTATTTAGTTTTTTATCTTTGATTTTCTCTGTCCAATGCTGTACCCTTTTATTATTAACAAAAAACAAAGGCCAAAAAAGTGCCGACTGCAACATAATGATATGATGAGTCGGAGAAATCCTATCACGCACAGGCAGTTGTCATCACACTCTTTGGTTGGGTATTGAAGAAGTATAATATCGAAACATAATAACTGATTGTGGCCAAATTCTGTAGGGGTGGCGCTTAAAACTAACAAAAGATTGAAAGCAGTGAACTCTGAATGCACCAAAATACCTCATCTCTTCTTATTTGACGGAAGTAGAAGAAAATTTTGTATGGACTAACACAATCAGGCACCCCACATATACACCAAAGTACCTAGCCTATATTTGCAAAATGTCTTTTGGTTTCAAGGGTAATGGGTGCTTGTATGTTCTGGGAAAACTGCAATAGATATTAACAAAACTCTCACAGGAAGATGGGAGCCATGACAAGCGTTATGGTCGCAAGCATTTTAATGAGAACATGAAGTGAAGGTCCAGCTGTGTCTTTGAATGGATCGCCCACACTGCATGCCAAGAAAAGATCACATAATTACTACCGACAATTCAGAGATCTATGAGCATGTGAGAAAAGACAAAAAAAAACATAATTTTATACATCTTATCACGAATATGAGGAAGAAAGAACCAAGGCTATGATAGCATATATATGAAACACTACTTAAATTAAAGCCATAGAACCAGATAAAGAGTCAATCTCATACATGATTAGCAGTGGCCAATAAACAAAAAATCTCTCAATGAGAGAGCTCATGGGAGTGCGACAGCACTGTTTTTTGGAGAAAGTGGAAAAATCCAATTGCATTTGTTCTCTTAAAGTTAAATTGGTAACTTGAGAAGAGAAAGAGATCCCAAAGAATACTTAGGTTCCATTTGTTATACTCAAACCCTCCCTTTTTTTTAGCAAAAAAGATAAGTAGATTGAATCTGTAGAAATTTACAAAAGGCAAACAGGTTTTTTAACAATGATATCCAACTAGCAGGTTCAAACTTATCTCAAACAATGAAAGAGGAGAGCAAATCGGGATGAAAATCAAGAAGACTTACGTATCTCCTGTGACCGCCGCTTTATGAGTATCGCTACCTTTGCCTCCAAGAGCCCCAGTCTCTATGAACTTCTTTGCATTATCCCATGCTCCTCCAGCTGTGTTCAGGAAAAGAGCCATAAGAATACCAGAGACAGTTGCAAACATCAGTAAGGCAGCCACAACTTTGGCCCCAAGCAGCGCATGTCCTGTATAGTATCCCAAAATCCGAAAAAGAAGACCTGCAGGGATTACAAACAACCTTCAATACACCTTCATGAGCAAACTTAACTACTGTCCAAGAACAATCCCAACAGAATTTCTGAAAGCACTAACTACTGTACTCAAAGCCCAAAAAAGAGTCAAGTGGGTAAATGATATGCAAGAGATGGCAGGAATATGATGGTCATTCTTTTCACCTTCTAATACCAACACCCAACTACATTAACAAAACCAAAGAATTGAATATAAAATGTTCAACAATGACTCGCTTATACAACGGCTTTGACTCATGAAATTTATAATTGTTTCCTTTAAAAGTTGTTCCCCATCTTCAAATCTTTTCATTCAGAACCAAAAACTGATTAATTTCTTTGGTGCCGCACGTCCTAATCCCCAACAATTATAATAATAATTAAATGATGACCAAGATGAGATTATCAGATAAATAGTTAAAATAACAACGATCCACAATCACCATCAGTGCCTCTGCAGAAGAACGAATAACCCACCAATCACTAATGGTGATATGATAGCGAGGGCACCAGGTTTTATCATCTCCTGCAAAGATGCAGATGCGACAATTGCAACACAGCGAGCATAATCTGGCTTCTCCTTGTACTCCTACAGTGCAAATGAAAAATATCATCAACTAGTTGAGAGTGGAACTAAAACTAAAAAGGGGCAAGGAAAATTGTACTCACCATGATACCAGGCCTCTCAATGAACTGTCTTCTAACTTCATTAACAACCTCCTGAGCAGTTTTGCCAACTGCAGAGCAAGCCCAAGCACTAAATAAGAAAATAAGCATGGACCCCAACAATCCTCCAATGAAAACTTCCGGAATGGCAATATCCACCTGACAGTCAATTAAATGCCGAAATTAAGGCAAGGAACAATAAAACATTTAGAGGACCAATCTATATGGGAAAAAGTACAGTTGCTTGCCTGTTTAAAAGGTTCCTGTGCAAATGCAGCAACTTCATCCATATAAGCACTGAACAGAAGAAAAGATGCAAGTGCTGCAGATCCAATGGCAAACCCTTTCGTTGTAGCTTTTGTCGTATTCCCAACAGCGTCAAGAACATCAGTGATCTCCCGAACACTTTCAGGCTGAACAAGACATTAAACATTAATTCAAAACAACCAGAAACGAAAGAAAAACACAAAAATGTAATTCAAAGAATGTACAAATCAGGGATTTACCTGCTGGCTCATCTCTACAATTCCACCAGCATTATCAGCTATTGGACCAAACATATCCATGGTTAGAACATAGGCAGCAGTGCTAAGCATTCCCATTGTTGCTACAGCGGTGCCAAACAATCCACCTATTGGGTTCCCAGATTCATCCACCAGTCCTGACGTTTGACCCAACCAATAAGCTGACACAATTGACACACTGATGACAAGAACAGGAAGAGCCGTTGATTCCAGGCCCAAACTGACTCCTGCAATAATGTTAGTCCCATGACCTGTGGAGCTCGAAAGAGCTAATGTGCGTACAGGCTCGTGCTTGTAGTCAGTGTAGTACTTGGTGATCCAAACAAAAATATATGCCGTGATGATACCAACCAGCCCACATAAAGCAAAGTTTAACCATGCAGAAGGTGCTTGTTCCGTATAAAGTAACCAGCGGGTAGACTGTAATCCAAACATCAAGAAGAAAATCAAGATCAGAACTCAAACAAATAACAAACAGTTCAGAGGTTTTCTGCGCATGGTCAATCCAATATGAAGGAAAAGAGCCAATATACTTTTATGGAAGACAATGACATTTTAAATCAGTAACATTGCTGCAGGCAATAGTAAAACAAAGTATAAATAAAGTCAACAGCACAAGAAATATTACCGCACCAAATGTCAGGACAGCAAGTACTATTGTAACAGAATATCCTTTCTGAAGAATTGCCATTGGATCCTCAATAGGTGCCTTCACACTAGAATCACGTGAGCTCCGAATAGAGAGTATTCCAATTGATGAGATAACCAGATCAAAAGAATGTACAACAAGGGGAAACAAGATGAAGCCAGATGGATCTGCATGAACAATGAATGAAAGAGTCAACTAAAGAAACAGAAAATCTGTTTGGACAAAACCATTAATCCATTCAAAGGGCAGATAAATAATTAAATAATGTACGGATGCTGCTAGCAGAAATTTCATATAACAATAAAGACAGCCAACAAATCCTAATTTCATGCTGATCTAGTACCACACTTGATGCTCACAAAATAACATTTGCATAATTAAGTGAATAACCAACAGCAACAACACATTAGAGTGATTATACTATCATGCACTCAATTCTTGAACAAAACACAAATCTTACAAGAAAATGTTATGACAGCGACAATGTGAGAGTGAATGTTTGAGCGTGCATATATTAATATAATATGAACAAACAATAGTATGAATATCCAAACATCCATACAGTGGAAATACATTTTAATAGTGAGGAAACTTTATTTACTTTCAAGTTTACAACGTTGAGCCATTGTTCCCCCAAGTATCATAGCACTGATTATTTCAGCTGCAATGCTTTCAAAAAGATCAGCACCTCGTGCAGCACAATCACCCACATTGTCTCCAACCTTCAATTAGCAATAAATTCATTCAAACAACAGATTACTATAATTATCGAACAAAACCATTAAATTCAGAATGACAGAGAAAATGATAACAATAAGTTAAAATTGTTTGTCAGTGGAATTATTTTTTTGAAGTTTCTTACTGTTAACAATAGTAAATTAGTTGCAACAGAGGATTAAATGCTATGAAGGTGACACATGCATGCAGATACACAGTCATACTACTTAAAGCAAGAAAAAGCAAAACAACAATTCCCACCTTCTTGAGCAGCCTCACAGGTAAATTTTGTATATTTTAGAGTTAAATTCTTTATGAAGCCAGTCAAAAAGTACAATGAAATCCTAGAAGAGTAGAAGTCGAATACAGTAAAATCTTTTTATAGCATACTCTATATAGGAATAATCTCCTTACAGTCCTAAAAAATTATGGTCCCAATTTAGGTCAGTTATAAATAAGAATAAACTTCACATTATAATAAGTTTTAACCTTTTGGGACTCTGTCTTAAGGAACTTGCCTCCACAAAGTAATAATTATCTATATATTGCAAACAATATATCCTAGTTTTTTAAAATTATGTCTTTCTCTTTTATCAATGTCTATACTTTTAGATTTGACAGGCTCCATTAATTAATTATTAATGTAGCACATACTTTTATTCTATATCACTTGCACTAAGAATAACTAAGCCAAAACAATTATTTTTGTAACTACACCTCTATTTCTCATAGAAATAAAGTTAGGATGGTTCTAACATTATGACCATAGAGAAGTTTTACTATGTTTATAGCAATTAGAAATTAAGCCATACTATATTGAAAGGGATGAGCAAGTTAGCAAACACATTGAACACAAAATGTATAGAAAGAGAAAACAACCATATAAGCCAACAAGCCCCTAAATCAACAGCTTATATGCGGACAAAAAGGCTTCTGAAACACATGATTTTATAGCGAGAACTTATTGTCAAACAATAACAGATACATTCAACTATGAACCACATATGTCGTATCATGCATAAGAAAGTATAAAAATTCAAGAAATTGACGTTAAATTAAGATCACATTTATCACTGTAAAAGCATACAGGCAAAGGTTGAGAGGAATTGCTGTAAGTACATGCACTACAGCCAGCTTAAAACTTTTTCTGGTATCGTGCATTGGCATAACATGGGTGCCATGGTTATAAAGTGAAACCTTATATACTCCTATTCTTGTGTGTCAATTTCTTATAATACTGACTTACAAATTACATCTCAGAATGTTAATTTGGACAATAGACAAAAATTCAATGCTGAAAAGGTTGCAGTTGCAAAGGTGAATGAGAGTTACCAAATCTGCAATGACGGCGGGATTCCGAGGATCATCTTCAGGTATTCCCTGCTCCACTTTCCCAACAAGATCTGCCCCAACATCAGCTGCCTTTGTGTATATTCCACCACCCAACTGGGCAAACAGTGCAACAAATGAAGCCCCAAAACCATACCCCACAAGGAGAAGAGGCACTGGAAAAGAATAATAAACAATCAACCAAAGAATAAGCTTCAAAACGGTAATTGGCAAGTCTACAAAAGAAAATAACCACAATTGCTTATTATATCAGCACAGAAAAGAGATGCGTAGACAATCAAGAGAAAGAAGTTACTCATACATGACAAATTTGCCATTTTCCAAACACTACATCAGGATTGGAAACAGAACGTTATAACGGACATGGTCACATGTTAAATCACTTCTAGATGCAGTAAGATAATACATTTGCACGCCACAGTTTGATTTACTTTTCTAGTTGGAGGTGTGTGGCGTGCGGACAACAAACAACCTAAAGCCATTGCAGTATAAAGATGTGCAACTTTGCTTACAATTGGCTACTAGTCTATCAGTAAAAAGGCTAATCAACCAAATTCAATTATATCCCCAAAAAGTTGTTGACTAACTTAAAATTCCTATCCCCTGAGTTTCTTTGGTATGTTGTTCAAAAATACAAATAAAACACATTCATTTTCACACCCATAAACTAGCCGACTAACAATGCCGTCTTGAAATTCCAACAAAACGCAACTTATCTACAAGTTTACTCGTAATATCCTAAAGCCAATAATCAACAATATTTTGATGATAGATTATAATCACCTTACATATATAAATATAAAGCAATCTCCTTAACACAGAAAAATTTGTCGTATGATTACATAGAAAAGATAAAACAGTAAAACTAAATATTTAGTTTCAAGCACATAACAATACAAAAAATTAAAAAAAAAAAAAACAAAACCGCAACCTTGTGCATTTTAGCATGATAATTTTCATAACAACAGATAGCAGTAAAAAGGAAAATGACACCTACAATCGGTAACCTTCATTGAACCTGGTGTATCCACCCCCAGCCAAACATAAAATGTGGCGTAAAGGATGGCTATGCCAATTACAGCCATACCGACAACCACAATAGCAGAGAAACCACCAGCACGAACAGCTACCTGAACATTATATTCATAGGTTATCAAACAGATCTGCAGCTTTTTAGAAATAACATACTAAAAAGAAAACAACCTGCAATGCCTCTCTTGCAGACCGTCTTGCAGCACTGGACACTCGAACATTTGCACGTACTGACACCCACATCCCTACATATCCTGCAATTCCTGAACATAAAGCCCCCAAAAGGAATGCCGCAACGGTAATATAGGCAGAAGTTGACCTGCATCAACCAGTAAAACAAGAGCATTGATTTTTTAGCAAGAAGACATAGGAGGAAATATATTAGGTAATATGTAAATTAATTACTCATAATATACGTTGACATTATCATCACCTCCCAATGCCAGAAGCTTCTTGTTGAGGGGTTGTATTGCGAAACAGGTAAATGCTAAAAATCACCAAAGCAAGCAAACATGCCATCTTAGAGATAGTCCCATACTGGGTCCTGAAGAAGCCTTCAGCTCCATCTCTTATTGCATCTGATATCTAGAAAATAAAATAATAGGCTCAGGATAAGAATAAAAAGAGTTTTGATAGGTTGAAAAAAATTATTTAAACAAATTAAAGCACAAGATAAATGACAGCTGTTATGCATAAACTAAAGGGAGAACAAAAAGCACAAAATTGTATATGTACGCAACTCAGTTTGCCTGGAAGCTTAAGAAAGTAAATGAAACATACAGACAGACATCACATTATTCCCTCTTCTTAAATTTTTACCTGCTGCATATTACTCATCCATTATCCAGAATCACACAATAAAAATCAACATCCATATGAAGAATTTAATAAAAAAAATGAGATAAACACAGAGGAAAAATTGTACCTGAGCCATCTCTGGAGGTCCTTCGTCCTTTGAGAGTACCCACTTACAAAGATATATCGAAAACATGAAGGCAACAATGCAAACCGAGAAGACAAACACAATAATCGGAGAAGTACTTGCTCCAATGTAAAAGACCACCCCAAAACACAACAGCAGGAGTACAAAAAGAACACGGACATTTATCCGCATAAGCATCCGGAAAATCTGCACACATAAGCAATTCAATAAAGTCCATAGGAGAAAGCTAACCAATAATAATAATAATGATGATGATGATGCAAACAAGAAGTTAGAAATGAACAAGTAACACAAAATACCCAAGAAGACATCCAATAGCCATAGACTTAATTACTGAACATAACAAAACCACTGATAGAAACTAAACCAAAATTAACTAAGATCTGAAAATCAACTAAAATTATTTTATACTCACAGATAAATTATACTTTTCAACTGCATCATTAAATATATATATATATATATATATATATATATATATATATCTTTAAATGGTGAGAATCCTAGGAAAATATATTAAATGTTCTGTCATCGCCTCATCCAAATAAATCCTTGTTCTTGAATAGTGCCCCAAAGTGCCCCGGGTTATAAACCAGTGCACTAGATCTTCAATTCAAATTTTATAAAATTTTCACAATTAACAATCTCTCCCTGTTTGGCTATTCTTAAAGGGTGGAGTATCCCATAAATAGTTCCTATAGCTATTCTGGGCATGATTGATGGCATCAATAGATGATGCAATGTAAGAAATTTCTACACACTTGACAAATGTGTAAATGCTATACTGCTGCTTACTTACCATAGGAACATAAGGTTTACTACGCATGTTGGGGAACGTCCTTGGCCGATCTTGGTAAGGCCCCAAACTACCATTCTCCATATCATCATCCATCATCATTGTGTTTGATAAATTCAATCTCCCTGCCGTTTCGGGGCCAACTCCCCGCTTTAACTTCTAATAAAACTCTAAAAAAAATCAAGGATTTGCAAATATTATCACTATCACTTATCCTGGAAAAAAAAATAAAACAAACACCAAATGCCAATAAATCAAATCATCTTAATTGCACCAAATGAACAAGATAAGTAACATCAAGACATTAACAACTGTAACGAGCCTTCATTTGCGACATTTTATCGGCAACCAAACAGAGCGTAACGAAACGCAAGATCTAAACGTCGAAACCCTAATCCAAATGCATTTACACGCAATTGAGTTATAAAAATATCACAAAAATTGTTTGATCTCTAAGCAGATTCACAAATTAACACCGAATAATGAACAGAGAAAAAGTAGAATATTACCAATGAAATGGAGTCCTGTAAAAACGCAAAAATTATTGAAACTTGTTCGATCTTTAACAGCTCCTGCTCTCTCTCTCTCTCTCTCTCAATCTTCTGTCAAGATTCTTCTTCTTCTTCTTCTTACTTGCCTTATTATTATTATTATTATTTTTGCGGACTTTTAAGTGAGATGCAAATTAGACTTCATGAGCGAGGTTTATTATTTTTCCTTTTTTCACTTTCCTTTTATTTTTATTTTTATTTTTTATTTTTATTTTTTTTAGATATTTGTTCGAGTAAAATTGACATGTCAGCTGACCAATACGATTGTGGCAGACTGCCAGGTCATAAGTTGACATGTAAACATAAAATTAGCAACCGAGGTTTATGTTAAAGCATCCGGACCGGATTCAACCGAACCGAATATTCCTCTTTTGTCCGGTTTGGGGCCTGATCCGGGTTTTATAAAAATTCTATATTAATTTTTAAATTCTTTGATAATCGTGATTATTGAATAAGTTTATATGGTTAATATAGACTCAGGCATTTATTGTTAAATTGCTAAAAATATAAAGAAAATTTTTTTACTATTGTTGGTACCGCTTTGTGTTTAGAAAAATTTGTTAAATTACTATAAAAATGTACATAACTAAAATAGGCAAAATATTAAATGAAACTTTCTTAACATGATCAAAATGAGTTGTAGGAATTGGTTCTGCCAATGTTGATTTTGAAAAAAATAATAATTTTGACTTATCTTATTATGAAATGACAATTTTTAAAATATCTCTAAACTATTATAAACATGAACTCATCTTATATATATATATATATGATGATGACGGCCAATTTTTTAAAATTTTTATACAGTTTAAACAAACTCCAAGTAGATCAATAAAATTATCTTCATAAAATAATATAACATTTTTTTTCAAAGGAATCTTTATGCAAAATTGTTAGTTGGGTGCACATAATATTTTTTTATGTGGAAGAAACGAATGTCAACCAAATATTTTCTTTCGAGCAAGTTGCTCCTTGATGCCAAATATTGTTTGACAAATGACTTTATTTAATAATATAAGTAGAGTATGCTTTATTTTTATACAGGCAAAGTTTAATTAGATAAAATAAAATCTTCCATAATTTGAATGAGTAAATTATTTTTGTTTTATTTTTTTTTCTTATATCCTCAACAAATAATTTTACTTTATTCATATCTCGATTTCCTCTTCCTTGTTCTTTCATTTGTCATAGAAAGACAAGTTGTAATAATAAAATTCAAGATTTTAAGGAACCAAGAAAATGAAGGAATTAATTGTTGACCAATAATAGTAGACAGATAACAAAATCATCAGTTAGATTATGACAGATTAAGAATAGTCAACGAAGCATGAAAGAGAAAGAAATTTTCGGTTAAACTATGACTGTCTGTGAATAGGCCATAAAGAAAGAAATTCTTAGCCAAAGCCATAATTATTCATGGATGGAAATGTGAGAGAAAGGGGAAAAGAATTGATTGTCAGATCCCGACCAATTAAGAATAGTCAATAAAAGAAGAAAAATGAAGGAGTTTGGTCAGATGGGTGATTATAGATAATTTCCAGAAAAGAAAAACAGAATTATTGGTCAGATATATGAGTATTGTGGTCTGGCCGTAAACAATAAAAGTTACGAGGTGAATTCTTAATTTAACCATGATGAATAATATGGCTCGGTCACAAATCATATGTACGGCATTTGCATGCGGCCCACCCCAGGGGATGAGCTGATTGGCTTCTCAAGAATCGTATCATGGAGTGTGACGAGGACTACACGTAGACAATTATGTACACTTAGCAAGCCTAGTAATTCGAGATAAACCGGAGTGGGACAAAGCAGAAGATTCTAGAAGAGGAGGAAAAAATGAGATGGTGAGATAAATGAGATGGAGAAAGAAAATGTATCGTTTCATCCAAATCCACACTTGTTATCTACATGAAAGTGTAAATGTAGAGCCTCTACGAAGCGAAGGGTCACAGGCAAAAAAACTCATTTTACCATCACCATTGTATTCTTTTTTTTTTTCAATAGGAAAATCATTGCACCATTCCCAAACCACATAAATTCTCAATCTCACTTTACTTATCATTTTTTTTTGCGTTTGAACTTTGAAATTCTAAAAATCGTTATAAAGTCATAAAGTACAAGATTTATATCAACCTTTATTTAGGTCATAAACAACTAATTAATTTTATTTATTATAAATTCTTTCTTTGTGGACCTTTCTAATTGCTAAATATTATTATTCTTTTTCATTTTTATCTTTTAGAAGCGTAGTTTTCTCTTTTTACCCGCGTGGTTGCTTTGCCACACTTTTCAGTAGGGCTGGTAATGGGGATTGGAGCCTATTTTTTTAATTGGGTAATGTTTAGATACCTTTCCTCGGGTGGTTTCGCGTATTTATACTTTAGATGGTGAGTTTGCCTGTATTATTATATACCTCTCTCGCCATCAGTATAACCATCCATTCAACTAATGAAAGATCAAAATGCCTCTAACCCCGAAAACAAGCTCAAAGTTATAGAGGTTACTGTTTGTTAATAGAAGGATAAGATTTGTTTTTTCGCCAAAGGTGTATGTTACATAATTAAATCACATGGCAAACAACTAAGAATTTGAAAATAATGATATTAAAAAATCATTGGAAAAAAATATAAAAAATGAAAATCATCAGTATCTATATATTGGTCCAATTCCAAGCACAAAAACAACTAATCACAACCCATTTCTTTCATTTGCTACTCAAGCTACAAAAGCTATACAAGGGTTCCATGAGAGAAAGCAAGTTGCAGTAAATATTTTGTTCCAAGAAACAGATAAGAGTTTAAGAAATACAACTGTATCCACTTTGTTCTGTTCTTCATGCTTGCTGCTTAGTATTTGCAATCTCAAATACACTAGAGCCGCGTAACTAAACACAAATCCATTAACTCAATCATACACTTCATTGCTTAGTATCAAACTAGCAAGCTCAAGCAATAATTATAGTTCCTAATAACTCTACACCAAATCAACAAGATCAAGCAATCATTACACTTCAATTAAATGTTCAAGCCGCACAGTAGCACATGCCTTGACTAATAATCTAGGTTCATCTGACAAACTAAAATTCAAGCATAATCATTCAAATCTGAAAAGCGTTTAAAACAAAATAGAGAATCACAAAATTTCCAACTTAGTAAACCCTAGCTACCATTTATCAAGAGTTAATAAATGAATTTAATGGGTTTAATGAGTAAAATCACTATTATTATAAAAATTAGGTTTAACAAGGGTATATTAGGTATTTAAGTAGGTCTATTGAGAAAAATTTAAATTTCAAAATTTAACCGTGCATTTATTTAGTAAATAGGTTTATTAAATAATTTGGTGGGTTCAAATAGCCCACCACCCATTGAAAACATTGATCAATATTTAATTTTTTTTAATTTTATATAAACTTTTACGAGTTCACCCTCCAATACTGATGTTATACATATATTTATACTAGCAACAAGGAAGTATGCTAGAATACGAGCAAACTCACTATCTAAGTGTAAATTCCTCAAACATCAGGCGAGTTATCCAAAAATCACACGTTTTGTTAGGGTGGGGATTCATATTATTTCTAATAAATACAAATCTACAGAAATATTTGTATAATTAATCAACTAAATCATTTTTATATTTTTTTCTTACTTATTTTTTTATATTAAGGTTGTTTTAATATAAGTTTTATTTAATTATTTTATCTTTATGACATAAAATAGCCCAATTACGCAAAGAAATATGTATTCTTTTATCTAATACTTTAGATACTTAATTTTTTTATTTATAATCTAACTTTTTAAATAAAGTCTAATAATTTATAATGTTTTATATGTAAATGACATAAATTTAATAGCCTAACAATTTGTATGAGTATTGGCTCATAAAGACATTACTTTACTTTAATTAAGGTTAATAATATACTAATAAAGTAGAATTGACCACTAAAGACAATGAATTTTGTATAAAATAAAAAAATTGAAGTTAAAGTAAATTTTTGGTACTTGTATCTTTTAAGGATAAAATATTTAATTTAAATCTAGGCTAAATCAATTTTATTAGTCAAATATAACAAAAATAAATTAAGATGTCATAAAAAATAAATTAAGAATTTAAGAAAGATTTCATGAATTAATTCTTAAGAATTCTTGTTTATTTGAAATTTTAAAAAATAATGTTAATTTTTATAATTATTTTTTAAAACTGAGGTGAATTTATAGAATTTGTAGTGTAAAAATATCACTTCCCTTTTTATTATGATCTTTGAAGCACTCATTATGTATATTATATATGATGTATACTCATTACGTATGATGTATGATATGTATGATTACATTTCTCTTAAGCCATCTAATTTTGCTTTTGGTACATAAACAATGGTTAAATATTGCTACACTTCCCACAAAAGATGGAAAAAATGATTTTTTTTAAAAGAAAATATATATTCATTAATAAGGAGACAAATGATTATGATAAGATAACAAAGCTGAGAACTCGGCAGGAGCTTCTTGTAACCAAAGACAACAATTTGGCTTTAACAAAGCCAATTTAGACTACTTGTGAGTTGTGAGCCACCAGATTACAAACTCTAGGGACAAACTTAACGACAACATTAGCAGCACCCTTAGCCAGATCTTCAATCTCGTCAACTAGCCGTCCAGCTCACTCCAGCTTGCAAGCTTGCCAGAAGTCAGCCTAATCACATTTTGCGAATCCAATTCAATAATGAAAGGATAAAGCCCCATTAATTTGGCCATCTTTAAACCTTCATAAATAGCAAGTGCTTCAACAAATTCAACATCATCTGGAAAATGATATCTCCTATAGTCGCTGCAGCCATGACTCTTCCTTGAGAGTTCCTTATAATTGCTCCTAAAACCAACCAATCCTTTATCATAATTTACAGCCACATCTACATTCATTTTATACCAAGAAACATCAGGAGCAGACCCATGTTCAATGGGAAATTTTTAACCTGTTTCCAAATGAATTGATATTTTGCACAACATTCTCAAAAGATTTGACTCGTTGCACCGCGCCCCCAGTTCCGTTAATTTCTCTGTTAACTTTAACGGTGGAGGGATAAAATCAAAATTTTGTTTCTTAAATTAATTTTAATGGAAAATTTTCTTTACTTTTTTCTTTTGATTTCTTCCCTTAATTTTGTTTTTCTTTTCTTCTTCTATCTATTTCTTCTCCTTCATCTCCATTTCTTTTCTTTTTCTCCTTTATTTTTTGTGTAATTAAACTTCTTTAAATTTAAGTGAAGGGACATTTTTGTCATTCAATCAAAAATCTAACAGAACCATTAGGAAAATTTCAAAAATTAACAGAATTAGAGACACGGTACAACAAATCAAATTTTTTGAAGACGCGGTGTAAAATGTCAATTCATTTGAGGACAGGCTAAAAATTTCCCAATGTTCAATAGAAGAATTTCCTTCCAAAACCGGCTGGTTTGAAGAAAACCGTTGGAGAGATCCGCAAGAATGCGACAGATTCACTGCTCCATTATAAGTTAGTTAGTAATGGACAACAATTTCTCCTTCCAAACATCCCATTATTCCTTGAACTCCAAATACTCCAGGCTGTCACCATAAACAAGCCAAAATCATCTCTGTTACCCTTATCCATTATATACCAGTCCAGCTCGTTGAAGCTTAAGTGAGGAATTTCCCATAAAGCACCAAAACAGGAGAGCTTCCAAATCTTTTTAGCATAGCCACACTTCACCAAAGCATGTATACTAATCTCACAATCAAGTTTACACCTAGGGCACCAAGAATCAGTCATGATTTTTCTCTTATAAAAATTTCCGTAAGCTGGCAGCAAATTGTTAAATGGCCCTCCAAAAAAATGTTTTTATTTTGTTTGGTACATCACAAGACAACAACAACTTAAATTCACCTTGAGCACCATTGGAGCAAGAAGCATTCTCAAGAAGTTTAATCATTAAAATGAAAAGGCTTCGATTTCTTGACGGAGCTTTTTTTTTTTCAAATTTAAGTTTCCATTCAATCCATTTTGTCTGATTTATCCTGCAACACTATAACTGATTTTTCCAATTAAGCATAATTTTCATGTGTGAAAGCAACTAAATGAAAAGTCATTATTTATCATAGAAGTTGATCCAATTTATAATGGGATAATTAAAATATGAAATATATGTTATAAGTAAACAAATTTAATATTTATTTATTACAAAACAATTTAACAAAAAAATTATGTAATATAACTCATTAGAAAATACTTAATAAACTAGTGCTCAAATATTAAAAGTACTTATGCTTCCATTTATTTGAGATAAAAAGAAAAGTAACTACTTCTCCGTTAGACTTAAGTGAAATCGTATATTAAAGTATTATGATTTTCTCAAGTAAATAAGGGCAAACATGACTTGTCTCAAGTTTTTCGAGTAAACAAAAACATTTTGGGTGAGGATATTTGAACTTGACAATTTCCTCTCTACACCATCTTTTGAGTTAAAAAATTTCATTATCTAAATAATTTTTCAAAAATTACTTAACTAACTCTTTCTTCTTTTTCTCTTCTCAATTTCACAAATTCTCATCAATTCTTTCAAATATATTTTTTTATCTGTAAATGATTGGTATCACTAACTAAAAGAAACAAAGTCTAACATTTAAAAATGAACATCAATAAATTTTTATTAGCTATGAAAGTTAATGAATATTAAGAAATTAATTTTCACCTAACACAAAAGCTAATGAATATCAAGAAAAAAAATTCTTATATAAAGCATGAAATATAAATCACGATATATTAAGAAAGGGAAAAAAATAAATTCAAAAGAGAGAGAAATCAAGTGTTTAGTCTATAGAATGTGAGAATAGAGAGAGAATATGCAATTACAAGGTACTGAGAAAAAGTAATTAGTGAAAGATAATTTTAAGATTTTTAAGTTTTAACTTTTAATGATGAATTTATTTTTTTAAAATGAGTGTAGAGAGGAATTTGGTGGATTTAAATAACCAGACCCAAACATTTATTCTATTATTAGGTGACCTCTATTGAGGCTAACAATAGTTTAAAACGAATGGTTGAATGATAATTCTCAACGTAAGTATGATTTAACGGGGCTAACCTCTGTAAGAGAAAAATCTTATTGACATCCCTCTACCATCCTCTTAAAATCCATTTTTATTACCAATTATATTTATTTTATTGATAGCAAAAATGTCCTTTTCAAAAAAATATTGTCTAAATTGTGTTTTTATTTTTCTTTAGGGTTCGAGATTATGTAAAGTCTGTGGGTTAAAGAATTTATGAGAGAGAAAATAAGGATACATACTAGTTTTAATTAGATTTATATTATCTCTAAATCTAATTTCCATGTAAAATGATTTTGTAATGATAATAGAGTGTCACCACCCCTCTAAAGGATAGATTTAAAGGTGGTGTTCGGTTTGTAGAAATGAATCGAAAGGAGAGGGGAGAAAAAGAGAAGTACGGAGAAGACAGCAGCAGGAAAAGGAAAGGTAATTCAATTTACAATGTTTGGTTTGGTATGAAATTTCATGGGCAAAGGAATTACAAATTCTTATTCAGACAATTTTGACCTTTGATTTAAACTTTCAATATTCATTATTAGTTTTTTATATTTATCTAAGTAGATTTACTTATTTAATTTGTTTTTAGATAAAGCACTATCCTACACAAAATAAGTTATTGATAATTTTTTTTTTCTTTCTATGAAATTCAAAAAATTCATAAAACTACTCGCTGAAGAAGATACCAGCGACACCGCAAGAATTGCCTCTCTTTTCATAACAGAGTCGATTTTCAGAAAGCGAAAATCCTTATTTTACTCCAAATTAAGAGATCTATCAATCTATTGCAATATTTTTTCTATTTAATTGACAGCTTGCCACAAAATGATGATTTTTAGATGATTATGAATTTTTTGAATGAATTTTGAACAAACATTCTCGGTATGCTGAGGTCATGAACAGCGTCACAGTATATAGGTCGACGGAATAAGAAACCAAAGGTGCTGGCAGTGACGTTCCACGTGCCGACGGCTACCGCATCCCTGTTATTTTCTATTTTTTGTATATTTTTTAGATTACTAATCTAAAAAATCATCAATATTATTATGTGACAAAAAATTATAAATAATAATTGTTTTACTAACAATAACAATAAATTAATTCATATTAAATTATAAAAGGAGAAAATTTGAAAGTTTTGATTTCTAGTGAGTTTGAAATTTGGATTCTTCACTCTTTGGTGAATAATCCAAATCCCATGATTTGATGGAATTTAAATTTCAAAGGAAATTAAATTCCTCTATTTTATAGTCAACCAAACAATGGATGGGTGCAAGAAATTCACAAGAGAAAGGACCTTTTTATTACCCTTTGAACAACCCCTTTCAATTATACTTCATTTAATACTAAAAATATCATTTCTTTGCAAATTATCGCCCTTAATTCTTTTGTGTTTTGATTTCCTAATTTTCTTTTCTTTCTAGCAATTTTCTCGCTCTTAAAATTTTTTTAAAGTCTTCTTACCTTACCTTTCACATAAACAATTCTATAAGTATTTCTTTTAAAGTACTGTTATCTTTATTCTCCTCTCCGAACTTTCTTTCTTTACAAAACTTAAAAACATTAGTTTCCCAAAATTAAAAACAATTAAGCTGAAAAAATGGAGAAAATAAAAGGGAGTATTTTAAATTTGCATAGATGAGCATCATAGACTGCAAAAAAAAAAAATCATGAAGATGAGTTGGTCATGAATCTAAAAATTTAGCAATAAAAGACTCAAAAAATAAAATGTCACACCTGTGAGAGCGCAAAAGAATACAGAGAAAATAATTGGGGTTTATTATATTATTGTTTGTGAAGTTTAGTAGAAGAGATATTTATCAGGATATAATAGAGTGTTAAATACGTGTTTTTTTTTCAAATACTTACGGATTATCTGAAAATATATCCATGATTTCATTTCATTTTTTTTTAACAATTTTCAAGTCCTAGTTGAGCATACCTCAATGCATTACACACAATACAAATAATTAATTTAAGCTCATTTGGTACCAGTGTTCTAAATTTTTTATAATTACGTGTGCCAACAAAGAAACATAAGTGAGAAAAATGGGCCGTTTGCAATTATATTGTTCCATTCATGAGACTATTAATAAAATATTTCGAACTCTTGAATTTCAATTTTTTAATATTTTGGCATCTATTATATTTAGAATAATAATAGACATCTCAAATTCTTTATTCTAAATTTTGTTAATTGAGTGGTTGATAATTTTTTATTATATCTAAATAAATTAGTTATAGTATCTCTCCAACTAATTAGTAAATATCATATCATTTAAGATGGAATAAAAAAAAAATTGAGATATATGGTACTACTACACTTATATTTATAAGTTGTTTTAGGTAATGATTTTGGTAATTTTTTAATTACGCATCACAATGATTAAGGAAATAAAACTTTTTATTAGAAAAACAGATAGCTTTCTCACTCTTGTTGATTACAATATCCCATAACATCAATGGCACAATTAACATGATCTTTGGGGCTTTAAATGATTTTTGAATGTTGAGGCAATAATTGAAGGATGGATAAAGAATGTTTAATGCGTTGTTTTAATTGTATTTGTTTCCATATTTGCTTTGATTTTTCTTATCTTATAGCTGTTGTCTTGAAATATCATAATTCCTTATTTCTCCTAATGTGTTTTTTTTCTAGTGTCATGCAAAAAAAGTATAAAGCATTTCTTTGGATCTGGTTAAAAGAATGATCTTATCGGGGAAAAAAAAGTCAAATTAAAGGATTTATTCTTTATTCTCATTTTCTTATCATTTATTTTTCTTTTTGGGTTATTTTCATCCAACCACTGAAGTTTTTAGGCAAAATAACAGCTAGCTACAATATCAATTGAACCGTATAAAAGAAAAAAAATCCAATCACATTTTTTCATCAAAGAAAGAAATTAAAAGAAAAAAGATATATTTTAAAACAGAGAAATTAAAAGCTTTAGATATTCTTCAGATATTCAGAGACGTATTTTATTTCAAGAACTTATTCAAATAATCATTTTGCTTATTTTATTTGAAACAAGCTTGATTGGATGCCAAAGTCATCTGCTTCTCATTGATTCCAGCATTGCACATGTTGGCCATTGCTCTTGTATACTTCTTTCCATATATTGATAATGATCCACAAATTTCCCCATAAATTCGCACCTGTATATAATTAATTAATTGATCAAAATAATCCATCAAATTATATGTATGTGTGTAAAAGAAATTATGGGTGCCCTCATTTTTTTATGCAGATATACTGTTAAATTGCGTGGTTTAATAGAATCAATGCAAATATATTAGTATGTACATGTGTATATATATATATATGTATATGCTTGAGATAATGGAATTAATTACAAAAAAAAAATTAAGATAAAACTTACAAGCATTTTCAAGCAATCCCAGTCGTCTACAAGAGGTTGGCCTGCTGGTCGAACGGATTCAATCATTTTTGACACATTTTCTTCCCCAAAAACCTGTGCTATAATTTGATGTATATTTTGATCCACCTGCTGCCTACTCAAAATCTCATTTTGTAATTGGTTTTGAGCTTCGATCTTCTCACGGGAGCCATAAGCTGATCTATTGAACTGCAGGAATGAATATCATAACTCAAATTATGAGATCAAAATTCTGTAATTCGGTTGTTGTTGGTTTATCAATTTATAATTGTAATTAAACAATAACTCGATAAAATCAATTAAATTACCCTGTGCCAAAGATAATGAAGTTGAGCATCACGTTGACTGACAGCTCTCATTGTCAAATGACTCAAATTAGCAATTTCAGCTGATGAATTAGAAGAAAATTCTTCAGTCTTCACCGTGAAGTTGTCATTATCGGGATTTGTGCCAATATACGTAAAAATTGACTCTTTACTTAGCTGTTTATTTCCATACTGCATTACGTGAGAGCTAAAGTCTAAATAATCTGCTAATGTCCTCCTTCGAACCTGTAAAACTCGGCACAACGAGAGCATTTTATTACAAAAAAAAAGGGAGAGAGAGAGAGAGGTGATAACTTCAATTAATCGAAAATAGACTTTACCACTCCATGTTGTTGCTCCAGTGTTTCCTTCTGTAAATCATGTTTTTCACTGCACGCCATTACACAAAAAAAATTTAAAAAAAAAATTATTACAAATTTTAATTAACGTCAAATTTATCGATGAGAAATCAAATTAAATGAATAATTAACTAACTAATTAACCTATCTTCAATCCAAGAAATACTGAATAGATCACCCAAACAAGTTTCAAAATCATCCTCAGGACTCGGATAATGTCCTGGACAATACATTGCATAGCTGCTCTCTGCAGGATTTGAAGCTGCTAATGCATATATGTTCATGTCTTCTGTGAGCAGCCCATCAAACATGCTTCCAGATTCGCAAGCTTCGAGGTAAAATACCTAATTAATTCCCCAAAGTTACCAACAAAAAAAATTGTTAATTAATTGATTAGTTATCAACTAGTAATTAATAATCGAATCGATTGAAGCCACATGAAGGGAGAATTGAATTTGCATAATGGTTAATTAATTTCATTTACTCACCATGCTTTTATAAGATTTAGCCTCATGTTTCTTTTTTAACACCTCTATCAAATCTTTAGCATAGAGGTCACCTCCAGTGGGCATTGCTACAGCACATAAATTATAACATTGATGTGAAAAAATTTATAAGGTTAAAGAAAAAAATAATAAGAAATTAAAGCTTAAAAGATAATTAATTTTACTAATTAATGATGTTAGTACTTACCAACCATACCGGGGCTTCCATGGTCTGCATAATAAACAAAAATATAGTCATTTGGACCACTATTTACAACCTTCCCACTACCCCCACTAAGTGCAGTTCTGTTGCCAAGAAGCACTGCCAGAAAATTGTTGGCAGTACAATTTTCACCAGTGTAATCCTGTAAAATAGGAATCATAATCAAATTAAAGAGTTTGATTTATCAAAAAATAAGAACAATAAATTGTAAATATATATTTGATGAAGAAAAACAAATAAATACCTTGGGGACTCCATTATAAACATCAGGGCCATATGGTTTGTTGATGATGATGCCAGGCCTTGGATTTTCAACATTAAATGCAATATCATCATACATGAAAACAATTATGTTTTCATCTTTTAATCCTCCATTTTTCAGTATTTGATATGCATGACACACATCAGCCTGCAAAAATAACCAACAAATTTGGTAGTGAAATTAACAAAAATAATTTGTATGTAAATTAAATAAAAATTAAAAACTAATTAATTAATAAATGTAAACCTGGTGCCGATAATTTTCATAATAATTCGATCCAGCAACTAGAACTACCCATCTGGTTCCAGTACTTGTGCTTTTTGCAATTTGTCGAGTTTCAACAACAAAATTATTTAACAAGAAAAGGAGAAGAAGTGAAGCAATGAGAATAAAATAATTCATTGTTTTTGATAAATAATGGAAGCAAAATTAGTGAGTGAGAGTGTAGGAGCAGAATTGGAACATATACATATATATAGAGTGATTTTAATTGGGATTGTAGAGAGCATTAATTAATTAATTGGTTACTTATTTGTGTTGATTTCAATTGGGATTTTAGAGAAAATAATAATAACAATAATAATGAAGAAACTGACAGGAAAAAAGCATTTGTCTTGTAGCTATATATACCCACCAAACGAAACTGGTTAGAACGTCTGATTTTGAAAGCACGTACTGCCACTAATATTAGTGTATTATGCCATGGTTTTGTATGTAGGCTTTGGAAATCTTTTGTTTTGGCTAATTTTGTCTTGTGGAAAAAAAAAAAAAAGATTAAAGCCTCCGCACAAAACCATGGCATAACATTGTATAGTAGAAATTGTTATATTTAATTGTATAGTCCTTTTGTGCCATCTTATGTGTTGTTTATTAATTGAGTAATAAAAATAGTATTGGTCTAATGTGTCTTTTGAAAATTTGAAATTTAGTTCAGTGCTTGTTGAGATCTATCTCAATGTTTGAAAGTTGACTTACAGCCTAAAAATCTAAAATCAGAGAAAATAATTAAAAGGAACTAAGCTCCCACACCCACCAGAATACTCAAACCCTCGGCCTCATCATTGAGAAAATTAAAGAGACACATAATCAGCTCAATTAAGAAATTATTAATTAAATCACTCGACCTTTGGTTGGGTGGTCAGGGCTGCTTCCCTCCTATTTGGAGGATAGCAGTTCTAACCCCCACAATTCTTTCCTTAATTATAATGTATAATCGGGTGAAAGTAGTTTTCTCTCTTACCAATGTGAATAAAGTAAACATCTATCGAATATTAGTAAGGGCAAAAATCTTGGCAGTGCTTCATAAAAATTGATGTAAACTGATTTCAATAATAGTCTTATTTGTAAATATCAGTTATAATCTCATATAATATAAGTTGTAATTTGAGCAACAATCTCATGTAATAAAAAGAAAGAAATTGTTAACTAAAATTTTTTATATTTAATTGTATAGTCCCATAATAATAATCTTTTGCATATATGTTTATACAATCCAATCTTTTACGGAATTAAGGGAAAAATTAGGTAAAACGATCACACAAACTCTTTTGGGATATATTAATTTTTTTTCCTCAAAATTCAGGATTTATGGAACACATTTCTTTTAAAAAAAGAAAAAAAAGAAAAATATGGGGTTTTTAATTTTAGTCTCAAATGGTTATTCCTCACAATATTTTGAAAATAAGTTATCACCATTTTGTCAAATCGCGGTCTACAGGAGTGTTGCTGTCCATTTATTTAAACCCGTCCAAAATTTGAAAAAAATTGAAACATTTTGTACAATTATGAGAGAACTTGCGAAATAAGCCAATTAGTGGTTGCAAGCTAAAAATAAAAGAGAGATATACACTAAAAGAGAGATTGAGTATTAATGAGTTCAATTGATAAAATCTCATCAGGGGGAATAAGAAATTTCAATTTGAACTCCGCATACGTGAGTGAGCAAAATCAGAATACTAAAAAAAATAAAAAATTAAAAGAGATAGTCATAACTCATAAGTTATTCATTCCTATCACATTAAACATTTCTTAATCAGATTAATAATAGTAAAGTGATTAAATAGTAAGAGAATGTATACTCGTGCACTACCATTCCAGTTATTACAAAACTGGCTTTATCTTCTTCCATAGGATTATCTTTTTCTTTTCTCTTTTTGATCAACTTAATAAATTCATTCATTCAACATAAGTTATGCTAAATTATTTTATGTTTTCCAAATTAAACTCAATTATCAGCGGCAGTTTGCATCTCTTTCTTTCTTTTTTCTAAATTTTTTCTGAAAGTTTTAGTATTCATTGACAGAAAGCAATTCAATTAATTGGTTATTGCTTCAGGTTGAAGTACTATGACTTAAAATAAGATAAACAAATGAAAGTTTAATTATAATTAACAAAAAATTTCTAAAATTAATTAGAGTTATTGTTTCTATGTTATTAATGCGGTATATCGAATAAACTACATTAGCAAAGTAGAATCGTGAAGCAAGATGCACTAATTTCACATTTCTATCTAAATTGGTGAAAATGATTCTCGACAATGCTTCTTTCACATGAAAAGAACTTTGTCTTAAAATAGATGGACTTTTTATATTTCATATTTCTTTTGTTTTGTATAGATAATCTTTTACTATTTAGGGTATTGCGGAGTGGTTTTTAAACATGTTTAGTTAATTTACTACCCTAATTCACCCTAGTTCGAATATAAAAGTTCATTTATGACTTGCAAACGTTCAAAACCCTTCAGTTATCTAGATAAAAACAATTAAATAAATAATAAATAATAAATTGTACTTGTTTACTCAGCAAGCTTCAATGTTGATTTGTTGTCCTTGAGAGTCTACACAAACTAGATTCGAGCATGTGCTTACAAAAGTTACTTTGTGCTTTTGTCAATGCTTGTGTTTAGAGAATTTCTAGACTAGGATTCTAAATTTCTCTCGACTTTTTGAAAAATAGCCAAAAGATCATTTTTTGGTTATTTTGGCCTCTATTTTTATATCGAGAAACTCAAGATTGGCAGAAGATTTTATTCTAGATCTCAATCTCAGCCATCCTTTTTATTTGTTTGATTTTATGCCTTAGATCTATTAAATGTTTTTGTCTGTATCTAAATTTGTAGCATGGGATTTAGTTACTAATCATGTGCTGCATATTGTTAATATTTTTAGGTTTGATCATTAATTATTTTCATTTTTTTTTATAAGTTACCATCTAGTTATTGATCTCTAATCCGAGATCAATATACGCTATATCCATATTGATCTCTAATCTGACATAAATATAAGCTATGCCCATATGGATCTCTAGTCCATGATCAATATCAGCTATATCCATTATACAAATTAATAATGTTTGCTGCACAGGTCAAACGTGGTGCGGTGTTTGGCACTTACAGTTTGAATGAAAAATTTTCCATTCAATTGCTTTGTGTAATGTGTAGGGGTATTCGCGGATCGAATTTTGCGGGTTGGGCATCAATTTATATCCGATTCACGATTTTAAGGATTATAAATTTTCAATTCAATATAATCCACGGATCGGTGAAACACAATCCAAATCTAATATATACGATTGTGTATCGGATGTGAATTTGACCCAATACATCATTTTTTAGATTTTTTTTGAATTAAAATTTTTTAATTATTTTCAATCTATGAACTAACTAAATAAAAAATTTAATATAAAAATAACTTTACTACTGATCAAATTTAAAATTAAATAAGATTTAAATAAATTAATTATCTAAATAAAACTAGAAAATACATTCGAAGTTTTAAAGTATAAAACACATGTATGGTATGGTACAATAAAATCCCTAGTGTAAAATATTTACTATTTAATGCTATACTAATAGAATAATGAATAAAGACTTTTTTTCTCAAAATTACTACAAGCACTTTTAGAAAAAGGTGGTTTAACTAAAGAAAAAAAAGATGAAACCATATGCATTTTTAAAAGAAAGCGTAAGAAAAAATATCATTTGTTTAGATCAGTATGTGAAAATTAATTATTTAGAAAGCTATATTTATTTATTTAATTATTTTTTATTTTATATTATTATCGGATAAGATATAATATGATGTTAATGTAATTATATTTTAACTTATTTATTTATCAGTAAGTACTAATGATATATTTACAAGTTTTATTTTTTAATTAAATAAATATTTTTTATTTTTTTACAGATTCACTAACTTTTGCCGATTTACAAAAGTAAATTTATATCCAATCCATTGATTTTTAAATTTTTAATCCAATCCAATCTACCAATCCACAGATCAAATTTTTACGGATTGAATTTTTATGAATTAGACGGATTGAGCGGATGGGATTGGATTCTAAACACACCTAATAATGTGTAATGTTTTCTCCTAGTCTTGAAAAAAGTCATTTGGTCTTCAAAATAAAAAAAAAATAGGAGAAAATTATTTTAACACTTTTGAAGAGAGCCAAAAAGCACTTAAACTAATTCAAGTTTCAAGCGTTACATGAAATATAAGCCTAGATGAAGCAAAATCTACGCTTCTTTGGACATATGTCTCAAATTTTGAACAATGCTTTTGTCAAGAAGCGCTTGTGAGTAACTGAAAAAAGTCAGGTAATGACATATATCGCCCTGATGTTTCGAAAAATACATATTGATCTAATTCTTTTAGATAGTTGACATATACCCCCCCTTATGGTTCGGCAAGTATCTGTTATTTGCCTATGATTTTGTGCGTTGTAAAGGCTTAAATTAATTTTCACATAGGCCGGTTCTTGAAGAACTTATATTGAAATGGGCTTTACAAATTTTAGAATAACTTCAATAGGGCCTCGCATTTCTGTCAATATGTTCAATACTAACATTTTAGATGCATACAAACGTGCCGATAAAGTGTTAAATTTTGGCACTCATCCACTCCATTGAAACCATATACATCCTATATATTGTCTATAAACAGATTCAGGAAATCCCTTACATTGTGTTCATTTTAGCCGCCGCCTTTTCGACATTCTTCGAGGATTTCTCACTTTCATTAAATGAAGCTGCCTTGAATTCCTTAGTCTTCTTGACCCTCCTCCTCTCACATGAAATGACACTTGTCCTGTCCTGAGCTTTACATGATGATGCTGGCTGCCGTGATGACTGCCATTCCCATACCAGTTCCTTCTCTCCATGCATCGTTTTCTTCTCAAACTTAAATGGCGATGATAACTTGAAAAATCATTTCCGTCGCTGCTTGAACTATACCCCCATTCAGCATCTCTAATCCGGCGGCGCCTGTTTCTACGTTTGGTGTTCAATAGCTTGTGCCACAAGAAACATGTGGTGTCTTCCAAAGCATACCAGTATGTTTCACAAGCTGCCCAGCACATCTTACAAAGGCTTCTTACAATGCATTGGCAGATTCCCACTTTGAACAATAGGTAGCAGAACAACAAAACTGAAAGTATGAAAAATGATATAATAAATGACAAAAACCCAACAGTTAATTCTGGTTCTACTTAAATACAACTAGCAAATGGAGCAAAAAGAAACAAAAATTTACCATATTTAGCTTAAGATTATTTATAAGCAAAGATTGAAACAAACAGCATTATCATGATTTTGTGTTCAATGATGCCATTCCAAAATATATATATTGGGGAGGGAGTTCTGTTACGTTCTTTAATTGAAACCAAAACATTTTCTGAATTATTCATTTGTCTTATTTTTCTTCATTTCATCAATTTGTTCATTCAATCGACAGTCAAAATGAAAATAGAACAATTCAAAAAAAAAAAAACTTTAATGGAAAAGTGAATAGGTGAGTATGAGAGTTGAGATTACTTATGTAGCATAGCCCCAAAATCATTAGCAGTTTCACCAGATTGGTGACACATAAGTGCTCAATGAAACAAATTATGTCCCATGGTCCTGCACAAACATCCCTGCATAGCCAAGCAACTCGAATCAAACCACCATTCAATAAATTCACACGCGCGCACACGCATAAAGCAATTGATACGACCTCTTTCAAATGAGCACATATAGATCAATACATCTGCAATAATCAAAATTGTGACTTGCAAGCAACTCCCTTTCATTATTATGGTATAATTAAGCAACGAAAGCCATTACATATGTAATTAAAGTTCCGAAAACAAGCATCAATTAGCAAATTGTTGTAAAGATTTATACGAATAAAGAGAAGCATTACGAGAGACGACGAATTAGAATTACTTACTCACAAGATCCATTGAAGATGCTCTTAAATGGAGCCACAAAAGCAGTGCCAAGAACACTGCCTATACCATTAGCAGCTTTACTAATGACAGTCCCCATTGCTATTGCTATATTATTGCTATTATACGACTTCACAGACACTTCCCACTTTGACACTCATCCACATTCGTAATTTCAATTAGACCACCCGAAGCTACACATCAACAACAACAACATAATTAAATAAATATATAACAATAACAGTAATAATAATTTAAGAAAGTCATAGCCATTTAAATTGCATGTAAAATTACTAAAAGGGCAACCAACAAATGATTGAAAAGGCAAAATGGCATATAATTATGGCCACCATAAATAAAATTAAGGGGAACCCATCACTAAATTTATCAAAATAGATAGAGAAAAAGAGCAAGAGATATATTTAATTTATTTACTAACCAGAAATCTGATCAGAGCGAAGGGAAGAGAGTTTTTGAAGTCTTGAGTTAGAGATGCACATTCGACAAAAAGAAATAAACAGGTATATAGAGACGGTTATTTATGGGCAAGAAACTATAAAAAAGTGAAAAATGAAGGCCCATTCAACTTGGGCTCCAAACTTATACATGATTGAAAAAAATTTAGGGAGAAAGCTTTCAAGGGCTATTTTTATTTGTTCTATTACTCTAAATTTAATTATGTCCTACTTTTCGGGTACCCGAATTGAGGTGATTATGTCTTTCTAATTTTCTTGTACTACAGTTGAGGATGGTTGGGTCTAAACTTATACATGATTGAAAAAAATTTAGGGAGAAAGCTTTCAAGGGCTATTTTTATTTGTTCTATTACTCTAAATTTAATTATGTCCTACTTTTCGGGTACCCGAATTGAGGTGATTATGTCTTTCTAATTTTCTTGTACTACAGTTGAGGATGGTACCATGTTTAATGAAGTGTTTATCTTTTTATTCAATTAAATTCCTACATCTTCTTTCACACATTAATTGAATAATCATCTTTTCGTTAATAATATCACGTCTTGCTGATATTTCACAACTTATTTGACTAATTTATATATATCTGGCTGCGTGATGTTTAATGTGATTCTTTTTAATTTTACGTTTTTCATTGAACTGGATACATAGAATGCTTAAGAATTTGCATAATTAATCGAAAAAGAACATATCTAATTAAGATTTATTTAATTAACTTGGACTTAACTATTATTATATCCATGAAGTGTGGTAGATTGAATTCAAATTGTCTACATTACATTGGTCATGGCTTTGCCGATGCATTGGCTGTTGCAAAATTTAATCAGTGTTTGTCTTACTAGGATTGTAACGTGTTCTTATTTTTCTCTTATAAAATTTTATGTAGGTGATTGGTGTAGTTAATAAACTTAAAAATAAAAACAATTAAATCGTAAACATACACAACATATAAAATATATATATATATATATAGCACGCCACTTTAGCATGCTGAAATGTATGCTCAACCAATAAAAAATTATTTTTTTTTTCGGATTTGGTTGTCTTATGTTAGGACCACCCACTTTAATGCTACAAGACCCATTAGTTTTAAAATAAAAGATTTATGAATCTAAGTCCCACCAAACTTGTCAAAATAATTAGTTCTTATAGAGATACGATGCCCGACTCATAAATTTTTCTCTACCAAAAGACACATTGTATAAAATTATCAAAACTTAGAAAAACTCAGTGAAGAGAACGCCCAAATTGTCTTCAGATCAAACACTTCCACTAAATTCCAGAGATCCTCTAGAAATTTTTTCCCCCAAAAAGACCACCCGGCCGCCGCCATCCCCGCTGCCTTATTCTACTGTCTTGGTTGCATGCTTTACTTTGCACTGTTTTCTAATGCACTAGCAGTTGGATTGGTAAGCTATCTATATTTCCTAAAATTTATTCCAAAAAGAAAACAAGAAATCTGCAGCATTTCACAGAACCTGCCTCGGAATTCATCAGGTCGGGGTTGTTCTTATTTCTTATAACTTAAAAATCTTAAACAAATAAATTGAAAGGTCTAGGTCTTACATTCTTTAATAAGCTCTCCAACATCAACTATGACCAAATCAATCTCACACTGCTGGTAACTTTGCCAATAATCAAAATCTCCAACACAAATTGATTCAGTAATCAGCAAAGACGGAGCTAGGTCAAAACGGAGATTAATCCCTTTTTGAACAGCCATGGCCTTGACAAATTCCAGATCACTAAAGAGAGACTCTGTTAATTGAGGCCACCATTACATTACCATTTGAATTTCTAACTAACCTCCAATATTCGGCATGCCATCACTGATTCCTTCAAGTATTCATTTCCACTTCCTCAAGTATTCTACATGCTACTTACAGATTGTCGGTATCGGGTGAAATGTTTACATATTACCAGCTATTATAGTACAAGCAAGTTTGAACTATTGATGAGAATTACCAGCTATTATGGTACAAGCATGTTTGAACTATTGATGAGAATTACCAGCTATTATGGTACAAGCATGTTTGAACTATTGATGAGAATGGGTAGAAGGGACAAGCAAAAACGCAGTGGCAAACTCATCATCATTTTTACCCAGCATATCTTCTAAGCTACATTTAATATTCCTTCCTTTTAGCACCCAAAATCTGGGCTTTATCTTCTTTTCCAATGAATAGCTAAAATACCTTGGATAAGCCACCACGTCCTGTAGCGACTTTTCCATGGTGTTTAAGAGGAACGCTAGCTTTGGTCTAAATACCTCATCGATGCTGTACCCCAGTAAAGGAGAGAACCTTCGAACCATGAATGCAATATCCCTCTTTGATAGCCCTATCCCCATCAAGTATTTTATCCTGTTTACAGTAAAACTAGGTTTAGCCACAAAAGGTACCAACTGGTGAATTATCACTTGTGATTACATCTGATATGTGAACAACTTTATCGAGTCGTTAAGATGTTTATGTTTTTCTAACAACACTTATCAAGACATTTAACAGAAAGAGTCGTTTTTTTTTCATTTACGTAAATGAAAACTATTCAAATGAGACATCTTAATGTTAAAATATTTGTTCCTAGAACAAACCCTAGCCCTTTATGAATACCTCATTTCAAGGACTGGTACATTTGAAGGTAGATATGCCAAAATATTTTTTTTTCTAAAGATATCAGAAAAAGAAAAGCAAATACTTTATGCAACTTTGTCCACAGTGATACTTAACAGAATCCCATGTTTCCAGAATTGAAATTTTTAATGCTCTATTTTAATTTTGACCATTTTCATATTCTCCCCCTTTTCTTCTTTTCAGTAAAACTTAAATTCGAATTAATTGAACCATCAAAGTCAATATATTATAGAACAAAAGCATTACCTTGGAAGTAAGGTTCTGTCAACATCTGAAACAAGAAGCTCAGGATATTTCTTGATAGTTCGAGGAAGGTGATCCTTAGAAATTCCAATACCAATGAGAAAATCGATCTTCTTCATCAATGTTCTCTCAATGTTGCTGGCAAAAAGTTCTGGGCAGCGACCAAGAATCCTTCCCACATTCTCCCTATCGAATCCTACATCTTCTAAAAATGAAACCACCTACAAAAAGCAGAAATAAAATCTGTTAAGATACCTAAGAACAATGACACCAAAGACACAACTTCAAGGTTATCAATTGCAATTTCAAAAATTTCGTTCTGGCAGCCATATGAAGCTTTAAGTGCTTAAACATAGAGTAAGGCTGCTGGAAAGGTCAGAGGCAGCCACAATCTAAAACACTTGGAAAGCAATAGGATTCAATTAATGTGACTCTCAACTTTTACGGTAAACAGAAAAGCCCAAGTAATGACTACAATTTGAAGGAGATAAAACTTTACTTCAATAATGGTTGCAGAGCCATACTAACTTTCCAGTAATTTTAAAAGCAGATTGCTTCTGTAGTTTTGATATTAGACCAGCACAGAAATATAGGCAATTAACCACCTATGAGTGTGTCGCAAGTGTGATATAAGAAAGAAAAGGGTATCCCAGAGGATAGAGAGCCAAACAAGAAAACATAAAACAATAAACGTTCCTCTGAGAAGAGGCAAAGTACAGGATTAAAAAGGGATACCTGCAGGAATTCCTGAGGTTTCCGTAGCAGCAACTGGGGGCTTTTGGCAATAACTTGACCCAACTTCTTGTTTTCTACTCCCAAGTTGCCAAGTTGTTCTAACATCAACGTTAGCTTGCTAGTTGAACAACCCAGTACATGAGGCCAGCTTCTTATAGCGCGGTCAACACTCGGCTTTGGTACCTGGTATAAAATATTGTTAACTATGTGATATGGCAAAATAAAAATAACCAATAAAAGAAAGGAAGGGGAGAATTGTATATCACAGTAAATGAGCTAGGGTGAGGCTGGGTTAAGCTCAACAAAAAAGCAACAATCCAGTTGCCCAAACTCACCCACCATGAATTCAGTCTATAACTCTTTACCAAAGCAATTTAATACTTTGCATCAACTTCAAGCTACCCTGATTTCAACACGTCACATTAGAATATCAAATGGAAAAAATATTCCGTTATCACTATGCCGAGTCAAGTTACAACTGCTTGATATAGTGACATTCTAAAAACAGGCTCATTTCTGAAGCTATTAGGCTAAGGTTTTTCTTTTGCTAAAGATTTCGATAACCCAGTTCATCCATGGAGCCAGGCATTCACTACTTAGGTCAGAGACCGACCAGTCGTTTCATGAATATGAAAGAAAGAAAAGAGGGAAAAGTTTAAAAAAATGAGAATGAATATCAAGGTGAAAACTTTGTGCTTTGGGTGGACTCATCTCATTACAGAAAAAGTGCCACAAGGTTTCAAAATTTTCCACAACTTTATTTACCCAAGTTTACAAAAAAAGTTGGAGAAGCAAAATTTGCCCAAAAAATTCCTCCAAAGCCTTTTATGGTTCTCCTATATTTTCTTCCATAACAACTAAATGCAACGAAAAAACATTTTCTAGTATTTTTCTGCTCTCCGACTTTTACTAAGACAAAAGCACACTGACAATAAACAAAATTTTAAGTTATTAATAACAACGCTTATGCAAATAACATCACCTACGCATGCACTTTCTTGACCCTAAACCAATTTATTATCATTACTTGTCCAGGCAGCACAACATAGTCTAGGTGAATCCATACCTTTGCTTCATTAAAAACTGAAAGGATTTCCTCATAATTTTCTTGAACGCTTGTTGAAAGAATCCACGGATATTTAAGCAGCATTTTCCCAACATCATTATCCATGGCACCAATCTAGAAGAAGCACAAATGATTTTGCTCTCACAATAAGCAAAGATGATATCAACCATTAGAACTTCTATCCCTAAACCAAACAAGATAAGGGATATTCTTGTTTGTAAGATAGACAACAGAATGCATAGATGAGAATGTTCTATGGAATGTTCTAAACTAAGGTAAACGGCAAGGATAAATGTTCTGTGGAATTTTATAAATGGTACCTCCTCAAAAGCCAGCGCTTTTGTTCTAATAGCCTTAATATTCCAAAATATAAGGGGTGGAAATAACAGAAGCACGTTTCCCACGCGGTCCTTTGGAACTCCAACAATTTTAAGAAAATCCACAACAGGTTTTACATGGGACTCTACTGATAACAACAGAAGACGAGGAAATGATTCAACAAGATATCGGAAAGAGACATCTACAGAACCCAACATAACTAATCCTCCTCGCCTTGCTTCAATCTGTAAAACAACATGAAAAACACAATCAAATATACACAAAACAGAATATATAAATAAATAAACGTGTCTATGAAATGGATCTCCTATTATATTAACAAATAGCATACTAGACCTTTTCGAAGAAGGCTAATGTTTGCTGCACATCTTCGTCAATAGGAATCGATAAGTGCTTCATCATACAGCGAGCATTTTTCCCAAGCATCCTTTCAGCATTACTGCCAGAAAAGAATATTTCCTTCATATATTTAACCTAAAATCCAAATGCAACATAAGCACCAACTCCAGCTAACTGATACAAATAACTAATTTGATTCTACAAAAAATGAACTCATTCACATTTACATGGCATAAGCAATACAATCTGTCTGATCCTTACTCACATCAATGAAAAAGAGAAAAATAATAAAAACAGCAACTTCCTACACCACAAACATAACACCAAAATGTTTATGCACATGTTTTCAGTCTGTAATTGAGGTTCCATTTGGCTGCATAGATTTGGAATAAATGATGATTTAGTCTCTAATTAATGGTCTCTCTGGTTGCATAGATTTAGAATAAAACAACACCAACCAAGTTATACTTAGTAGTTAGTGATTCCAATCCACTATACCTCAATTTATTTTATTATTAAATTTTTTATAAGCACCATTATAGCAAGCCGCGTTTAAATCCCAGTCATTTACCAGTTGAACTAACTAGCACTTGCAATCCCAAACATAACCTTAACTCCAATTATGTTACAAAAAAAAAAAATATTAAAGAGCTGTTTTTACCCTGTGAATGAGAGGAGCAAGAGGCTCCCCAGACAAGTATCTGGCAATACTGATAGCAGAAGAAAGACTGAGACCAAGACTCTCCAAGAAAGCAACCTTGCCATTATCACCTTTCTCCCTGGCCATTCTAACGACTTTTTCTTTAAACCCAATAAAAACCGACTCCTCTCCATCCCCATTTCCACCATCATTCTTATTACTACCACTACTACTACTCCAGGACTTCCACTCCTCCAAGTCCTGTACGCTGTCGTTTAGCATCTGGGCATACTTGGGTGAATTTGAGGAAATAAAAGCACAATCATCCTGAGAAATCCCCAGTTCAGAGAGGTACTCATAAATGGCTTGTTGGGTAAGTGTCAAAGAGTGGGATTGTGATTGTGATCGGTCACTGGGTGCGCTGTTGTTGCTGTTGGTTGATGAGGAACAGAGCAGGGGATTGATTTTGAACGGCTTGTGGTGGTGGAAATTGGCTGAAAAAGGAAGTGGATTTTGAGGAAATGAGAGGACATGGGAACACGTTGAAGGGATTAAGTGGGGTTTCGGTGATGGTGAGGGAAATATGAGATCTGTGAGAATTGGGAAGGATTTGGTGGACATTTTCATTTGTAAAACCCTAACTGAACCCCGCCAAGGATTTATTATTTTTATATGTGCCGGCAATACTCGTTATTGTGATTCGTTAAGTTCACCCGTGTCTACAAATTTGAATTGTGTTAACGGTGGACGTTCAAACATCCAGAACTTAATTTGAGTGTTGGACTCCGTTTCGTACTAGTTTCTCAAGTAGTATATATTTGAATAGAGTTTTTATTAATAGAGTCATTATATATAAAATTTTTGTTGTAAAATTTTAATTATTTAGTTATTAATAAGAATTTTTATTAAAATTATACAATAGTTAATTTTTTAAAGTTGTGATATAAAAAAAATGAAATAAGGTTATTTAATAAGTAAAATATATTTGAAGTAATTTAAAATTTTAAAAAATTTTATCAACATCTACTTCGCTTGAGCTTTATAAGTAAGAGCAAAATAACTTATTTAGTACATGTTTAGAATTACTTATATAATGATTATAAATATTTATTTAATCACATAAGTTCTTATTAAAATTTTTATTATTGTTTGATTTTTTTTAATAAAACTTTTAAAGATTAACCAAATTATTTTTTCTCTACTAGTAAAATCTCAAATTTTAAACTTTTGATACTAGAGATTAAAAAGTATTTTTTTTTTAAATGTAACAATGTCTAATTATTTATTTAATAATCTTATCTCATTATTTTCATAACAAAATTTTAAAGAGTTTGTCTATCAAAGTAATTTTATAATTTTTAATAAAAGTTATAATTGACAATCAAATAACTAGAATTTCAAAGTTTCACTTGTAAAAGCTTTACTAACAAATTTTTTACTTAAATAAAGTATATTTAAAAAGTTATATCAAACGGAATTTCAATTTTTAAAAACTCTAAAAAAAAACATTAAAAAGTTTGAAAAGAACTTATAAAATTAAATAAATAGTTATAACTATTATATAAGTAATACCAAACATGTATTTAATTAATATGATATTTGTTCATTAAATATTTGGTTACATAATTTTATAAGTTAAGAAATGTAATAGCTGAGTGGTACATGATTAAATAATTTTATAAACTAGCAGTGTAATCTGTCGCCTCTCACTTGTGTGTGGACTCGGGTTCGAGTCTTGGGGGTGGAGAGGGGGTAAAAATTGATTTGGGTTTGCCCACCTCCCTTTCTTTTTAAAAAAAAAATAATAATTTTATAGACTAACAACATATTGTATTGAGACTCAAATTAAAACTTTATTTATTTGAAAATTTCGTACTTGGGTTGTTATTGAATATCCCTCCCTCCCTCCCTCTTCATGCTTATGTCAGACAACTGGTCAGATACAATCAATTTAATAGCTGTATCAATTTTAATCAACACAAATCCACTATTTCGTATCTGATTTTTGAGGTGTTTTGAAAGTTGCCACCTTTACGAAATTTAAATTTATAGACAAAAATCGTGAACCATTTAGTAGGCACAATTTTGGGTACGTAAAATGGCATGTGATAATATACCAGAGGTTGATTTATTAAATGTATACCGCGCTTGTCATCATGTACTGAAAGAAAAGTTTCATAATTGTTGTTTCTATTTAGTATGTATTCATCGCTAACGAACACATGTGATCTCGTACTTATGCCTCCCATTTCTCTTCTTTTTTTGTAGTGAGATTTTAATGAGAAGAATACTAATATTTAATATTAAATAATTAATATGATTAATTTACATTAAATTTATGTAACACAACTTATATAGTTTATCCTTACTAATATTTAAAAAATATTTACTTCATTTACATTTTGTGAGAGGTACAAAACGATCTCTTCCTAATTATTTTTTAATTAAAAAGAAAAATTTGAGTCACCATTCTCAAATAAGGACTCGAACAATTTTTCTCATCATTTTCGCAAAGGCCAAGTTCTCGTTTCTCTTCTTAATATCTCAGCTTTGTGAAAGAAGTTTAATAATTGTAGCTATATAGTAACGGTTACTTCGTATACCGGCTGCAATAGGATATGATATAATTAGAGTATATTTACTACTTCATAATCCTTGGTGATTCAAGATTAAATTGGATTATAGCAGTAATTCTATTGTTTAAAATATTTATTTAATTATAATCTAATTAAAAACAAAGAATATTTTTGTTATGGAATATTTTAATATATATATATATTTGCAAAAAGTCCAAATTTGCCCTAAAAAGTTTCTTGTAGACTAATGAAAATGAGACCTAGATGAAATTAGAAAAGATGAACTTGATAGCAAGACTTAACAATCTGTTGATTTTCTTAACTGTTATATCTATCGGGAAAAGAAATATAAAAGGGGATGATCTCGTTATCGTTTCAACAGAAACTTACGCAAACAAAGAACCAAGAAAATCTTGGCTTCAGATGGCGCTCATCCGCCCCTCTATCCAGCAAAATCAGCAATTAAATACGTGAGATTAAGGGAAGTGTATACACTAACACTATATGCATCAACCATCAAGTGAAATGCACATCAAGTCCTAGAAACAAAATTTGTACATACTTGCTACACAAAATGAGAGTAACATGTTGGAACAATAAAACCTTTAGTGAAAACTATCACTTATAACTCAGGAATATTCATGTCATATCACCAAGAATCAATAATAAATTATGCGGAAGCGTACCTGAATCCATAACGCTTAATTCCTTTCTAGAGTTGTGTGGTTGGCCTTTCAGATCTACACGTTCTCTTAGAGTGTCTTCTAGTTCTCTCTGCGTTTTCTCTCTGATCATGAGATATCAGAAAGAATGGAAAGATTTCTCCTTCTTGTTCATGTGTGACCTGGGGACCATGATCACTTATATAGACAACAGTTTCTTGCTGTCACTGGGTATTCCTAATTCTACCGATCATAGAATTAGAATACTATTGGGTCTCTACACATTAAAAGCCCACATCCTTTAAATACATTAAAACCCATAATACCGTAAATCTTAACAGATCACTTTAATTGGGCTTAACCTTATATGACAGTCTGCAACACATAATTATTCACATATAAGTCCAATGTTGGATTAAAGATCCAACAATGCTGGATTAAAAAATCCAATAATGCTGGATTAAAAAATTCAACAATCTCCCACTTGGGCTATATGTGTAACCTTATAATTATATTTTGTAAAAATAACCATATGAGCTCAACATCACTGTCATTACCGAAATGTATCTATAACCAATCCGGTCCATCAATCATACCAACATAGGATCAAAGCGGCATTCGTTACAACTTTCGTAACTTGACCCTCAATGGTCACTATGCCAATACAACTGAATGACATGGATCATGATATGGATGTGTAGCATGGAAATGTCATGCAATGTGATCTTAACATGCCTATTTCCAACTAGTACACCTTAAACCTTATTGAGATCAAACTATACTAACATCAGAGTATGAACAAACCAAAACTTTATTTCTGCAGAAAATAATCTTAAATATCCAAAAAAACTGAAATAACCGAGAATGTCTATATTATAAGAGCATCTAAAATCACAAACTCCCACTAAAACTGAATATCCTTAAATAACATAACACCCATACGAGTAGTGTGCTCATGGAACATCTTGGGTGGCAGTCCCTTAGTAAGTGGATCCGCAATCATAACGTTTGTGCCAATGTGCTCTATAGACAACTGTCCACTCTGAACTCTTTCTTTAACAACTAGGAACTTGATGTCTATATGCTTCAATTTCGTCGAGCTCCTGTTGTTATTAGAATACAGTACTGCTGACTTATTGTCACAAAATAACCTGAGTGGTTTATCAACACCATCTACTATACGCAGCCCCGTGACAAAATTTCGTAGCCATATCCCAAGATTGGATGCCTCATAACATGTTATGAACTCTACTGCCATCGTGGAAGAGGCTATAAGAGACTGTTTAGCACTCTTCCAAGAAACAGCACCTCTTGCTAGCAGATAGATGTAACCCGAAGTGGATTTCATACTATCTTGGCATCCAGCAAAATCAGAGTTAGTATACCCAACGATCTCAAGCTTATCCGACCTCCAATATGTGAGCATGTAGTCTTTTGTTCTTTGTAAATATCGTAAGACCTGTTTGGCTGCTTTCCAATGGTCTACTCCTGGATTACTTAAATATCTGCCCAAAATTCCAGTAACGTACCCTATTTTCGATCGCGTACAAACCTGAGCATACATCAGACTTCCTATTGCTGACGCATAAGGAATCTTCTGCATTTCCTTCTTTTCAAAGTCATTTCTAGGGCATTGATTGAGACTAAATTTGTCTCCTTTAGCCACAAGGGCATCACTTGGTTTACAATCTTGCATGCCATATCTCTTGAGAACTGTTTCGATATAGCTCTTTTGTGACAATCCCAGAATACCCTCAGAGCGATCTCGGTGTATCTGTATGCCTAATACAAAAGAGGCGTCACCAAGATCTTTCATCTCAAAATTCTTAGTTAGAAATCTCTTGGTGTCGTGCAATAAGCCTATATCGCTATTAGTAAGCAAAATGTTATCGACATATAAAATCAGAAAAATATATTTACTCTCACAGAACTTATGGTATATACAATCATCGACCAAATTCATCTCGAAACCAAATGAGATGATCACTTGATGAAACTTGAAATACCATTGTCGAGATGCTTGCTTGAGCCCATAAATGGATTTCTTAAGTTTGCAAACCATATATTTTGGGTCTTTGGACACAAAATTTTCTAGCTGCACCATATAGATCGTCTCATCAATGTTGCTATTGAGAAATGCCGTCTTTACATCCATCTGATGTAACTCAAGATCGAAATGCGCTAGTTCGAAGAAATCGGAGAGAAAGTCTTTTTATAGTCGATGCCTTCTTTCTGCGTAAAGCCTTTTGCGACAAGACGCGCCTTGTACCTTTCCACGTTGCCTTTCGAATCCCTTTTGGTCTTAAATATCCATTTGCAACCAATAGGTTTCGCATCTTGTGGCAATGGGACAAGATCCCATACATCATTGTCTTTCATGGACTTCATCTCATCATTCATGGCATCAATCCACTTTTGAGAGTTAGAACTTTCCATAGCTTGACAGAAATTGATTGGATCATCTTCCATCACGACGATGTCTACCTCATGTTCTTGGAGAAATACAATGTAGTCATTTGGCAATGCACTTCTCCTTTCTCTAGTGGATCTTTTTAATGACATAGGTTTTTGAGATTGTAGAGTTTGTTCTTCTGGAATAAATTCTTCTATAGGGGGTTCTCCAATATTGTCTTGATTTGTTGTGTCTTGAACAAAATCAGGAATGAGATCCTGATCAATGCCAATAACACCTATGGGAATATCAACATATTCCTCTTCAAAGACAAATTCCCTAACTGTATCTCCCCCCGCAAACTCGACATCCTCAAAGAACCGAGCATTTCCTGACTCGAAAATCGACTTAGTCATGGAATCATAAAACTTGTATCCCCTGGATCGTTTTGAGTATCCAATAAAATAGCAACTTACCATTTTTGGGTCCAGTTTCTTTTCATTAGGCCTATAAGGCCTTGCCTCAGCTGGGCATCCCCAAACATGTAGGTGCTTGAGACTAGGCTTTTTACCTGTCCAAAGCTCATAAGGGGTTTTGGCAGTCGCTTTAGTTGGAACCCTATTAAGGATATACGCTGTAGTCTTAAGTGCTTCTCCCCAGAGTGATTCTGGTAAGGTAGAATGAGAAATCATGCTCCTCACCATGTCCTTAAGCGTCCTATTTCATCTTTCAGCAACACCATTCATAGTGGGTGAACCCGGCATAGTGTATTGTGGGACAATATCGCATTCCTCTAGGAATTTCCCAAATGGTCCTGGACGTTGTTCACCTGAACCATCATATTTACCATAGTATTCACCACCATGATCAGATCTGACGCTTTTGATTCTTTTGCCAAGTTGGTTCTCAACTTCAGCCTTAAAGTTTTTGAACATATCCAAGGATTGTGCCTTTTCATGGAGGAGATATATATAGCCATATTTAGAAAAATCGTCTATGAACGTCATAAAATATTGTTGACCGTTCCAAGCAGGTGCAGGGAATGACCCACAAATGTCTGTGTGTATGAGTTCTAAGACATCCAAACTCCTATTGGCTTCAAATCTCCTTTTATTGGTTTGTTTCCCCTTAATGCAGTTAACACAGATGTCAAAATCTGTGAAATCTAAGGGGTCGAGAATTGCATCTGACACAAGTCTCTCTATTCTCCGTTTGGAGATATACCCAATCTCTTATGCTATAACGCAGCTGAATTCTCATTGGTTAACTTTCTCTTTAAATCTCGTGTACTTAATTGCAGGGATTCATGAAATGAATCAATTGTATCAAGCATATAAAGATTATCATCGCTTGTCAAAAAACCAGAACCCACTAGTTTTGAATAATGAAACAAACTAAATTTTCCATTTCCGAATGAACAAGAATAACTAAATTTGTCCAAAGTGGAAATAGAAATCAAATTCCGCCTAAAAGACGGAACAATAAATGTTTCATCAAGATCCAAATAAAATCTAGTCTTTAACAATAATCTAAATTTTCCAATTGCTTCAACTTCAACTGTCTTGCCATCGCCTACATAGATGTATCTTTCACCATCATTGGGTTTTCGGCAATTGAGACAACCTTGCATAGACACACTGATGTGAGTGGTTGCACCAGAATCTATCCACCATGTGTGTCTAGGTACTGAAGTTAAATTAACCTCTGAACAAACCATGCAATGACTTTCAACTCCGCAAAAGAAACAACTAGTGTCGACTAGATCATTTGATTTCTTTTGTTGTTTCTTTTGAGGTAGTGATTTTGCAGCTCTCTTATCCTTATTCCTTTTGTTGCCCTTGTCTTTACCCTTATATCTTATTGAAATTAAACTTGTCAAGAGCGTACCAATTTTAGCTTTTTCATTCTCGACAAAATTCTGTTCAATTTCTGCAAGGAACTCCTTAGCTGTATTTGCTTTCTCAGTCATTGAGCCTCTGAATGCTTTTGGAATGGTCTTCTTTATGATCATGATACACATACGATTTGATTTCTCCCACCTTTCCATTTCTCTTTTATCATTAGGGGTACTATCATCTGTAAGAGGTGGGGGAGAATCAACCCTTAACGTAAGATCAAGATCCATGACTGCAAGAACTATCAACAGATTCTCGTGCCACGATTTGAAGTTAAAGCCATTTAGCATACGAATAGAATTGATGTTGGCAATAATATTAGCAGCAGACATAACTGAATAAAGAACAACAAACAAGCAGAACAAGCTCATATTAGTCTTAAAACAAAATTAAATTCAAATAAAGGTAAGCCCCATCTCAAGATACCGGACACTCCATTAATATTCTATCTTTGGACAAAATATTAACTTGTAAGTGATATCTTGGTGCAGTAATCAAAACACTGATAATAAGAACATGTCAAACAATGAATCTTCTTTTAGGCCGATTTATTGTTCACATGTAAAACTAAATAATCATCACGTATTTATTACCACAAGTGCACATATAATTCTATTAAATATGGATCTTCTTTTGGGCCGATCAATATTTACAGAAATTACATGTACAAAACCGTTTGTATTATAAAATAAATTAATTTTCACAAGAGAGGTCACTTTGGTGACATATTGCTTCAATTAATTCATCTTAAAATATATATAAACAAACCAATATTTGAATTTAAAAATTACCCAAAAAAATTTTTTTTTGGTCAAAGTCCGGTCAAAATCAAAGTTTGACAGGTCAACGGTCAATAGTTGACCGGTTCTAAACTGGACCGGTTTGGGTCAATTGACCCGACCGGTCCAGACCGGCCCCAAATCAAAACTGAAACCTTAATTTTTTTTTCTTCTTCTTTGAGCGGCGGCTATGCTTCTTTCTTATAGCCGCCGCTTCTGCACCAGGCCGCGGCTTCCTACTGGGGTGGCCGAAAGGCCGCATCCTCCCCCCCCCCCCGGTTCCTTTTTTTTTTTTTGTTTTCCTTTTCTTGATGCGGCGGCTTTTGCCGCCACACCAACTTGATCAGTGGCCGCGGTTTCCTTGATGCGGCGGCTTCCGCCGCCGCTCTTACTGATTCCGTCACGGCTACAGGCTACAACGTGTAGCTGCAGCAGCCAAAGTCTGGCGGCTGTGATGACGCTTTTCTTTATCCCAAATTTCTTTTATTTGTCCTTAAACTTAATAATTTTAATTATTCTTGTATTTTTAAGTTCAAGAACACCAAAGATCCAATCATAAAATAAAAAATAATTTTTGATTCTTAATGATTCAATATGAATTGGCTTTGATACCACTTGTTGGGACAATAAAACCTTTAGTGAAAACTATCACTTATAATCGAGGAATATTCATGTCATATCACCAAGAATCAATAATAAATTATGCGGAAGGGTACCTGAATCTATAACGCTTAATTCCTCTCTAGAGTTATGTGGTTGGCCTTCCAGATCTACACGTTCTCCTAGAGAGTCCTTTAGTTCTCTCTGCGTTTTCTCTCTAATGATGGGATATCAGAAAGAATGAAAATATTTCTCCTTTTTGTTCACGTGTGACCTGGGGACCATGACCACTTATATAGACAACAGTTTCCTGCTGTCATTAGGTATTTCTAATTCTACCCATCATGGAATTAAAATACTATTGGGTCTCTAAACATTAAAAGCCCACATCCTTTAAATACATTAAAGACAATAATAACGTAAACCTTAACAGATCACTTTAATTGGGCTCAACCTTATATGACAGTCTGCAACACATAATTATTCACATATAAGCCCAATATTGGATTAAAGATCCAACAATGCTGGATTAAAAAATCCAACATAACTCACCAGCAAAAGAGAGATTTTCTGACAAAGAGAGGCACGACTCAAAGTTTTCGAACCCAAGGGCCTCTAAGAAGCGCACTTGTAGATGCAGTCTCTCCAAAACAGGATTCATCTACTTCCCCTTCATCTCTCTTTACTTCCAAACCCAGCTCCTCTTCGATATCATCAGGTGTCGATATGCGCAAGAATTCACATCCTTCATAGTTCAAGAAGTCTGGAGGATCTGCTGGACGGTAACGCTTTTGCTCAAACTGACCTTGCAGGTGGGCTGGAAAGACGGCCTTCCGCTTGTTCTGCAGTCCTTTGAATTCTGAAGTGCCATGTTGATCTGGGTTCTTTATTTGTATGAGCAATGAGCCTTCGTGCTCAATGTTAAGGGACTCCTGAGGCTCGTTTTCCTTGTCTTCTGGTGGAAATTTTAGCTTGTAGATCAAATGAGTGCGCATCTTCTTGCCTGGACTGTGCGTAAGAATGCAGTAAACGCCTTTGCCTACCGCCCTTGCAGGTGAGTTACGTCAATGACCTCTAGTTGAAGTATTATATTCCTCTGCACGGCAGCATACACTTTGGTTATCAACAATATTAACGAGAAGTGCACGCACAGAATCTGCTGAGATATAGAACTCTATACCTCCAGAAAGACCAGCCTTCACATCCTCCACTTTTGTGGTAACCATTTCAACAAAACCCCAGTAAGGCCTGGATTTCTTCCTCAGATCTGGAAGGCTTTTGCGTCCCACAATGAACACGCAACAACAGTCACTTCTCAATGTTCACTAGCTGGTGGTAGTGACAATTGACGACAATTAGCTAGCAGTAGTGACACTTGACCCAATTGAAACATACACATGGCTTAAGTACTTGGACTTCTACTGAGATTTTTCTTTCATCTGGGATTTTAACATTGCATGCTTATCCTACATACCATTACATTAAATTACTCGATCCCCTTTACTTTCCATATAGACAAGCAACTATAGAAAGATAAGTGAACCCGAGCCTTCAATATAGACTTTTATTAAGCAATAAAAATACTGAACCACATTAATTTTATAATCCTATCAGTTAGTATGAGCATATGTTAGTCACCCTAGCATAACATTGCTGAAAGTGTAATTTATTTTTTGGCCATGTACTATAAATAAAGTGTGACACAATGCATAATCAAATCTGAAACCCCCTTGTCATTGTTTACAATTTTTATCATTGTTAACATACTTACAAGATCAAAATATTCCAATTAATTTAACTAAGAGTAACAGTCCCAAGTTAAAAATGTGAGCTATCTTACTACCGAAGCCACTTTGACTTTTTTTTTTTTGTTAAAAGGAAAGGGGGGTGGGCAAACCCAAATCAATTTTTTTCTCCTTCCCCACCGCCAAATACAATGACGGATTAGTCATTATTAGGTTTGAATTTCTTGACGACCCACATTGACAAGAACATTAAATGGAGAAAAATAACATATATATGGAATGTAACATGATTTAAACACATGTTGCAGATTGAATCATTTTGATTAAAAGCTATATATTATAAGAATTAATATATTACTTGTTCTAATTAGAACATGTAAGAAAGAGACCTGAATCTCAACTTGAGGCTGAGGTCGTGTCTTGTGTTCTTGGCCTTGTCCCATTAACTTGTATGATGATGACTACTGTCTCTTGTTTTGTTTCCCATGTAAAAGCTAAAGAAAACGAGTTCTTTTAAAAGGAAAATTAAGGACAGGAAGAAGAGGCGTCACAGTGCCAGAGACTTCCATATGCTTGACACGTATGTATTAAACATGCCGCGATTTTATTTATGCGGGGGTGCCACGTAGCATATATAGTCATGACATTAACAAACAGAATGTTGCACGATTACTTCACCGCAGTACTATTATTTGCCATGATTTTCGGGTAGTTTCTTAAGCCTGGGAGTCGAAGAGTTCTACAAAACACCATTACTAATACAATTAAACAAAGTATATCTGATATGTATGGTTAAATTTTATATAAGGCTAATTACGTACTAGTTGTTTAAAATAATTTTTTTTCAATTTGTTATAAGTTAAGATATCCGACTATTCTATCTTCAGATATTAAACTGCACCATTACAAAATTGATTCAGGAATTTCCATACATTATTGTGCAATTAAAGGAAGAAAAAATTGAAGTCAAAATTATAAAATTTAAAATGGGTTTATTACTATACCTATGCCTAAATCAATATCTCTCAAGTCAGCATTCTGCATTGAACACGTAATAGGCATTTGGTACCATAGTCCACCTATAATGAGACCTAAGAATGTGCCTTTGGTTCACCAAGAAAAGTGCAGAATTGACTTACAACAATATTGCTAGCTTGAGATTGTATGGCTGTTTCCTGTTTGATCTTGCATGTGGCATGAAAATTTGTAAAATTGAGGGAACACATTAGAATTATGATTCTCATTGTTGTAGTGTTAGCATTTATATGGCATGATATATGCAAGCATTGGCTATTTAATTTGATCTGTACGACATGAAAAAGCATCTGGCTTGAGTACATAGAATCACAGAAGATTAAGGGAATATTTATTTCACCAGGAAAATCGGAGTACATGCTAAAAACACCTACATGTACTTCCCCCATTTCATAATAAATCATATATTTACACAAAAATCGACATTTGCTAGCAGAGATTTTTTATTCTAACTCTAGTACACAAAACTTTAATTACATTACGCTCCATCCTAGCCATGCTCCAATCTTGCTTGTCTTTTATGTAGCTGAATGTATACAAAAGATAGAGATGACTCAATCAGGTTTGCTGAACAAATTCAAGTGCTTCTAACTCTCATCTGGTGGTTCTGCGAATCAAAGAAACAATAACATAAAAATTGTAGCGGCTTTTAAGCTCAATTTTTCATGCTTTAAAATTTAATAATTTTCTCAGTTAAAATACCTGATGGTTTTTCTAGATGCGACGATGAGCTTGATTGGCTCTTCAAACTTTCTGAATTCCAAGGCCGAGGATCACTCAACACATCCTGCAGGAAAATTCCCAGCTGTTTGTTCAACAATTCAACTAGTATCAGCTTTAAATGCTCTAAGATTATGTGTTTATCAACTCACCTGCATTGTCATTGAAGCATTGCTTTTAGATGAGGGACCTAAACTGCCTCCGAAGAAGGTCTGGCCCATGCTTTTATCTGCGAGTTCTCGCAATCTATTCAACTCTGGCAAGACAACTTTGCCAAGATCTGGCCTGTCTTTTCTTCTAAGTTCTGAACATTGAAGTGCTAGCTTTGCAAAGCCTAATGTTTCTTCGAATGGCCAATCAGTCACAGTTGGGTCCAGCATCTCACCCAATGTACCTTTCTCAATAGACCTTTCGACATAGTGTGTCAACCCCATCGGTTGCTTTGCTGTTATCAGTTGCAGAAGAAGGATCCCCAGCGAATAAACGTCTGATTTTACACCGAGCATTCCTGTTTGTTGATACTCTGGATCAATATAACAAAATGTCCCAGCTGTTGACGTCAAGCGACACTGCGTTACATTCTCTGCAACAGCAGGTACAAGCCTGGCTAATCCAACATCACTGATTTTACTAACGTAGTTGTGGTCTAGTAAAATATTGCCAGGCTTAAGGTCACGATGCACTAGTGGCTCAGGCTTCGTCTGATGAAGAAAGAGCAGGCCCGTGGCAATCTCTGCAGCTATTCGGAACCTCTGTTGCCAAGAAAGAGGTGGGGTATTGCCTCTCCGGAAGAGCCGATCATCTAAGCTCCCATTTGCCAAGTATTCATAGACTATTATCCCATATTCCGGGCAGGCTCCTAAAAGGAGTACCATGTTTGGATGCCTTATGCAGCTAAGTACTTCAATCTGCATTAGAAACATAGGTTTGTAACAGAATAAATATGCTAAAAGATGTTAGTATGGGTCTTAAATCTTGTAAGATCAATGCAAGTGAACTTGAATTTTTTTTTTCTCTCATTTTCTAACCTCTCGTTGAAACTGTGACCTTCCTTGAGCAGCATCCGGACGTAGAACCTTGACTGCAACCGGGGTATGATCAAGATAACACTTGTAGACAGGGCCGTAACCTCCTTCCCCAATCTTAAGAGATTCAGTGAAAAATTGCGTAGCCTCTTCAATATCCTCTATAGTGTATCTCCTACATCTAAGGTCGTTGGGGCTTAAATTAGTTGACGCTATTTTTACTTCATCTGATTCTTTGAGGAGGTTCATTTCTGCACTCAATCTTCTTTGTGCTTCCAGCTCTGCAATTCTCTTTGCCGCTTCTGCTGCTTCCACTGCCGCCTTGCACCTGGCTCTCTCTTTCTCGGCAAGCGACAGTGCTGTTTCCTCAGCAAAACGTGCCTCTTCTAATCTTCTTTCTTCCTCAAATCTCCAGCGTTGCAGCTCCAATGCCTGCGGTATACACATTTCATTATGAATACAGTATTTCTATTTGGATTTAGTAAAAATGCAAATAGCAAAACAGACTTGAGAGCACCTTCTGTTTTGCCATCAGTGCTTCTCTGCATGCTGTGCTATACATGTCCATCGTCTGCTTGAGCTCTAACTTTAACCTCCTCATTTCAGCTTCCACTTCGTCCTGTGTGTATTGCAATACAAACCCACAAACCATGATTAACCTTTGGATTTTCCAAGATGATTCTTACAATGCTATTTCAAAGGGGATTGGTTCCTCACCAAGTTCTGTGATGAGCATGAACATGATGTTGCTCCGCTATCCTGTGAGATTGACGACAAATCATATGGAGAACTTCTGTCATTGTACCTAAGTCCCAAACGGAACGACCCAAAGCTGTGTTCTGAGCTGGTTGATATCCGTGAGTTTCGACCTACATCAACGAATTCGTAGTGCATAGAAGGGCTGTGGTCAGAGCTTGGCCTGCCAGAGCTCACAAATGATATGTCAGTATCTGATTCCGAGGAGTCCATGAAAGACTTTCTCACGAAACCTCTCCCTCTTGCTGGTGACCTGTTTCACATAGTGGCATGGGGTCATTACTCCATGACACAATAATCTAAACCAAAGTACTATTGCAACGTAATTATCTAATCTTACGAATGTGATAATGTATGCAGGATGAAGAATTTTACTTGGCAGACTCTTCAAATGACATACGAGGCTTGAATGATGTCCTATCTGCAGCATATGAAGGATTGGAAATATTGGTTAGTACTTGAGCAATCCAGAAAATAACTAATGTTTTTCGAAATATCTTTATGATTTGGAGAAACAAACCTCGCACATTCATACTATATCTGGATTGTGTGTCAGAAATATCATTTTGGCTTTGTAGTTGATCTAATAGTGGGGACGTGAATGGGGCAGAACGAGACGCATTTCGCTTCGAAGAGATCTTTCCCTTGGATATGACATATATGTTACAGAAATCAGGAGCCGCTTTTGATACACTGCTAGGTACATCTGCCTTGAATTTTCTGCAAGACAAAAACTATCAAAGTCTGGAGAATTTCAATTAAGTTTTGCACAAAAAGAACAGATTTTGTTATCATTTCCTCTGTGAAAATGACAGAAAATTATGTGCATATTTCAGTGCTACACATATGACATAGCTATTGAAGAAACTTATCAAAAAGCTTTGAAGCTACATCCGGTAATTCCCCAAAATACAGTGGTTATTATTTGAACTGCATACAAGTTATGCTTCATTGGCCAAGCAAAATTTCCCTTGCGTCTAAAGCCATGCACATATGCTGCAGTCACATTTGAAGCTGATATAATATATATATATATATGTATGTATGTATGTATGTATATGTATATAAAGTCAATGTTGTGATGAGGCACGTGCCTGATAAATCCGTGTCGAGATGGGGCACCAAGGACCAAATCCTCAATTGCAGCAAAGGAAATATATTCTGTTATCGCTTTCACAATATCAACATCTTCAAGTAGCACATCAAAGCATTTTATCTGACACAAGAAATTATATTGCGTATGAAAAAATAAAAAATTCAGGTTAATGATGCATGTTTGTATAACACGCTAAATTAAGGCTATGCAAAATTGGCAATCCATGGATGAAAGAAAGAGAGAAAGGGCCAGGAAACATACATCTTTGCGAGTACAATAGCAACGAAAAGTGAGGAACAGATCCTTGGTTTGCTTGTCAGGTTGCTTTTGATGCGGATTTGTTGTTGCACTGGCATCATAAACTTGGCTCTGGCCTGCACCCAAAAGAGGAAACAGCAAGAAACAAGAAATAAAATGTACTGCATTCATTAAATTTAATAATTTCAAACGAAAATTAAATTAACAAGACCAATTACTTGAAACAGAAGATACTGATGTTCTTTGAGCAACATGGATTAGAACAACAGTTTGGTCTCTATTGAGAAGATTATCAACCGCCCATTTGAGAGCATGTTGGCTACTTTTGTCCTTGTCAACAGCAACTGCTATCAGCCCATTGCCTCCAGTTTTCTTCACCCCATTTCCTTTTGTCTGCCACATTTCTCTTTTCTTTCTAAAACTTCTTAAGATTTTAGATCAAGAAAAGAAAAAATTATTCAGACAACTTTCACAATTTAACTGTACAAAGGGAACCCAGATTTCTGTACTGAAAAATGATATTTACAAGAGAGGCCTCAAAAAAACCTCTCTTCTCTGTCTAGACGACAAATATTATATAAGTTTGACCATAACCAAGGACTTTAATGTCCAGTTATCTTAAAACAATTTCACTGGTGTCTCCATTTTTGGCTATTCAAACAGAAGCCACACAAATAACTTTGAACAAGAATGCAGCATACCATGCTAAAATTAGCTGAAAATGAAAAGAACAAGAAGCTAGATTTTTCCCTTCCTCTGACTTTTTGCTTTATGGAAAATCTCAATAAACTAGTTAGGAGAATCATAAATGGCTAGGCTATTTGAAGTTTGAATCCACTAAGATAATTTTAGCACACAATTATTAATCACATGAAACATTACAAATTAAAATTCAATATTTTTTTATGCCAGCCATAACTTTCTGATTTTGTCGGGCCTAAATTGCATTCTAGCTTACAGTTATTCTACATGCATGCATGCTTAGCCGTGGTGTTATTGGTGTGCTCAAGAATAGAATTAAACAAAACACCAATATAACTAAAAGAAAAGACAATTTTTTTTATGGGAAAAAAGATACCTACATCTCTAAGGTTTTGAAAAATTGATAACAAAGATTACAAGTCAATATTACTTATTAGTACGATTATTGATATTTAATTAAACTAACATAATATCTTTATGGTATAATAGTCATGTAATTTATCATATTGTCAAATTTATGTAATTTAGTTACATGTAGGTTATTGCAAATTATTACTCTTCATTTAAAAATGTTCGATTACAAGTTATAAAATTAAAATACCTAAATTATTAGTAATGATATAGTGAGTGACAGTGAGACCTAGCACCGTCTAATTGATCAATAGATTTAGTAATGTTTATTTATTAGATCATTTTCCCTAAACTATTTGACACAAGAACATATATTTATTGCGGAATTTTTTTCATTTTATGTCATAAGGGTAAAATAATCAAATAAAACTCATGTTAAATCAATTTGAATGGTCAAAGATGGTTAAAGAAAAACTTAAGTGCAAATAAAAAAAGTTATAAGAATGATTTCATTAATTAATTATAAAAATAATTAGAACTTGTTGTAAATATTTTTTAGAAGTGGGACGATTTTACACAAATAGTGGAGTGGAAATATCCCTAACAATATTTAAAATATGAGTTAAAAATGTTTGACTATTCAAGAAGTGCAAAATTACAAATAGGTGTAAGAATTAAATTATATGGAATTTCTGTTTTCAATATTTTTAATGGGTAAAAATATGATATATAATGGTATTTAAAAGTATAGTAGACTAATATTTGGGGTCTGTAGACAATTTTTTTCCTTTTATGTGGCATTGTAAATGTAAGAAAATATACATTTTTTAAGACATTGTGTAGTAATGTATCACGATCCAAAACTTTTTTTATCCAATTTGCTATTTTACAATTCTTGAACTAGTAAAACAATAATAATCCTTCAAATGTTTTAATAAAATCAATTTATTAAGTGTTAAAATTGTTATTATTTGTGTAAAAAAATATACTGTTTGTTTTTGCAATGATTGGAATAAGAATAAGGACATGTTAAACTATATATATATATATATATATATATATATATATATATATATATATATTATGTTAAATTTTTTAGGATTGAGCTACTTTAACTTGAAACTTTGACTTAAATTTTAAGTAATTGATCTTATACAATCTAGTGGTAGATGTTGAAAGTCAAAGATATATTTAATCATGTTAATTTTTCAAAATTGGGTAGTGTAAAATTAATGATTCAAAATTTATGCCCAAATATAAAACCAAAATATAACCATCTCTTTGATTATTTATGAAGTATGTATAATATTATTCTTATTTTTTTTTTGTCTAAAAGAAGTACACTTCTCCATAAAACTAATGATTTTTTTTACCCCAAAACAACCAATCCATTCTTGATCCATTTTGCACATTAATTATTGTTTTCATTCCTTCAAATCAAACAGAAATAGTATCATGCTTCATTAGTTATTTGCCATGTTTTACTAAGTGTTGTTCTACATATCATTTAATTTTTAGTGGGTTTTCGAATTTGGTGAAGGTTTATGTCGTCGGACCTTCTGAATTTCAAAAAGATAGGAAGGCAACCATGAACGACCTTGCAATTTTTACCGGTGGCCAGGTAGGTTCGCTTGAAAGTTTTATCTCCATTTTGCAATATGATAAAATGCACTAATCAACGCATTCATGTCTTTTCATTTTTAGGTTTTAACTGAAACTTCTGATATTAATTTTATATCTCAAATGCTTGGCTCATAGAAAGCGGTAAGCGTAGATTTGCATCATCATTGTACTAAAATTTGCATTCGATCACAACGAGGGAAAGAGGTATCCTAGTAGCCCCATAAAAGTCACCCGAGATACCTGACATGCCATAGCAAAAGCTTTCATCAGATGCTCCTGCCTCTAAAGCTCGTACCTCCACTACCTCATGAACTTTCGCTGACCCTTTTGTTTAGAAAAATAGCGAAGAGGATGTTCGACGTACTGTGTAAATTTATCTTATGTTGCTGTTTGTTTTTGGCACTTTTCTCAAATTCTGTACTTGAAACTATTTTCTTAATTTCTTATTATACCTTGTTTTGTCAAGATACCCAAGCTGTTTCAATATTATAATAACAAACTCCTCTTATTTTGTGATTGCATGTAATGATATTTTCATTTCTCATAGCTTTAGATATTGTCATTTGGCTAGGTGGCCTTTTTCAGGATCTTTTGGGTTTCTTTGATGCATTTTGGTATCTGACTTTGGACATGAGGTACCTTAAGTACCTTTTAGCTTAGACATTCACTGAGTTATCTTCTTTTTCATGGCAGAGAAAGTCAGTTTCATCATATATATGACGATTTATCAAGATATGTTTACTACTTATCTTTAAGAGATTATAATAATTCTCAACATGTAATCAATCATCAAAGCATCAGCATAACAAATTGATTAAGCATGTAAATCCACAATTAGCATAACAACAATGGCAAATAATTTGTTTCCTCTTTTTCTTGAGTTTTCTTAGGGTCCCGATTGATCTTTTTTTGCAAGATGGTTGAAAATCTCATGATTCACCATTTGCTTCAAGTCAATTTAGCAAAATGGATAGTGATAAAGATGGTTGCTCGCTTACCTTTATGCAAGATGATCGAAAATCTCATGATTGACCATTTGTGCGGAATCAAATAAGCGAAAATAGATAGTGATAAAGGTAGCTACTCACCTACCCTTATAAGTACTTCAGGCATCTAACTTATGTGATTGCTCTTTACTTGTACATTTTTTATTACTTACTTTAGCTTAAAGAGGAGAATGGAGGTGCGAACATTTTCATACTTTATCAATTCTTTGTAACATCAGGGTACAACTATGTATTCACCCTTGAGTCTGCTTTGATCTTCTTTCTCTTTCTATAAATAATTGCATTTTCATGGTCTCACTGAAAAGCTTTTGGTCATATCTTTGTATTTTTTTTGCTAACTTTGGTCTCAGTTGATTGTCATGATTAGGGTAGTTCAGATATTTTAGCTTACTCTAAGATAACATGATTTCTTGGCATTACACTCTGTCATAATAACAGACGTGGAGTTAAATTAATGGTGATTATATTCAAACTAAATAGTATCTCAAATTGTTCATCCACATTCTATAATCGAAAGGCGAGTGAAGAGAGCACACATCATCATATTTTAGAAAGAAAATGCATTAATAGGTAATGGCAGGATCATTACATGACTCAACTTTGGTTATCCTAATGAGAAAGGATGATCCCGAGATCTCTCGTTCTATCATTAAAGACTTAAGAAATTGAGGAGTACAACTGATCGCTACATGGGTGCTCTAGGTTCCCTGTAGGATCTTCGTACAATATTTACAAATATATGTTTATTAAGAAGCTAACCATGATAGGGTACCCTTAAAATCCCACAAGGTCTTTGTACAATATTTACCACTACATATTCATAATGGAATTGAACACTATGGGGTACTCAGGAGGTCTCCATAGGGTTTTCATAGAACATTTATAGATATATATTTATAATAAAACTAATGATTGTGGGGGTACCCCTAAGGTCCCCACAATATCTTTATATAATATTTACAGACACATATTCATAATAAAAATGACGATTGCAGGGTATCCCTAAAGTGCTAACAAGGTCTACATATAATATTTATAAACATATATGAATGATATGCAAAACTAAATAGACGTGAAGAGAACAACCCTGAAAGCTTACTTTTAGTGATATTTCCAACAATTGACATGCTCTATACAAATTTGAATGTGCATTTATAAAAATGAATTGTTATTCTTTAGGTTTTCTTTTTGCATTTCCTCACTTAGGTAACTTAAGGCTCTCTACAGACAGTGCCAACTGTTTTCACCAAATTTTCTCTAAGGTCTAATTTGAACTAATTAGATAGTTCTCACTGAATCTAGCTCAATTCCAATTCAAACAAATAAATTTATGTTTGAGGGAGCTCATGCTAAGTTTAGACTTAGGTGTGTTTTTCTGATATTTAGGGTAGGTGATTTAGCTGAGCTACCCTAAAAGTTGAGCCAAAGTAATATATAGGAGTTAATTTAAGGAGTAGCTCAAGTGTTAATTTAGGGAGTAGCTTAAGTGTCTCACAAAATGCTTAGGGTAGCTGGTGTAGCTCAAGTACACTCATATGTGAAACCCTAATCTCAACCTTAAATTGAAAATACAACAAAATAAACATAAATACAATGAACACACAATATTTATGTGGCTTAGCCTTAGGCCTGCTTCCATAGGAGCAAATAATCACTAATCCACATTATAAATCATAAGTTATATAGTTATATAGATATGTTTGGTATTACAAAGATGAATGTAGTGAATAAAGATTTGAAGAGTGATAATATGGTAAAGAAAATGATGAAGGTGGAGAATAGAAATGACCTCCAAAAATGGTGAAATGGGTGCTAGAAGATGGAGAGAAAGAGATAATTTCTGTGAGAGAGAGAGGAGATAAGAGAAGGCAAAGAGTTGATATGATGAAAGCATAAGAGAGCGTGCCCTAATATGGGTGAATAAGACATTTGTATAGTGGAGGCTAGTGGTAAAGAGAGTGCATAAAAGTTAAGGCTAGATGTCATTTTTAGGTTAAAAAGAGAAAATGGTTTTAGGGTTATGTGCCATATTTAAAGAAAAAGGAAAATAATAGTCCTTTTGGATTAGGTTTATTCTTTCCCATAAGTATCTCAAAGCTTCTACCTTGACCATTTATTCTAAGCCATTTCAATGCAGTAAATGTTTCTAAATGGCATATTTATACAACTCCAACTATTATGCTTATTTTACTTTTGTATTTGTCCACGTGTCATTCATATGCTAGTCCAAAATATCCTTATAAATTTACCCCCAAACAAGATCTCCCTAGTTTCTTGTGTTGAAAGAATTGAAGCATAAGAAACTATAAATAAAAAATTAGACTTGATGATAGATGACTACTTTTAGCTGTTGGTTTACTTATCTTATAACATTTTTTAGAGTATGTGAGATAAACGACGGAGTTCAGCCTTTCTTAAGTGATCTATAGTTTTGAAGATGATGACTATGAGAAAAATGTAGAGGTTACCATTTTAACATGCTTCTTGAATTGGCCATTTTCTAGAGTTTTTATTGTACTTGAAGGGTCTTTAAATCTTAAAGATGATGACTAGAAGAAAGATCCAGATGCTAACCTCTAACACGTTTCTTGAATTGACCATCATCAGGAGTCTTGGTGTACGCAAGGGATTTGTAGGTCTCAAAGATGATGATTAGAAGAGAAATCCAGAGGTTATCCTCTAACATGCTTCTTGAATTGACCATCCGTTGGAGTCCCTAGTGTACCCAAGGGATATGCAGATCTTAAAGATGATAACTAGAAGAAAATTCCATGGGTTACCCTCTAACATGCTTCTTGAATTAACCATCTGCTAGAGTCCTTAATGTACCCAAGGGATTTGTAAATCTTAAAGATGATGACTACAAGAAAAATCTAGAGGTTATCTTCTAACATGATTCTTGAATTGACCACCTGCTAGAGGCTCTGTTTTTTGTTTAGGTATTATAATTATTTGAGTTATGCAACCCATACCTCTTAAGTGTAGCTCAACTGCCATAAAATATCTCAGCTTTGCAAACTTTCATATAAATTTTTTCCCAAAAAAATCACGAATTATGCAAAATAGTGATCATATCTATGGCATCTTCAACTAAGATGGAGAAGAATTCTTGATCAATTTATATACTCATGAATCAATAGTTCGAAAGCTTTGGTACCGCTGGTGTACTTAACCAATAGAATTAGTTTTCCTCTCATTTCAGTCAAGAATTAAGAAAGCATCATGGGAGCAAAGAAGTAATTTCAATTCATTTGGCAAATATAATCCAAATAATCAGAAATGAATAGCCAAGTTAGCTCAGCTTTCCTTATAGTGTTTGCAATACATGCTCATCACATATACATATTCTCATGGCGATCATAATGCATGCTCATCATATATGCTGATATCTTCAATGCAGTCAAAATTTACTTTTATAGGAGAGGAGTTCTTAATTTATTCAAATAGATGGCCAAAGTTGCTTAACTCTTGTCAGCTTAGTAATAATTGGCTATAATCATCATATATGATGATTCAACTAATAAATAAGAATTCATATCAACATTCAGCAATCACGGTGAATACATTAGACATTAAGAGAATCATAGCAAATAATTTATTTCATGCTCTCTCGTGCTTTCTTAGGGTTCCTTTTAGCCCTTTTTTGCAAGATGGTTAAAAGCATCATGATTTGGCACTTGCTTGAAATCAAATTAGCAAAATAAATAGTGACAAAGGTAGATACTCACGTACCCTTGTATGAAATGGTCGAAAATTTCATGATCTACCATTTGTGTGGAATGAAATAAGCAAAACAAATAATTATAAAGGTTGTTGCTCACTTACCCTTATGGGCGTTGGTAAAAAACCTGATGATCCGCCATTTGCGTAGAATCAAATAAACAAAATAGATAATGATAAGATGGTAGCTCACCTTCCCTTATAAGTATTTTAGGCATATAACTTATGTGATTGCCTTTCATTTGCAAATTATTTATCCCTCACTTTTGCTTGAGCAAGAGAATAGAGACTGTGGGCACCTATATACCTTAGTAAAACCTTGTCACACTAGAGTATGGCTACTTATATTGTTTGTGGTCTTCTTTGATCTTATCTCTTTCTACAAACAGGTGCTTCACAATCTTTTTGAAAAGCTTTTGGTCATATATTTGTATTCTTTTTACTAGTTCCCAACTTTTTTTGAGATAATGCGATCTCTTAGCATTGTGCCGTGCTAAATGAATACCTTGCATAATAGTAGGCATGAACTTAAACTAATGATGAATATACTCTTGTTGAATATAATGTCAAAGTATTCATTCACGTTTTATAATTAAAAGGCAAGTAAAAATAGCACACATCATCACATTTTAGAAAGAAAATGCATTCAAAGGTAACAGTAGCATGGATAATTATGACTCAATTTTGGTTATCTTAATGAGAAAAGGGGATCTTGAGATCTCCCATTCTATCATTAAAGACTTGAAAAGTTGAAAAGTGCAACTGACTACTACAAGGGGATCTCGAGTTTCCCGTAAGGTTTTCACATAATATTAATAGATATATATTTATAAAGAAGTTGGTGACGTGGTACCTATACGATCCTTATAAGGTCGTTTTACAATATTTACGACTACAACTCATAATGGACTTGACTATTGCAGGGTACCTGGGAGGTCTCCATAGGGTCTTCATAGAATATTTATAGATATATATTTATAATGAAACTGACCATTGTGGGGTACTTTTGAGGTCCCCACAAGGTCTTCATATAATATTTATAAACACTTATGGATGATATTAAAAACTAAATAGAGGTGAAGAGAAAATCCATGAAAGCTTTCGAAGGTTGCTTCTGATGATATTTTGAAACAATGACATGCTCCATGTGAATTTAAGTGCATCTATGATAGTCAACTGTTGCTTTACTAGCTCCTATTCACGTATTTTCTAGCTCAGGTACCCTAGGTCTCCATCCCTGCGAGTCATTGGCAAATTCAGATATGGAGTTAGCGATGACTTGAATTTGGAGTGTGTTGGTTGAATTCTGAATACGTGTATGTCCGTGTGCAAGTATATACAATAAGTAATAAAGTGATAAGTATTCAAGTATCGTCTCCACGAGGATTGGTGCTATTAGAGTTGCTACAACAATTCTTATGGTGCAAATTCAATCAAATTAAATTATTTTAACAATTAAATTAAACTAAACAATTTAAAATAACAGGAAAATAAAATGCAATAAAATAAACTAGCACGTCTCACACAAGAATGAAATCACTAAGAATGATGTAGTTGAGTAATTTAACTCTCTTAATGGTATTTACCGTTTCTTTTCTGCTACAGTACTGTCGCTACAACAATTACTATAGCACTTGATAGAATTCTAATGCATCTTTAGCTGTCGCCTATTGGACCTCTTATATCTATATGCAACCTAACAATGACTAGTTTTTTTACCACACAAGATATAACATTATAAGATCTAAGTTCCTAGGCACCATGAGGATAGACTTTGATAAGTCTAAAAGGTCATGACCATCTTGATTTTAGCTTCCCTGAAAAAAGCTTCAATCTTGAATTGTAGAGCAAAACGTACTGGTCTGGGACCAAACTTCTTTGCTGAATGTATTTGTCATGCCATTACTTTGTTTTCTCTTTGTAAATTTTTGCATTTTCATAAGAAAACAACCTTAACTCTTCTAGCTCACATAGTTGGAGCTTCCTATGTTCTGCTACAGCATGCATGTCCATGTTAAGTTGTTTTAGAGCCCAATATGCCTTATGATCCAACTCTAATGGCAAATGACAAGTTTTGCCATAGAAAATTCTATATGGAGGCATGCAAAGTGGCGTCTTGTAGGCTGTACAGTAAGCCCATAATGCATCATGTAGCTTAAGGGACTAATCTTTTCTAGTTGGATTCACCACTTTTTCCAAAATCTTCTTGATTTCTCGGTTGGAAACTTCTGCCTGACCATTTGACTAAGGGTGATATGCTGTGGCAATCTTGTGCTTGATCCTATATTTGACTAATGCTGCAGAAAATACCCTGTTATAAAAATGAGTCCTTTCATTACTAATTATGGCTCTAGGAGTCCCAAACCTTGAAAAAAATATTCTTGTGAAGGAATTTCACCACTGCCTTAACATCATTTATAGGTGAGGCTGCAGCCTCCATCCATTTGAACATATAATCCACAGTCACCAAAATGTATAAGTTGTCAAAAGAGTGTGGGGATGGTCCTATAAAATCTATCCCCCATACATAAAAAAGTTCAACTTCAAGAATGTTGGTGAGTGGCATCTCATGCTTCTAAGAGATATTTCTTGTTTTTTGACACCTGTCACAATATTTAACAAAACAATAAGTATCTTTAAAGATAGAAGGCTAGTAATAACCTATTTGTAACACTTTTGCTGCTGTTCTGTGACCTTTAAAATGTACTCTATATACTGCAGCATGACATGATTGAAATATGTTTAGAATCTCTTCATCAGGCACACATCTTCGAATTATCTGATATGAACACACCTTGTATAAGTAAGGGTCATCCCATTGATAGGTTTTGACATCATGGAGAAAATTCTTTTTTTGCTGGTAGATTAAGTCAGGTGGCAGCAGTCCACTCACTAGGTAGTTGGCAAAATTTGCATACTAGGAAAATCCTAACTACTGCAGCTTTGGTGCATACTGAAGCATTAACAGCTGTTCATCAGGAAGGGGTTTTGTGATATCTTGTCTGGAATGAGTGCTTGCATCTACCTCCAATCATGATAGATGATTTGCTACTTGATTTTCAGTCTCTTTCTTGTCCTTAATCTCTAAATCAAACTCTTGCAGTAAAAGAATCCATCTGATTAGTCTCGGCTTGGCATCTTTCCTGGAGATTAAGTATTTTATTGTTGAGTGGCCTGTATAGACAATTACTTTAGTACCAACTAAATATGCTCTGAATTTATCGAATACAAACATAATAGACAGCAGTTCTTTTTTAGTGGTTGTGTAATTGAGCTGAGCATCTGTTAGTGTTTTGTTGGCCTAATAAATAGAAAAAAAAATCTTGTTCTTCCTCTGTCCTAGCATTGCTTCTACAGAATGGTCGCTGGCATCGAACATAAACTCTAATAGCATGCTCTAGTCTGGTGCTACAACAACAGGTGCTATAATAAAGGATTTTTTTAGTTCTTCAAAGGCTTTTAAACAATTTTCATCAAATTTAAATGGGTTTTTATACTCAAGTAACATATATAAGGGCTTGGTTATCTTTGAGAAATCCTTAATGAATCTCCTATAGAAACTAGCATGACCCAAAAACTTCTTATGCCCTTAACTGAAGTGGGTGGTTGAAGTTTATCAATGACATCTATTTTTGCCTTATCTACTTCAATTCCCTTCCTTGAAACTCTGTGGCCTAAAACTATCTCTTCTTGCACCATGAAGTGACACTTTGTCTCTTCACATCTTATAAGCACATTCTCCAAGTTGTACAAGCAATCCTCATATGATTTACAAAAGACTGAAAAGTCATCCTTGAAGATCTCTAATGTTTGCTCCACCACATCTGAAAAAATTACCATCATGCACCTCTGAAATGTTGCTGAAATATTGCACAAGCCAAATTGTATCCTTCTAAATGCAAAAATGCCATAAGGACAAGTGAATGTTGTCTTCTCCTGATCCTCTAGTGCTATAGCAATATGATTGTACCCTGAATACCTATCCAAGAAGCAATAATAGTCCTTTCTAGTAAGTCTGCCCAGCATTTAGTCTATGAAGGGTAGTGGGAAGTGATCCTTTCTTGTTGCCTTGTTTAACTTTCTATAATCCATGCAAACTCTCCAACCTGTAACTGTTCTAGTGGGTATGATTTCATTCTTCTCATTTGCTACAACAGTCACTCCTTCCTTCTTGGGTACACATTGCATTGGTTTCACCCATAAACTATCTGATATAGGGTATATGATTCTAGCATCCAACCATTTGATGATCTTCTTCTTTACAACCTCCTTCATGATTGGATTTAACCTTCTTTGTTGCTCTACTGAATTGTTGTAATTCTCTTTCAACAGAATTTATGCATGCAAATAGATATGCTGATTCCTTTAATGTCTGTAATAGTTCAACCAATTGCTTTCTTATGTTTCCCCAACACATTCACTAAACTTTTCTCTTAACCTGCATCTAAATAATATGAAATAATTACTGGTAATGTGTCATTGTCACCAAGATATGCATATTTTAAATGTGAAGGTAAAAATTTTAATTCCAAAACTGGTGGGGACTCCACAGATGGTACAAGAAGTTTTACTTCCCTATGTAATAAATCTAAAGATTCAAAATGTTTGTTTGTTCTGAATGGTTGCTTCTTTCCTAGTCATGCTATGTCAACTGTGTCAGCATCTTCATCATTAAATATCATAGCATCAAATTGTATGTTACTGTAGCAATTATCTACCTGCTCAGCTACAACAAGATTTACAACACTGATAAAATTGTAGTCTTCAATCTCATCTGGGCTCTTCATGTCATCTAGCACATTGAGTGTAACTTGTTGATCATTCACCCTCATTGTCAGTTCTTCTTTTCGCACATCAATGAGAGTCTTTCCCGTGGCCAAGAAAGGTTTTCCCAAGATGATTGATACCTCTTTATCTGCCTCGGAGTCCAACATAATGAAATCCACTGGAAAAATGAATTTATCCACTTTTACCAATACATATTCAATCTTCCCTTCTGGAAAAGCATGAGATTTGTCTGCAAGTTGCAAAATTATTGTTGTGGGTCTACATTCTCCAACTCTTAATTGCTTGAAAATTGAAAGAGGCATAAGGTTGATACTAGCCCCCAAGTCATAAAGTATTTTTTCATTGTATTTGGTTTCTATAGAACAAGAAATTGTGAAGCTTTCTGAATCTTTCTGTTTCTGAGGTATTTTGCTCTGAAGGATATTTCTGCATTCTTGTGTTAGAGCAACAGTTTCAGAGCTTCCACAAATAAAATATTGATATGAAGCTGCTTTAAAACCTCTAAGAATTTGCTGAATTGTTTATCTTGCTTCTGCTTTTGAAATCTCTGTGGAAATGGTGATGGATGTCATAATTGCTGTGCTGCAGTTGGCTGCACAAGTTGTTTTTCACTTGCTCTCATTTTTTCTACTGCAATTGATGATTCTGCAGTCTCTCTTCTGATAGGTAGTGGCTCATCTGCTTCTGCAGGTACTGCAACTCTACTACTCTCACCAGTATATTGATTGATAGAAGTAACACGCTCTTTTTCATTTTGAACTTCTTTTTGAGTCTGAAAAGGTTCACTTCTCTTCTGTGGCATACCTATTAAAATATGCACATCCTTTCCAGATATCAAATTGTTCACTTTGCATTGCTATTTTCTTTCTCTTCTTGGATCCTCTGTATTGCTAGGTAAACTTTTCTGAGGTCTGTTGTTGAATGCTGTGATTAGCTATCCAACTTGATTTTCAAAGTTTCTCAATGACACATCTTGGCTTTGGACAACTGTCTCATTCTTCACAGTATACTCCTTAATTAAAGCTTCAAGAGAACTGATCTGGTCATTACTAGTACTTCTTTGACCTTGATTTTAGTGGTGAAATCCAAGTGGTGGTACTGGTTTGTTCTGTCCACTACTTGTTATAACATGCTGATTCTGATTGTCCCATGAGAAATTTGGGTGTTGCCTCTATACTGGGTGGTAGGTGTTTGAATATGGATTGTTATGACTCTATTTATTTAAGTTGCCCACATAATTCACCGAAACTAAATTCTCTTTACAGTTGTTAAATAAATGACCTTCTCCACAATAGACACATGACACTTTTACAATATGGTTAACTGTTGCTAGAGTAGTGGTTAGAGCCTTCACCATGTTTGTTAATGAAGTTACTTGAGCTGATAACGCTATTAGGGCATCCACATTATGCACTCCAGTTGCACCTCTCACTGCAGCTTGCCTAGTTAATGGCCACTGATAATTGTTGTTGGCTATTCTCTCTAAAATCTCATAAGCTTCATTGTAGGATTTGGATAACAAAGCTCTATTTACTGAAGCATCTACCATCATCCTTGTGCTAGGGTTGAGACCATTATAGAATGTTTCCAACTGTATACAGTAAGGAATGCCATGATGAGGACATCTCTTTAGCAACTCCTTGAATCTTTCCAATGCATTATACAATCTCTTATCTTCCAATTGATGGAAAGATGTGATCTCATTCCTTAGCTTGACATTCTTAGTGGGTGGGAAATATTTCATCAAAAACTTGTCAGCTAAGTCATTCCATGTTGTGATGGAATATTGTGGTAAGGAATTCAGCCATGCTCTTGGTCGGTCCCTCAAAGAGAATGGGAAATGTCTGAGCCTTAATGCTTCTTGTGATGCTCTAGCAATTTTAAAAGCATCACTCACCTCCAAAAATAACTTGAGATGAAAATGAAGATCTTCTGATAGCAGTCCATTAAACTAATATACAGTTTGTAACATTTGAAGCATCACTAGTTTCAACTCAAAGTTATCTGCTCGAACTTCAGGTCTAATTATGCCCGGATGTGTGGCTTGAGGAGTCAACAGAACATAATCTCGAATGGCCTTTTCTCTGTCATTTGCCATATGAATGATATTGTTTCCTGATTGCCCGTAAACATGCTGTCCATTCTGACCTTCCTGTACATTCAGTGATTGTAATTCACCTCGGTTGTTCAAATCTCTCATGTTTTGTAAGTCATTCATTTCTACAGCAGCTTTTGAATTTCTTTGCTCTTTTCTTAATCTCCTAACAATCCTTTCAATTTCTAGATCAAAGTGAAACTCAATTTGTTTGTCTTTGCGCATGCAATGATTGCTTGAACACTCTGTCAACAAAGAAAAATAATTAAACAAAAACTTAAATAAACAGCCCAAAAATTGATTTCAAAAATCGAAATAAACAATCAATCCCTGGCAATGGTGCAAAAAACTTGTTGGTTGAATTCCGAATACGTGTATGTCCGTGCGCAAGTATACACAACAAGTAATAAAGTGATAAGTATTCGAGTATCGTCTCCATGAGGATTGGTGCTATTATAGTTGCTACAACAATTCTTATGGTGCAAATTCAATCAAATGAAATTCTTTTAACAATTAAATTAAACTAAACTATTTAAAATAACAGGAAAATAAAATGTAATAAAATAAACTAACACGTCTCACACAAGAATGAAATCGCTAAGAATGATGTAGTTGAGTGATTTAACTCACTTAATGGTATTGACTGTTTCTTTTTTCCTACAGTACTGTTGCTACAGCAATTACTATAGCACTAGGTAGAATTCTAATGCATCCTCAGTTGTTGCCCGTTGGACCTCTTATATTTATATGCAACCTAATAATAACCAGTTGTTTTGCCACACAAGATATAGTATTATAAGATCTAGGTTCCTAATACCCTACAAGGTAAATTCTTATGTCTAGTTCATTACTAGTTTTAAATTAGGCATGGTCTTACTCAAATTGAGTTAACTCAACTTGGAAAACCTAATTTAAAATCAAGTATTGTTTTTATATGATCTACTAAAAGAAACCCTTTTGTGGCTCTCTCTTAGCTAGTATCACAAAATGGGTGGTCAACCAAAATAGTGAATTAAAATAAGCATTATCACAACAAAATGCTATAGTAATTCTGCAGCAACATAATATTTCAGTCAATAAACCAGAAGTTTGTCTATCACTCAGCAATAAATAGAATTAGTCATGATTCTTAACAAAACAGAAATTAAAAACGTTTCAGCCATCATATACATCATCATGAATGAAAGAAAACGAAGAAAAAAGAGATAGAGGCAGTTTGTCCCTTCTAGATGCTAGATTTCTTCTTCCTTATGCCTGCAATCTTCTTATTTCAGCTTGGAATTTCTTCTCCTCTTGTTGTTTTCTTTTATTTTCTTATTATTTCTTGCGGTTGACGATTCTCTTTTTCTCTTTCTTTTGTGTGCTTCCTTTTATAATTGAAAACTAGGGCAACCGGACGTTTAGGGCATGAATCTTTCGGATTAGGAAACTTCAAATTGCATAATTTTTCTAGGATTCATTGGAGATTTTCTCTCTGATTGCTCCAGGATTGCTACAGCAATGGGTGCTATAGTATTGGCTACAACACTGCAATGTTTCAGACTTGTTTCAACTTTTCTGCAGCCAACTTCTTTCCTCACTTTTCCAAGCCCATTGCACATCATTCCTTCCTTAAAATTGCAGTTCTAATTACCTACAATTAAACACACGATCTAAGCACACAATTTATTCCAAAACAACTTAATTTTTTAAAAGTAACTGAAAATAGATAAGTATGCAAAATTAAGCTAGAATGCAACTAAAATGCATCAATTACTCTCTAAGTAATCTTGATTTGAGTCCAAAAGTATTATAGATAACTGTCATTTTATAGAGTTATCTGAGCAATATCTGGTTTCTCTTGGTCTGGTAGCTAGAACTCCACTTGCCAATTGTTGACATATCTCAGATACTTTGCATGGCAGTGTTTGTATCTGAAGGTACCTTTCCTGCTTCTTTATTCACACATGACCTAATCAAACTAGCCATAATTATGAAAGCTTTTTGTAGCGCTCTCCACAGATGGCACCAATTGTTTTCACCAAATTTTCACTAATTTAGTAGTTCTCATCGAATCTAGCTCAAATGTGATTTAAACAAATAAATTTATATTTGAAGAGACCTTGTGCTAAGTTTAGGCTTAGATGCGTTTTTTTGATTTTTGGGATATGTGGTTTAGCCCTCAGGTGATGAGCTAAAGTAACATTTAGGAGTTAATTTAGGGAGTAGCTAAGGTGTCTCATAGAGTACTTAGGGTAGTTGGGGTAGCTTAAGTACACTCATACTTGAAAAATCAATGTTGATCTCAAATTGAAAATGCAACAATATAAACATAAATACGAAGAACACACAATATTTACGTGGTTCGGTCTTAGACCTACATCCATGGAAGCAAACAATCACCAATGCACAATATAAATGAGAGGTTACATAAGATTTTACATTATACAAGATGAATAATACAAGCTAGATAGCTATATAGGCCCCTAAGGGCGTAGCCGAGTTGGTTGGCAGTGCAATCTGTCGCCCCTCACTTATGTGGACTTAGGTTCGAACCTTAGGGGTGGGGAGGGAGGTAAAAATTGATTTGGGCTTGCCCACCCCCCCTTTCCTTTAAAAAAAAAAAAGCTAGATAGCTATATAGAGACATTTGGTGTTGCAAAGATGAATACAATGAATAAAGATTTGGAGAGTAATAATATGGTGAAAAAGATGATGAAGGTGGAGAATAGAAATGACCTCAAAAAATGGAGAAATGGGTGCTAAAAGATGGAGAGAAAGAGAGAGTGTGTGTGAGAGAGAGAGAGAGAGGAGACAAGATGAGGCAAGGAGATGATATGATGAGAGCATAAGAGAGCATACCCTAATATAGGTGAATAAGATATTTATAAAGTAGAGGCTAGTGGTAAAGAGACTACATAAAAGTTAGGACTAGATGTCATCTTTAGGTTAAAAGGAGAGGGTGTTTTTAAGTTTATGTGTCATATTTAGAAAACAAGGACATGAACGTTCCTTGTATACCAGGTTAATTTTTTCTCATAAATATCTTGAAGTATCTACCCTTGACTACTGATTTCCAAGCTTATCCAATATAGTAAATTCTTCCAAATGGGATTTTTATTCTACTTCAAGTATTGTGCCTATTTTGTCTTTGTAATTGTCCACGTGTCCTTGTAATTTTTTTCTTCCAAATCTTGAAGCTTCAAACCAGAATTTTCTCTTCCTACATTTTATTTTACGGACATTCTCAATAAACTAGTTGAGAGAATCATAAATGATTTGGCTATTTCAAGTTATATCTACAAGATAATTTTAGCAAACAATTATTCATCGCATGAAATATTCTTAACTTTCTCCTTTTGTGTCGTGCCCCAAATTGCACTCTAGCTTACAGTAATTTATTTTACATGTATGTTTATCCACGGTGTGATCAAAATTGAATTAACAGACAATTTTACTTTTGAAATTATAGAACTTTTTATTTGTGCAATTATTATAACAGTATAGAATATAATATTAAAAAAATAATAAATAATCGATCAGCCAGGACACTCGACCCAAAACTCTTGCTGTTCTAAAATTTTTACCTTTGATAGAAACTCAAGGTCATGTCAAAATACAACTACTTATCAAGTATTTTTAACCACCATCAGCTACAATATACACTCCACAAAATTAACTAATTACACTTGGACTAGACCTAGAAGGTGATCGTGGCTTTTTTCATTAGCTAAGTTAGGCAATTGTAATTACTACTATTTACATTGTTTTGCACGCAAACTTATAAAAGCATGGTGAGTAAATGAAATTAATTAATTTTTATGCACATTAATTTTAAGCTAAAGATTTGATAGAAGAATTGAGAAAGAAACATCTGGCTGAATCTTATAAAAGCATGTTGAAAAAATGAAATTAATTAATTTTTATGCAAATACAATTCCGTCTTCATGTGACCTTGCTTGATAATTACCACGTAATAATTAATTAATTTTCTTTTTCTTTTGTTGGTAATTTTCGGGAATATTAATTACGTATTTTACCTGGAAACATGTTTGATGGACTTCTTACGGAAGACATGAACATATATGCATTAACAGCTACAAATCCAGCAGAGTGGCTTGGAAATATATTAATGTCGAGGACATTATCCTAGTCCTGAGCATGAATTTTAAATGATTTGTTCAGTATTTCTTGAATTGAAGATAAGTTAATTAATTAATTTTCTCCACTTTAATTCATTTAATTTTATTTCTCATTGATAAATTCAAAGTTAACTAAGGTTTCCATAATTATTCTTTTGCAAATGGCATACAGCTTTTCGCAAAGATTTTCAAAAGGAAACACTGTGGAAACAAATGTATGAATCTATCCCCATTGAACATTAATTGATAAGGTGTCAGTACGTGGCTTCTTTCCATTAGCTATGTTAGTCGAGGACACTCAAACTCGGATCTTTTTAATCTAAAAAAATAATTGCATAAGTCACGAGCCAATATAATCACTGCTGATTGGGCATCTTTCTTGCAGGGTTACATCTTCTCCCATGGCCTCTCGTTTAGTTTGAGCAAGGGCTTACATTTCTGTCCTTCAAAATGATTAACCATTTGCTTTCCCTCCAATATCTTAGTAGGTGATTATTTCTCCTAATAAGTTTCAATATCTGTTCCCTCCCAGTAATCACCGTAAGTATTTCCAACAACAAATATATATACTTTTATTTCTTTAACAATTTTACTAATGAAATATATGTTCTTATCCCATCCAAAACCATAAAATGGCTTTACTTCCTTGACCATCTCAGTTTTTCCACCTTCCAACTCCAATTAATCAAACTGCTTAACAAATTTGACGTACCAATGTCTATTGCTTCAATCCTCACAGTTTCCTCTTGCTTTTGTAGTACCTTTTTTCATGCTTTCCGTGTATTGCTATATCCACCGATCATTAATTTGTTGATGGTAAAATTTGGGTCATACAAGTAGAGTGTGTCATATGTTCAATGACCCTATCTCCAAAATGCCCTTACAAAACGTGAAAAGGAAATTGAAAGGGAAAGGGTAAAATAGAAAGATATCAAGACAAGAGCATGAGGAAATTGAAGAGGATATCAAGACACATCTGTAATAACCCGATCTCCAAAATGTCCTTACAAAATGTGAAAAAGAAATTGAAAGGGGAAAGGTAAAATAAAAATCAGACCTTTTCTTGCGATCTTTCCATTTGACTTTTACCATTTCAATTTCCTTTTCACATTTTATAGGGGCATATTAGAGGTGGGGGTTATTGTGCATTTGTCACACTCTAATTGGATGACCCAAGTTTTACCACCAACAATAGTCTTCAATATTATTTTGATGTAAGCTAAGAATGCGATGTCAACTGCAGGCGCATGTTATTTAACTAAAAGTAAAATTAAATGGGCTAGTTTAATTTGGGGTGTGAAAACACATGGAAAAAAAAAGGATTTTATGGTACATCGATTGCTTTATTATATTCTATTAATTTTACTTTCAAATATTTGAAAAATAATAAAACTATCAACTTTCATAATACAAGGAGGACTTGAGCACTTTCTATTTAAAAAATGAGGTAGACATTGATATATAGATATTCACGATAATAGTTGAACAATCGTAGGGATAAAATAGGAGGTATTTGCTTAAAGGGACTCTTAGAGAGTTAATTTCATGACTTTTGACTCATGTCTAAATTTATGTTTTTGGACCTTTAAATTTTTTATTACCATTTATATCGTTAATTATGTCTCCACACCAGTGTCTTGCAATATAAGATAGTGTGCTAAATAATTTTGTATGCATCCAAAGTGCAAGATAAAGACTTGTATATATTAGAATATGTACAATAAAAACTAGCTTGCATGAATAACAGTAGAACTTGTATGCATGCAAAGTACAAGAGGTAGTATTGCAAACACAATTTTTCTACAAGATGAGTTAAACGAGGGATAAGGTCCACAACATTTCCCCTTGATTAGGTGTCACTATTTTCATTTTTATTTTAAAAAAATTCTTTTCACCAACGAGGTTTGACCCCCCCAAAAAAAAAGATGAGTTAAAAGATGAATGAAAAATTTGTTGTAAAAAAAAATTGTCCGTTTACACTAGTAGTAGGGGTCTAAAATAGCATGATTTCAAAGGGATTGATAGTCATGATAAGTCCTAAAGAGAGTCCTTCTCACCCTCTTAAGAAGACGATTAGTTTAGTGGAATGGAGCTTAAAATTAGATGGTGCCATCTAGTTGAGGTGGTACAGTTTCTTATATTGAAATTAGGAAGGCTGTGGTTTAAATCTCGCTCATATAGGTGAGAGAAAGTTAAGCTGCTGTTAATCTAAATAATAATAATAATAATAATAACAACAAAGCAAGCTTAAAATGAGATTTTATGGGACATTTGGGCAAGTTATTTATTGACTTAACCTTCGACTTGACCAGTTAAAAAATGGTATAAATTTGGATCGTTCCTAGCCGAGATAAACAAGCCCCCATGAAATTTTGCCATCCTCGGGTCTTAAGAGAAAATGATAAATTTGTGCAAAGAATAAATTTTTTAATTGACAATTATTTCTGTGAAGAATCAAATTTTGTTTTTGGGGACTTAATTACAAATAATTAAGACTTTTATGGCCTTTATGTAGATTGACTTTAGTTTATGGGTCAATGTGTAATTACGCTGCTGACGTGGTTGGAAGTCGTTATGTTTGTTAAGATGATTCTGGAAAATTTCTAGAATTATCAGTATAAACGGAGCTGTTACATAGCTTCTGGTGTGTGTAGCTTTTCTCTTTCATTTTTCATCCAGATTCAGTGATTCTTACTTCCTTGTAAAGCTTGTAAGTTCCTCTATGAGGTGTGGTCAATTAGTAAACAGTTTGAGTAATAAAAGAGTATCAATTTTTCCCTTCAATTTGTGTTGCTTGGCATCTGTGTTTTTTGTTCTATTTTAATCTTGTTAATTGATTCTCTAATTTTGCCACGATCTTGAAGTTTCTTTTGATTGTTCTTTTTACCAAAATACAAAAATTGGTATAAAAGCTCTAGAGGATCTTAGAGATGTCGCTTCCAAAACCAAAAATTAAGAAATTAAGGATTAAAGTCTGCTTTGGAAGAAGATCTAGAAATTGCTAAAAGCTTTAAACCTGATAAGAAGAAGAAGCAGATTCAAAATTAAATCCACAGTACCTTGATCTTGAGTCTTAATGACTCAATTTTGAGGGAGATTTTAGATGAGAAGACACCTTTTGGCATCTGGAATAAGGTGGAGGCTTTATGCATGAAGAAATCACTGGGTCATAGGTTGTTCCTGAAGAAGAGGTTGTACATTTTTTCTATAAAAGAAAGGGTGTTGATGTAAGAACATATTGATGCTTTTAACAAGATTATACTTGATCTTGAAGGGGTGGAAAACATCAAGATTGGTGATGAGGATAAGGCATTCTTCTTGTTAAGTTCATTGCTAAAATCCTATAAGGGTTTTGTTGACACCATGTTGTATGGTAAGACAATTCTTGCTTTAGAAGATGTGAAGGCCTATTTGTGTTCAAAAGAAATTTAGAGGCATTCAGGAGACTTGGATTCAAACCCTAGTAAAGGTTTGATAGTAAGATCAGAAAAGAAGAAAGACAGGAAGAAAAAAAAAAGAATTAGTCCAAGGAAGAAAAGATGAAGAGAATAAAATGATTTTATTGCAAGAAAGCATGCCATTCCATTAGGGATTATCTGAGAAAAAGGGAGACAACAAGGAGAAATCAGGTGATGCTGTTGTAGCTTCAAATGAGTCTTCTGATGGAGGCTACCAAAGTGCTGATTTGATGATGGCATCAAATAAAAAGATTGAAGGTCAGTGGGTTCTTGATTGTGGATGTTTTTTTTCATATGTGTCTTAATAAAAGCCTTTTTCATGATTATGAGACTATGGATGGAGGTAGAGTTTTAATGGGAAACCACAATGCTTGTGAAATTATTGGCATTAGTTATGTTAAAATCAGAATGTATGATGGAATCACAAGGACTCTAGAGCACGTGAGGCATGTGCTTGGATTAAAAAGGAATTTGATTTCTTTAGGTATGTTAAATAGCTCTGGTTACATCTCTAAATCAGATTATAGTGGTTTAAAGATAATGAAAAACTCTAATATAGTAATGAAGGGAGTTAAAAGGAATGGACGATATGTTTTAGAAGGCTCATCTGTACCTTTGTTGTCTGCTTTGCATATTGATACTGATATGGATAAAGCTAAGTTGTGGCATCTAAGGTTGGGGCACATGAGTGGCAAGGGTTTGCAAGAGTTAAATAGATAGAGGCTATTGTGTGGAAATAAAGTTGAAGAGTTGGAGTTCTGTGAAAATTGTATCTTTAGGAAGGCTCACAGAATGAAATTTGAGAAAGGGCTACATAAATCCAAACATGTATTGAATTATGCACACTTTGACTCATGGGGGCCTGCTCAAGTTCCATCTTTAAGTGTTGGCAGATACTTTATGACATTCATAAATGAACTTTCAAGGAAGGTCTGGCTGTATATACTTAAGACGAAATATCAAGCTTTTGAGAAGTTCAAAATATAGAAAGCTTTTGTTGAAAATCAGACTGGAATGAAGGTGAAAGCTCTGAGAACTGATAATGGGCTCGAATTTTGCAACAAAGAATTTGATGAGCACTATTAAAAGCATAGAATCACCAGGGATAAGACCATTAGGTTCACTCCTCAGCAAAATAGTTTGGTTGAGAAGATGAACAAGACCCTCATTGATAAGACTATGTGTTTGCTAATTAAATCTAAGTTACCAAGAAGTTTTTGGACAGAAACTATTACCACAACTTGCTACTTGGTTAACAGGAGTCCCTCTGCCGCTCTTAGGTTCAAGACACCAAAAGAAGTTTGGACCAATGTGCCTGTAGATTATAAACACCTGAGAATCTTTGGATGTCCAGTATAGGTTCATGTTAAATAGGGAGAGATTGATTCAAGGGCTTTGAAAGGGGTGTTTGTGGGATATCTTAAAGAGGCTAAAAGGTATAAGGTCTGGTGTGGGGCTGCTCATAAATGTATCATTAGTAGAGATGTTACATTTCATGAGGAAGCCATGCTAAAAAATGAAAATACTATTGTCTTTGACTTTAGTTTTCAAACTAATGAATCAATAAAGGGAATCACAAATTCAAAGGATTCTAGAGTTAAGGTGGAGTCAACTAGTACTAGTGACAGTGAAGAGCAAGGTGGCGGTTCTATAGAAGACTGTAAAAAAAAGTCTGAAATGAATGAATCAAGAACTCCAACAACTGATTTATAGGATTATTAGCTAACAAGGGACATAACTAGAAGGGAGATTAAGCTACCTTTCAAATATGCATATGCTGGAATAATTTGTGTATGCACTCAACAGTGCAGAGGATATAGCTATTAAAGAACCCATAAATTACAAAGAAGCTGTAAAAGGCAGTGATAACAGTAATTGGATTAAAGTTATGGTTGAAAAAATGGGTTCTTTAATAAAGAATGACACCTGGACATTTATTCCAAATCCAGGTAACAGAAGGTTGGTGAACTGTAAATAAATTTTCAAAAGAAAGGAAATAAGGAGTTCTATCTGCTGAAGCTTCAGGATTCAAGGCTAGATTGGTTGCTAGGGGCTTTACACAAAAGGAAGGTGTTGACTTCAATGAGGTTTTCTCACTTGTGGTCAAGCACATCTCTATAAGAATGTTACTGTCTATGGTAGTTTTACTAGATATGGAGCTTGATCAAATGGATGTAAAAACTACTTTCCTATATGGAAAGCTTGAAGAAGAAATATTGATGATACAACCAAAGCATATTGAGGTCAAAGGGAAAGAAGACCATGTTTGTCTTTTAAACAAATCTCTTTATGGACTTAAGCAGTCTCCAAGGCAATGGTACATGAGATTTGATAAGTTCATGGTCTCCAATGGCTATCTCAAAAGCAAATATGATAGCTATGTTTACTTTGGAAACTCAAGTTCAGGTGGAGCTATTTATCTTCTACTGTATGTTGATGATATATTATTTGCCAAAAGGATAAAGGTGAAATTAAGGAGCTGAAGAATCTGTTAAATACATAATTTGAAATGAAAGATCTTGGATGTGCTAAGAGGACATTTGGGATAGATATTATCAAGGATATGAGTGTTGGAATCTTATTGGTGAGCCAAGAGAGGTACATTTTAAAGGTCTTTGATAGACTTGACATGTTGAATGCAAAATTCGTTCAGGCTCCACTGGGACCTTAGTTCAAACTCTCAAAGACACAAGCTCCTATTACTAATCAAGATAAGTTTTTTTATGAATGAAGTGCTATATGCACAGGCAATTAGGAGCCTCATGTATGCAATGGTGTGTACAAGGGCTGACATTGCCCATGCTGTCAATGTAGTTAGTTGGTTCATGAGTGATCCTGGTAAGGAGCATTGAGATGCTATAAAGTGGATCATGAGATACCTTAATGTATAGAACATCTAACCAGGATGAGAACAATATGGTGGGATATGTAGACTCTCATTTTGCTGGAGATTTGGATGGGAGGAAATCAATTTCAAGCTACTTATTCATGGTGAATGGCTGTCTAATCAATTGGAAAGCAAATCTTCAACCTGTTGTTGCTTTGTCATCCACAAAAGCTAAATTTATTGCTGCAACAATGGCAGTAAAAGAAGCAAAATGGCTTAGTGAGATGTTGAATGAACTTTGGTTAGAACAAAAGAATATTACTATCGTTTGTGATAATCAAAGTGCTATCCATCTCATTACGAATCAAGTTATCATGAAAGGACTAAGTGCATTGATGTTAAGCTTCATTTTCATTAGAGATGAAGTAGCTAAAGGTACTGTGATAGTGTCTAAGATACACATGGATATTAATCCTACTGATGTCCTTACAAAGGTTGTTCCCATTGTAAAATTCAAGTTTTGTGTAGACTTGATTGGGATAATGGCAAATCCTCAGTGATTGCTTTGTGTAATTGAGTGTTAGCTGTGTGCTTAAAAGGTTTTTTTAGGGCAACTTTTATGGTCAAGAATCAAACTGAATAGAATCTGCAAGGTGGAGAGTGTGAAGAATCAGATTTTGTTTTTAGGGACTTAATTACAAACAATTAAGACTTTTGTGGCCTTTATGCAGATTGACTTCAGTTTGTGGGTCAATGTGCAATTACGCTGTTGACGTGGCTGGAAGTTGTTATGTTTGTTTAGATGATTCGAGAAAATTTCTAGAATTATCGGTATAAAAGGAGCTGTTACATAGCTTTTGGTGTGTGTAGCTTTTCTCTTTCATTTTTCATCCAAATTCAGTGACTCTTGTTTCCTTGTAAAGCTTGTAAGTTCCTCTGCGAGGTGTGATCACTTTGTAAATATTTTGAGTAATAAAAGAGTTTCAAATTTTCCCTTCAATTTGTATTGCTTGGTATCTGTGTTCTTTTTTCTGTTTTAATATTGTTAATTGATTCTCTAATTTTGCCACAATCTTGAAGTTTCTTTTGGTTGTTCTTGTTACCAAAAATACAACAATTTTTGAGTTATCTGATTTGGTTTCAGGTGTTCTTGTGATAATGGTTGGTCTTCAAGCTTATATTTATTTATCAAAAGTAAATAAAATTATTTTCTCTTTTCCACTTTGATAAGAGGCTTCCCATAAAATGATTTATCGTAACGATAAATAAAAAGGAATTTTAGTAAGCTTTTTATCTCTCAAACACTTCAAATTTAAATAAAATTTATGAAATGAAACAGAGATAAGGATAATAAGAGATAATATTTTCAAGCAAAAATTGTTTTTTATAAGATAAAGTCTTCTACCGTTTTGAAAATAAAAATAAAAAATAACATAAATACAAAAAATAAAATTTATTTATTGAGTTAAATTGATTAAAAAAATAACAGGTTTAGTAAAAACCACACTGTTTAAGACCAAAACTTTTTGCGGTAAATCTGCACAAATTTTAGCAGCATTTTGAGATTATTTTAATCTTTTAGTTTTAATTTTTTTTAATTAAAACTAGTGGCGACTCACTGCCACCATGATTAAGTGAATGGTAGTGACAATAATTGTCTCCTATTGCTGTTTAACAACGGCGTTATACGGCAGTAAAAGATTCTAATACCATTTTGTCACAAATAAAAGCAAATGTGTTTAAGATTCCAACAACACCAAATTTTGATTTCAATGGATAAAAAATTACATAATGGTTTACTCAATTGGTTCCAAACTTGAGAAAATAGAAGAAATTCATTATTATGCCATATTATTACCACGGGTAAAATATGTTAGAGGAAAAATTATAAACTATTGTGCAGAAGAAAAACATAGGAATCCAAATTAAATATTAATTTAGAAGAAATGTATGAAATACTACCGTTAGAATGTAGTGAATTTAAAAACAAATTGAATTAAAAAAATATAAAAAAAATTAATAGAAAATGTTTTACAAATTTAGATATAATGGGAAAAAAGTTAGAAAAAATAGTTATTTGGCGGCTGCCGAGCAGTAACGGTGGTTGTGATATATAGATGTAATTAACTCAAAAGTTTATGATCTGTACATCAACATACACAAAGAATTGACACATCTCACAAGGTAAAGAGTTTATCAACAAAGTATATTAATTCTAAAATTAAGCAAATATTGGATTCTCCTTCTTTTGTAGGGAATTGGAAAGAGATCGTTGGATTTACTATTTCCACGAATTTGCTAAACTTCTTGGGTTCTGGGCAGTACCCCAGCTTCGCAGATTTTTAATTATTTTTTGTAAGTGTTGAAATTTTACGCTAGATTTTACTCTTCTATCATTCGTTTTATGGAGATCCTCCACAAACACGTTAGGAGAATCATAAATGATTGGTTTATTTGAAGTTTTAAATCTATAAAGATAATTTTAGCGTATAGTTATTCGTCCCATGAAATGATCATAACTTTTTGATTTTGTGTGGTGCCCCAAATTGCAATCTGGCTTATAGTAATTTATTTTACAAGCATGTGTATAGCCACGGCGTAATCAAAATTGAATTAACAGACGATTTTACTTTTCAAATTACACAACTTGTTATTTGTGCAATTAGTGTTACAAAATAGAATAGAATACTGAAAAAATAATAAATAACCAATTAACTAGAACTCACGACCCCATAACTCTTGCAATTCTAGAATTTTACCTTCAATAGAAATTCAATATCATGTCAAAATACAACTATTTGAAGCAGGAGCGGATTAAAGATATTTGAGATCTTAGGTGAATTTGTAATCATTTGAAAATAATTAATAATTTATTAATCATATGCTATATCAATACCTAATTAATTAAATTTGAAAAATAATAAGAATGATACTATGAAGAAAAACTATTTAAAATGAAAGTATAATGATGGCTAATTATTATATTATTTATTTATATAAAATTTTTATGATTCTAACTTAAATATTTTATTCAATATACGGATTAGTGCTTGTTAAGTTTACATGTTATTGTTCACTTTGAGTATATGTAAAAGTTTTAATTATGAGATTTTTAGAACCTTCTGTAAATAAAATATTTAAAACTTTATGTTGTTTATTTAGACGGTATAATTTTCTATGAATTGAGATTTCATCAATTGTGGGCTTTAGGCAATTGCCTAATTTAGCTAGTGGTGGAGTTGCTTCTAGGTTTTATCAAATTTTTTATCTATGTATTGATCACCTTCAGGGACTGTTATGAATTTATTCAAATAAATGTAGATATTCATAACATATACCTATTTATCTCTCCACTATCTCCCACTAGTAACCTTTAGTTTTTCTATAACTCTCATTATCTCATAAGTAATTATGATTCATAATGTCTCTATTAATTTCATGGAATGATTATGTAACTGTAAAAGAAGAGCTTATCTCTTTATTTTGCACATATTTTGGAATGAATAAAATCACTATAAATATTTTGCTCTCTTATTTTATTTTTCATCTTATGTTGTTCCTTTTATTTTTATTGCTGGTTAATAGCTTTTCTAACACGTTATCAGAACGAAACTTTGATCAGGTATTAATTCTTTTATTTCTTATACCTAGCAGTTTTTCTTATTATATAACTATAATCGTTCATCACAAATAACATGTCATATAAGCTATTATTATCATGTTTATATTTGCAATATCATTGACTTCTCAAAGTTGCATGTATATTACTTGTCTTTATTATATCTCTTAAAATATGCATAATTGATGGTATAAGATTTAAAATTATTCCATGACATCAATAGTATGAAATATGATGATTATCAAATTTTATAGTTAAATTACCATGAGTGATTATATGACATATATAATATCTATTTGTTAATAATGAATGAATGAATTATTTTTTTTTTTATGTTGTGCTATAGCTATATGGAAATGTCGAATCTTGCAAAACTTGAATTTGTAGCACTTGATATCTCCGGTGATAATTATCTATCATGGGTCTTGGATGCTGAAATTCATCTTGATGCAATGAATCTTGGAGATACTATTAAAGAAAATAATAATGCATCAACCCAAGACCGTGCCAAGGCAATGATTTTTCTTCACCACCATCTTCATGAACAATTGAAAAATGAGTATCTTATGGTCAAAGAACCATATGTCCTTTGGGAGTGTCTTAATGAAAGATTTAATCGCCAAAAAACTGTTATACTTCCAAAAGCTCGTTATGACTGGATGCACTTACAATTACAAGATTTTAAATCTGTTAGTCAATACAATTCTGCATTATTCAAAATAGATTTTAAATCTGTTGGTTATAAGTGGGTATTCGTTAGAAAATGAAATGAGAAAAATGAGATTGTGCGATATAAAGCAAGATTAGTAGCACAAGGTTTTTCTCAAAGACCTGGCATTGATTATGAGGAGACATATTCTCCTGTTATGGATGTAATTATATTTCGATTTCTAGTCAGTCTTGTAGCCTCCGAAGGACTTGATATACGTCTTATGGATGTTGTGACTGCCTATTTGCATGGTTCTATTGATATAGATATTAATATGAAAATCCTTGAAGGATTTAAAATGCCAGAAGAAAACAAATTTAAACCTCGTAGTCTATATTCTTTGAAACTACAACGATCTTTGTATGGATTAAAACAGTCTGGGCGTATATGGTATAATCGCCTAAGCAATTATTTATTGAAAGAAGGATATGTAAATAATCCAATTTGTCCTTGTGTTTTTATTAAAAAATCTGAAATTGGATTTGTAATAATTGCAGTATATGTTGATGATTTAAATTCCATTGGAACTTCTAAAGAGCTTTCAAAAACAGTTTCTTGTTTGGAAAATGAGTTTGAAATGAAAGATCTTGGTAAAACAAAATTTTGTCTTAACTTACAGATTGAGTATTTGTCAAGTGGAATACTCTTACATCAATCAACATACACTAAAAAAGTTTTAAAGCATTTTTATATGGATAAAGCTCATCCATTAAGTACTCCAATGGTAATACGATCACTTGATGTAAACAAAGATCCATTTCGTCCTAAAGAAGATGACGAAGTAGTTCTTGGTCCTGAAGTACCATATTTAAGTGCAATTGGTGCACTAATGTATTTTGCAAATTGTACTTGACCTGATATTGTATTTTTAGTTAATTTATTAGTAAGATATAGTTCTACACCAACTCGTAGGCATTGGAATGGTATAAAGCATGTATTTCACTATCTCTGTGGAATAATTGACATAGATTTATATTATCCAAATAGATCAAAACCACCAATAATTGGATATGCAAATGCTGGATATCTTTCTGATCCACATAAAGCCCGATCTCAAACAGGTTATTTATTTACCTTTGGTAATAGTGATGTATCATGGCGATCAATGAAACAAACAATGGTTGCAACATCTTCAAATCATTCAGAAATACTTGCTATTCATGAAGCAAGTGGTGAGTACATTTGGTTAAGATCAATGATACAACATATTCGAGAAACATGTGAATTGTCATCAATTAAGAATAACCCCACAATATTATATGAGGATAATGCAGCATACGTTGCTCAAATTAAAGGTGGTTATATAAAAGGTAACAGGACTAAGCATATTTCACAAAAATTCTTTTATACACATGAAATTCAAAAGAATGGTGATATAGATATTCAGCAAATACGCTCAAGTGACAATCTTGCAGATTTATTTACAAAATCCCTATCAACTGCGACATTCAAAAAATTGGTAGACAAAATTGGGATGCGTCAACTCAAGGATTTTTCTTCAAATTAGAATATATGTCAAGATGAGGGAGAATATACTTGTTGGGGAAAATAATTTATTTTGGAGGGAATTTTATATGTTGTACTCTTTTTCTTCATTATGTTTTTATCCCATAGGGTTTTTCCTGGGTGAGTTTTTAATAAGGCAACTCTATATCTCCAAAATCATTTATGTACTTTTTTTCCTTTACTAATTTTTTCCTATAAAGGTTTTTTTTTAGTAAAGGTTTTAATGAGACATATTCTTGTAATGAACTTCTAAGGGGGAGTGTTATGAATTTATTCAAATAAATGTGAATGTTCATAACATATACCTATTTATCTCCCCACTATCTTCCACTAGCAACCTTTAGCTTTCCTATAACTCCCATTATCTCACAAGGAATTATGATCCATAATGTCTCTATTAATTTCATGGAATGATTATGTAACTATAAAAGGAGAGCTCATCTATTTATTTTGTACATACTTTGGAATAAATAAAATCACTCTATAAATATTTTGCTCTCTTATTTTACTCTTCATCTTGTGTTATTCTTTTTATTTTTATTGTTGGCTAATAGCTTTTCTAACAGTGACAAATATATCTGCTTTTAGTTTTTTACAATTTTACTTATGAAATATCTGTTCTTACCCCTTCAAAAACCATACAATCGCTTTACCACCTTTAGCATCTCAGTTTCCTTAGCAATAAGGAGACTCCTAAATTTGAACATCCAATATCTATTGCGACAATTCTTATCGATTCTTTAAATTTGTACAGTTCTCTTTTCATGCTTTTCATCTGCTCTTTATGTCTCCAATCATTAGTTTCCTTAAACCTTCTCTCATTGTTATTTTTCACATCAAATGCCTCATTAATTTCAACTACGGTACATCTATGACAAAATAATTACAATTTAATTTTTTATACTGGTAAAATTAGTAGTCCATTATATTTATAATAAGATAAAATAATTAAAACTAATTTTTGTATACTAATAAAATGAGCATTTTATTTATAATAAAGATAATAAAGCATATTGATCATAAAATGCACCAAATCTAATATAACACCACACAAGCAACGCAGCATCAACAACACCAAAAAGATCAAAGCGTTAACATTTAAAAAATAAGGGTGGGCATTAGCCAATTTGGTTCGAAGCAAGAACCATGCCAAACCAAAACTGATCGGCTCTCAAGAATTCAAATTGAACACAAATTGAATTTAGGAACTGAACCAAACTATATTAAAGCATTCTGTTCGGTTCAATTTAGTTCTAGGATTCGGTTTAGTTTGGTTCGGTTTGGTTCTTTTTTTACATTTTCTTGATTTTACAGCTTTATCGCTAATATTATTAGATTTTACAGTTTCCACCAACATTAACTACGAACTACACTCTACACACATAATAAAACTATATATATGAAAACAAATACAAAGTCCTCAAATTGAAAGCAAAATAAAAAAAAATCCCAATATGGAATAGTCGCAATTCACCAATGCATTTAAATTTAAAATATATTACAAATTATAAATCCATGACAACAAAAAACAAAACATAACAAGTTCGCAATACTGCATTGACATTCAATAAAACTCTATCACACGAGAAGCCACAGCTACATCCACCATCCATATCAATTACATCAAAATTCAAACTGAGCTAAAGCACTGAATAGTTAAGCTAACTAAAATGAAGTGATATTTAATAACAAATAAATGCATATCAATTTTATTACCTAAAAATTGTTTGTGTTAAACTGCAGTTTTCATGTTGACCTACCAAGTTGATCGCCCATTGTTGATTTGCGAAGTTCTAGATAAAGAAAAATTAACAAATTGAACAAGGTTCATATTACTTAAAAAATAAACTTAAATTAAAATTAAAAAAATTGTATAAGGTTCATAATACTTAAAAAGTAAACTTAAATTAAAATTAAACAAAACATATCTTCTACAAGCTGATCCACAAACTCATTGTCCTCAACTAATTTATTTAGGTCCGCCATTGTATCCACAGGAAGAGAAGACTACAACCAATTCTATAATAATACCAATGCTTTAACCATGTCCTGAGTCAAAGCACTAAATAGTTAAACAAACTAAAAAGAAGTGATATTTAATAACAAATAAATGTATATCGATTTTATTACCTAAAAATTATTTGTGTTGAATTGCAATTTTCATGTTGACCTACTAAGTTGGTCGACTATTGTTGATTTGTGAAGTTCTACATAAAAAAAATTAATAAATTGAACAAGGTTCATATTACTTAAAAATTAAATTAAATTAAAATTAAACAAATTATATAAGGTTCGTAATACTTAAAAAGTAAACTTAAATTAAAATTAAACAAAACATACCTTTTGCAAGCTTATCCATAAGCTCATTGTCTTCAACTAATTTATTTAGGTTCGCTATTGTATCCACAAAAATAAAAGACTGCAACCAAATCTATAACAATACCAATGCTTCAACTATGTCCCGAGTTAAAGAGATTCTATATTGATCTAGAATACGACTTCCAGTACTAAAGGCTAACTCAGAGGCAATAGTAGACACCGGAATAGTAAGAACAAAATAACAAAATATCAAATTTAGTGCCCAAATTTCCTTTTGTGATTTTTTCAGTTTTTTCCATCAAGTAAAGATCCATCTTATTTGACAATTCCAGGCTATCTTCACTAACAGCAACTACTTTATTGAATTAAGAGGAAGGGTCCTCAATCATAACACCATCATTATGCAAGTCCCAAAAATTTGAATCACTTCCACTTCCAATAACTAAAGTTTGGCTTCCGCTTGCACTTCCACTTCCACTTCCACTTCCACCTAGTTTATATTGTGCATTATAAGCCTCATAAAGCTTAGTCAACAAATCTTTGACCATTTCCTTCATCTCAACACATTTGGCTTTATCCTTGCCATATACTTTCTCAAAGCAATGTTTTTTGACTTTTATTTTCCCTCGTGGATCAAGTACAAAAGCAACAATCAACAGTTCATGTATCTTGAAATGGCCCTCATAATACTTATCAAATTTCTTCTTCATTTAATTACCATCAAACCTAAAAGGCTATCATTACTAGTAGACAATGGTTCCAAAGATTATTCAATTTGACATATCAAACTGTAAAAAGTATTCGATGTCACCTAAAAGAAAAAAATATTAAACAATGTTAATAAAACTAAAGTAAATTCCGTATTATAATCAAAATTCAAAAGTATAACAAAGATTTGTTGTCGCCTTTAAGAAAATTGCAAAGTCCCATCATAAAAAGCATTCAGAAATTTCACTATGCAACGAGCACTCTCCCAGTCACTATTTAATGGTGGCCCCTCTCTTTTCTTCTTCCCACCCTCTTTTTCATTAAAATAAGCATCATAAGGCTTGTCTTCAAGTGTCATTTAATCAAATGCGGCTTGAATTTCAATCCTGCACTCAGCATGGAATATGTAGAATTTTGCATAGTAAGACACTCCAAAATCACACTTCCTCGGTAATTAATCTTCTCTTGTTGCACAAAAATTTGAAATGCTTGTTTCCTGCCCGCAGAAGATCTCTTATACTTCACAGCATTCAAAATACTAGCTATACTCTGTTCTAATTCCCTCAACCTTTCAGTAGCAATCAAATTCAATATATATATTCAAAAAAGAACATGAAAATAATCCCCATTCAACATCAAAGCATCATCCCTCTAAGTCTTTACTCTATTGGTTAAGTACCTAAGAGAAACCTTATTTGGACTTGCATTGTCAACAGTTACAGTAAACACATGCTCTATACCCCAATCAATTAAACATTTTTTGAGTTGCTTACCAATTGTTTTCGATGAATGATCCTTAACAATGTTAAAACTAATAATCTTTCCATGTAAATTCCAATCTCTGTCAAAAAAATGAGCTGTGATAACCATGTAACTAGCTGTTGTAATAGAAGTCCATATATCAGTGGTCGAAGATACTCATTGCTTATTTCCAACCAATACGATCTTCAACTTAGCCTTTTCCTCCACATACATATCAAGAGTATCCCTAATAATGGTTCTTTGTGATGAAAAAAGATATCTAGGAGCCATTACACTACAAAAATGCTTAAAACTCAGATTCTCCACAATAGAAGAATGCAATTCATTAAGAACAATCATTTTCACATTGCTCATCTGCAAGCATCCTGACTAAATCCTCTTGCTACTATTTCATCACTACCAACATCTTGAGTTAAAGCTATTTGGTCTTTCGGAAAGTCCTTATACTTTTGACACCTGTCTCGGTAATAAGTCATCAAAGCGCTAGTTCCGTACCCTACCGAGCCACATTCAAATTCATTACCACCGAAGTTGCATTTGCATTTCTTATCATTATTTAAAGGCCAAGTGAAATGTTACAACACTGATGATCTTGGACCCATTTTTTTCCTTGGTAGTGTTGGTTTGGATGACGAAGAATTTTTCCTCTCGTTTCTACTAGTGACAATTGTTGGCGAATCATTTTCAATGTCATCAACTTCAACTTTACGCTCAAGATCATTGGCTACACAATCATGGTTGTCTTGAGCTCTTGAATAATTAGACATCTAAAATGAATAAAATGAAAATAAATAAGCAATCTTGATTTATTTAACAAGTTATTAAAATGAAAAAAATAGGTAAAATTTAATTTGTCTTCACAAGAACAATTAAAGTATGCCAACATATCATAATTTACTTCTAAACGTTGTTGATTTAATTTACAATGTCCATGCCAAATTGCCAATATCAAATTGTAACCTTATGAAGCTCATTAAGTCATTATGCCAAATAGCATATATTATTTTCATTGATAGATGTATGATACATTTTTTTTTAAACTTTAAATCCAACTACTAGATACTAAGAAATAGTATACTCTCGTAAATGAATTCTCTGCCGCAATATATAGTTATACACCTATTTCACTGCCACAAGCCACAGCCACTATATTTGCTCACCATTTTTAAGTCCACTAACCAATATATTGTATACACCATCAGTCTAGCACAAAATCAACGCCTAACAAAAACTAAACAAACACACGGCATAAATTAAAAAAAAAAAAAAGACACAACACCAGGCCACATCACCAAAGATGATTGTGCTTGAGGGGCCACCAACACTAAGGATGGCAAAATTTGGATCCACATCTAGATCTACAAAAAAATATGCGGATTTGGATGTGGGTAATATTTGTACGGATGCCGGTAGATATTCTGAATATTTAGATCCGCACAAATTAAATTCCAATAATTTAAAATTCAATAATTTATCTAATAATATCAAATAAAATCCAATCATAATTTAACAATCAACAATTCAATACCTAGAATAACATACAACACCATAAAATCACAAATAAAATTATAAAAACACCACAAATCTACATAAAATAATGCGGATACTAATATATTTCTAAATTTAATTAAACTTCTATATTTTTTAATTAATCATATTATGTTTTTTCATTTAACTTATATATTTTTTCATTTGATTTAATTTAATAAAGAATTTAATTAAAGAAAGAATGCAGATTCGGATATTTGATTTTTTGAATGCATTTGCATCTGGATTCGGATGGGTTTTAAATTTAAGGATCTAGATCTAGATCTTCTGGATCTTTGCGAATCTGGACTAGATTCAGATATTTTTGCCAACCCTAAATGACGGTGTCACTGTGCTTGAGGGGAAGGAGTGTGTTGTCGCTGAGGGGCTGTGCTAGGCACTGACCATGGCGTGAGGAGAGGGAGAGACGCAAGGGAGAGACTAAGTGGGGCTGGTTGTGCCGCCACTGAGGGGCTGTGCCATGAGGAGAGAGAGAGATGCGAGGGAGAGGCGTGAGGGAGAGAGACGCAATCGTGATTTTAGGGTTTTGAAATTGAAATTTCATTTTACAATTTAGGTTTTTATATTTTATAATTAAATTGAATCGAACCAATTAGTTTGTACCAATCACAAACCAATCAATTTGTAAATTCTTAAACCATTCAATTTTTACCCTTAGGATTGAACTGAACCAGATTTTTTTGGTTCAATCAGTTTGGTTTGGCAAAAACCAAACCGTTTGCCCACCCCTACAAATAACATAGGTACAGTTAATAATTAATTAAAAATTAATTGAAAATAAACAAAAAAAATAAATAATTGATTAAAAACATTTGAATACAATAAAGCAATTAAAATGAGTATTTTTAAAGAAACTAATTAATTTTTCAGCAAATTAAGGAATTAAAATTTTTAATACTTGCAATTCTCTTTTTTTCTTTTTTTCACAATCCTGCAATTCTCTTTTTATTCTTACATAATAACGAACATGGTATTAGTTTCCTCTAATATTTTAAACCTAAATATATTTTTTGGTGATTGAATATTTTTAAAAAATCTACATTCAATGGATTAAGAGAAAAACTAAAAGTATATTAAAAATAATAATCTAGGAAATTAAAGTATCAAAATAATTTTTTTTCATTCAAAGTTTGTGTTTGATTTGATGAAAATTTACAATAGATGACTAACGACCCAAGCTTCTATAAATTTGCTTTTATAAATTATTCACATTTTTCATATATTCATATGAAAATACAGTGGCAAACTCAACTGAACACAATGGACCAGATTCAACCCCATCTAAAGAAAAAGTGGTGATATTTGACCTTGTCATTTTATCTCATTAGCCCAATTCTCAATTAATTCTATTAAAAATTTGTAAATAATATCTTTATCTCTCAATATATCTAATCTAATCTCTATTTTACCCTTATTATAATTTTATCCGTTTTCATACACCTATAGTATAAAACTTAAACAATATACTTAAAAAAAAATTAATAATTTTTCTGTCTTTACTGGTGCGGCAAACTTTGTCTGAAATCTCTAATTATTAAAATTCTTCAATATCAAAAGGACATTTTTTTTAAACCACCGACTAAGTTTGTATTCAACCAGTCCAAGCAATCAGTAAATACCATAACAATAGTTATAGATCTATCTAAAAGTGCTTTGCAGAATAACAAAGGACATTTAATTTGGGTTTTATTTTTTCAAAGATAAATATATCATTAGCAAAACGTCAAATATTACGAATGAAATGTTAGGGAAAATCCTCTAGAGTCTTAGCTAAGTTGAGGGCAGATGAATTATAGGCTGTAGGCTAAACTAAATCATAAAAAATTGATATTTAAAACTAAAAGATGAATAATTATGTATGTGTACTTAAAAGTTATTTAGTTTATGAAGTAATCTCACATAAAGACAAAATAAATATTATAATGAAAGTGATTAGTGGAGGAAATTAGATAAAATAGCTCAAAAATATCACTGCCAATTAAATTTAGATGAGTTGAGTGTATTTTAATGAGTTAATTGAGTCAACTTTTTCAAACCCAATAAATGATTGGTTGGTTTCGGTTTATGATGAATCTTACACTGCAACCTAACCCAATAACAATAAAAATAATAGAAAAAAATATGTCAACTTTGAACTGCAAAACCCAAAATAAATAAATTTAATTTTTAACCCTTTCTACTCTTCCATTGAAAAGAAAAAAAAAAGAAAAATCTTTTAAACTATTCTCTTTTAAACTTGGTGTTTGTTCAAACAATAATGCTAGGAATCTCAACTTTTGAATCCCATCTTGAGTCCCAAGACTATTTATCACTAATTTATTAGATGATGGATTTTATAGCTAGTAAAGTTACTTATCCACTATCTAATGATGAATACCACATCAATTAGGACTCAAACTGGACTCATACGTTGGGATACCTAACATTACTCTTATTGTAATGTTCAATTCCAAATTTAAAAATCACACTCAATTGTCAATAAACGCAAGTATATATTCAAATAAAATATGCCATATGGTTGAAAACATTTATTTTTGTTACTTTGTTTATCGTTAAATATTAGACTACAAACAACAATTTATATTATGATGCAGAATTAATATGGTTAATTTTTACCTCCATTTTAATTTGATTTTAAGTACTAATATTTTATAAAAAATTTTCAATGTTTTAATTTATTTAATTTTCAATTATAATCCCCAACCCAATGATTTAAGGTTATATTGGTTTAAGATGGACATGTTATTTGATTGGGTTGAGTTGGTTTCCCCTAAATAGTAAGAAAATTAAATACAAAAACTAAAAAAATTATGTAATTCACTATATTTTTGTTTAGAATAGTTTTTTCATTTATTTCAATTATCCAAATCCATTAGGGGTAAAGCCGCTAAGTTATATTAAAAATCAGAGAGAGGGATGTGTTGAGACATTTCAAAAACTATAAGGATGTGAAAAGCATTTGCTCAAGGTCTTTGTGTACATTTTGATTAAACTTTTGTGGTCTCTTGATCTTTTTAATTATATGGTCTAACGAGTCTATTGATGACAACATTTTTTTTTTTTTGTGATTTAGCAAGTCTTATGTTCTTATTTATTAACATTTCACAAATTATAGGGATGTTAAAAACATTTACTCAAGGTCTGTGTGTACATTTTGATTAACTTTTGGGGTCTCTTGATCCTTTTAATTTTATGATATAATTAATTACACTCACATGAATTTTGTTCCATTGAAACTTAGATCATGACTCATGAGAGTATACTGTTCAAAGATTCACTTCAACTAATTAGTCCTTGCCATGCATTTTCTGTAGAAATATTAGATTATTATTATGAATAATATTAAGAATCCGAATAGTTGAGTTTCAACTATTATGCATCATTCATCTATTAGATAGTAAATTTCATAATTGATAAAATCTAATGGATGAATACCATATCAATTGCAATTCAAGTTGTTATGATGAATCAATCATGTTCCATGATACAGTCATGATCATGCAATTACTAGCTAAATAAAATAATGAATTAACCAAAAATAAAAAAAAAAAGGAAAAAAAAGTGATCGTTTTATTCATTTTCTTCCTAAAGACCAACAAATTATGAGTTTCTATCTGTGAAGACTTATCTTCTGTTTTAGAGGACTAAACTTAAATTGAAGGAGAGTTGTTGGGCTATTGTGCAGGTCAAATTCAACTTAGGGGTTGTTTTGTAAATTTTTGCTTACGTGGCTATGGTTCTGTAAAGGTTGTTAGATGGTTTGTGGAAAATTTCTAGAATAAGTAGGCTTGTACACAGCCCCTTATATGTGAAGCTTTTCTCTCTTGTTTCTTAACTAAATTCTGTGTTTTCTGTTCCATTGTAAAGCACTCTTTTGTAATAAGTGATCAATTCATAATCGATTTGGTTAATAAAGCATGCTAATTTTTCATTCAAATAGTGAAACTTGTTCTTTGTGATTGAGTTCTGATTATCAATTTTAATTATTATTATTTTTATTGTTAAAAATAATAATAATTAACTAATATATTATTATAATTAATAAATATAATTATTCTAATTATTAATATATTTTGAATTTTTTTTATTGTTGTTGTTAATAATAATAATAATTAATGATAAAATTTTTACAATTAATTAATATATTATTATCAATAATTAATTAATAATTATTCTAATTATTAATATATTTTGAATTTTTATTATTGTTGTTGTTAATAATAATAATAATTAATGATAAACTTATTTACAATTAATTAATATATTATTATCAATAATTATTATTAATAATTTTTAATAAATAATCAAAATAATTAAAATACAAAATATAATTATGATAATAGTTCATTAAGTACATTTTAGTAATTTGTCACAATCTAACTCATTTTAATTTCAATTCCAAGACAAAGTAAACACATGAATGATAATCCAACTTATTTCGATTCTGATTTCTATATTTTAAGGAAACAACTTATTCTGATTTCCATTCCCCATTCCCATTTTAGCCCATTTCAATTCCTGTCTATTTTTATTCTAGTTTAGTAAATGCACCATCAATGTAAATGAGTCAGTGACTATGCTTTATTCTTAAAGTTGCTCTTTATTTCAGCATCTTGATTAGCTAATGGCATTTTGGTGTTGCACCAATCATTTAAATCATGGACTAAATTATTTACAGTAAATCGAATTTAATAAAAAAATTTAAATTGAGTTAAATTCCTTTCTCAAAAAAAAAGAAAAAGGAAAAAAGAAAGAGTTAAAATGAAGTACAAGTATTGATTCTTGTTGACTGAAGTAATAATACCACTGTGTTTAAATTATTTTTTTAAAAGTTTTTCTTTGGTTATGCACACGTATAATTAATTTGATAGCTGATGAGTTCTCAACTGAGCTAGCTAAACAGGTTGCTTTTGTTGTTGGTCATGATGATGAATCCAAACCCGTTTTGCTAGTTTTCACTTTCTTTTAAGATTTTTTTTTTGAGAAAACCTTTTAATGTTTAGTTCACATAACAGTCTTTTTTCCTTTAACAGATTTGCAGGATTGTGCAAGATTACAGAAATAGATACAAGATTGTAATTGGTGATCGTTGATTCTTTTGAGTAGTTTTTATTGTAAACTCTTTGCTCTTTTGGGTTTGACACAATGTTTTGGCTTTTACATTTCAATATTCAGGTAGTTGTACACATTGTAATAGAATTTCAGATTATTCAATGAATATTTCAATTCAAGTACCAATTGTAAATTAGTATTTCTTTCTTTTCTTTTAATTTTTTTCCAATAAACATTGTTGCTATGGTATTGTTATCCCTGTAATACCCTTGTTTCAATATTTGTTTGATACCATAGTATCGTTATATACATGATATCCTAGAATTAAATGATCTTAATACTAAAGTTACATAAAATCACTAATACTATTTTCTAGTGTCACTGACACTGGCATGGGCTATTTTGATACTAAAATTCGGTGTCAGCAAAACATATTACTAACACGAAAATGATATCAACAAAGGTCATTTTTCTAATAGTGTGGTTGTTCTACAGTATGATTTGTTGGACGAAAGAAAATTCTCCAACATGATCAGTATGTGCGCAAATAGTTGTGGTTCATGAAAGAATTTCACAACCAAGATGCAAAAGTAGCAAGCAAGGCAATATTGTCAACAGAAAGCCAAGAAAATGAGCAATACACACATACTTTAGGTGCTGATAGATAATTGGCATCCTTCTCATCTAAATTTTCCTAAATTTTTAAATACCTTGTGTTGCAGGTCTACTAGTGATAGTTGTTGTAAGAATTTTGACACGACTTAAAAGTGATTTTCAACTCCCAAGTATAAGAGTATCTTGTTGTATTATCACTCGATGAGTCCGAGTTCAATCCACAGAAAAAATATTTAATTTGTTTATTTTATTTTTCTAAAAATAAAAATCAAACTTGAATATATGAGACTTAATTTAAGTGAAACTATGAAATTGAATTAGTTAGGGTTATGGATCCACGTTTAGTAGTAAATAAATTTTAACAAATTCTTTTTGCCATTTTTATTTAAATTTATTGCCCAAAAGATTAATTATATAAATTATTATTATTTTCCCATTAATTTTATTATGGATTAAGTATTTATTGTGCCAACATTTAATTTATCTACAATAAATCAAAATACCATATTACCATATCTTATATTAAGATATTAAGAATTTATTGTGCCAAAATCTATTTTTTTGTCTACAATAAATCAAAATTTCAAAATATAAAATATGTATAAAATTAATTAGAAAATAATTTAATTTATATAATTAAAAATAGAATTTGATTAAATCATATTTATTTCTAAAGAGTTTCACCTTACCCTAACTATTATTATTTAACTAAGCATAATTGAAATAAAAATAATTCTTAAAAATAAATTACTTATAACTAAAAGGAAATAAAACAACTAATATTGAAAATAAAACTAATATTTATTTATGAAAATAATTATACAAAATATTAAAACACACCTCGCAAAGAGGATTACAAGGGGATTGAGAGAATTTGAGAAGAAGAGAGATTATTAAAAACACAAAAAATGATGCTTTATTTATAAAAAAATAAATTCATAATCAAGTGTTTTGCGGTCTATGATAAGCTTGATGCATGCGCTCCACACAACCATTAGATCAAGATCTAACGTCTGGTCAAACTTCAAAAGTCAACTTTACACGTGACATCATATGAAATGTCTGATTTGATCAAAGAACGGTTGAGATTTGGCAGGTTAATGGGTAGATCGGGTCGACCCAAATACAAAGATTCGGATCCTTCAACTTACTTCACCAACCACTGCCACGTGGCAAAATCTTGGCCATTGAATTATGAACAGCTGAGATTTAGTCAAAATTGACAGTTATCCAGTGCATCCATATCTATTATAAGCTTATTTTATCATCCAATCAATGCTTTGTCAACTAAAAACGTCAACTTTTCTTCTAAAAGCTTAATTTTAAGCTGGTCTTGACCCATCTTAAGGTTTTCATACCTCCGGAATCCAAATTTGACCTTCATTTTCCCGTTTAGAGCCTCGAATTATGTGAAATTAATATTTTACCTAATAAATACACAAAAATACTCATAATTAAATATAATTAAAATATAATTAATAATTCTTCATAATTACATCAATACAAATGTAAATTATAATATATGCACAAAATAACATTTTTATCCCTTAATAAACATACAATTTTTAACACTAATCACACCCCCCAACCAGCTTATTGCCAGTCTTTAGCAATTAAAACATTATATTAAATTAAGATTTATAAAATTCACGTGCAAGTTAATAATTATTCATCTAACTTCTAAATTACCAAATAAATAAACTCTCCCAAATTTCTTTAACTTTTTGACGTTCAATCATTATCCAGGACATCACCAAATATTCTTTTGTGCTCAAGTCATTAACAGAATACTTATGGTACTTCATTAAAAGAAAACAACATATTCACTCTAAAATTCATTAGAAACTCTATTTTTAGATAGCAGATTATTCACATATATTTTAAAATATTATATTTTTAACGTATGTAGCGAGCTTTAGGCCAGTGACTCCCAGACCCATTGACCTTAGAGCACTAGGTGTTGAAACACCCCTACGGACTTAATTACTCGGGTTTTTATAAATAAATAAACAATATATCTATAACCCAAGTAGCGAGCTTTAGGCCAGTGACTCTCAGACCAGTTGGCCTTAAGGTACTAGGTATTGAAACACCCCTACAGACTTAATTACTCAGGTTTTAGATATAGCAAAAGTAGACATTCAATTTTTTTCTTTTTTTCTTTTTCTTTTTTTCTCTTTTTTTTTTGCAATATACATTTTCTACTACCTTAGATATCATCTCTAATAAATTAAAAGAAATAAATGTTGCAAAAACTTTAACTTACAACCCACTAGTATATGTCGCAGTGTGCGTGTGTAGAATGATTTAATAATACCTGTTAAATGAGTAAACAAAATGACTTAATAACCAATTGGAGAGTTCAAAAATTTGAGTAATTCAAAGAAAAAGGGAATAAAAACAACTTACTATGAATTTAAAAATCAAAATATAATACAACAGAATTATTAGGATGCGTATCAAAAGTCGTGCTTTTTACACAGCCATCATAGACACAAAAAACATAAATAATAAAGAAGAGATAAGAAATATCACATATGAATAGATTGCAGAAGCTTGAAGAAGATGATAAAAAAAAAACAACTCTAGGAATAAGAAGATGCGTTTCTAAAAGTATTACACTCTATATTTTGCCATCTTCGACTCAAATTTATTTAAAGTTAGTTTTTACAACATCACCAGGACTGAAAATTCCACAATTATCAACTATTCCCTCTCCCCAACTAGAATGAGACATTGTCTGCAATGTCTTAAAGGATCCCTAATGTCTTAAACGAAAGAAGTAGAGTTTAGAAGACATTACTTGATTGCTCCAAAAAAATAATTACAAACGAAGAGTTAAATCTAATTTGCATTTCTTACGAGGGCTACAGTCACCATCATTAGTAAATTATTCTAATGTCAAAGTCTTGGGATACGGTTATGGTTTAGAAGCATGTAAAAGATCAAATAACTCATTAGCAGTAGAAGCAAAAATAAAGAGTTTTTTTTCTCGGAGATTAGAATAAAATGATTCTTAATTGCTTGGTTAATGAATGTTAGCAAGCCATCATAAAAGTTATTAATATTTAACAAACCTATAGGTTTTTTATGGATGTTCAAACTGACCCAAGATGCAAATGTAATCAGTGCCTCTAAAGTTGCAAGATCTTCTGGCTAGAAAATAAAAGCGTTAGCATGATTTAACATTTCAGTTATTCTCTCCTGCATACCTAAGACAACTATTTCTTCTCCAATTGGTGGGCTAGGTATGCGTACTAGAGGTTTTAAAGCTTGTGGAATAATGCCTAGCACTTGGTTTCGTTTAGTAAAAACAGCTTCTGAGACAAACTTTGATAACCTTCGGTCACCTCCTCCATATACAAGTTGTAGTTTTCTTTCAGCTATGACATGACCAAGATCTACAACTGCCTCAACAAACTCCTTTTATTTTCCATAATGAAATCCAAAAAGCACACAAATCTTTTTGAAATGTTTACTCGAAAATGATGCCATTCGAAAAATTTTCAAAAACAAGTTGTAAATATTTAAAAAATGAGCTCATATTTAAAGATCTTGGTGATAGACATAATGATAAACAGATGTAAATGTGTTGGTGTATTTTTCAAATGATGAGTAAAGCTCGTGGCTCAATAATTCAAAAGCAAAAAGTAAAAAGAAAAAGCAAACAGTGACTAAAAACAAACAGTAAAAGGAAAACATACAATAATTAAATATAAAAATTACACCATTAACTACAATAATACAAATAATAAAAGAACAAAACAAAAGGATATGTAATGGTAGTTTTGATTATGGCTCACATCTTCCTCTGGTTTTACGTCCAGTAACAACTTGAACACCCTCTATGGGTCGAGGATAGGCTTCCCATCCAGTTTTCTTATAAACTGGCAAACATGGTCTTTTTTAGTCAGATTCCCAAGACTAAACTGTGCACTTTCTTTTTGGAATAGTCCCTATAAGTTATGAATCTCATGTTGTACATATCCGCTTCGATACGTCTCAAGAGATTGTAAGATATCATCCAACGATTCTTTACTCAGGCCATCTTTAATGAATTTAATTTTATCTTCTCGAGTATCAGAAACCATTTCTAAAGATTCACAAACTTTTCGCTTGCAATTAAGTCTTATATAGTTATGACAGTCAAAGCCAAGTCTTTTAACTCTTCTTTTTTTAGCATATGTGCTTTTACCAAAACCAGGCATGTAAGAAATAAATGAATCAGAAAAACTCACCTGCCAATCGGACCTTTGCTTCAATTAACCAACAAATATTAGCAGGAATTCCATTGATCATTAGCAAACGTAATCATTCACAATGAGCTTTATAAATTTTTTTGAGAGCGTTTTGAGGGAGAGAATGAAAGCGCTTATGCAATTTATGTTGTATTTCTTCCATGTCTGATTTTGGGGTTTTAGTTATTGTGGGAAACTGAAAATACCGACTTAAAAAGCCACAGAGTATCGTTATCCACCACTTATAAGGGAAAATAAATCAAAACACACTAAAATAACGAAAATCAAATCTGCAAAATTGAATAAAACATAAAAGCGAACAAAATAAGAAAACACACAATAAAAAGAAAAATGAACTTACATTCGTCCTCTTATTGAGTTAACCTCAAATTGTAATTGGAAGTCATATATCACATCCTCCGTTCCTCTGAGTTGGTTTTCCAGATCCTCAACATAAGACACAAATGTTGGTGGTTGTTGATCCCAAATTGAATGTGATTTACAACTTTGTATCATGCGTCTTAAGTGAAATTTCACTCGTAAAAGTTTTCCAAGACGTTTGAAAAGAAATTTTCTTATAGAGGTTCTCATGATGTACAATGACAAAAAAATACAATAATTAAACACACTTAAGCATAATAACGCATAAATAAAAGTCAAACAATTCAATCAATAAGTGAAAGTGAAAAGTTCAATTATTTACAAAAAATAGAAAAACTTAATCAAAATTTGGTGGGTCACTCAAATTTATTTCGGTTCTGTCTTCACATGGTTGGTATTTTAGATAAGGTTTTAATGTTTGTCCATTAACTTTAAATGTGACACTGTTCTTTCGATTCTCAATTTTTACGACCTCATATGGATGAACATTTTTTAAAACAAATGGGCCACTCCACTTTGACTTTAACTTTCCTATAAACAAATGAAGACAAGAATTATAAAGCAACACTTTTTGACCAATATCAAATGTTCTCCGAAAAATTCTTTTATCATGAAAAACTTTTGTTCTTGCCTTAATAATTCTTGAATTTTCCTATGCATCGTTTCTTAGTTCCTTATGTTCATTCAATTGCAATTTTCGTACATTACCAACATTATCCAAATTTGAATTAAAAAGCTTTAATAGCCCAAAATGATTTATGCTCAAGTTCAACAGGTAAGTGACAAGGTTTACCATAAACTAGCCAATAGAGTGACATTCCTAAAGATGTCTTAAATGCAGTACGATAGGCCCAGAGTGCATCAATTAATTGAACAGACCAATCTTTACAGGTTGGGTTAATCGTCTTTTTAAAAATTTATTTTATCTCCTTATTTGCTAATTCAACTTGACCATTTGTTTGAGGATGCTAAAGGGTAGCAACTTTTGTGTAATTCCATATTTATTTATTAAAGACTCAAATGACTTATTACAAAAATGCTTACCTCCATCACTGATCATCGCTCGAGGGATTCCAAATCAACTTAAAAGATTTTCTCTTAAAAATTTAATCATAGTTTTGCTATCATTATTTCGACGAGAAATTGCTTAAATCCATTTTGAGACATAATCAACTGAAACTAATATGTGCATAAATCCAAAAGATGGTGGAAATGGGCCAATGAAATCAATTCCCCGACAGTCAAATATTTCAATCTCAAGTATGGGATTTAAGGGCATCATGTTTCTTTTAGTAATTGATCCCAATTTTTGACAATTTTCAAAAGTTTTACAAAATTCATATGTGTCTTTGAATATGGTAGGCCAATAAAATTTACATTGTAAAATTTTAGTTGTAGTTTTTCTTAAAGAAAAATGTCCACCACATGCTTTAGAATGACAAAAATTAATGATACTACTTACCTCATTGTTTGGAATACAACGTCGAAAAATTTGATTAGGGCAATATTTGAACAAGTAAGGATCATTCAAATAAAATTTTTTTACTTCAACAAAAAATTTCTTCTTCTTCTGAGTATTCCATTGCAAAGGCATTTTACCTGTAACAAGGAAATTAACAATGTTAGCATACCATGGCATTGAAGTAACAAAAAATAGAAATTCATCAGGGAAAGAATCATTTATGGGTGTTATATCATTGCAGATTCAGATATGAGTCTTGATAAATGATCAGCAATGACATTTTCAGCACCCTTTTTATCCTTGATGGTGAGATCAAATTCTTGAAGTAATAAAATCCAACGAATTAGTCTTGGTTTGGCACCCTGTTGAGTCATCAAATATCTCACAGTAGCGTGATCAGTAAAAACAATGGATTTAGAACAAAGCAGATATGAACAAAATTTGTGTAATGCAAATACCATAGCAAGTAGTTCTTTTTCAATTGCCCCCAAAGTCGTAGCCGAGTTGGTTGGCAGTGCAATCTGTCACTCCTCACTTGTGTGGACTCGAGTTCGAGCCTTAGGGGTAGGGAAGGGGGTAAAAATTGATTTGGGCTTGCCCACCCCCCTTTTCCTTTAAAAAAAAGAGAGAAAGTAATTCTTTTTCAACTGTCAAATAATTCATTTGAGTACTATCCAAAATCTTACTCGTATAGTAAATCACAAAAGGCTTACCATCCCTTCTTTGTCCTAAAACAGCACCAACAGTAAAGTCACTTGCATCACACATTAATTCAAAAGGCACAGACCAATCAGGGGATTGCATAATGGGTGCAAATGTTAAAAGATAAATTATTTTTTCAAAAGATTTTTTACAATCATCAGTCCATTCAAATGGTGCATCTTTTAATAAGGGTTACAAAGTGATTTAGATATGGCACTAAAGTCTTTTATAAACCTCCTATAAAATCCTGCATGTCCTAGAAAGGATCTCACATCTCTAACTGTTTTTTGTGGTGGCAATTTAGATATGACTTCAATTTTTGCTTTGTAAACTTCAATTCCTTTAACAAATACAACATGACCCAAAACAATTCCCGAAGTAACCATGTGATGATATTTTTCCTAATTCAACGCAAGTTCTTTTTTAACACACCTTTTTAAAACTTTTTTCAAATTATCTAGGCAATCATCAAAAGAATTCCCAAACACAATCAAATCATCCATAAAGACCTCTAAACAATGTTCAACCATATCACTGAAAATACTTAGCATGCATATTTGAAATGTTGTAGGAGCATTATAAAGTCCAAATGGCATTCTTTTAAATGCAAATGTTCTAAAGGGACAAGTAAATGTGGTCTTTTCTTGATCCTCAAGTGCTATAAGAATTTGATAATAACTTGAATATGCATATAAAAAATAGTAGTAAGGATGTCCAGCTACTCTTTCTAAGATTTGATCAAGAAATGGCAAGGGAAAATAATCTTTTCTAATAGCTTCATTTAACTTTCTATAATCAATGCACATGCGCTAACTAGATGTAATTCGTGTTGGGATTAATTCACTTTTATCATTCTTGACAATAGTGATTCCAGATTTTTTAGGCACTATTTGTATAGGGCTTACCCACTTACTATCAGAGATAGGGTAGATAATTTCTGCATAAAGTAATTTAAGGACTTTTGTTTTTACTACTTCTTTCATGTGTGGGTTTTTGAGGTTATTGACATGTTTTAGCATTTTCTTCCAAATTGATTATATATGTGCAAATTAAAGGATTAATACCTTTAATATCATTTAAAGTCCATCCAATTGCATTTTTATGCTTTTTAAGAACAGATAACAACTTACCTTCTTGGTCGCTTGATAGAGTAGAAGAAATTACAACATGATAAGTTTGTTTTTCCCCAAGATAAGCATACTTCAATCCCTCCAGCAAAGGTTTCAATTCCAATCTAGGTGCTTCTTATTGTTCAGTCTTTTCAATGATTCCAAGCTTGTCAAATTCTAGTTTCTCATCATCATTTTGTAAAGTCTGAGCAGAGTCAAGCAACAAATTTATATTAAAAGTATCATGTTCAAGTTGCTTATTTAATTCAATTGAATTAAGCAAACAAACATCACTACGTTTAGAAAAATTCCCTTTTTGAATATTTTCCTCTATACAAGATTCAAAAAATTTCTTTTCTTCATCAATATCATCTTCATTCTCATTTTCTTCATTAGGTTGCCTACACATGTTGAAAACATTCAACTCTAAAGTCATATTTCCGAATGACAAATTCATTAAACCATTCATACAATTAATCAAAGTATTAGCAGTTGCTAAATATGGTCGACCCAAAATTATAGAAATTGGTTTATAATTATTCACAACAGGTTAAGTTTCTAAGATAATAAAATCTACAGGGTATATAAATCTATCAACTTGCACTAAAACATCTTCTACTATTCCTTTTGGTACTTTAACTGATCTGCCGACAAGCAAAAATGTAGTTGAAGTTGATATTAGCTCACCAATATTAAGTTGAAGATAAACTAAAATGGAAGCAAATTAACACTAGTACCAAGTCTGGTAAAGCATGCTTAATTCTGTGATTACCAATAATACAAGAAATAGTACGACAACCAGGATCTTTATATTTAACCTTATTATTAGTAGACAGAATTATACTTACTTGTTCGGCCATGAAAGCACTATTTTTTACCTTCAATTTCCTCTTGATAGTGTATAAGTCTTTTAAAAATTTGGCATATGAAGGTACTTTCTTAATTGCATCTAATAGAGGAATGTTAACTTTCACTTGCTTGAAGATTTCATAAACTTCATAATAGTGGTTTGATTTTCTTGGTTTATTCAACGCTTGCAGAAATGGTGGTTCAGATGGAACAATAGTTATTTCTTTACTAGGTGTAAGTTTATTTAGTCGCTCCTTACCCTTGGAATTTTTATCTTCACAAGGTTCAAGAATAGGTCTATCAACAACCTTACACTATGAAGAGTTATAACTGACTTGACTTGGTCCATGGTTGGATTTTGTTGAATCTTGGGATTTGGTTGTGGTTGGGCAAAAAATTTACCTTTTTCTTGAATTGTGAGTGCAGAAGCAATTTTAGCAAGAGTATCTTTCAAATCAGAAAAGGTTTGTGCATTTTGATTGTTAATAGCATCTTACTTTCTAATGAATGAATGTATTGTATCTTTCAAATTTTTCCATGGTGGTGGAACATATGGTGTATAAGGCTGAGCATTTTGAAAATTTTGTGGAGGTCGTGCTTGTGAAGATTGTGCATTATTATTATTCCTCCAACTAAAATTTGGATGATTTCTCCAACCAGGATTATAAGTCTGTGAATATAGGTTTGGCTTATTAAAAGTGTTAATGGCATTTGCTTGATTATACAAACATTCTTTAAGTGCAGGTAAAGTTAGACAATCTTGAGTGAAATGATCATTAGAACTACAAACATTACATGCAATTTCTTTAGCAGATTTCACTTGATCACTTTTTTTATGCACTAAAACTTCAACCTTTCTAACTAGGGATGCAAATTTTGCTTGTAAATCATGATCTTCCTTTAAGGTTATGGATTCTTCCACTGGATAGAGATGGTTGTGGTTTATTTGTCAATTCAAAAGTTCCAACAATATCCCAATGTTGTCCGTTTTCAACTAATTGATCAAGATAATCTAATGCATCTTTAGGATTTTTATCTCTAAATTCACCATTACACATCATTTCTACAACTTGTCTACTTTGGGGTGTCAAACCCTCGTAGAAATAAGTGACCAATCGCCAAGTTTCAAAACCATGGTGTGGACATATGTTAAGCAATTCTTTAAATCTATCCCAACATTGGTATAATGTTTCTCCATTTTTTTTTTAGTGAAAGAAGTGATTTGTCTTTTAAAAGAATTAGTTTTATGAGGTGCAAAATTTTTTTAAAAAAACTATTCTTACATGTTATTCCAAGTTCTTATTGATCGAGATCTAATGTTTTTTCATTAGGTTTTAGCTTCATCTTTTAATGAAAAAGGAAAAAGCTTTAATGTAATTATGTTCATGCTATAATTTTTGTCTGTGTATGTATTATAAACTTCCTCAAAATCTCTTAGATGCAAGTATGGATTCTCATATTCTAAACCATGAAATATTGGTAAAAGTTGGATAATACCTGGTTTGAAATTGAATCGTACTACTTCTGGAGGAAATACTATACACGAGGGGGCTTCGGTTTTGGTTGGATTCATGAAGTCTTTCAAGGTTCTTGGTTGATTTTGAATTTTTGCACTATGTTGAAAATGGTTGTCTCCCTGATCAATTTGAGGATTAAGTTGGTCCAAAAAGTTTTTGTCTTGGATCTCAGCCATGATTGGTGTCGATGATTGAGATTTACGAATTAATCTACCACTTGAAGTTCGAGACCAATGTCTCATGCAATGATGATGATGATGATGTGTGTGAAATTATAGTGTAAAAAAGATACACAAAAATAAATAAATAATATAAATAAATAAAAATTACACAAAATAAAAGCAAACTGAAAATTAAATAAACAAGATAAATACACAAAAAAAATATGAAATAAATAAAATGAAAATTAATTAACAAAAATAAAATAGGCAGTTGAACCTGCCGTATAAATAAAAAAAAATGTGAAAATCAAATTGCAAAAATTAAAAGAAGAAAAAAGGAATACTTACCTCAAGGTGTAGACTCTTTTTCTTTTTCTTTTTCGTTTTTTGATTTTAAAAATTACCAACCAATTAAATGATTAATTCAAATTGTTAGTCCTTTGTTGTAATTTTTAAAGTCAATATTCATTTTATTGAGTCAAAATAAGGTCCAAATAAGTCCAAGGATAGTCCAAAGAAGTTGAAGTTATAAGTCCAAATTTGATTATTATGAAAAATTTCGGCAAGGGACTTAAACGTAAATTTCTTAGAATTTTGTAGTCAAACTTTAATTATGAGAAGAAGGAGATGGAAACAAAAATTTTTAGGGTGAAAGTGAAATTCTAAAGAATTTTGAGGACATAATAGAATTTAAGAAAAGAAAAAGGAGGCAAATGAAAATTTATAAAAAAAAAAGTAAAAACGAAATAAAATAAAATAAAATAAATACATTTCCCCAGTAACGGCGCAAAAAACTTGACACAACTTAAAAGTGATTTCCAACTCCTAAGTATAAGAGTGTCTTGTTGTATTATAACTCGGTGAGTCTGAAGTCGATTCATAGAGAAAAGATTTAATTTGTTTATTTTATTTTTTCTAAAAATAAAAATAAAAATAAAACTTGAATATATGGGACTTAATTTAAGTGAAACTATGAAATTGAATTAGTTAGGGTTATGGATATACTCTTAGTAGTAAATAAAATTTAACAAATTCTTTTTGTCATTTTTATTTAAATTTATTACCCAAAAGATTAATTATTTAAATTATTATTATTTTCTCATTAAATTTATTATGGATTAACTATTTATTGTGTCAAAATTTAATTTGTCTACATTAAATTTTTCTATTAATAATTGGAGCATGGAGTTGCAGGTGCCTCTATATAAAATTGCTGCTTAGGATGGAATTGAGATTCGTTGGTCGGGAAAACAAAAGAAAAAAAATTAGACCAGGACAATCCTTGTCTTGGATACGATCCAATTAGAAGTTTGTTTTTGAATAAACGAGAAATAAAAAACTCAATTAATTTTCCATGTATCTTTGATTGTGAATCGGGCAAGATAACAATCCTTTCTATTTGTACTAGGTGAATATATAGATGTAATTAAGTGGGGAGTTTATGATCAATACACCAACATACGCAAGGAATTGACATATCTCACAAGGTAAAGAGTTTATAGAATTTACATATCTCACAGTGCAAAGAGTTTGTTTAGTCACTTAAGTGCCTTGTAGATAAATCAAGTATATTAGTTCTCAAAATTAAGCAAATACTGGATTTGTCTTCTCGTGTAGGAATTTGAAAGAGGTTGTTGACCAGAAACATGCTAAACATTCTGTCCAGTACCCAGTTAATTTTTTTGCAAATGTTGAAGTTTTAGGTCAAATTTTTCTCTTCCGCTATTTGAAGTTTTAAATCTATAAAGATAATTTTAGCATACAATTATTCATAAATATTCATAACTTTCTGATTTTGTGTCGTGCCCCAAATTGCTCTCCAGCTTACAGTGATTTATTTTACGTTTAGCCACATTGTCAAAATACAACTATTTTTTTATAAAACTTTTTATGTATCGATTGCCATCAGCAACAACAAATATATCTGCTTTCATTTCTTTAACAATTTAATTAATGAAATATCTGTTCTTACCCCTTCCAAAACCATACAATGGCCTTACCTGCTTTAGCATCTCAGTTTTTCCACTTTCCAACTCCAATTCATCAAACCGCTTAGCAAATAAGGAGACTCCTAAATTTGAATGTCCAATGTCTATGGCGACAACTCCGTTTCTTTAAGTTCATATAGTTCTATTTTCATGCTTTTCGTCTGTTTGTTTTGTCTTTTAATCATTAGTTTCCTTAAACCGTGTTATATTTCCCATCAACTTTCTCTTTAATTTCAACTGCTAAATAATGAATATCTACAATAAAATATTAAAAATTAACTTTTTTTAATACTAGTAAAATAAGTAGTCCATTTTGTTTATAATGAAGCTAATAAAGCATATTGATCATAAAATGCACCAAATCTAATATAACACCACACAAGCAGTGCAACATTAACAACACCTACAAGACCAAAGCATCAACATCTAACGAATAAAATAAGTGCAGTTATTAATTAAAAGTTAACTCATGAAAATAAAGAAACAAAAATAATTAATAAATTAAAAATAGTTGAATACAGTAAAACAATTAAAATAATTAATTTTTCAGTATATTAATAAATTAAAATTTTTTATACCTGCAATTCTCTTTTTATTATTACATAATAATAAAAAACGGTATTAGTTTCATCTAATATTTTAAATGTATATACATTTTTTGGTAATTTTATATTTTTAAAAAATCCAAATTGAATGCATTGAGAAGAAAAACTAAAAGTATATTAAAATTAATAATCTATGAAAGCAAAAATATATACTAAATTAATTTTTTTCATTCAAAGTTCATGTCTGATTTGATGAAAATTTACAATACATGACTAAAAACCGAAGCTTCTACGAGTTTGATTTTATAAATTATTTACATTTTTCATATATTCACATGAAAATAGAGGTGGCAAGGGCAACCCAGCTCAATGGATCCTATTCAACCCAATCTAAATAAAAAAATAATGATATTTGACCTTTCATTTTTATCTGATCAGCCCAATTTTTAACTAATCCTATTAAAAATCTTTAAATAATCTTTATCTCATAATATAGGATCAAGCTACGGTGCAATCTGTGCACCATAACCTTTTTTTTGTTTTTTTTACTGTACCCCTAATCTCTTCAATATTTACGGTTTATTAAAGTAATTTATTTTTCCTCTTTCTTCAAACCTTCACCTCTACATTCTTTCGGACTTTTTCCATTTTCAATTAAAACTACAATCATCCAATTGCAATCAATAAGAGAAACTTGACATTCTCATTGAAGATACTTCCTTATAGCTTTAAGATTCATTTGCTCTATATTGCATAAATAATAATGAATTAAACTTTTTATATAAAAAAAATCAGATAAATACATTTTTGCACCCACAATCTATTTATCATACAATGAAATTTAGCTGTAAGTAAATTGAAATTTTTTATGATTTATTATGTGTTCTTCCCCTTTGCTCATCCATGTCTCTCTCCATTTTTTCCTTAAACAATCTAACTCTAGGGCTTTCTAATAATTGGATAATAATAATAATAATAATTATTATTATTATTATTATTATTATTATTATTATTATTTTATGAATAAAACTCCTCCTATTATGTCAATGAGTTTTCTTTTTTAGGTTAAAAGAATATTTTAACAAATGATCAAAAGTGAGAGTTTTATCAAAAATTCAAAATCCGTCTTAGTTTTTATTGTCTTTCATGCATTTGGCATGTTTGATCTCTTGATTATAACTTACAAAAGCGAGCACTATAACACAGCGATGATGATTAGTGATTCTTGCTAACAGAATTTGGGAAAAAAGATGTTGGTGCAAAATTTTGTAAACTTTAACTTTTATAAATTTTCAGCAAATATCAAGGATAGTATTGCTAATAAACAAGCAAATACATCCCTGCCATTGAAACCACTTTTGTGTCAAATCTAATGGTGGCAGTACAAAAAGACAAAAAAGGGGGTATGGTGATTGGTTGCACCGTAGCTAGACCCCATAATATATCCCATTTAATCTCTATTTTACCCTTATTATGATTTTATATTAAAAAAAAACTAATAATCTTTCTCCTTCTTTACTGGTGCCGCAGTGTTTTTTTTTTCCACAAGGGCAGCCATGGCTCATGGGTGTGGCAAGCTTTGTCTGAAATCTTTAATGATTAAAATTTTAGAAATACTTAAAAGTTATTTACTTTTTGAAATAATCTCACATAAAGAAAAAATAAATATTATAATAAAAGTGAATAGTGAGGAAAATTAGATAAAATGAGGGGTAGAAAATATCACCACTCTTAATTAATTCAGATGAGGTAGGTGTATTTTAATGAGTTAATAGAGTTAATTTTTTCAAACCCAATTAATGATTGGTTGGAATGGGTTCATGATAAACCCATGCATCCCAACGTAACCAATAACAATAAAATAAAATAAAAATTCTGTTAACTTTCAACTGCTAAACCAAAAATAAATAAACCTAAATTTTAACCCTTTCTACTCTCTTATTAAAACAAAAAAAAAATTGAACTTTTCTCTTTTAGGCCTGGCGTTTATTCTAATGTTCAATCCCAAATTTAAAAATCACACTCAATTGTCAATAAACGTAAGTTGATATTCAAATATATTATGCCATATCGTTGAAAACATTTATTTTTGCTCCCTTGTTTATCGATAAATATTAGACCACAAACAACATTTCATATTATGATGTAGAATTAATATGTTTTATTTCACTTCCATTTTAATTCAATTTTAAGTGCTAATATTTTTTTTCAATGTTTTAATTTATTTAATTTTCAATTATAATCAAATTGTCAACCCCATCAATCCCAACCCAACAATTTAAGGGTCGGATTGGTTTGGGGTGGACATGTTATTTTTGGAACAATTTCAAAATAAATTATGAATAATTTTGAAATAAATGATTTTTTATTGTAAAGACATATCTTATTATAAAGATATGTCCAATTAGTTATGCCTTATAGGTGAGGTATCTTTTCACTTAAAAATGCATCGTTTAATGATGGCATTTCATTTGAAATGGTCACCAAAATAATGATCCCACACTCCTATTTTCTTAGCACTCTTTCCTAAAAAAAAATTTATTACATAACATTTATTTTTTGATGCATCAAATATCTAAGAGTGTTGAAGTTAAGTGCTTCATTGTATCCTGGCCCCAAGGGCGTAGTCAAGTTGGTTGGCAGTATAATTTGTTGCCCCTCATTTGTGTGGACTCGGGTTCGAGCCTTGGAGGTGGAGAGGGAAGTAAAAATTGATTTGAGCTTTCCCACCCCCCCTTTCCTTTAAAAAAAAAAAGCGTTTCATTGTATCCCAGAATTGTATTTGCTTAACTCATGTGCATCACTCAATTAATAGGGGTAAATAATGTCTTGAGGAAAGCAACAATTATAATATGCCCTAAAGTACACATTAATTTTCAGCAATTTGCTTATTACAATTATTTTCTTTGTACCTATATAGTTTTTTTTTTAAAAGAAAAGGGGGGGTGGGCAAGCCTAAATCAATTTTTACCCCCCCTCCTCACCCACAAGGCTCGAACCCGAGTCCACACAAGTGAAGAATGACATATTGCACTGCCAACTAACTCGGCTACGCCGTTGGAGCTTTGTACCTATATAGTTGTAGACACATGACTTTATTGTCATTCCACCATTACTTCTGCAATTATCTACATTTTCCATTTCCCAAGAATATATATCCCCAGCAGTTATTTGATTGGGTTGAGTTGGCTTCCTCTAAATGGTAAGAAAATAACAAAAAAATTAAGTAATTCACAATATTTTTTTTAAACAGTTTTTTCATTTTTTTAAAATTATCCAAATTCATTAAGGGTAAAACCGTTAAAATATATAAAAAAATCGGAGAGAGGGATGTGTTGAGCGATTCCACAAACTATAGGGATGTGAAAAACATTTATTCAAGGTCTTTATGTACATTTTGATTAAACTTTTGTGGTCTATTGATCCTTTTAATTGTATGGCATAACGAGCGTACTGATGATCGTTTTCGTTTGTGATTTAAACTATTCTTATATTTTCATTTATAAACATTTCACGAATTATAGGGATGTTAAAAGCATTTACTCGAGATCTTGTGTAAATTTTGATTAAGCTTTTGGGGTCTCTTGATCCTTTTAATTATATAGCATAATTAAGTACAATCACGTGAATTTTATTCCATTGAAACTCAAACCATCCTATCAAAAAATTCAATTCAACTACTTGATCATCATGATGCATTTTTTCTAGAAAAATAAAATTATCGATATGAATAATATTAAGAATCCTAACATCTGAGTCCTAACAATTATATATAATTCATCTATTAAATAGTAAATTTCATAATTCATAAAATTTATGAGACTGAAGTTGTTCTGGTGAATCTATCATGTGCCATGATATAGTGATGATCATTCAATTAACAGCTAAGTAAAACAATGAATTAACCAAAAATAAAATAAAATAAAACCAAAAACAAAAAGGAAAAGGAAAACAAAAAGGTGATCGTTTCATTCATTTTCTTTCTATAAACCAACAAATTATGAATTTCTATCACCTAAACTTCAACTGACGCAAATTAATTACATCACTGGCTAACCACAATAACCTCATTCTTTTCTCTCCTAACCTCACATTTCATCCATGCATATGAAATTTATCCCCTCAGAATAACTAATTCCATCTTTATCTTTATGTTTTCATCATCAATTATCAGCAGGTGGAACAAATCATACCTCAAATGTTTGCGTGGTTCCTAATCAGCCATGTGAGAAGAACCCATCCCCTGACCCATTAATGCTCTGAACATACCCATCACAAAAATGTTCATCATGATCATTATCTCCCTCTTTCAACAGCTCAATCTTCTCAATAACTTTTTTCAATTCCATCCTTGCCAACGCATCTTCTTCACAACAACTCAATCCTATCTTTAAAAGATTTATCATTTCACTCTTACTATTTTTGGCTCCCTTCATCTCTTTATCAAATACTTCACTTGTCCGTTTTTCTTTAACCATGTTATTGACCCAATTTGACAAGCTTGCCTTACTATCATAACCTTGTAATAGATAGTTTTCAGGAAATTTGCCAGTTAATAACTCTAAGATTAGTATTCCAAGGCTCCATACATCAGACTTTTTTGATATTTTGCCACTGTGTGCATACTCGGGTGACTTATAAGCAACCATGAGAGTGTGTGCATTATCGGGGTTGATCAATGGCCTTAGAGCATAATCTGTTAATAGTGGTTCAAAGGACTTGTCAAGAAGCACATTGGATGATTTAAGGTGACCATGAGGGATAATTGAGCCTGGAAGTTCACTGTGGAGATAAGCCATGCCTTTGACTACCCCTTTTATGATTTTCAGCCGGGTTTGCCAATCAAGCCCTGGTCGTTGTTCAGTATGATTTGCTGGACAGAAGAAAATTATCCAATATGATCAGTCTCTCAGCAAATAGTTGTGGTTTGTTGAGAATTTCACAAGAAAGATGCGATAGTAGTGTGCAAGACAATATTGCCAACAGAAAGCTAAGAAAATGGGCAATACACACATCCTTGTAGATGCTGATAGATAATTAGTATCATTCTGTTCTGAACTTTCCTAAATTTTTAAAGATTTTGTTTTTCAGGTCAACTACTGAAAGCTCGTTGTCGGAATTTAACTATTTTTTTTATTTATGTTAATCAATAATCACATTTGTGAATTTTACTCAGGATAAACTCATACTATAAAAAAGTCTTGATCCCAATCTGATCCAATAAAAGAATGCTTCCAAATGAACATGTATGAATTGATACGGATAATTGTAAGAGCAAAAACACTTAAAATTAAAATCTATTAAGTTAAGAGTCTTACCATGAAGTTTACCAGCCAAGCTACCATTCTCAACAAACTCATAAAGCAAGAGCTTCTCCTCTTTCCTATAGTAGAAAGCTGTCAGAGGCAACAAATTCGGGTGTTCCAATCTCCCTAGCCTTCTCATATGCTCATGAAAATCTTCTCTTCCGACATTGTTCATTTGTTTATATCTCTTCACGACATATGCTTGCCCATTTGATATTACTGTCTTGTAAGAAGCACCAAATGTCCCACTTCCCAAAACCTCAGCCGATGCTCTAAGCATGTCTTGTAAATCAAACGGCTCCATATCATCCCTCACAAATGAAAGCTTCCCATAATCAGCCTTCTGCTTGATCTCAACTGGCTCCGGTTCCACTTTGCTACTACCAAATGAAGTTGGCAACTTGTTTGAGTCTTCATATGATGAGGCTCGTTCGATTTGTGTTTTGCGTTTTCTCAAGTAGAAAACGATTAGAATAGCCGCAATAATTCCAAGTGACACTCCCACAACTAATACTATCATGATAATTGTTAGCAGAGATACCTCCTTTTGGTTTGGATTCTCCTGGACTATGATCGGCGGCTGCCCTTTCGGCGCCTGGCTCGCGTTGTTCGGAGTCTCCGGATGCTTCGGCGATACACAAGGGTCTAAAGGCGGCCCACATAAATTTTTGTTACCTGGATCGTGCAAATGAAAGTCATGAATCAAAAGTATTTGTGCAAATGAAAGAATTGAAAAGGACACCGCTGCCAATTATCCTCTTGCTTCTCATCATTTTAAAACAAGAAATTATCTTTGTACTACCTTTATTTTATCATATCTACATTTAACCATCACAAGATTTTGATATGTGCTTTGCACCACTTTTATTTTTAAACATGTATTCAACCACTCTGACACTTAAAGTAACTATTTTCCCCCTAAATGAATTAAAAGACTATTTATTCTATAAAATTTTGAAAAATAAAAAAATTATAATTATAACAAGACCCCTAAATTTAATAAAACAAATAAATCTCAAAATCTAAAATGATAATTTTTAAATGAAATTATAGTTATAAAAAAAATAAACACCTTTCAACAATAATTTTTTGTAATTATAATTTAATTTAATTTTTTTAATGTAATTAAATTAAGTATAGGAAATTTTACAAAAATTAACATGAAGAGAAAATTTCTTTATAATTATTGTAAACTTTCCTGTAATTAATATTAAGAAACTTCCCTATACAAATTAAATGAAATTATAATTACAAAAAATTAACATGATAATTTTTAAATGAAATTATAATTATAAAAAATTAACATATTAGATTTGAGGTTTATTTGTTTTATTAAATTCAGGGTTATTCTTGTAATTATCATTTTTATTTTTCAAAATTTTGTAGAATAAAATTACTTTTTAATTCATTTAAGACTAAAATGGTTATTTTTTAGTGTCAAAGTGGTTTATTGGTGCAGTGTCAAAGTGGTTTATTGGTGCAAACTTAAAAACAAAGATGGTATAAAGAATATTTCAAAATTTTAAGGTGGTTAAATGTACATATGACAAAACAAAAGAGGTATAAAGATAATTTCCCACTTAAAAATTACATAAAATGGTTTTGCAGTGTTATTTTTATGGTTGCCGAATCTAACTTTTTAAGCGTAAATTGCTTTTGTTTTATAAAACTTAAAATTCAAACAAATCCGAGGGGCAACGATTTGTGTAACTTTTAAAATTATAGGGAGTAGCAACAAAACTTATTATATTTGGCCGAAATCCTAGAGACTACAGGAGAATCTATCCTTATTTATGATGCTCAAACGTTAATATGTGACTGAAATTTGGATAGATTTGGATAACATACTTACCTGCAAAAGTGGACGGATCCATCTTGCTTAAGCTTTCGGGAATCGGACCTTCCAATTCATTATTCGCAAAACTTAAAGACCTCATCTCATTCTGTTTAATTGCAGGTATTTGTCCTTGAAATTGATTGGCTTCAAGCCTCAGCTCCATAAGCTTAGGCAATTGAACAAGTGATGAAGGAATTGTACCCGTTAACCTATTATTTGCCATATACAATTTCTTCAACGAAGTCATACCCTCAAATGCATCATCAGAAATGTTCCCTGAAAAGCCGTTGTCTGACAAATAGATAGACTTCAATGGCCCCATTTTCCTTAGATCAGGCAATGGGCCTTCAAATTTGTTATTCATGAAACTTACTGTACGCAATGAAGATAAGAAACCGAGAGATTCGGCAGCAATGGTCCCTGATAAATTCATTTGCTCAAGTTTCAGTCCCCATACACTGCCATTCAAACAAAGAACGCCATTCCAATTTGGATAATTGAATGTGCATGGATTCCTTACAGCATTCCAATTAACGAGAGCAGATGATGAATCATTCAATGAACTCTTGAATTGTAAGAGAATTTCAGTGTCTGATAAACCAAAAGTCACACCAACAAATGATATTAGAACCAAAATATGTTCAACATTGCGCGCAGGCCTGCCAATGTGCCTGCCCATTGGCAATCATGTAACAAGAGAACGCAACAAAACCTTTTCAAATTTAATTCTTCTGGGAAAAGAGATTAATTTTTGTTTTATCAAATTTTCTTTGCAAAGAAAACTGGGTATCATGGAGAGAAAGGTGGTGCCAAGGTGAGCAGAAAAAAATGCTAAGAATAGAAAGTTGATGGTTTTTTTTTTTTTTTTAACAAAAGGAAATTAAACCAAATTAGTGGAATTAGGACACTAACATTAATTTTTTTTCTTCATTTGCCAGCCTATGAATTTTTGTCATTTGGAGGTCGAGCTGTCAGTAAGAGAAATCTAAGGCTGGCCCTCGAATATTTATGATGTTTGTTGTGAAATTTTGTTGACTACGTGGGTGGATTTTCTATTTATTTGGAAATCTTACAGGCCATTTACCTTAATTTTAGGAAATCTATTGCTCTTCCACTTGTTGAATCTCCTTAGGGAACTCATACGCTTCGGATTTTTAGGTATTGAAAATACTAACTTAGCAAGCGAAGTTCAATTAATATTGCTAGTTTTAACTGAATTTTGCTAGTGAACTTAAAGTTGGTTATAAATAATATCCTAATTATAGATACATAACCACCAACTTTATTCTATTCTATCCCCAAATTTGCGGGGAAGGAGGTTTAATTCTTGCAAGTCTATTGATTTCCCCGTAATTAAGTGGATTAGACTTGTTCTTCATCCGAACAAATATTCCAATGTACTCAAAATTATGTTAGTTGCTTTATAGATAAAATAAGGAGTGGCCTTCATAGGACTTAGCTCCTATGCTTCAAATTTAATAAATGTGTGAGTTAATAAAAAAAAATTAAAAAAATTATTCCTTTACGGATAAAAACTGGTCTGACTGTTTTTTTACTACTATTATTATTACAATATAAGCGTATTGTCATGGTAATGTTAAAAAAAAAAGTGCTAGTCCATTGTTGTCACCGTACACATAATATGCATGCTCGATATAACTTATCTAATAGACATAAATGTTTATTTAGTCTTAAAAACTCTTTTAATTATTTTGTCTTTACTAACATATGCGTTCTGGACTTTTGAGACTAGAGGTTAGAGAACCTTTATAAAAAGTTAAATTGTCTAAAATCTCATCTTTTTTTATTTCACAATCTTATTTTATTCCTTTTATGATACAACTTAAAAAACTTGTCTATTAAGTAATTTTATAATTTTTTAATAAAAAATCTCATCAACAACCAAATAACTAAAATATTTTTGGTAAAAGCTTACTTATAAGTAGGGTTGGTAATGGGATGGAATAAAACAAGATTTGCCAATCCCAATATCCCTTTATTTTTTTTTTTGGACAAAAATTTATTCCAGTCTCGTCCCATTGAATATCCTATCCCATCTCATTAATCTAAACAATCCCAAATGTAAATGAATAAGTTTTGACATTATTTTTCTTTTAAGGATCCATCATAATCCAATATAGCAAAAATTCTAAATAAATATGAAGTAGACTAATCAAATAATAGTTTTATTTTGAGTACATGCATATTTGAATACAATTGTATGCTAACATTTTTTAATTACTTGTTTACTTTTATTGCATATTAATAGTAAGATTTACACTTCAAAAATTATAGATTTGGATAGTAATAAACTTATATTTTGATTATAAAAAAAAATGTAAAAAAATAAATTTTAATTGTGGCTTTTGGCTGATAGTTCACTTTCTAATTATATTACTTTTATTGTTTAATTTTAGCCTTTAGGTTTCAACTTTGAACGTTACTTAAGTTAAAATTATAAAATAATTAAAAATTTAAAATAATTTTAAGATTATATTATTAATGGAATATACAGGATGGGACGGGATTTTATAGCTGGTCTTTCTCTGGTCCCACAAATAAAAGTAGTACTTATTTTTTGTCCTTATCCCATCCCACTTTAATCTGGGATGTAAAAATATGTTCCAATCCTATCCCAAACGGGACGAAATTCCACAAGATTCCATTTCAATAAGAAAAATTGCCATCTCTACTCATAAGAGCTCTACTTATTGAATCAATTGGGCTAAATTTAAGAAGAAAAAAAAGAAATTATTCTAATTTGTGTTTATTTTGGAGTTGTTTTAGATATTACAAAATCTATGTTGTATCTTTTGTAGTTATTCATAAAGGGAAATATTGGATTAAATAAGTCAACTAAGGTAGGCGTGGTCATATGCTTATCAAGGTTGACCTGGATAAAGCTTATGACTGTCTCAGCTGGGAGTTTGTACATGAGACGCTGCGTGAAGTTCGCCTGCCGTCTGACCGCATTTGCTTAATTATGGAATGCATTACTTCGGCTACTATGCAAATTTTATGGAATGGGGAATGCACTGATAGTTTTTCTCCATCAAGAGGCCTAAGACAAGGTGATCCAATCTCGCCATATATTTTTGTAATCTGTATTGAACGCCTTAGTCACGAAATCAATCAAGCTGTTCAAAGCGGGCGCTGGAAACCCATTCGTCTTTCCCGCAGAGGTATCCCTATCACTCATCTTTTTCTTGCTGACGATCTTCTTTTATTTGCTGAGGCTTCATGTGATCAAGCAAAGGGGATTAAGGAGATGCTTAATGCCATTTGCTAAAGCTCGGGTGAGATGGTTGGCAGCCAAAAGACTAAGGTTTTCTTTTCTAAGAATGTCCAGCTCTCGGATAGGAAAAAGATTGGTGAAACGTTTGGCTTTTCGGTCACAAATGATTTGGGGAATTATTTAGTAATGCCGATTTTACATACTAGAGTGACAACAACTATATATAAGGGGCTGTTAGACAAGGTTGAGTGTAGGCTTAGTGGTAGGAATGCCAAACTCTTGTCCTTTGCTGGAAGAGTTACCGTAACCCAGTCCGTGCTACAAGCTATTCCAATTTACTCCATGCAGACAACGAGATTGGCTACTGATATTACTAACAGAATTGAACAAGCTTGGCGGAAGTTCATTTGGTGTGGCACCACTGGCTCTAAAATGCTTCACCTCGTTCGATGGTAGGATGTTTGTAGACCGAAGCTAAATAGTAGCCTTGGATTAAGAAACTTGAGGACTATGAATGATGCTTTGTTAATTAAGCCGGGATGGGGTATTTTATCCTCACCAAATAATTACTGGGTGCAGGTTCTTGATTCCAAGATGCTTTTGATCCGAAGGAGCAGACTCTGAGTCTTCCCACAAAAAACAGCTCATATTTCTGGAAGGCTCTTGGGTAGGTTTGGGGTAAAGTTATTGGTGGCCTGAGAGGGGATGTCAACAATGGCAGGAAGATTCTTTTTTGGTGGGGTAATTGGGTGATGGAGGACAAACCGCTCTATGACGGGTCTCTTGCGACTGTTCCTGAAGGTTTGGTTCATCGGTATGTTTTTGAATTTGCTGACTCAGATGGTGCTTAGAATTGGAACCTTTTCGACCATCTGCTCCCATACCAAGTGCTTCTGATGAGTGCTGCCATTAAGCCTCCTGAGCCTACTAATGAAGATGATCAATTCTACTGGGCTCATTCGAGGTCCGAGAATTTCACGGTTAAATCAGCCTATCAACAACTTGGGAGAAATGTGGCAAATAATGAAGACATGTGCTGGGATCTTATTTGGAAATGGAAGGGGCCGCAGAGAATTCATACATTTCTCTGGCTTGTTGTTCAAGGTAAACTCAAATGCAGGGCTGAGCTCCAGAGGCGTCATGTTAACTTTGATACAGTTTGCCTCGATGCAATGGTGCTGTTGAAGATGTTCTCCATGCTCTTCGGGACTGCGTTGCGGTGAAGAAAATTTGGCATGAACTCCACCCGACTATTGACCAGAACTTTTTCTTTCTTTATCCCTTAGCACATGGATATTCCATAATTTAAAGAATAATGATCTGTGGAACAATCAATGTGGATGGTCTTGCATTTTTGGAGTAGCACTTTGGAGAATTTGGCATTGGCGAAATAAATGTGTTTTTGAAGGTTATGCTATCAGTGCGAATTCTATGGCTATGGATATTATTTCTAGAGCAAATGAGATTCATCGAACACTTGAAACCTTTGATACTATTCAGTACATGAGAGTGGAGAAGTACTTTGGATGGAAGCCTCTTGCTTGGCCTTTTTACAAATTAAACACAGATGGTGCTCGCAAGGCTTCGGGCTTAGCGTCTGCTGGTGGTCTAATTAGAGATGCTAATGGTGGATGGGTTGGTGGCTTTTGTATGAACATTGGGATGTGCTCTTCTACAATGGCTGAGCTTTGGGGACTTTATCAGGGACTTATTATGGCTTGGAACAAGGATATTCGTTTTCTAAATGTTGAGGTTGATAGTTTGTGCGTTCCACAGATCTTGAAGAGGTGAATTGGTGTGGCTAATGCTTCTCTTCCTCTTATTAATGGTATCCTGGAGCTCCTATCTCAAAGTTGGCAGGTCTCAGTGAAGCTTGTCTATCGTGAGAAGAATTGTGCTGCTGATTTCCTGGCGAATTATGCCTTAACTTTACCCCTTGGTCTCCACGTCTTCTCAGATCCCCCCTGGAGTCGATGTTTGGTTGCGTAGTGATAGCTTAGGGACTGTTTTCCCTCGTGTTGTTAAGCCTTAGCGCTTGTGCTAGGCTCATCTTCTATCATAAAAAAAAGTATTATTTTACATATTTAATGTACTAAGCTGTCACAATTTAATAACTTTTATAGTCGTTTGTTATTTTGACATAAGGTAGTGAAAGAATAAAAATATTTACACTTAAACGAATCACCCCCAAGAATTGATACTTGTAATTAGGACTCCACTGGATATTGATCATCTGAGGGTAATATTTATAATTGAATTTCTTTGACTTAATTAATTTAGCAGTCACTCAATCGATTTTTTTCCTTTCACTTCAAAACTATTACTTGACAGTAAGTAATTCTGTCGAACCACAGCTAGAGCAATTACACATACTTCTAATTAGATGCAACTTATTTATCAATTATTTATTTATTTACATAATGAACAAAATCATTCTTCTAATAAGTGCAAGGAAAGTAATTGGATGCCATATTTGCGGAATTTAGCAATTATTTGAGACTTATTTTGCTTCATATCCCCATTACAAATTATGCAACCGATCCCTTTATACAAATCTTTATCGGCCTATTATTTCCAATGGATTAAAAAGCTTTTTAATTAGGCAGTGGAACTCTTTTGCGATACTCTGCTAAAGCCCTCAATGGGAAAATATTCCTGTATCCTGCAAAGTGTAACATGCAGTTTCTCATGAACACTCCCATAATTTCCTGCAATTAAAAACATTAATCAATAATTAGCAAACATTTGATGTCAATCAAGTCAATTGTTTAAGCATTTGATATTATAAGCATCAAGGCCGAAGCATTTTTAAGTGGCCTGCAGCGTTCTTTAACTGGTTACTCAGTTTAAAGGTTTGGGAGAAATAGGGGACTAAAACTTCATTTAGGCCTTCTCTACCCCTACCTTTTAAAAATAAATAAATAAAAATCATTACAAGCACCAATTTTTACCTGTTGCGGGAAGTCTCCATTTTCCAATTGTGAGTTGATCAACAACTTCACACCACAATGAATAGGAGTTGGGTCTCTATCAGCCTATTACAAAATAAAATTTAAATTTAAATTCAGTAGTAACTAAATCTCGTGCTAATCTGAGTCATTGATCTTTTAAAGATTTAGTTTGTATTCATTTATTTTCTTAACCAAGGGAAATAGAAAAATTAACTTGAGTATAGCATAAGCTGACCTGCCCAGCACTAATTAAACCAAGAACTGCCAATGCGGTGTGTACTACTGTTGATTTGTTTCCTTCAAGAGGTGTATATACCTGTATCAACAATGAGAATCAAAAGTCAGCTAAATTATTTTAAGTGCCAGTGTACTATATGAAGAAACTTAATATAAATACATATATGTTATAACTCGCGCCTAACAGTTAAATAGATTTGTCTAGGGACGCACGCGCCTTCACTAGGATTGTGAAATTGCCTTATTTGGGCATGATTTGTAGCTCTCTCCCCAGCCACCATCATCACTTTGTGCATTTAGTAGAAAATCAACTGCTCTCCGAATTGCTAGACAATTGTTGTAAGTCTTGCCAGCAGCTTGCAAGCCTCCAAGAGCAAAACAGGTACCATATATGAAGCAAATTCCCCAATTTCCATACCTATAGATATAGACATGTTTGCTCATCATGTTAATTTCTCTAGCACTTTGATATTGATCAGACAGAAATGTTATAAAAGACTCAATTAGTGTTAAAATAAAAAACAAAATTAACCATGAACCATCAGCAGTTTGTTCGTCTTCAATGTACTGCACAGCTTTGGCGATGAAATTTTCAATCTCCATTTTTCTATGATGTGGGTATAATTTCTTGAACAACATAAAGCTTCGATTGCTGATGCAGTGCATTCGACAGAAGTGCGCTCTACTACAAGGTCCTCCATAAACTCCACCGGATTTAGCCACTGCAGAGGAAAACGGATTACAAAAATTAATGTATCATTTAAGATTCTAATAATAATGCTTTCAATGACAATAAAATTAGGTGTGGATTAATTTGTTACCTCCAACAACAACGAGGCTCCAGCTCGTTCCCAAACTGCTAATCCACCTGTTTTTTCATCCTACAATAAGTTATAAGGTTATTGAAGGCTATTGAACTAATGAAAATTACAAGAAGGATAAATTTCTGATCATTCCCTCATGAATTGACTATTTTTTAATTGTTCTTGTTATTTTTAAAAAACTCAAATTATCCCTATATGTCATCAAAAGATAGGCTGATAGGAGAAAAATAGGGATCGGTTGATGAAATTTTTTTCCTTTTGTATTCATAATAAAAACGGAAGATAAATTGAGGTTATGAAAAATAAAGAGAGCAAATTGAAGATCGTTAAGTCATGAGAGAGTAATCCAAAATTAACACTACAAGAACTGTCATACAACTTAAATGTTACCTGAAGAAAGAGTAAGAAATTAACAGCATCATATAGTCTCTCAGGTTCCATTTTCTCGCCAACAATTTCTAGTGACATCAGTGAGAGTTGTAGGACACACTATGAAGATACAAGAAACTTTTGTTAGGAAAACCATGATTGGCATAAAAGATTTGGCTTTAAACTAGCTTTAAGTGGTTGAAATAAGATATAGAGCTACCTTCAAACCTTCTGCAGTACAGCCTGAAACTTGCCATCCATGATCTTGATCCGAAAATGAGCATGCTCCTTTAGAAAAGTATCGAAAGTTGCCTCTGTAGGCACCTACTGGATTATCCCTAATCTGGATCCGAAAATCCCTAATCTTAAAAAATTTCAAATGGAATGTTTGAATAAAGCGCCAAATAAATTGGAAGGGCCGGAAAAGCAAAAATAGCATGCATATTACGCTATTAAATAATGCTTGTAGGATTTGATTATGAAACCTGAGCTTTTTTCAAGTAGTCGTGTCCTTTAGCGAGTACAGGTTCAACTTCATCAACAATATTGCAAGCAATCAAAGCTTGAAGACCAAGAGCAGTATCCATGTTTGGCTGCCAAAAGTCTGCACAAGGATGGGAATAGAGTCAAATTTGGCTATATATATTGTTAACATGTTAGTTCTGTTGTGGCCAACCTGAGTAATGGAGTAGTAACCTGAACTTTCATTCCATCTTCCCCGAGCCAAATGTTATCTGCAATCCTATTAAGATGCTTCTTAAACGCAATTCCGCTTGGATCTTCAACCCAACAAGCAAGCATACACAATGGCTGTTCAATTCGAGAGTGGTAACTGTGAGTGTCAATTGGTTCATCAACGGTACACGTACAAATTGAAAGCTGATACATATTTTACTTTTGTTCTGCATTATGGTAATAACAATATTACCTTTTCAACACAGCCTATGGTAATGTACCGACTGCTGTGATCTTCGTAATGAACGAACTTCATTGTTTCTTTTAAAGCCTTCTGTCTGATAAGCTTGTTCTAAGGCCAACAAGTTAGGAGAGGCTCGCTAGCTTAAAGAATGGGGATAGTAGAGATCCTTCTGTAATAACAATCTCGCAAATTTAATAACACTTGATTAAGATAAAAGCATGGATGGGTATATATCAAAATATAACAAGAATTTTAAATGTTAATAAAATCACCTTTGCGCAGAGACGGCGAACTTTTCTCCAGTTGATTTCAGTGTAAGGCTGAGTGTGTAGTGCTGCCCTCAATTGTTGAATAAGTGGGGTGATTGGACCAACAAACCTTTTCCCATATAAGTAAGACACAGGCAGGTAAACCAGTTTACAATAGGACCACATTTTTGCTGCATTTATAAGTAATGTAGCTTTTCAGAATAACTGACCGTCAAAGAGACAAGCAAATCCTCTGCCCTGAACAGAGGTTTCTATTGAATTATAAAATGTACATACATGTATGAAGTGGAACAAAAGAAGAAAGGATCCAGAATTCTGGGGATATTGGGTTGGCGCCAGACCATTCAAATATTCCAAGCAACTTTAGATCACAGTGTGACAGAACAAAACAAAGAAAAGAATGGAAATTAAAATTTTGATCATTAAATATTTCTTGGCATGTAAGTCACTAAAATTCATATGTGATAAATCTTACTGAAAGCCAATTCTTTCCCCAAGAGGAAATGCATGTGACACCTCCATGGTCCTGAATCCATTTACGTGCCCTAGCACAAGCATTGTTTTCGCCATCATTGGGTCCTAACCCAAGTAAACGCATACAAAGGTAACTGAAAATTGTTCCAAACATGTTGCTTGGACCCTCTACATGTATTTCCCAGCCACCATCTTCATGTTGTGTTCAAAAGCTTAAAATGAACAGATAATTTTGTTTGGAAGCTGAAAAAATGAAATAGAATGTTCTAGATTTCTTTCATTTCAATTACACTTACACATGATGATCATAGTAGTATTTATACTTGCTACTTACAAAATTAAACCAGAATCAAAACAAGGTTGACAATTGTAACAGAATCAAAAGCATGCTTAACAAATTAGCTGAGCTGGCATATACTCTTAACTAACAATGCTGACTGGATCTTCAGCTGCACGTGCTCAGTGTGCATCTCCTTTGTATAAAGCATGTGCTTCCTTAACAGTCCCCCTCAAACTCAAAGGGCATGGATGCACATTGAGTTTGCTTCTGAAGTAGTTGAAGTGGATGAAAGTGAGGGTTTTGTTAGAACATCTGCAACCTATTCATTACTTGCAATATAACTGATTTCAAGCTTTTTTGCAAGCACCTTGTCTTTTATAAAATACATGTCCAACTCAATATGTTTAGTTCTTGAGTGATAAACAAGGTTCCTTGCCAGCTCTGTTGCACTAACATTATCACACCAGATTGTAGGTACTGATGCGCATCTAATTTTAAGCTCACTGAATAAGGACTGAATCCATGTGATTTCTGCACTTGTAGAGGCTAGTGCTCTATACTCACTTTCTGCACTTGATCTAGTAACAATTGATTGCTTCTTTGATGACCAAGATATCAAGTTGCTTCCTAGATAAATACAATATGCACCTATTGACCTCCTATCATCAATATCACAAGCCTAGTATGCATCAATGTACCTTATAATCTTCATTTCTCCTCCAGCTAAAAATCTTAGACCAAAATCTTTAGTTTCTTTTAGATATCTGCGAACCCTTTTGCAAGCTAGGCCATGTTGAATTGTTGGAGCTGACACATACTGGTTTAGTTTATTAACTGCAAATGCAATTTCTAATCTGGTCAAAACTAAATATTATAAGCCTCCAACAATGCTTATGTAATTTGTCACATCTTCAATATACTGTCCTAAATGATCTTTAGCTTCTTTCTGAAGTTTAGATCCTGCAACCATTGGAGTATCACAGCCTTTGCATTCCCGCATATTAGCTTTATTCAGCAAATCTCTAATGTATTTCTTTTGGGATAGATAAATACTATCCTTGGCATAAGAAACTTCTATTCCAAGGAAGTATGAAAGCAATCCCAAATCCTTTAAGGCAAAGACTTTGCTGAAGTCATAGACAAATTTTTCCAATTCTTGAGTGTTAGGACCAGTGATTAAAATATCATCAACATATATCAAAATCAATATAATTGATCCTTGAATCTCTTTAAAGAACAATGAAGTATCAGCTTTAGAATTCTAAAATTTCTAATTTGTAATCAAGCACTCCTTCAGTTTCTCATACCAAGCTCTAGGGGTTTGTTTCAACCCATACAATGCCTTTCTCAGTTTACACATATGATTTGGTTTCTGCAGATTAACAAATCCCTTAAGTTAGTACATGTTGACATCTTCAATTAGTTCTCCATTTAGAAAAGCATTATTGACATTTACTTGCCTTATTATCCACTTATTCATTATGTCCAAACTCAATACAATTCTCATTGTACATGCATTTATAACAGGACTGAAGGTCTCAAAATAATCAACACCTTCAGTTTGCTGAAAACCTTTTGCAACAAGTTTGGCTTTATATTTTGCTATGCTTCCATCAATGTTTTGTTTAACCCTAAACACCCATCTATTTTCAACAACTTTGCACTCAGCTGAAGGTGGCACCAATGACCAAGTTTCATTCTTAATTAAGGCTTCATACTCATCTCTCATTGCTTGGTACCAATTCTGATCATTAAGAGCTTCTTGAACTGAGCTAGGTTCTTAATTAAGTAGAATAGCAGTGTATAGTTTTGGTTTAAAGATATCAAATTTTGATCTGGTGATCATTTTATAAGATGGCTGTTGTGAAGTGAGATTTCTATTCTGATTTTGTTCTATGGTTTGTAAAATGATTGGTTGTGGCTCAGGTTGTGTTTGAGTTTATTTAGGATTTTTTGGTGGTAAATAGGATAAGGATGACTTAGATAAAGAATAGTTTGATTGTTCTTGTTGATGCAGAGTATATGTATGTGCAAATACATAAGGTATTTGTTGATTCTCTGCTGATCTTGCTGAGTGAATATCTTGAAAGTTGCCACTAAGTAGAGGTAATGTGGATAGATTGTATATTTGCTACTGAGTGAAGTTTGACACTGGTGTTTCAGGTTTTGTGATGTTCTCAGATGAAGTAAAAACACTGTTTGTTGAATATGGAAACACATTTTCATAAAAAACAACATGTTTGAGTATATGAACTTGCCCTGAACTTGTTAGACACTTGTAACCTTTATAAGTTGTACTATAGCCAGTAAAGATACATTTACTTGTATGGAATCAAACTTTTTTTTGTTAAAGTCTCTCAAATATGGATAACAAAGACAACCAAAGCATTTTAGAAAGGTATAATCTAGTTTGTGTCCAAATAGCTTTTCATAAAGAGATGCAAATCTTAGGATAGGTGTCGGTAGCCTATTTATGTGAAAAAAAGTTGTATGAACAGCATCTCACCAAAATTTGAATGGAAGATGGGCTTGAGCTAAAAGGGTTAATCCAAGCTCAACTATATGTCTAAGCTTTCTTTCAACCAAACTATTTTGATGATGAGTATATGGACATGAGTGTCTAAAAATGATTCCATTTTAATTTAGAAAATCAGTAAATACTCTATATTCTCCCCCCTAGTCTAACTGTAACATTTGACTGTTGTGTTGAATTGATTTTCTACCTGAACCTTAAATAATTTAAACACTTCAAATGCTTCTGATTTGAGCTTTTATGGGTAAATCCAGGTATATCTACTATAATCATCAACAAAGTTGATAGAATATCTGAATCCATTTCTGGATACTATTAGTAAAGGTCCCCAAAGATCAATATATATCAGTTCTAACACCCTTTTGGTTTTGGTTAGGGTTACTGGAAAATATTATTTGTGAACTTTCCCTAATTGACAGGCTTTACACAAAGATGACATAGATGATAAAATAGCCCTTTGAAAGACTTTAAATTGTTTGCAAGTTTTAAGTAAATGCATCAATATCATTGGATTTGGATGACCAAACCTTTTATGCAACAAAATCATTTCATCAGGTTTTTGGTTACAATTATTTGAAATTGAATAATGACATGTTTTAGCAAATTCATTACAATTCTGATAAATGGAGGACACACTTGAAAATGACAACATAGAACTTGGTTTATTCAACTGAAGAAGAGATGAGAATGAGAAATAGGTGATGAGGATAAAGAATCAGGTTTCAACAACAACTTGTAAAAACCTTTCTCAGCAAGGCCCCACAGAAGAACTTGTCCTTTCATGTCCTTCACAAGACATATATTTCCATAAAATTCAACAGATAGAGAGTTATCATATGTAAGTTTTGATATGCTTAACAATTTTTTAGTGATTGAAGGGACTAGTAACATATCTTTAAGTGCTATGGTAGTTAGTGTGGGTGTGTGATTTGAAGCTTTAAATGTCAGAAATGTATGCCCAACATGAGAGATAGGTAAGCCTTTACCATTTCCAATAATGAGCTGATCAATACCTTTATACTTTTCTCTAAGATGCATATTCTCTATGTTGTTTGTCAAATGATAAGTTACTCCACTGTCTAAATATCAGCCATCATCAATAGCTCCTTCATAATTGGCTACAAAATAACTCCAAGTGCATAAGCATTAATTCCAGAGTAATTATTGGTAGCTCCAGAGGCTTGATAAAAATTTGATGGTATATAGTTGAGATTATCATAATCTTTATAATTCTGATAAGAAGTAGAACCATCAAAATTTGCAAGATAGGCTGATCTTAGTCCTTTGGCTTTTCCAAAACCCCTTGGTACAGGCACATAATCTTCAACAAATCTATGCAAACAAATGTCAGCTGTGTGTCCAGGCTTAAAGCAAATTTGACAGGCAATCTCTTCTGTATTACCAGTAATTGTTGTTGTGCAAATTTTATTGAACTCACAAGCATACGAATCTATTGTAGAATAGATCAACGATGACGAGTGTCGATCCCACAAGGAGGTGGATTTTAATTGCTTGTATAATTAATTTTCTAAGTAGGTGATTGAATTTATAATGAAAATGACGTAAGCTATCTATTAATTTAAATTAAAGCGACGGGAATAAACTATTAAAATGAATTGTTTGGATCTCTAATCTGTACTCAATATGCATTATCGGCTTAACATTCATTATTAGTACTAATTAAATCATGAATGGGGATTTTCCACTCCTCATGAACCTTACTCTAATAGATATGGTGCTAAGTGCTTCCCGTGCCAAATAGTAATAACCATGCCTAGGGAGACAGTTATACCAGCCGATATCTAGACAAGATTATTACTATCTGTCTACAAAAAGTCAAAACATCCACATAAATTAGAGGGGAAGAAAAAGTAAATTTACCAAATTAAGCCCATTGAGTATGTTGAGACTTCATCTTCAACCCAAAGCTTGAAAGAAAATTAGCTACTCATAATTGAACTATGGGTAAAATGGAAATTTTATTAAAATACGTAGAAAATACAAGATGAAGATGAGATTACAGAAAATGAAACTCAAAAATGGATTCAGGGGTGTCAAATTAGAGGGGTAGCCCCCTTTCTATAGATACAATGAGTAAATCATAGCCATCGGATTAAAACAATTTAGACGCTCATGATTGCGCCACGTGGCAAGTTCTTATTGGATGGAACACATCATCAGGGCTATCATTCCGTGTATATGCATGTACCGTACGCACATTTTTTTAGTCCACTAATATACTGCCTCGTCACCGGTCAACGCTACATGAGCATTTTAGTCCAATAGGATTGTGACACGTCATGAGTCAACAACACATCATCAGTCAATGCCACATAAGTGGTCAATGCCACATCATTTGTCCAATTAAATGCCGTCACATCATCGTACAGTGCCATGTTATCGTAAAGTACATGTGAACAGTCTCGTGAACAGTGCCGTGAACAGTGCCGTATATGTGAACAGTACCATTTATCTTTTTAGGCTCTTCCTAAGGTTTTCGATTGTCCTGAGTTCAAAATTGCTGTCCGTTTTTCTATATGATCTCTTGTTCATTGTGAAATGACCATAATGTCCCCTAAAATACATAAAATACTTAATTAAAATAAAACATACATAATTAAATCACAAATGACTTAAAAACATAAAAGTAGGGATGTTAGTGAGATTTAGAGTGTAAAATGATGATTTTCTCCAATATAAATACACACTTTTTAGCACTCAACACACCCCCCAACCAGCTTGTTGCTAGTCCCTAGCAAATTAAGCAAAAACAAAATTCAAACAAAAATAATGATTATTTTTTTTAAAAACAGTCGTATTTATTCAATCAAATTAATGATAACAATCAAATAAAAGTATAAGCATTATCTTCAATCTAAAGAAATATCATCCCCACATCAGCTTTCCACATGAATCAGTCCAAAAAACTTTGTCACAACTACAGTAATTGAGTCACTTTCAAGAATGACATGTCAAACCCCAAAATCTCACCGGTAAGAGTGATACTCTTACAAAGAAATTAAACAAAAAAATAATCACTCCAGTAAATGGTAAATTGAGTGAAAATAATAAAGAATTAATATCACAAACTCTCACCAAGGTGACAGAAATATGCTCTCAGCTTAGAAATAGTATAATTTTAATCAAACCAATGTATTCATGATTCTTTCTTTTTTTTTTTAATATGTATTACCACATCTTTTCAGCCCATATAACTAGTTTCTATTTCAGACTATAGTTCCTTAAAATCAAGAAGGACTTTTATTAGGATGTAACGTAGGCTAGGGAAGTGGCTAACAAAGAAGAGATAATAGAAAAAATAAAATATATATTTAAAAAATAGAGGACTTTGGAGATCGTTAGGTGCTTTTCACTTGAATTCTCTTTTCTTTTCTTTTTCTTTTTTCTTTTTTCTTTTTTTATTTATACACACACACACACACATATATATATATATATATATATATTTTTGATAGCACCTTTTTTGTGAATGCAAAATTATCTCTATTTTTAAACATAAATGGGTGGTGGGAAATACAAAATACAAGGTGATACTCCACATTGGAGTAGGACAAGATAATAGGTTACTAAAGAAAAAAAAAATTTTAAGGCTTAAAGGGGTTAACTATGGATACATATTAATAGTGTTGGTTGGAAAGACTCAAACGGACCAAAGATGACCTTTCTGTCATCTTTGAGGGTTCTAAATAATCTTCCATATCCATTAGTTAGATGGACCTTCAGATGTAGCAACACACTCTTTTTTTAGAGAACATTAACTTCAAGGAAATCTAGGGATAATGTATAAAACAAGGAAATCTAAGCTTAATGAAGAATGGGCAAAAAGGGTTACTCTCTAAGAAAAATGACAGGCTCAAAAACTCACTTGGAATTTATTATGACATGTGCATTCTTTCAAGCAACTTATATTTGTCTCCAACATCAACATGTAGAGTAACAAACATGGTGTAACATAACTCAAAACCAAAGATAATACAAATACTAAAATTTGAAAGTTTTCATGTCATCTAATGTAAAAAGGTCACACAAAAAATATATATATATATATATTTATAAATTCTACCCCCAAACCTATTCTAGTCATGAAAATTATGCATGCAAAACGGTGAAAATAGAAAAATTAATTGGTAAAAAAAGTTAGAAAGATCACACTTAAAATGATTGTCGAAGCTTAAAAGAAATGTTTGGATTTTTTTTTATAAGAAGATGTGTTTCTAGAGTAACTACACTCCATATTCAGCCATCTTCGACTCAAAAATTTAGCCACAGTTAGTTTCTACAACAAAAATCAGTAAAAACTACACAAAGATTGAGATATTCCATAGTTGTCAACTATTCCCTCCCCCCAACCAGAACAAAACATTGTCCTCAATGTTTAAAAGAAAATAGGGTTTAGAAGATATCACCTAAGTGCTGCATCACAGAAGAAAATATTTACAAGCGGAGAGTTAAATCTAATTTACACTTCTTACTATGGCTACTGTTACCATCATTAGTTGACCATTCCAACACAAGGGTCTTGGGATCTGTCTCTGGTCTATAAGCTTGTAACAGATCAAGTAATTCATTAGTAGTATGAGCACAAATAAAGATTTTTTTCGTTGTGAAATGGATGAAATGGTTTTTTATTGCATGGTTAAGAAATGTGATAAAGCCATCATAAAAGTTATTGACATTTAACAAATCGATGGGTTTCTGATGAATGTTCAAATGGGCCCAAGATGCTAATGTGATTAGTGTTTCTAGAGTTGCAAGATCTCCTGGTAGAAAAATAAAAGCATTAGTATGATTTAGCATTTTAGTTATTCTTTCTTGCATACCTGAGATGACTAACTCTTCTCCAGTTTGTGAGTCAGACAAACAACCTAATAGTTTTAGGCTTCTTGGGATGATGCCTAACACTTGGCTCCCTCTAACATAAGCAGCTTCTGAGACCAATTTTGATAACCCTCGGTCACCTCCTCCATATAGCAAATGTAAATTTCTTTCTGCTATGCGTTGACCAAGATCTATGGCTTCCTCAATGAACTCTTTATGTTTGCAATAGTTAAACCCAGAGAGCACATAAATGTTCTTGAATTGTTTATTGGAAGTAGCTGCCATTGGAATGCTTTAAAAAAAAAATTGTTAATGCTAAAAAAAATCATATTTAAGGATCTTTGTGACAATGGTTCACAATTGTTTATGAAGTAGCATGCTTGTGTCAATTAACGCGTAAAGCACATGGCTCGAGAGTCAAAAAGAAAATAGTAAAAAGAAAAAGCAAACGATTATTAAAGACAAAAATGAAATTGATAAAACAACAGTGAAATAAAACAACAGTAAAAGGATATTTACAGGTAGTTGTGATTGTGGCTCACATCTTCCTCTGGTTTTACATCTAAAAAAGGCTTGAACGCCCTCTATGGGTCGAAGATAGACTTCCCATCCAATTTTCTTATAAACTGGCAAATATGGTTGTTTATAGTCAGATTCTTAAGACTATATTGGACACGCTCTTTCCGAAACAATGGCCATAATTGGAGAATTGCTCTTTGCATATATCCACTGGGATGCGTTTCAAGAGACAAAAGGACATTATCCAATGACTCTTTATTCAAGCCATCCCTAATGAATTGAATCTTATCTTCCCTGTTATCAGACATCATTTCGAAAGAACAAGGATTTTTATCGCATTTCATCCTGGCACACTTATGACAATCAACATGAAGTTTTGAGCTCTTCTTTTTCTTGAGTAATTTCCTTTACCACAACCAAGCATGTATGCAATAAGTTTAGGAGGTAACTCACCTACCAAACGTACTTTGGCCTCAATTAACCAACGGATGTCAGCAAGAATGTTATTTCTTATAAGCAATCGTATGTGTTCGGACCAAGTTTTATAGATTGTAAGGAATGCATTTTGAGGAAGTGAAGGAAATCACTTGTGAAGCTTTGCTAGAATCGCGTTTCTGTCCATACTTTCTTCTCAGAATATCAGTTGTTATGGGAAACTAAAGTAACCGACTTTGATTGTCATTGAGTACCGTTATCCGCCATTTAACTGGGATAACAAACTAAAGAACACAAAGAAGAAAAGAAAAGAAAAAAAAAATAATTTCACAATCGTCCTCTTATTGAATTTACCTCAAGTTCTATTTGGGTGTCTTTGATACCTCCCTTAATTTCTCTGAGTTGTCTTTCTAGATCTTCAACGTGGGATACCAACTATGGAGGTTGTAGCTTCCAAAAACGATGTGTTTTACAAAATCATATCTGGCTTCTCAAATGAGATTGTACACGTTGAAGTTGTTTGAGAAGGTTTAAGAGGATCTGTCTAGGTAAGGCACACATTATTAGAAATAATAAAAGAAAACTAAATGATTAAATAAACACACTTTCACAAAAATTTAAATCACTAAAAAGAAGAAAGAAATAAGAAAAAATCTCAGTTCAAGTTTGGCGGGTCACTCAAATTGATTTCGTTGTCTTTTTCATGCGGTTGGTATTCTAGATATGGCTTTAATCTTTGACCATTAACTTTAAAAATTACACCATTCTTTGCATCCTTAATTTCAATTGCTTCATGAGAAAAAACAGTGTGGATTATAAAGGGACCAGCCCATCGAGAGCGTAACTTACCTGGGAATAGGTATAAGCGAGAATTAAATAAAAGTACTTTCTGACCTGGGGTGAAAGATTTTCTTATAATTTGCTTGTCATGAAAGATTTTCATTCGCTGCTTATAAATCTTGGCATTTTCATATGCTTTATTACAAATTTTTTCAAGTTCTGCTAGCTGTAATCTTCTTTCTGAGCTAGTTTGCTGCATGTCAAAGTTGAATTTCTTGATGGCCCAATATGCACGATGCTCGAGTTTCACAGGTAGGTGGCAAGCTTTTCCATGTACTAGCCTATAGGGTGACACCCCAATCGGGTTCTTGAAAGATGTTCTATATGCCCATAATGCATCATTTAGTCTTAATGACCAATATTTTCTATCTGGTCTCATCATTTTTTCTAATATGTGCTTTATTTCTCGATTGAAGATCTCAACTTGGCCATTAGTTTGAGGATTATATGGGGTTGCCACTTTGTGAGTAATGGAATACTTTGTCAAAAGAGCTTTGAATGATTTGTTACAAAAGTGGGCTCCACCATCACTGATTATTGCTAGAGGGAATCCAAAGCGTGAAATAATATTGCTTTTCAAAAATCCGATCACCACCTTGTGATCATTGGTTCTACATGGAACTGCTTCTTTCTATTTCGATACATAGTCAATAGTAACCAATAGGTATTGATGGCTAAAAGAAGGGGGAAAGGGTCCCATAAAGTCGATACCCCATACATAAAAAATCTCAACCACTAAAATTGGGTTTAGTGGCATCATGTTCATTCGCATAATGCTCCTCATTCGTTGACATCTATCACATAAAGAGAAAAAAATGTAAGCATCTCGAAATACAGTTGGCCAATAGAAACCACATTGTAAAATTTTAGTAACTATTGTCTTAGTGCTGAAATGGCCTCCACGAGCTTATTCATGGCAGAATGAAATGATATTTTGAAATTCACTTTCTGGAACACATCTTCTAACAATTTGATCTGCACAATACTTGAACAATTAAAGGTCATCCTAAAAGAAATCTTTATTTCCGCAAAAAATTTGGCCTTGTCCTGATTAGTCCAATACTCCGGAAGTTTACTTGTAACAAGATAGTTAACTATATCAGCATACCATGATAATACTTCCACACTCATCAATTGTTCATTTGGAAATTATTCATTCAATTGTAATGGTTTTGTAATTGTATCAAAATTGAGATGAGAGAGATGGTCTGCCACAACATTTTCTATGTCTTTCTTATCCTTGATTTCAAAATTAAATTTCTGCAAAAGTAACACCCAACGAAATAGTCTAGCTTTTGTATCTTTCTTTATGAGAAGATATTTAAGGGCAACATGATCTGTGAAAACAACTATTTTACAACCAATGAGATAAGATCGAAATTTAACTAATGCAAACACTACTGCTAGCATTTCTTTTTCAGTGGTTGAATAGTTTAACTATGCATCATTCAATGTCATACTAGCATAGTAAATGACATAGAGAATTCGATCAACTCTTTGTCTTAATACTGCTCCTACTGCTTAATCAGATGCATCACACATGAGCTCAAATGGTAAGTTCCAGTTTGGGGGCTGAATGATAGGTGATGATGTCAACAACTGCTTTAGTTTCTCAAATGCCACAAGACATGAATCATCAAAGACAAAAGGTGCGTCCTTAGCAAGTAAAATCTTTAATGAAACATCTATAAAAGCCTGTATGCCCAAGGAAAGATCTTACTTCTCTAACTGTTTTAGGTGGAGGAAGATTGGAAATGAGATCCATCTTGGCTTTATCAACCTTAATACCTTTGCTTGAAATGATATGACCGAGAATAATACCTTATTTTACAATGAAATGACATTTCTCCCAATTTAAGACCAAATTCTTCTCTATGCATCTCTATAAAACTAGTGTTGGATGATGTGAACATTGATCAAATGTATCACCAAAAATAGAAAAGTCATCCATAAAGACTTCAAGGAATCATTCAACCATATCAGAAAAAATGCTTAACACACATACATCGTTGAAATGTAGCAGTTGCATTACATAATGCAAATGACATTCTGCTATATGCAAAAGTGCCAAAAGGGTAAGTGAAAGTAGTTTTCTCTTGATCTTTTGATGCTGTGGGAATCTGATTATATCCTGAGTAGCCATCTAGAAAGCAATAAATTCATGACCTGCTAATCTATCAAGTATTTGATAGATAAATGGTAAAGGAAAATGGTCTTTACGTGTGACAAAATTCAACTTTCTAAAATCAATGCATACACACCATCCTGTAGTCACTATAGTAGGTATTAATTCATTTTCAGCATTAGTAACTACTGTGACTCCTGACTTTTTAGAGACAACTTGCACAGAACTGACTTATGAACTATCAGGGGTAAATGATACGTACATCTAATAGTTTAAGGACTTAAGTTCTAACAACTTCTTTCATATTAGGGTTCAACTGACGTTACATTTCTCTGGTAGGTTTAGCATTTTCATCAAGGTGAATATAATGCATACAGTCCACTGGACTTATACCTTTTATATTTGCTATGGTCTATCTTAATGCTCCTTTGTACACTTTTAAAACTTCCAACAACTTACCTTTTTGTTCATCATTTAGGGATAATGAAATGATTACTAGCAGAGTGCTTTCTTCTCCCAAGAATGCATATTCCAAAGTGTCGGGTAATGGTTTGAGCTCAAGTTTTAGTGGTGATTCTGATGATGGGCTGAGTTTCTTCTCTGATGGTGCTAGTTGTTCCATTCTTGACTTCCATTTATTAGTGTCCACGGATGGTGCTGGTGAGTGTTAGAAAGTGTGTATTTATAATAGAGAAAATCATCATTTTACACTTCAAGTCTAACTAACATTCTATTTTTATGTCTTTAAGTCCTTTGTAATTTAATTATATATGTTTTATTTTAATTAATCATTTTATGTATTTTAAGAGAAATCATGGACATTTCACAATGAACGAGAGATCAGAAAGAAAAAACGGACAGCAATTTTAAACTCAGGACGGTCGAAAACCTTAGGAGGAGCATAAAAAGATAAATTGTATTATTCACATATACGGTATTGTTCACGGCACTATTCACCTATACTGTATGATGACGTGGCACTGTACGATGATGTGGCGGCATTTGATTGGATGAATGATGTGGTATTGACTGATGATGTGTTGTTAACTGATGACTTATCATGATCCTATTGGACTAAAATGCTAATATGGTCTTGACCGACGACGTGGTAGTATATTAATGGACTGAAAAAATGTGTGTACGGTACATGCATATACCCGAAATGACAGCCCTGATGATGTATTCCATCCAATAAGAACTTGCCACGTGGTGCAATCTTAAGTGTCCAAATTATTTTAATCCAATGGCCATGATTTACTCATTATATCTATAAAAATGGGGCTCTCCCCCCTTAATTTAACACCCCTGAATCTATTTTTAAGCTCCATTTTCTGTAATTCCATCTCCATCTTGTATTTTTTGCTTATTTTAATAAAATTCCCATTTTACCATTGTTCAATTATGAGTAGCTAATTTTCTTTCAAGCTTGGGTGGAAGGTGAAGTCTCAACATACTCTAATGGCTTAATTTGGTAAATTTACCTTTTCTTTCCCTGTAATTTATGTGAATGTTTTGACTTTTCATAGACAGATAGTAATAATCTTGTCTAGATATCGGCTGGTATTACCGTCTCCCTACGCAAGGTTATTACTATTTGGCACAGGAAACACTTAGCACCATATCTATTAGAGTGAGGTTCATGAGGAGTGGAAAATCCCCCTTCATGATTTAATTGGTACTAATAATGAATGTTAAGCCGATGGTGCATGTTGAGTACAGATCCGGAGATCTAAGCATTTCATTTTAATAGTTTATTCCCGCCACTTTAATTTAAATTAATAGATAGCCTACATCATCTTTCATTATAAATCCAACCACCAACTCATAAAATTAATTCTACATGCAATTAAAATTCACCTCCTCGTGGGATCGACACTCGTCACCGTTGATCTATTCTAAAATAGATTCGTTCGCTTGCGAGTTCAATAAAATTTGCACAACAAGTGCTGAATCAAGTAAGGCGTTAACCTTATCTATTGATCTGTCAATATCAAAATTCAAACCAAAGAGAGTTGAACATGTTTGTAAAGGGTTATCACTAAGGTGTGAAAGAAAAGTATTATCAACTAATTCTTCTATTAAATCCACATCAACAATTCCATCATCTGCATTGTGAGGTTGTTTGACAATGTTAAAGATATTTAGCTCCATCGTCATATTGCCAAAGGACAATTGCATTTTTCCAGTCCTGCATTGAATGTGAGCATCGAAAGTTGCCAAAAAATGTCATCTTAGGATAATGGGAATGTGCTTCCTTGAATCCTAGACTGGTTGAGTGTCAATTACAATGAAATCAACAGGAAAATAAAACTTATCTACCTGTATAAGCACATCCTCCACAATACCACGAGGTTTTTTCATGGACTGATCTGCAAGCTGTAACACCACTAGAGTTGGGTATAATTCTCTCAGTCTAAGTTTCACAAATACTAAGTAAGGTAACAAATTTACACTAGCTCCTAAGTCCAACAAAGCATTCTCAATTGTGTGGTTCCCTATACTACATGAGATGGTGGGGGAGCTGGGTCTTTGTATTTTAGAGGAATTTTATGTTGAAGTATAGAACTCACGTTTTCTGTTAAAAATGCCTTCTTTTGAACATGAATGTTTCTCTTTTTAGTACAAAGGTCTTTAAGAAACTTGGCATATGATGGCACTTCTTTTATAGCGTCAAGCAAAGGAATGTTAACATTTACCTGTTTAAAGATTTCAAAAATCTCACTTGTGGACTTTCCTTTCTTTGCTTTAGCTAACCTTTGAGGAAATGGAGCTTTGGGAACGTATTCTCGTGGGTTGGTTTCTTCTTTCTCCTCTTATGATGAGTCATCTGCATTTACCAGTACAATTTGAGTTGTTTTTGTCACCAGCATCTCCACTTTGTTGTCGACTTCTTTTCCTTTTCGCAAGGTCATGACGGCTTTAACCTCCCCATGCTGTTGAGGTGAATTGGTACTGGTTTCATGCACTCCTTTAGGATTAAGCACTGGTTGACTTGGGAATTTGCCTTTCTCAACAGTCATTGCCAAAGTTTGAATTGAATAAGCAAGCTGTCCCATCATTTTTTCAAGGTTTGAAATTGATTGGGTTTGTGAGTTGAAGCATGGTCTTATCTCATTTCGCAGTTCCTTAATGGTGCGGTTTTGTTGCTCAATTGTGTAGTGAGTAAGATTCTTGAAATTCTGAAATACATCCTCCCATGATCTAGGTTGAGAATAGTTTGGGTTCTGATTGTATGGTCCAAATGGTGGCTGAGAAACTTGAGAATTTTGAGGAATTGGTTGCATTGGTAGAGCTGGAGCTGGAGCTGCTGGTCCATTCTATTGGAATCCTTGAGACCATGAAAAATTGGAATGGTCTCTCCATCTAGGATTATATGTGTTGGAGTAAGGATTGTAGTTTGGTGGCTTTCTCATTACACATATGGCATTGGCTTGATCTGGGTATAAGTCCTGGTCATGTGGCTCTGTCAATTAGTAACTGTTAATGATGCTATTTGTCGGGAAAGACCTTCAACTATCTCTCTGACTTCTTTAATTTCTGAACTTGACTCGCCAATGTGAACCTCATTCACTCCCTTAACTCTTCTAGTATTCCTGAGTGAACGACTCCGTTGTTGGGAATTATCCGCTTGTCGCTGGAAGAAATCTCAAATCTCTGATGCACTTTGTGACATTAGCTCTCCTTCACTTGTTGCCATTAGCCATTCTTGCACATGTAGCAATAATCCCTCCAAAAAGTATTGGCATTAATGCAATTTCTCGTACCCATGATGTGGACACTTTAGGAGTAGCCCATTGAATCGCTCCCATGCTTTGAAAAACTGCTCGTCTTCCCTTTGGGTAAACTCTGAAATTTCCCTGCGAATAGCATTGGTTTTATGCACTGTGAAGTATTTATTCAAAAATTTTGTTACTATTTGTTCCCATGATGTAATGCTATTAGCAGGCAATGCATTGAACCATGAACGAGCTCTATCTTTTAAAGAAAATGCGAATAATCTAAGTTTAACATCATCATCTGAAAAATTTTCATATTTAAAAGTTTGACATATAGCATGGAAATCATTTAGGTGATTATATGGATCTTCATTTTCTAGGCCATAAAATATTGGGAGACAATTTAGCACACTAGGTTTTAATCCAACACTCCTAGCAGCTACATTTGGGTATCTTATGCATGATGTGTTCAAGTTAACTAAGGGATTGAAGTAGTCTTTAAATGGCCTCTCTTCTGGTGCTAGTTGCAAATCCATTTCAATTTTATTTTTAATTACAATGTGTTTGTGTGTGCGAAGTGCTTTTTCTAGTTCAAAATTTATAAGCTCAAGATTAGATAATTATGACCTACGACCATGCATGCAAAGAAAAAAAAATGGTAACAAAATTAATAAAAATAAAGAATAAGGAGAAATTATGATACTAACCTTATCACGCTGTTACAATCTTGCTATAAAAACAAACTAAAGTGCTATTTATATATATATATATATATATATATATATATATATATATATATATATATATATATATATATATATATATATATATATATACGTGAAACAAATTAAAATAAATTAATAAGCTGTTGAACCTGTCAAATTAACAAAATAAAAAAAAAGTAACATGAAAATTAAATTATAAAAATTTAAAGAAAGAAAAATACCTGCCTTAAAATGCAGATTCACTTTTTTTTAATAATAATAAAAAATATTACAAGGAAAAAATAAATAAAGAAAATGAAAATTTATTCTACAAATTAAAATAACTTACCTCCCCAGCAACGGCGCCAAAAACTTGTTGTGCAAATTTTATTGAACTCGCAAGTGCACGAATCTATTGTAGAATAGATCAACGATGACAAGTGTCGATCCCATGAGGAGGTGGATTTTAATTGCTTGTAGAATTAATTTTCTAAGTAGGTGATTGGATTTATAATGAAAATGACGTAGGCTATCTATTAATTTAAATTAAAGCGGCGGGAATAAACTATTAAAATAAAGTGCTTGGATCTCCAGATTTGTACTCAACATACACTATCGACTTAACATTCACTATTAGTACCAATTAAATAAATCATGAATGGGGATTTTCCACTCCTCATGAACCTCACTCTAATAGATATGGTGCTAAGTGCTTCTCGTGCCAAATAGTAATAACCTTACCCAGGAAGACGGTTATACCAGCAGATATCTAAACAAGATTATTACTATCTGTCTACAAAAAGTCAAAACATCCACATGAATTAGAGGGGAAGAAAAACTAAATTTACCAAATTAAGGCCATGGAGCATGTTGAGACTTCACCTTCAACCCAAGCTTAAAATAAAATTAGCTACTCATAATTAAACTATGGATGAAATGAAAATTTTATTAAAATACGTAGAAAATACAAGATGGAGATGGAATTACAGAGGAGCTTAAAAATGGATTCAGGAGTGTCAAATTAGGAGGGGAGCCCCTTTTTTATAGATATAATGAGTAAATCATAGCCGTTAGATTAAAATAATTTGGACGCTCAGGATTGCATCACGTGGCAAGTTCTTATTGGATGGAACACATCATTAGGGCTGCCATTTCGTGTATATGCATGTACCGTATGCACATTATTTCAGTCCACTAACATACTGTCACGTCGCCGGTCAACGCCACATCAACATTTTAGTCCAATAGGATCGTGACACGTCATCAGTCAACACCACATCATCAGTCAATGCCACATAAGCGGTCAATGCCACATCATTCGTCCAATCAAATGCCGCCACATCATCGTATAGTGCCACATCATCATACAGTACAGGTCAACAATGCCGTAAACAATGCCGTGTACAGTACCGTATATATGAATAGTACTGTATATGTGAACATTACCATTTATCTTTTTAGGCTCCTTTTAAGATTTTCGACTGTCCTGAGTTCAAAATTCCTGTCCGTTTTTCTATCTGATCTCTCGTTCATTGTGAAATGACCATAATGTCTCCTAGAATACATAAAATAATTAATTAAAATAAAACATAAATAATTAAATCACAAGAGACTTAAAGACATAAAAGTAAAGTTGTTAGTGAGACTTGGAGTGTAAAATGATGATTTTCTCCAATATAAATACACACTTTCTAGCACTCAACAATTGCTTGTGTCCAGAAACACCAAAGAATCCATTTATAGTAAATTGAGATGGAATTATAGGTGTTTGAAGAAAATTAAAACTAGTGTTTGAACCAAATGATTGTCCGCTGCCATATCCACTCCTGAAATTTCCATTATGCATTCTTCCTGGATAATTGATGTTACCTCTGCCAAAATAGTTATTTCTGCTACCAAAGTTTCCAAAATTACCACCATTATATCCTTCCCTTCTGGAATTACCCCTAGGATGAGCATAGAATGCCTTTGGATAGTATGCATTAGTGTATGCATAATTTGCATTAAACAGACCTTTATCATCATGTTCTTACTCTAATATGGTTTCATGTGTAAGCAGCAGTGCATATGCATCATCAAATTCCATTTTAGAACCAGTAATAAAGGTAGCAATATCTCGATACCCTGATCCTAGTCTATTATTGGACTTCTAGCACTGGCAAGTTTGTCAACAATTGATTTCATCTTAATACAGTAATCTTCAACACTTAATGGTTATTTTCTAAAAGTATTCAACTCATATAAAGTTGAAGAACCCTAGCCTCAGATTTCACTCCAAATTTTCTTTCTAAAGTTCTCCAAATGTCAAATGAACTTGCACAATTTATGACTAGACTGAGTGTACCTTCACTAATAGATGACAGCAACCATCCAAAGAGTGTTTAATCTTGTGATCTCCAGTTCTGATACTCAGGATTATCAACCTATTGATTAGATCCATCAACTTTAGTAACCAGAATGCTTTCTTCAGGTGCTGATTTTGTCCCATTGATGAATCCTTCCAATCTATTATCTCTAATTGAAGCCAAAACTTGTGAATGCCATAACAAGTAATTAGAATGATCTAGTTTGATTGGAGTGTTAAAAGAAAATGTGATTTGAGTATCTTGATTTGTTTCTGTTGCTATTGAATTTCTAGATATTGTTTGCTGATTACTAGAACTTGCTCTGTTTGGCTCTGATACCATGTTGAAAAGCTTAAAATGAACTGATAATTTTGTTTGGAAGCCAAGAAAATGAAATAGAATGTTCTGGATTTTCTTTTATTTCAATTACACTTACAGATGATGATCATATTAGTATTTATACTTGCTACTTACACAATTAAATCAGAATCAAAACAAGGTTGACAACTGTAACAGAATCAAAAGCATGCTTAATAAATTGGCTAAGCTGGCATATACTTTTAACTAACAATGCTAATTGGATCTTCACTTACACGTGCTCAGTGTGCATCTCCTTTGTATACAGCAATGGCGATGCTAGGAATTTAATCTAGTAGGGCTAAATTTAAATAATAATATAATTTAAAAAGAGTTAACAAGTAACAAATACCAAAAAAAAAAATTAATTAATATAGTCAATTTAATACATTTATAACTGACTTTGACTTGTTTTCATATGTTAAAAAGATTGTAGAATAACGTTATCATTAAGAGTACAAAATAAATCTTTTTTTATATATACAACAATAATATCACCAATCATTGATCTTTCATCTGATTTCACAGATGATTTTTCACAAAATTCAAAAGTTAGATTTTTTTTACTGTGGTTATGACAACTAGTAAAATCCATAAATAAATTAATAAATACATTTTTTTCTTTTGAGTATGAACTATTTTTCTTGTTAACTTATCAATTCCTTTCAATTTTAAAAATTTCTTCTCAGAACCCACTTCCATAATATAAACATCAAGTTGAATTTTAAGTGCCATAAAATTCATTAAAGTAAAATCATTTAGATAAACTCATTAAGTTAAAGTGTTTCTTTTTTTTTTTTTTGGTGTGTGTAAGGAGAGGTAGGGCTTGAGAAACTTCAAAATAATAATGTTTCTTTAATGGTTGGGAGTGTAAAACTAAATACTTAATATATTGGTTATTTTTAAATTTTAGCAGAGATTTTTATGGTGAATCAGATTAAAAATAAAACAAATATCTCATAAAATTTGTAAATTTTAAAAAATCTAGCTGGGCTCAAGCCCCCCTAGTCCTAATGTGGCAACACCACTAGTATACAGCATGTGCTTCCTTAACATGCTGCAATACAAACAATATCACCACATTAGTACATAAACGTATATAAATGTGTGTGACTAAATTTTAATAAAAAAGCTCAATTTAAGAAAACTAAAAACATTAATTATTCAGCCAGTACCTGATGGTTCTACAAATAGCGAAGAATTTCTCTACGACGCTCAACTGTGAAGATAATATTAAGATGGCCTGTAATGTACGAGTAGAAGACATGAAAATTTTCAAGGTAAAAGGGAAAAAAAATATATTGGTTAATTGTCTAAATTCTAAAGTAACTGAGAAAAGGACAACAACGCTCTGTGGTTTAATAAATTAGTTATGGAGATTCTCTTATTTTTAGAAGTGGTCACATAGACCCCCTTTTTATATTAGATATGTTTTTTTTTTTATCGTGACCCAACTATATTTTATGTAAGCATAATTATCCAAAAAGAATTTTACGTGGCCATTTCTAAAAGCAAAAAAGTTTCCAAAAAGTATTTTGTCAAATCATATAGCTTTTAGCTTTTATGATACTTTGTACTTTTCTAATATCAAAAATTTCACAGAAAAAATCATTTTGGTCGTGAAATAACTATTTATTTTTTATAAAAACTTGACATCAAGAAGTAATAGAGTATTGTAAAAACTGTAAGAAAAAAGCGCCAACCCAAAAAAAAAAAAATTATCGATCAAGTGTCGTTCTCCCTTTCTCAGAATGTGAAGGTGAGGATGAAAAGAAAATACTTACAAATGGAGGAAGAAAAAACATGGGGCCGGCATTTTCAGCATGCCAATGGCCATCGCTAGCTTGTATTGCTGAAAAGTAATGAGCAGCACTCTTCATTGCAATGGTGGCAGTTTCATATCTTATTGCTTCTCCATCCTTTAACTTTACTTGAGGAATTGTTTGTTGTGGACTACAGCCACAACAATTTCACATACTTCTAATTAAATGCAACTCATTTATCAATTATTTATTTATTTACATAATGAACAAAATCATTCTTCTACTAAGTGCAAGGAAAGTAATTGGATGGCCATATTAGTGGAATTTAGCAATTATTTAAGACTTATTTTGCTCCATATCCCCATTACAAATTATGCAGCAGATCCATCTCTTAACATGATTGCATACATGAAAATATATACACAAATTTTATTCGCTTATTATTTTCAATGGAGTAAAAAGCTTTTCAATTAGGCAGTGGAACTCTTTTGCGATACTCTGCTAAAGCCCTCAATGGGAAAATATTCCTGTATTCTGCATAGTGTAACATGCAGTTTCTCATGAACACTCCCATAATGTCCTGCGAATTAAAAAAAATTAATCAATAATTAGCAAACATTTGATGTCAATCAAGTCAATTGTTTAAGCATTTGATATTATAAGAATCAAGGCCAAAGCATTTTTAAGTGGCCCGCAGCTTTTTTTAATTGATTACTTGAGTTTAAATTTTGAGAGAAATAGGGGACTAAAACTTCATTTGAGCCTTCTCTAGCCCTACCTTTTAAAAATAAATAAATAACAATTATTACAAGCACCAATTTTTTACCTGTTGCGGGAAGTCTCCATTTTCCAATTGTGAGTTGATCAACAACTTCACACCACGATGAATGGGAGTTGGGTCTCTATCAACCTATTACAAAATAAAATATAAATTTAAATTCAGTGGTTACTAAATCTCGCGCTAATCCAAGCCGTTAATCTTGTAACGATTTAGTTTGTGCGCATTTATTTTCTTATCCCATGCCAATAGAAAAATTAAAGTGACTAAAGCATAAGCTGACCTGCCCAGCACTAATTAAACTAAGAACTGCCAATGCGGTGTGTACCACTGTTGATCTCTTTCCTTCAAGAGGTGTATATATCTGTATCAACAATGAGAATCAAAAGTCAGCTAAATTATTTTAAGTGCCAGTGTACTATATGAAGAAACTTAATATAAATACATATATGTTATAGGTCGCCCCTAACAGTTAAATAGATATGTCTAGGGACGCACGCGCCTTCACTAGGATTGTGAAATTACCTTATTTGGGCATGATTTGTAGCTCTCTCCCCAGCCACCATCATCACTTTGTGCATTTAGTAGAAAATCAACTGCTCTCCGGACTGCAAGACAGTTGTTGTAAGTCTTGCCAGCAGCCTGCAAACCTCCAAGAGCAAAACAGGTACCATATATGAAGCAAATTCCCCAATTTCCATACCTATATACGTAGACACGTGTTCATCAAGTTAATATCTCTATCGGATAAAAATGTTACAAAAGACTCAATTCGCGTAAAAAAAGAAAAGAAAAAAGAAAAAATTAACCATGAACCATCAGCAGTTTGTTCGTCTTCAATGTACTGCACAGCTTTGGCGATGAAATTTTCAATCTCCATTTTTCTATGATGTGGGTATAATTTCTTGAACAACATAAATGCTTCGATTGATGATGCAGTGCATTCGACATAAGTGTGCTCTACTACAAGGTCCTCCAGAAACTCCACCGGATTTAGCCACTGCAGAGGAAAACGGATTACAAAAATTAATGTATCATTTAAGATTCTAATAAAAAATGCTTGCAATGAAAATAAAATTAGGTGTGGATTAATTTGTTACTTCCAACAACAACGAGGCTCCAGCTCGCTCCCAAACTGCTAATCCACCTGTTTTTTCATCCTACAATAAGTTTATAAGGTTATTGAAGGCTATTGAACAAATGAAAATTACAAGAAGGATAAATTTCTGATCATTCCCTCATGAATTGACTATTTTTTAATTGTTCCCGTTATTTTTAAAAAAGTCTCAAATTATCCCTATATTTCATCAAAGATACGAGAAAAATAGGGATCAGTTGATGAATTTTTTTTTCCTTTTGAATTCATAATAAAAATGGAGGATAAATTGAGGTTTTAAAAAATAAGTAGAGCAAATTGAAAATAATTAAGTCATGAGAGAGTAATCCGAAATTAACACTACAAGAACTGTCATACAATTTAAATATTACCTGAACAGAGAGTAAGAAATTAACAGCATCATATAGTCTCTCAGGTTTCATTTTCTCACCAACAATTTCTGGTGGCATCAGTGAGAGTTGTAGGACACACTATGAAGATACAAGAAACTTTTGTTAGGAACACCATGATTGGCACAAAAAATTTGGCTTTAAACTAGCTTTAAGCGGTTGAAATAAGATATAGAGCTACCTTCAAACCTTCTGCGGTGCAATCTGAAACTTGCCATCCGTGATCTTGATCCGAAAATGTCCATGCTCCTATAGAAAAGTGTCGAAAGTTGCCTCTGTAGTCACCTACTGGATTATCCCTAATCTTCAAAAATTTCAAAAGGAATGTTTCAATAAAGTGCAAAGTAAATTGGAGGGGTAAAACAAACATAGCATGCATGTTACACTATTAAATAATGCTTGCAGGATTTGATTATGAAACCTGAGAGTTTTTCAAGTAGTTGTGTCCTTTAGCGAGTACAGGTTCAACTTCATCAACAATATTGCAAGCAATCAAAGCCTGAAGACCAAGAGCAGTATCCCATGTTTGGCTGCCGAAAGTCTGCATAAGGATGGCAATAGTATCAAATTTAGCTACATATATTGTTGACTTGTTAGTACTAATGTAGCGAATAGGAGTAATGGAGTAGTAACCTGGACTTTCATTCCGTCTTCCCCGAGCCAAATGTAATCTGCAATCCTATTAAGATGCTTCTTAAACGCAATTCCGTTTGGATCTTCAACCCAACAAGCAAGCATACACAAGGACTGTTCAATTCGAGAGTGGTAACTGTGAGTGTCGATTGGATCATCAACGGTACACGTACAAATTGAAAGCTGATACATATTTTCCTTTTGTTCCGCATTATGGTAATAACAACATTACCTTTTCAACACAGCCTATGGTAATGTACCGACTGTTGTGATCTTCGTAATGAATGAACTTCATTGTTTCTTTTAAAGCCTTCTGTCTGATAAGCTTGTTCAAAGGCCAACGAGTTAGGAGAGGCTCGCTAGCTAAGTAAAGCGTATCCCAAAGTAATTCCTGTACAAAAGGATGGGGATAGTAGAGATCCTCCTGTAATAACAATTTCGCAAACTTAATAACACTTGATTAAGATGAAAGCATCGATGTGTATATATCAAAATATAACAAGAATTTTAAATGTTAATAAAATCACCTTCGCGCAGAGATGGCGAACTTTTCTCCAGTTGATTTCATTGTAAGGCTGAGAGTGTAGTTCTTCCCTCAATTGTTGAATAAGTGGGGTGATTGGACCAACAAACCTTTTCCCATATAAATAAGACAAGGGCATGTAAACCAGTCTACAGAAGCACCACATTTTTGCTGCATTTACAATTCATGTAAGTTTTTAGAATGATTGACCGTCAAAGAGACAGAAGCAAATCCTCTGAAATGAACAGAGGTATGTATTGAATTACCAAATACACGTACATGGATGAAGTGGAACAAAAGAAGGAAGTATCCAGAACTCTGGGGGCATCGGATTGGTGCCAGACCATTCAAATATTCCAAGCAACTTTAGATCACAGTGTGACAGAACAAAACACAGAGAAGAATGAAAATTACAATTTTGATCATTAAATATTTCTCGCCATGTAAGTTACTAAAAGTTCATATGTGATCAATCTTACTGAAAGCCAATTCTTTCCCCAAGAGGGTATGTACGTGACACCTCCATGGTCCCGAATCCATTTACGTGCCCTAGCACAAGCATTGTTTTCGCCATCATGGGGTCCTAATCCAAGTAAACGCATACAAAGGTAACTGAAAACTGTTCCAAACATGCTGCTTGGACCCTCTACATGTACTCCCCAGCCACCGTCTTCATGCTGCAACGCAAACAATATCGTCACATTAGTACATAAATGTGTATAAATATGTGTGACTAAATTTTAATAAACAAGCTCAATTTAGAAAAACTAAAAACATGATTTTTATTCATATTTAGCCAGTACCTGATGGTTGTACAAATAGCGAAGAATTTCTCTACGATGCTCAACTGTGAAGACAGTATTAAGATGGCCTGTAATGTACAAGCAGAAGACCTGAAAATTTTTAAGGTAAAAGAAAAAAAAAAGTATTGGTTAGTTGTCTAAGTTCTAAAATAAGGGAGAAAAGGACAACAGCACCCCGTGGTTTAGTAAAATAGTTATGGGGATCCCCTTATTTTTAGAAGTGGTCACATAGACCCCTTTTTATTTCAGTTATGTCCTTTTTTGTCTATAGTGACCTAACTATATTTTATGTTGGCATAATTGTCCAAAAAGGATTTTATGTGCCATTTCTAAAATCAAGAAAGTTTGCAAAAAGTATTTTGCCAAATCATAGAGCTTTTAGCTTTTACTATACTTTCTACTTTCCTAATATCAAAAATTTCACAGAAAAATTCATTTTAGTCATAAAATAACTATTTATTTTTTATAAAATTTGGCCATCAAGAAGTAATAGAGAATTGTAAAAAATGTAAGAAAAAGGTAACAAAATGCCAACAAAAAGAAAAATTATAGATAAAGTGTCGTTCTCCCTTTCTCAGAATGCGAAGGTGAGGATGAAAAGAAAGTACTTACAAATGGAGGAAGAAAAAACATGGGACCGGCATTTTCAGCAGGCCAATGGCCATCGCTAGCTTGTATTGCTGAAAAGTAATGAGCAGCCCTCTTCATTGCAATGGTGGCAGTTTCATATCTGATTGCTTCTCCATCCTTTAACTTTACTTGAGGAATTGTTTGTTTGAATTTTTTCTGTCTCAGAAACTGTATTTATTTTTTTTGCATGGATACATAATTAAATATTTGAGTTAATACTCACATTCGAAAGGAGATGACTCTTATTTAATTTGTTGACTTTTTTAAAAATTCCAAGTATATATTATTTTAAATCCTAAAATAAAAATTCCCTGCATAGTTGGCCAATACACAATGGCGGATGCAACATGTGACTAGTGGAGGCTGTAGCTCCCGCTGGTCAAAAGAAAAAAAAATTCTAAGAATAAAAAAATATATATATTTTGGGTTTTTAAGTAGCCCGCATTAAATTTATTAGAAGAGTCCCGATAAATTTATAAACCCATAAAATTTAAACTTTAAGAATTATTTAACCCTATACTTTAATTCAAAATGATAATAACCCATCACAGAAAATATTTTTCTATTCCCAAAAATAGGATTAATTCTTCCAGTTTCCTAGTAATAGTACAGATAACAAAACTTGGGAAGAATCATCTTTAGAACCAGATGTATGAATAATAATTTTGTTGTTTATGTAGGAAATGATACATTTAATAATATTGATAATGAGTTTATTGCATAACATTTTCAAAATATGAAAATGGATTGAGAACAATTATAATTAAATGTATTAGCAAATATTTTATATATTCAAAGTTTTAATTTTTAAATTTTACTATTATCTAACATAGCGCCGGTAAATTATTTTTCTATATCCGCCACTATCGGTACATGCTCCTCTTAACTTAAGGTCGGAAATTTGAGTCTTCGAGTATGACCATAAAAGTTTATTTAGTTTATTTTTTATATAGTTTTTCTTTTTTGGAAAAAAAAAAGCTCCTAAAATATGTTGAAATAGTTATACGGCAATATGCAAATGGTGGGGTGGTGTAGGTGGGCCTTTAGACGAGTCCTTATTTAAGTAGGCGGTAGGGTATTTCAGTATGATGACCATAGAACAAATTAATTAGTTACATATCCAGAACGGTATAAATGCATGCATATGATGACCCAACTAAAACACATGGTACCGAACTTTGAAATTCACATTTAACGCAGCCTCATATACGGTTCAAAAGATCAAAAGAAATGGGGGTCGTTGTATTGACGAAAACTTTTTGTCTTCCCAATGAAGAATGGCCATAGATTGATGTGTTTTTAATTGGTCATGGAGGTAAAATGAAGTACGTGAATTTACACATCCAGAACGGTATAAATGATGAGTACATAGTTGAGTACTACCGAACTTTGAAATTCAAATTTAACGCATGCAATTAATTTGTTTCTTAATTTCAACTGACTTCCTAAATTATAGTTACGCACCTGTAAGCGCCAAAGAAGATCACCCGCCGGCTTCAAATTATGCCGATTTTTGTAGAAATTTTGTCGAGCTTCTTCAACTTCAGCAAGCTCTTCTGGTGAGCCAGCATTTGGATCAAACTCCCATATTTGCCTTCCCACAAAGCTGTTTGTTGTAAACATATATGGGCTGTTTTTGTCACCCTCTGCAATCTTCAGCCTCCACATATTTGATTCGATCGTTATTTCTGTTTATACATATAATTAACTTTACATTATAACTATATAATTTATAGATTATTCTTTGATGTAAAAAAAAGAATGATAGAAAGGTGAAGAAATCTAATTCATTATATTCATGAAAATTAAACTTATGTCTTATCCTCAGTTTTCTTGTCATCATAGAGCTATAATAGAATTTAGAATATTCGCCAAACCTATAAGTGCTTTGATAGGAGCAAGAATATTAAACGCGGATTAATCAAATCTAAAAAGAATCATACTGAAAAGCTTACAAATTTGATCGATTTGTTTGATAGGAGCAAGAATTGAGACGGTTGGTGTGGCTGCAAAAGCTATAACAAGGCTCAAATGCCACTCTATGCATGGTATTACGGCCCAAAGAAACTCTATATATAATGAAATTATAAATCGCTAAATAAATGATAATCAAGTGTCACTATGAGAATCCTTTTCATTATGATAATCACAAACAAAGTTTACAAGAGCACGCAAGACTTGACTTTTCTTAATGAATATTAAATTTTTATCGGTGAGCGTGCAAATTGTGATGATTTTCACTATGAACCATTATAAAGTTGATATATTTGCATGAAGATTTGTAAAATATCCATTCAGAATGAATATATATTATATATATATAAAACGTACGTAATAGAAATATTATATTTTTGCTAGATTAATTTGTATTTTTTTAGCTTATTATTATTATTATTATTATTATTATATATTTACATAATTTATCTACATATTTTACTCTTTATTATATATTTGTTAGTTATTTTTATTTGTTATTTTTAGTTAATTGAATTATTTTATTGAACAGAAAAATAATCGGACATTATGAATAAAACGTGGATAAGAGATCAAGAATTGAAAAGAATACAAGAAATAAAGAATATTTTCCAGTTAGAGCTTGGAAAAACAAAGGAAATTAAAAAGGAAAACACAAGTGGCGAGCACGTAAGGATTGAAATCAACTGATGGCTTAATTTAGCTTGGAACAAGTGGCGGATACTTAGCTTATGAGAGGTGGCTTACTAGCAATCTTAATTCGACAAGGACTCGGCCGATTTGGCTTTTGAAAAGGGGAAGAGAGCCAGAGTTGTGCGTCGGCCGTGGAAAAATAGCAATCGGTTTTAGAGAAAAGAGAGAAAAGTGGGTGGAGAATCAAGAAGGGTAGCTTATGCCCAAATTGTTTCATCATCGTATTTTTCTCTTTTCATTCAATATTTTGAAACTCCGAATGAAATCAATTTTTATTCTCACTTTCTTTTTTGTCATTTTAGGTTAGATTTTTTATTTAGTTGAGTGTGAATTCAAAACCCTAAACATATCGTGTGATTAAGATTTAATTTCTATTATTTGATTTAATTTCTATTATTTAATTTATTTCATTGAGATTGTTTATATTCTTTCATAATTAATGTTTATGATTTTATACTTGTCTTGTTCGCGTGGTCAATTAAATAGGACTTGAATAAATTTTATTACTATATTAAAATATTTGATCCATAATTGTCTTGATATTTTAATCAGTATTATCAAATTGGAACCCGTGATTGCAATTAGAAAACCTAACCTAGGTTAAATAATCCTAACTTGTATGTTAATTGCCTAAATTAACCTAATATCTTTCTATACTTAATGCTTCCAATATCATAAATTTAGAGATCTTGTTTTAAATTGTTTACTAGTTAGAAATAAGGTGAAGAACTTATTTTTTCTAATGACATGTTAAGTAAAGATAGAGACTAATAGAGCTTATTGTTGTGTACAGTTGATAATTTCAATTGAAGTTGATGATAGAATTGATATATTGATTATGCGCATGTTTGGTGGTGGCGAATGATTTTTTTTACCAAAATTTTCATTATTATTATTTCTTTCTCCTTTAATTAGAGTTTCTATTAAATTATTATTTTCACAGTTCTAGTTTCTTTATTTCTTGCCATTTAGTTAACAGTTCATAAAGTTTTTTTATATTTGACATTTTCTTTAGTTAGATTAGTTTGTATTTGTTTTGGTTTTCATTATTATTTTATTTTAAGTTTTTATTTTAGAGTTGATAGTAAATAAAAGTAGCACAGTTTTCATAGGATCGATTCTCATTTGCTCTATACTTGTTGTATATATTATTAGTAATGTTCAAACTATCAAGAACTGTGTTATTTTTTGTCATATTTTAAAAAATTATTTAAATTTGGAATAGATAATAATTAAAATTTTTATAAAGAATATATAAATTATTAGTGTTTTAGAATTTGATTCGAGACGTACAACATGATTTATTGAGCCAGCGTTACCCAAATTTAACGTAATAATATATGTCAGCTCAAATTGCTACCATGATTTTACAATTTTGGCACATTAAGAAAAGTTGCACGCTTAAAATTGCGTCCTTTTTAAAACGATTTTGATCTCCATTAAATTGCGTGAAAACAAATAATTTCCTTTTACTAAAAGCTCTCTACACCCACAAGCTTTCTTTTTTTTCTTTCTTGACAACTTTTTTCACCCATCTATCATTAGTTCCCTTTTCTTTTCTAAACCCTGACTACTTTTTTATTTAAGAGTTCTAAATTAAGGAGTAAATAATCATGGAAAGGAAAGAAGATGATCATTTTCATGTTATGTTTTTGAGAAAAGGAAAAATGATAACTATAATTCAGAGAGCTTTTCGATGACGTATCATAGGCATAATTCTGAATTATATGGAGAGAGAACGAGCCAATTGAATTTTTGGTCCGAAATATGGAAAATTGGATAATGTAGAAGACGATGAATAGTTTTGGATCTGCGACATCACTCTCCATGATGCTACATGCATCATACCCGTACATTATATCAGAAACCCAATTCCAGATGTAAAATCAGTGCAAAATTCTAAGTCAGAAAATTTTTGGATTTTCAATGGATAATGGACGATGGCGGGCGTGTGTAATACAAACTCCATCCATGTGCATGGGAAATGCTTGAATTGGTCCATAACCAGCCGGCTCAATTGCGAGGGCACGAGCGCCAGTGTGGGCTGTTTAAGCCGGCTTGTTAGCTCGGTCAATGGGCAACTGATTGGCTGCGCCTGACCCACTCTCATCTAGGAAAAGTGAGATTCACGCGCTAGCCTCCTGACTCTTTTTGAATGTTTATAAAAGAACTAAAAATACAAGAAAATTTTTTTTTAAAAATTTTTGATCACATCAAAACATATATTTCTTATTTTTAATACTCAAATTTTTTATTTTTAATTTTAATTTTCATTCATATGCTTTAGTTAATTTATAATAAATATGAATAAAAGTATATTTAAAAATAAAGGTAATGTTATAAAATTATGCTGACAGGAAGGTTATTACTTATTATGAAAGCAACATTATATATTTATTTCAATATGAAAAATTGACAATCACCATATAAAAAACATAAAAATTGTTAGTATTTTAGAACTTAATTCGAGATGTACCGCATGAATTGAGTCTATAGTAACCCAAATTTAACATAATAATATATGCTAGCTCATATTACTACCATGATTTAACTATTTTTGGCGTAGTAAGAAAAGGTTCACTGTTAAAATTCGGTCCTTTTTAGAATGATTTTGACCTCAAATTTAAACACAAATAATTTTCTTTTATTAAAAGTTCTCTACCACAAGAATATTATTTTTTCTTTTGACAAATTTTGGCACCCATGTATCATTAATCCTCTTTACTTTTCTAAAACCTAACTAAAATAATCATGTAAAGGAAGGAAGATGATCATTTTCATGTTATGTTTTTCACAAAAGTGAAAAGAAGAACAAAACCATAAGATTTGGAGAAATAGTTATACAGACCCTTCAGTTTTTTAAAAGGGACATCAAAATTCTCTTTTATTGTCATACTCTATAAATATTGTAATTAAAATATACACACTCATGAAAAGCATGTATATACAGAAGAACATTATGTTTATGATGATGTAATACATTTTACAACACAGATTTTATGTTGTAATCAACTTAAGTTCACGGTTTAATCATTACCGCCTCCATCAAAACAAAATCCTGATTCGATCACTGATTAGAAGCACCAAAACTTGATAGTGAGAGACTTGTTTGGATTAGTACTCGTGTTTGATAATTGCAATTTATATTGTTTCAACATTGAGATAATTTACTAGTCCTAAAAATTTTACAATTTAGTGATGTCACATTTGGTCAAAATATTGGCTATCGAATAAGAAAGTCCTTTGCATATCAAATGAGACCCCTCTTGCCTAACGCAGAAGATAAAAGTTGGTGGTAAGTTGCCTAAGTCAATGAAAGAGGACATGTTTTAATGTGCAGTCGATAAATATTTTCCAATTACGTTAAAAGTGTAATTTGACAATTGAATGATTCACAAGTACGTATAACAAGAAAAAATTATTGTGTAGTTTGAATTGTATTTTTGAGAGACGCTCATTTATGAGCTTTAAATTAGAATTGATCTTTATTCAACCTCGAGAAGAAGAAATTGGTGGGCCATTAATAATATCTATGCCTGCTTTATTTGTCATAAGATAAGTTATAATATTTTTGAAAAAAGGATGCTTACATCTTAGGATTTAGGGAAATAGTCATAAAGATCCTTAATTTTTTAATAAGGAACACTAAAATTTTTTTTTAATTGTATTACCTTTGAAGTTTATAAACCCAAAAAAATATCTAAAATTTTATAATAAATATAAATATTACATCAAATAAATGTAATAATTTGTTCCTTTTAAAATAATTTTAATATTTAATTTTTTTAATATTTTACAATCTATTAAACCTATTTTATTATATTAAAGTATTTTTTAATGTTAAATAGAAAATAATATTAAAAAAATAAATTAAAATAAAAATTATTTTGAATATTAGCAAAATCAATTTAACCAAAAGATTTATTTAAAATCTTTATAATAAACACAAATATATTACCAAAATAAATATAATAATTTAAAATTTTAATATTATTTTAAAAGATAAAAATAATTTAATATTATTAGTCTATTAGATAGAATATATTATTTATATTATATTTGTATTAATAAAAAGATTTAAAATCAATTCCCCAATTGATATATAAAAAAGTGTTATGGTATAAAAAAGAAATTTTAGTATTCTTTTTTAAACAAATTTAAGGCTTTGATAAATATTTTTCCAAGTCTTATGACGTAGGTGTCTTTTCCATTGTAATATTTTTTTCAATCGTTGTTAACGTGACTCAAAAGTTAAGTATTACACAAAAAGTTGGCTACGACTACCACACACTAGATTTATTGACAGATTGCATCTAACAAAATATTTTTAAAAAGAAAAAAATAAAAAAAAATAGAAGAAAGTGTGTTGATAAAGAAGAGAGAGAGGAGGATATAGAAAGAATAAAATTCCTGTTTAACATTACTCTATTGATGCCGCGTGTAGTCAGCGGCTGGAAGTTGTCTTGAAATAATTGAGAGTTTGCCGGCAACTGGCACCAACAGCATGTGGTGGCCCCGTTGAAACACCCCAAAAAATTAGAAAGTCAGTGTACTGGCAACACTGCTCTAACAAATTGGTTACTGTTGCTTCTCGTTCTTTTTAAAAAATGAAAAAGGGGGGGCACTTCTTTGGGTAATTGTTTGTCCAACAATTCTAATTATAATTTTTAATTATATTTATGAATTTATAATTTCAGTTGCAATTTCTTACCATTAAAATCACAATTGCAATTACAATAACCACATCAATAATTTCAATTTCAACTTTTGTTATTAATTCCAAATTTAATTAAAACAACCATTACAACTTCAATTTCAATTGTAATTCCAATTACAATAATGATTACAATAACAATTGTAATCGTAATTCCATCAACTATACAACAACAATAACAATAGCAGCAATGAAATTGAAGTTGTAACAATAATTAGAATAGCAATTGTAATTACAATTTTTCTAAAAATACAATTGTGATTAAAATTGCTATTGCAATTGCAATTACGATCACAATTATAATTGTATTATTAATTATATTAAAATTACAAATGGAGTTGCAGTTATACAAAATCAATTATAATAGTGGTACAATTACAATTACAACTTCTATTACATCGATAATTATAATTCTATTTGCAATTACAGTTTCGGATCGCAATTCCAATTCTAGTTCCGATAACAACTTCAATTAAAATTCCTATTACTATTGCAATTCCATTTCCAAATTTCGAATTACAATATCAGCAACTACAACCATTGACCAATTCCAATTTCGATTACAATTTTGATTAAAATAATAATCACAATTCCTATTACAATTGCAATTACGGATTTTTATATGATACCGTATATTTTTTATATAATGGGATTATAACTCTTTTTTTTCTTTTTTTTTTAATTTGCAAAATATCTTTTTAACGAATTTGCTAATATTTTTAACAGATTTATATCTTTTATTAATATAAATATTTTATACAATTGATCAAATCTAACTATGCATATTTATTATATTTCATCTTATATTAATAGATCGAACCAAGCCTCTAATCTAAATTCTTTGGTCTACTATTTTATCATTTGTTACCTTTCTCCTTAATAGGGTTGGCAGAATTCCCTGAGTCTTAATTGAGATTTGAGATATTGGTTTGTTTAAGATGGGAGTTGAGATGAAATTTTATCCTCGTTTAGTATTTAGGTTGGGATTCAAGACATTTAAAAATTTCAATTGAGATCCCAAATGTCCCAAAATCTAGGTTTTCATAAATGTATGATAAGTTATTTACCAATATACACAAACACACAACATCTCATTTATGACAGAATTTGCTGCGTATGACAAAACACTTATGTCATCTAGGAAAACTAGAGATCTTGAATAGGATTTGGATCCTATTTGGAATGGTATCGGGGACATATTTTTGTCTCGATCTACTGTTTGGGATAGGATAAAATTTGGTAAATCTTAGCCCGTCTCATCCCGTTGCCAACTCTTCTTCCTAAAGACTCTAAATCTTTAAAAATATGGTATTATAATTTAAAACATATCAATAAACTACCAGATCTTTAAATAATGCTTAATTTCCATTCCACTCAAGTGTCTATTTAGTTTTGGGGCCACTCAGACTTTTGTTTGAATCTCCGCACTCACATTTATTTTTTAAAATATATTTGACCACTTACGCAAGATTATGATTATCTATTCATTAAAGAAAAAAAATATAAATTTAATAATACTAAGTAAGTTTGGATAGTTCAATTTCCATATCAATTAAGAAATAATATTTATGCTAACACTAACTTAAAGTATAAAGTTTTTATGCCACCTGTAAGGCACCTTCATTAACAACACTTTGATTTCTTTAACATGCTTTATGATACTAGCTCCAAGGCTCTTGCATTCATATCCCTCTATACAATCTCATGCGCCACAAGGTCCAAATTGTTTTTCTCTATTGATATCAATTCAACTGCCATCCATTGAAAAGGAAAAAATCACTTGAAAAAATTTAATTAGAATTAGGGTTATATTAGTGGAATATAACTCCAATTAGGATTTTTTCAAGTTGTGACTTGAAATATATTACTTAGCAAATATGAAAATTTTTTTTGAGGAATTTAAACATTAAATAATTTAGTAATTAGATAATTAAATTTAATCCTATTTAGACAATTAATATTATCATAGTTATTTTCAATTAACATATATTTAAAAACATTATGTTACGACATTATGTAAATCTTGAATTAAATATACTAAAATAAACTAAAAATATAAGATCGAGTTTTATTTTTTTGTGTGAAATCTAAATGGGTCTTAATTTTTCGTAATTCTGAATAGGTTTGAATACGAAAATCTGAATGACATGTTTTTTTTTCTTTTTAATATCCGAATATAAGTGGCATCTTGTTTGTTTTAACAATAAAAAAACACTGAAATTTAGTTATTTTACATTTATATCCCTATAAATTAAAATAAAAAAGAGAATTAGATTTTATAATTTATAAAATAAGATATTTTATAAAGATATTTTTGGAATATAATATTTACTTATTATTCAGATATTTTCTCATTTATATAAAAGTCACAAAAATTTACTTTTTCTATTCAGATGTAAATGTTTAAAAATCAGAAATAAATTTCAAAAAATAAAAAAATATATATTAAAAAAATTTGAAATTAATAAAATTTTAAATTTCAAACATTTAAAAAATAACCTCTAAATATTTGGTGGGTTTCTTAATAATCTTATGACTTAATGTCTATTAGTTCTGACAACAAGAGACCAGCTACAGTATTTGTGACATGGTGTCAATCACTTGGAAAATATACTAGCAGCAGTTGAGACAATCAGAGACTAACAAAACAACTTGTGATAAAGAGTAAACAACTTAGAACACTAACACACAAAACCATGATTGTTGTGAATTCAACCGAAATAACCGGTAACTTTACAATTATTATTACACACATGCAACAATTGAATTGGCTACATGTCATGTCAAAATGAAGCGTGCTTACACCAGATGCATAGTAGGCAGACAAAGTCAATGAAGGAGAAGATAATAGGACAACGAAGAGTTAATAATAGAGTGACAATAATGACAAAGCCGATTATTTATATCAAACGGGCAAACACCACTAATTCAACCCAATTTATTGCGATGAGTATTATTTTGAATGAAATGTAAAATAATTCTTTACGTGTCTTATTGAAGTACTTTTCTTGGCAAACATTTTAATACCTCGGCTTATTACTAATTAGTTTACAATCATATGTCCGCAACCATTTTAATCCATTGATTTAATGCTTAAGTTGAAGTTAACCCTTTAATTTGTGATTTCATTGTCAAAATACCCTGTTCTGCTAATAATTATCTAGTAATATAATTTGTATGCCGAATTCAAGTTGTGGGAAAGAAAGAATCAAGACTTATGATTGAAGAAAAAGGAAAGAATTTTTTTTTTTTTTTATCTTTCTTCCCGCCTTGCAAGCAGAAGATTGTTCACTCAGTCCCAAGAACAGAAACTGAATCAACTCACTTAGTTGACTCAGGACAGATTTTCACCGGAAGAAACAAAGGAGGCATTTAAAACAAAAAACGGAGAAATTCGGAAAGACCAATGAATTGGATATGGAAGCAGTCAATAAAAGACTGTAACTTGTCTTAGTTGTGGGATCTTGATTGATTTTGCATCTTGTATCTGATAGTTCAGAAAGTTAATTAAGAACCGTAAAATTAAATGTTTTTGGTTGGTGGTTAGGTTTGGAGCAATAAATGGGTTTCATAAGCACACGACGACAAGTACTGGTGAATGATTTAATGTTACAACAACCAACCCAAAAAAAAAATAGAAACAAAAGACAATGTGTATTAAGTCGGCAATGGGGAATATTTCTTTCATTCATTTTTTTTCACCTCCCCAAATGTGAGTTTATTGGTCAAAAGTACATTAAGTCTAATAATTGAAGAAAATGACATATGTTTAACCTTTTTACTTTTTTAATCTCTTTCTTAACATGGCAATTAGTCTTAAAAGCTCTCTTAAAAAATTAGTGTTGCTTGATTTTCTTAGAAAAATTATTTTATCCATACTAACATAAGTTTTTTGGGCTTTTGAAATTAGAGTTACAGAGCATTTGTAAAAAATTAAATTTTTTAAAATATTATTTTTTTATTTCGTAATTTTATTTCATTTCTTTTATGATAGAATTTTTAAAATTTTTCTATTAAGTAATTTTATAATTTTTTTAATAAAAACTCTTTTCAACAATCAAATAACTAAAATATTTTTGTAAAAGCTTACTTATAAGGGCTCTACTTGTTAAATCTATTGAGCTAATTTTTTTTTAAAAAATTATTCTAATCTATGTTTATTTTGGGACATTTTAGATATTACAAAATTTATGTTGTATTTTTTATAGTTATTCATAAAGGGAAATATTGGTATTTTACAAGTCAACTAAAGTATTATTTTGCATACTTAATGTCATAAACTATCACAATTTAATAAGTATTATAGTCGTTTGTTATTTTGACATAGTTAGAGTAGTGAAAAAATGGAAATATTTACACTTTAACGAATCGCCCTCAAGAATTGATACTTGTAATTAGGCCTCTGATGGATATTAATCATATGAGGGTAATATTTATTACTGGATTTCTTTGACTTAATTAATTTAGCACTCACTCAATCAATTTTTTTCCTTTCACTTCAAAACTATTACTTGAGCGTAAGTAATTCCATCAAACTGCAGCCACAACAATTTCACATGCTTCTAATTAAATGCAACCCATTTGTCAATTATTTATTTATTTACATAATGAACAAAACCATTCTTCTACTAAGTGCAAGGAAAGTAATTGGATGGCCATATTTGCGGAATTTAGCAATTATTTGAGACTTATTTTGCTCCATATCCCCATTACACATTATGCAGCAGATCCATCTCTCAACATGATTGCATACATGATAATTTTATCGGCTTATTATTTCCAATGGAGTAAAAAGCTTTTTAATTACGCAGTGGAACTCTTTTGCGATACTCTGCTAAAGCCCTCAATGGGAAAATATTCCTGTATTCTGCATAGTGTAACATGCAGTTTCTCATGAACACTCCCATAATTTCCTGCGAATTAAAAAAATTAATCAATAATTAACAAACATTTGATGTCAATCAAGTCAATTGTTTAAGCATTCGATATTATAAGCATCAAGGCCAAAGCGTTTTTAAGTGGCCCGCAGCTTTCTTTAATTGGTTACTTGAGTTTAAATTTTGTGAGAAATAGGGGACTAAAACTTCATTTGAGCCTTCTCTACCCCTACCTTTTAAAAATAAATAAATAAAAATTATTACAAGCACCAATTTTTTACCTGTTGCGGGAAGTCTCCATTTTCCAATTGTGAGTTGATCAACAACTTCACAGCACGATGAATAGGAGTTGGGTCTCTATCAGCCTATTACAAAATAAAATATAAATTTAAATTCAGTGGTTACTAAATCTCGTGCTAATCCAAGCCGTTGATCTTTTAACGATTTAGTTTGTGCGCATTTATTTTCTTATCCAATGGCAATAGAAAAATTAACGTGACTAAAGCATAAGCTGACCTGCCCAGCACTAATTAAACTAAGAACTGCCAATGCCGTGTGTACCACTGTTGATCTCTTTCCTTCAAGAGGCGTATATATCTGTATCAACAATGAGAATCAAATTAAAGTCAGCTAAATTATTTTAAGTGCCAGTATACTATATGAAGAAACTTAATATAAATACATATATGTTATAGGTCGCCCCTAACAGTTAAATAGATATGTCTAGGGACGCACGCACCTTCACTAGGATTGTGAAATTACCTTATTTGGGCATGATTTGTAGCTCCCTCCCCAGCCACCATCATCACTTTGTGCATTTAGTAGAAAATCAACTGCTCTCCGGACTGCAAGACAGTTGTTGTAAGTCTTGCCAGCAGCCTGCAAACCTCCAAGAGCAAAACAGGTACCATATATGAAGCAAATTCCCCAATTTCAATACCTATATACGTAGTCACGTGTTCATCAAGTTAATATCTCAATCGGATAAAAATGTTACAAAAGACTCAATTCGCGTAAAAAAAGAAAAGAAAAAAGAAAAAATTAACCATGAACCATCAGCAGTTTGTTCGTCTTCAATGTACTGCACAGCTTTGGCGATGAAATTTTCAATCTCCATTTTTCTATGATGTGGGTATAATTTCTTGAACAACATAAATGCTTCGATTGCTGATGCAGTGCATTCGACATAAGTGTGCTCTACTACAAGGTCCTCCAGACTCCACCGGATTTAGCCGCTGCAGAGGAAAACGGATTACAAAAATTAATGTATCATTTAAGATTCTAATAATAATGCTTTCAACGAAAATAAAATTAGGTATGGATTAATTTGTTACTTCCAACAACAACGATGCTCCAGCTCGCTCCCATACTGCTAATCCACCTGTTTTTTCATCCTACAATAAGTTTATAAGGTTATTGAAGGCTATTGAACAAATGAAAATTACAAGAAAGATAAATTTCTGATCATTCCCTCATGAATTGACTATTTTTTAATTGCTCCTGTTATTTTTAAAAAAGTCTCAAATTATCCCTATATTTCATCAAAGGATACGAGAAAAATAGGGATCAGTTGATGAATTTTTTTTTCTTTTGTATTCATAATCAAAACGGAGGATAAATTATGGTTTTCAAAAATAAGTAAAGCCAATTGAAGATAATTAAGTCATGAGAGAGTAATCCGAAATTAACATTACAAGAACTGTCATACAATTTAAATATTACCTGAAGAGAGAGTAAGAAATTAACACCACCGTATAGTCTCTCAGGTTCATTTTCTCTCCAACAATTTCTGGTGGCATCAGTGAGAGTTGTAGGACACACTATGAAGATACAAGAAACTTTTGTTAGGAGCACCATGATTGGCACAAACGATTTGGCTTTGAACTAGCTTTAAGCGGTTGAAATAAGATATAGAGCTACCTTCAAACCTTCTGCGGTGCAATCTGAAACTTGCCATCCGTGATCTTGATCCGAAAATGTCCATGCTCCTTTAGAAAAGTGTCGAAAGTTGCCTCTGTAGTCACCTACTGGATTATCCCTAATCTTCAAAAATTTCAAAAGGAATGTTTCAATAAAGTGCAAAGTAAATTGGAGGGGTAAAACAAACATAGCATGCATGTTACGCTATTAAATAATGCTTGTAGGATTTGATTATGAAACCTGAGAGTTTTTCAAGTAGTCGTGTCCTTTAGCGAGGACAGGTTCAACTTCATCAACAATATTGCAAGCAATCAAAGCTTGAAGATCAAAAGCAGTATCCCATGTTTGGCTGACGAAAGTCTGCATAAGGATGGCAATAGTATCAAATTTAGCTATATATATTGTTAACTTGCTAGTACTATTGTAGCGAATAGGAGTAATGGAGTAGCAACCTGAACTTTCATTCCATCTTCCCAGAGCCAAATGTAATCTGCAATCCTATTAAGATGCTTCTTAAACTCAATTCCGTTTGGTTCTTCAACCCAACAAGCAAGCATACACAAGGGCTGTTCAATTCGAGAGTGGTAACTGTGAGTGTCAATTGGATCATCAACGGTACACGTACAAATTGAAAGCTGATACATATTTTCCTTTTGTTCTGCTTTATGGTAATAACAACATTACTTTTTGAACACAGCCTATGGTAATGTACCGACTGTTGTGATCTTCGTAATGAAGGAACTTCATTGTTTCTTTTAAAGCCTTCTGTCTGATAAGCTTGTTCAAAGGCCAACGAGTTAGGAGAGGCTTGCTAGCTAAGTAAAGTGTATCCCAAAGTAATTCCTGAACAAAAGGATGGGGATAGTAGAGATCCTCCTGTAATAACAATTTCGCAAATTTAATAAAACTTGATTAGGATAAATGCATCAATGTCTATATATCAAAATATAACCAGAACTCCAAATGTTGATAAAATCACCTTCGAGCAGAGATGGCAAACTTTTCTCCATTTGATTTGGTTGTAAGGCTGAATGTGAAGTTCTTCCCTCAATTGTTGAATAAGCGGAGTGATTGGACCAACAGACCTTTTCCCATATAAGTAAGACAAGGGCATGTAAACCAGTCCACAATGGCACCACATTTTTGCTGCATTTACAATTCATGTAAGTATTTAGAATGATTGACCGTCAAAGAGACAGAAGCAAATCCTCTGCACTGAACAGAGGTATCTATTGAATTACCAAATGCACGTACATGGATGAAGTGGAACAAAAGAAGGAAGTATCCAGAACTCTGGGGGCATCGGATTAGTGCCAGACCATTCAAATATTCCAAGCAACTTTAGATCACAGTGTGACAGAACAAAACACAGAGGAGAATGAAAATTACAATTTTGATAATTAAATATTTCTCGCCATGTAAGTTACTAAAAGTTCATATGTGATCAATCTTACTGAAAGCCAATTCTTTCCCCAAGAGGGTATGTACGTGACACCTTCATGGTCCCGAATCCATTTACGTGCCATAGCCCAAGCATTGTTTTCGCCATCATGGGGTCCTAATCCAAGTAAACGCATACAAAGGTAACTGAAAACTGTTCCAAACATGCTGCTTGGACCCTCTACATGTACTCCCCAGCCACCATCTTCATGCTACAACACAAACAATATCATCACATTAGTACATACGGTTGGATTTTTTAATCCAGCATTGTTGGATCTTTAATTCAACATTGGGCTTATATGTGAATAATTATGTGTTGCAGACTGTCATATAAGATTAAGCCCAATTAAAAGTGATCTGTTAAGGTTTATGGTATTATGGGCTTTAATGTATTTAATAGTATGTGGGCTTTTAATGTGTAGAGACCCAATAGTATTCTAATTCAATGATGTCAGAATTAGGAATACCCAGTGATAGCAGGAAACTATTGTCTATATAAGCGGTTATGGTCCCCAGGTCACACGTTAAGGAGAAATCTTTCCATTCTTTCTGATATCCCTCATCAGAGAGAAAGCGCAGAGAGAACTAAAGGACTTTCTAAAAGAACGTGTAGATCTGAAAGGTCAACCACACAACTCTAGAGGGGAATTAAGCATCATAGATTCAGGTACGCTTCCGCATAATTTATTATTGATCCTTGATGATATGACATGAATATTCCTGAGTTATAGTTGATAGTTTTCACTAAAGATTTTATTATCCCAACACATACATGTATATAAATCTGTGTGACTAAATTTTAATAAACAAGCTCAATTTAGAAAAACTAAAAGCATTATTTTTATTCATATTTAGCTAGTACCTGATGGTTGTACAAATAACGAAGAATTTCTCTACGATCTCAACTGTGAAGACAGTATTAAGATGGCTTGTAATGTACAAGCAGAAGACCTGAAAATTTTTAAGGTAAAAGAAAAAAAATATATTGATTAGTTGTCTAAGTTCTAAAGTAACTGAGAAAAGGACAACAACACCCCATGGTTTAATAAAATAGTTATGGGGATACTCTTATTTTTAGAAGTGGTCACATAGATCCCTTTTTATCTCACTTATGTCCTTTTTTGGCTGTAGTGACCTAACTATATTTTATGTAGGCATAATTATTCAAAAAGGGTTTTATGTGCCATTTCTAAAAACAAGAAGGTTTACAAAAAGAATTTTGCCAAATCATAGAGCTTTTAGCTTTTACTATACTTTATACTTTCCTAATATCAAAAATTTCATAGAAAAATTCATTTTAGTCATAAAATAAATATTTATTTTTGATAAAATTTTGACATCAAGAAGTAGTAGAGAATTGTAAAAAATGTAAGAAAAAAGTAACAAAATGCCAACAAAAAGAAAAATTATAGATAAAGTGTCGTTCTCTCTTTCTCAGAATGTGAAGGTGAGGATGAAAATAAAGTACTTACAAATGGAGGAAGAAAAAACATGGGGCCGGCATTTTCAGCAGGCCAATGGCCATCGCTAGCTTGTATTGCTGAAAAGTAATGAGCAGCCCTCTTCATTGCAATGGTGGCAGTTTCATATCTGAATTGCTTCTCCATCCTTTAACTTTACTTGAGGAATTGTTTGTTTGAAATTTTTCTCTCTCAGAAACTGTATTTATTCCCCCCCCCAACAAAAAAAAAAAAACATAGTGTAGATAGTTCATGAGAAAATGGAGCTTTCTATTTTTTTTTGCATGGATACATAATTAAACATTTGAGTTAATACTCACATTCGAAAGGAGATGACCTTTATTTAATTTGTTGATTTTTTTTAAATTCCAAGTATATATTTAATTTAAATCCTAAAAAAAAATTCCCTACATAGTTGGCCAGTACACAACGGCGGATGCAACATGTGACTAGTGGGGCTGTAGCTCCCGCTGGCCAAAAGAAAAAAAAATTCTAAGAATAAAAGAAAAAAATATTTTTTGGATTTTTAAGTAGCCCCCATTAAATCTATTAGAATAGTCCCGATAAATTTATAAACCCATAAAATTTTAACTTTAAGAATTATATAACCCTATACTTTAATTAAAAATGATAATAACCTATCACAGAAAATATTTTTCTACTCCCAAAAATAAGATTAATTCTTCCAGTTTCCTAATAATAGTACAGATAGCAAAACTTGGGAAGAATCATCTTTAGAACTAGATGTATGAATAATAGTTTTGTTGTTTATGTAGGAAATGATACATTTAATAATATTGATAATGAGTTTATTGCAAAATATTTTCAAAATATGAAAATGGATTGAGAACAATTATTATTAAATGTATTTGAAAATATTTGATATATTCAAAGTTTTAATTTTTAAAATTTAGTATTATCCAATATGGCCCCGGTAGATTTTTTTTCTATATCCGCCACTATCGGTACATGATCCTCTTAACTTAAGGTCAAAATTTGAGTCCTCGAGCATGACCATAAAAGTTTATTTAGTTGATTTTTTATATAGTTTTCTTCTTTAGGAAAAAAGAAAAAAGAAAAAAACAAGTGCTGTGGGTTGGTGTAGATGGGCCTTTAGACGAGTGCTGACTTCTGTCGTTTCCCTTATTTCGACATTATTGGAATTAAAATATGTGGCGTCTGTCGTTTTCAGTATTGATGAGTACATAGTTGAGTACTACCGAACTTTGAAATTCAAATTCAACGCATGCAATTAATTTGTTTCTTAATTTCAACTGACTTCCTAAATTATAGTTACGCACCTGTAAGCGCCAAAGAAGATCACCCGCCGGCTTCAAATTATGCCGATTTTTGTAGAAATTTTGTCGAGCTTCTTCAACTTCAGCAAGCTCTTCTGGTGAGCCAGCATTTGGATCAAACTCCCATATTTGCCTTCCCACAAAGCTGTTTGTTGTAAACATATATGGGCTGTTTTTGTCACCCTCTGCAATCTTCAGCCTCCACATATTTGATTCGATCGTTATTTCTGTTTATACATATAATTAACTTTACATTATAACTATATAATTTATAGATTATTCTTTGATATAAAAAAAAGAATGATAGAAAGGTGAAGAAATCTAATTCATTATATTCATGAAAATTAAACTTATGTCTTATCCTCAGTTTTCTTGTCATCATAGAGCTATAATAGAATTTAGAATATTCGCCAAACCTATAAGTGTTTTGATAGGAGCAAGAATATTAAACGCGGATTAATCAAATCTAAAAAGAATCATACTGAAAAGCATACGAATTTGATCGATTTGTTTGATAGGAGCAAGAATTGAGACGGTTGGTGTTGGCTGCAAAAGCTATAACAAGGCTCAAATGCCACTCTATGCATGGTATTACGGCCCAAAGAAACTCTATATATAATGAAATTATAAATCGCTAAATAAATGATAATCAAGTGTCACTATGAGAATCCTTTTCATTATGATAATCACAAACAAAGTTTACAAGAGCACGCAAGACTTGACTTTTCTTAATGAATATTAAATTTTTATCGGTGAGCGTGCAAATTGTGATGATTTTCACTATGAACCATTATAAAGTTGATATATTTGCATGAAGATTTGTAAAATATCCATTCAGAATGAATATATATTATATATATATAAAACGTACGTAATAGAAATATTATATTTTTGCTAGATTAATTTGTATTTTTTTAGCTTATTATTATTATTATTATTATTATTATATATTTACATAATTTATCTACATATTTTACTCTTTATTATATATTTGTTAATTATTTTTATTTGTTATTTTTAGTTAATTGAATTATTTTATTGAACAGAAAAATAATCGGACATTATGAATAAAACGTGGATAAGAGATCAAGAATTGAAAAGAATACAAGAAATAAAGAATATTTTCCAATTAGAGCTTGGAAAAACAAAGGAAATTAAAAAGGAAAACACAAGTGGCGAGCACGTAAGGATTGAAATCAACTGATGGCTTAATTTAGCTTGGAACAAGTGGCGGATACTTAGCTTATGAGAGGTGGCTTACTAGCAATCTTAATTCGACAAGGACTCGGCCGATTTGGCTTTTGAAAAGGGGAAGAGAGCCAGAGTTGTGCGTTGGCCGTGGAAAAATAGCAATCGGTTTTAGAGAAAAGAGAGAAAAGTGGGTGGAGAATCAAGAAGGGTAGCTTATGCCCAAATTGTTTCATCATCGTATTTTTCTCTTTTCATTCAATATTTTGAAACTCCGAATGAAATCAATTTTTATTCTCACTTTCTTTTTTGTCATTTTAGGTTAGATTTTTTATTTAGTTGAGTGTGAATTCAAAACCCTAAACATATCGTGTGATTAAGATTTAATTTCTATTATTTGATTTAATTTCTATTATTTAATTTATTTCATTGAGATTGTTTATATTCTTTCATAATTAATGTTTATGATTTTATACTTGTCTTGTTCGCGTGATCAATTAAATAGGACTTGAATAAATTTTATTACTAGATTAAAATATTTGATCCGTAATTGTCTTGATATTTTAATCAGCATTATCAAATTGGAACCCGTGATTGCAATTAGAAAACCTAACCTAGGTTAAATAATCCTAACTTGTATGTTAATTGCCAAAATTAACCTAATATCTTTCTATACTTAATGCTTCCAATATCATAAATTTAGAGATCTTGTTTTAAATTGTTTACTAGTTAGAAATAAGGTGAAGAACTTATTTTTTCTAATGACATGTTAAGTAAAGATAGAGACTAATAGAGCTTATTGTTGTGTACAGTTGATAATTTCAATTGAAGTTGATGATAGAATTGATATATTGATTATGCGCATGTTTGGTGGTGGCGAATGATTTTTTTTACCAAAATTTTCATTATTATTATTTCTTTCTCCTTTAATTAGAGTTTCTATTAAATTATTATTTTCACAGTTCTAGTTTCTTTATTTCTTGCCATTTAGTTAACAGTTCATAAAGTTTTTTTATATTTGACATTTTCTTTAGTTAGATTAGTTTGTATTTGTTTTGGTTTTCATTATTATTTTATTTTAAGTTTTTATTTTAGAGTTGATAGTAAATAAAAGTAGCACAGTTTTCATAGGATCGATTCTCATTTGCTCTATACTTGTTGTATATATTATTAGTAATGTTCAAACTATCAAGAACTGTGTTATTTTTTGTCATATTTTTAAAATTATTTAAATTTGGAATAGATAATAATTAAAATTTTTATAAAGAATATATAAATTATTAGTGTTTTAGAATTTGATTCGAGACGTACAACATGATTTATTGAGCCAGCGTTACCCAAATTTAACGTAATAATATATGTCAGCTCAAATTGCTACCATGATTTTACAATTTTGGCACATTAAGAAAAGTTGCACGCTTAAAATTGCGTCCTTTTTAAAACGATTTTGATCTCCATTAAATTGCGTGAAAACAAATAATTTCCTTTTACTAAAAGCTCTCTACACCCACAAGCTTTCTTTTTTTTCTTTCTTGACAACTTTTTTCACCCATCTATCATTAGTTCCCTTTTCTTTTCTAAACCCTGACTACTTTTTTATTTAAGAGTTCTAAATTAAGGAGTAAATAATCATGGAAAGGAAAGAAGATGATCATTTTCATGTTATGTTTTTGAGAAAAGGAAAAATGATAACTATAATTCAGAGAGCTTTTCGATGACGTATCATAGGCATAATTCTGAATTATATGGAGAGAGAACGAGCCAATTGAATTTTTGGTCCGAAATATGGAAAATTGGATAATGTAGAAGACGATGAATAGTTTTGGATCTGCGACATCACTCTCCATGATGCTACATGCATCATACCCGTACATTATATCAGAAACCCAATTCCAGATGTAAAATCAGTGCAAAATTCTAAGTCAGAAAATTTTTGGATTTTCAATGGATAATGGACGATGGCGGGCGTGTGTAATACAAACTCCATCCATGTGCATGGGAAATGCTTGAATTGGTCCATAACCAGCCGGCTCAATTGCGAGGGCACGAGCGCCAGTGTGGGCTGTTTAAGCCGGCTTGTTAGCTCGGTCAATGGGCAACTGATTGGCTGCGCCTGACCCACTCTCATCTAGGAAAAGTGAGATTCACGCGCTAGCCTCCTGACTCTTTTTGAATGTTTATAAAAGAACTAAAAATACAAGAAAATTTTTTTTTAAAAATTTTTGATCACATCAAAACATATATTTCTTATTTTTAATACTCAAATTTTTTTATTTTTAATTTTAATTTTCATTCATATGCTTTAGTTAATTTATAATAAATATGAATAAAAGTATATTTAAAAATAAAGGTAATGTTATAAAATTATGCTGACAGGAAGGTTATTACTTATTATGAAAGCAACATTATATATTTATTTCAATATGAAAAATTGACAATCACCATATAAAAAACATAAAAATTGTTAGTATTTTAGAACTTAATTCGAGATGTACCGCATGAATTGAGTCTATAGTAACCCAAATTTAACATAATAATATATGCTAGCTCATATTACTACCATGATTTAACTATTTTTGGCGTAGTAAGAAAAGGTTCACTGTTAAAATTCGGTCCTTTTTAGAATGATTTTGACCTCAAATTTAAACACAAATAATTTTCTTTTATTAAAAGTTCTCTACCACAAGAATATTATTTTTTCTTTTGACAAATTTTGGCACCCATGTATCATTAATCCTCTTTACTTTTCTAAAACCTAACTAAAATAATCATGTAAAGGAAGGAAGATGATCATTTTCATGTTATGTTTTTCACAAAAGAAAAAAAGAACAAAACCATAAGATTTGGAGAAAAAGTTATACAGACCCTTCAGTTTTTTAAAAGGGACATCAAAATTCTCTTTTATTGTCATACTCTATAAATATTGTAATTAAAATATACACACTCATGAAAAGCATGTATATACAGAAGAACATTATGTTTATGATGATGTAATACATTTTACAACACAGATTTTATGTTGTAATCAACTTAAGTTCACGGTTTAATCATTACCGCCTCCATCAAAACAAAATCCTGATTCGATCACTGATTAGAAGCACCAAAACTTGATAGTGAGAGACTTGTTTGGATTAGTACTCGTGTTTGATAATTGCAATTTATATTGTTTCAACATTGAGATAATTTACTAGTCCTAAAAATTTTACAATTTAGTGATGTCACATTTGGTCAAAATATTGGCTATCGAATAAGAAAGTCCTTTGCATATCAAATGAGACCCCTCTTGCCTAACGCAGAAGATAAAAGTTGGTGGTAAGTTGCCTAAGTCAATGAAAGAGGACATGTTTTAATGTGCAGTCGATAAATATTTTCCAATTACGTTAAAAGTGTAATTTGACAATTGAATGATTCACAAGTACGTATAACAAGAAAAATTATTGTGTAGTTTGAATTGTATTTTTGAGAGACGCTCATTTATGAGCTTTAAATTAGAATTGATCTTTATTCAACCTCGAGAAGAAGAAATTGGTGGGCCATTAATAATATCTATGCCTGCTTTATTTGTCATAAGATAAGTTATAATATTTTTGAAAAAAGGATGCTTACATCTTAGGATTTAGGGAAATAGTCATAAAGATCCTTAATTTTTTAATAAGGAACACTAAAATTTTTTTAATTGTATTACCTTTGAAGTTTATAAACCCAAAAAAATATCTAAAATTTTATAATAAATATAAATATTACATCAAATAAATGTAATAATTTGTTCCTTTTAAAATAATTTTAATATTTAATTTTTTTAATATTTTACAATCTATTAAACCTATTTTATTATATTAAAGTATTTTTTAATGTTAAATAGAAAATAATATTAAAAAATAAATTAAAATAAAAATTATTTTGAATATTAGCAAAATCAATTTAACCAAAAGATTTATTTAAAATCTTTATAATAAACACAAATATATTACCAAAATAAATATAATAATTTAAAATTTTAATATTATTTTAAAAGATAAAAATAATTTAATATTATTAGTCTATTAGATAGAATATATTATTTATATTATATTTGTATTAATAAAAAGATTTAAAATCAATTCCCCAATTGATATATAAAAAAGTGTTATGGTATAAAAAAGAAATTTTAGTATTCTTTTTTAAACAAATTTAAGGCTTTGATAAATATTTTTCCAAGTCTTATGACGTAGGTGTCTTTTCCATTGTAATATTTTTTTCAATCGTTGTTAACGTGACTCAAAAGTTAAGTATTACACAAAAAGTTGGCTACGACTACCACACACTAGATTTATTGACAGATTGCATCTAACAAAATATTTTTAAAAAGAAAAAAATAAAAAAAAATAGAAGAAAGTGTGTTGATAAAGAAGAGAGAGAGGAGGATATAGAAAGAATAAAATTCCTGTTTAACATTACTCTATTGATGCCGCGTGTAGTCAGCGGCTGGAAGTTGTCTTGAAATAATTGAGAGTTTGCCGGCAACTGGCACCAACAGCATGTGGTGGCCCCGTTGAAACAACCAAAAAAATTAGAAAGTCAGTGTACTGGCAACACTGCTCTAACAAATTGGTTACTGTTGCTTCTCGTTCTTTTTAAAAAATGAAAAAGGGGGGGCACTTCTTTGGGTAATTGTTTGTCCAACAATTCTAATTATAATTTTTAATTATATTTATGAATTTATAATTTCAGTTGCAATTTCTTACCATTAAAATCACAATTGCAATTACAATAACCACATCAATAATTTCAATTTCAACTTTTGTTATTAATTCCAAATTTAATTAAAACAACCATTACAACTTCAATTTCAATTGTAATTCCAATTACAATAATGATTACAATAACAATTGTAATCGTAATTCCATCAACTATACAACAACAATAACAATAGCAGCAATGAAATTGAAGTTGTAACAATAATTAGAATAGCAATTGTAATTACAATTTTTCTAAAAATACAATTGTGATTAAAATTGCTATTGCAATTGCAATTACGATCACAATTATAATTGTATTATTAATTATATTAAAATTACAAATGGAGTTGCAGTTATACAAAATCAATTATAATAGTGGTACAATTACAATTACAACTTCTATTACATCGATAATTATAATTCTATTTGCAATTACAGTTTCGGATCGCAATTCCAATTCTAGTTCCGATAACAACTTCAATTAAAATTCCTATTACTATTGCAATTCCATTTCCAAATTTCGAATTACAATATCAGCAACTACAACCATTGACCAATTCCAATTTCGATTACAATTTTGATTAAAATAATAATCACAATTCCTATTACAATTGCAATTACGGATTTTTATATGATACCGTATATTTTTTATATAATGGGATTATAACTCTTTTTTTTCTTTTTTTTTAATTTGCAAAATATCTTTTTAACGAATTTGCTAATATTTTTAACAGATTTATATCTTTTATTAATATAAATATTTTATACAATTGATCAAATCTAACTATGCATATTTATTATATTTCATCTTATATTAATAGATCGAACCAAGCCTCTAATCTAAATTCTTTGGTCTACTATTTTATCATTTGTTACCTTTCTCCTTAATAGGGTTGGCAGAATTCCCTGAGTCTTAATTGAGATTTGAGATATTGGTTTGTTTAAGATGGGAGTTGAGATGAAATTTTATCCTCGTTTAGTATTTAGGTTGGGATTCAAGACATTTAAAAATTTCAATTGAGATCCCAAATGTCCCAAAATCTAGGTTTTCATAAATGTATGATAAGTTATTTACCAATATACACAAACACACAACATCTCATTTATGACAGAATTTGCTGCGTATGACAAAACACTTATGTCATCTAGGAAAACTAGAGATCTTGAATAGGATTTGGATCCTATTTGGAATGGTATCGGGGACATATTTTTGTCTCGATCTACTGTTTGGGATAGGATAAAATTTAGTAAATCTTAGCCCGTCTCATCCCGTTGCCAACTCTTCTTCCTAAAGACTCTAAATCTTTAAAAATATGGTATTATAATTTAAAACATATCAATAAACTACCAGATCTTTAAATAATGCTTAATTTCCATTCCACTCAAGTGTCTATTTAGTTTTGGGGCCACTCAGACTTTTGTTTGAATCTCCGCACTCACATTTATTTTTTAAAATATATTTGACCACTTACGCAAGATTATGATTATCTATTCATTAAAGAAAAAAAATATAAATTTAATAATACTAAGTAAGTTTGGATAGTTCAATTTCCATATCAATTAAGAAATAATATTTATGCTAACACTAACTTAAAGTATAAAGTTTTTATGCCACCTGTAAGGCACCTTCATTAACAACACTTTGATTTCTTTAACATGCTTTATGATACTAGCTCCAAGGCTCTTGCATTCATATCCCTCTATACAATCTCATGCGCCACAAGGTCCAAATTGTTTTTCTCTATTGATATCAATTCAACTGCCATCCATTGAAAAGGAAAAAATCACTTGAAAAAATTTAATTAGAATTAGGGTTATATTAGTGGAATATAACTCCAATTAGGATTTTTTCAAGTTGTGACTTGAAATATATTACTTAGCAAATATGAAAATTTTTTTTGAGGAATTTAAACATTAAATAATTTAGTAATTAGATAATTAAATTTAATCCTATTTAGACAATTAATATTATCATAGTTATTTTCAATTAACATATATTTAAAAACATTATGTTACGACATTATGTAAATCTTGAATTAAATATACTAAAATAAACTAAAAATATAAGATAGAGTTTTTTTTTTTTGTCTGAAATCTAAATGGGTCTAAATTTTTCTAAATTCTGAATAGGTTTGAATACGAAAATCTGAATGACATGTTTGTTTTTTCTTTTTTAATATCTGAATATAAGTGGCATCTTGTTTGTTTTAACAATAAAAAACACCTGAAATTTAGTTATTTTACATTTATATCCCTATAAATTAAAATAAAAAAAGAGAATTAGATTTTATAATTTATAAAATAAGATATTTTATAAAGATATTTTTGGAATATAATATTTACTTATTATTCAGATATTTTCTCATTTATATAAAAGTCACAAAAATTTACTTTTTCTATTCAGATGTAAATGTTTAAAAATCAGAAATAAATTTCAAAAAATAAAAAAATATATATTAAAAAAATTTGAAATTAATAAAATTTTAAATTTCAAACATTTAAAAAATAACCTCTAAATATTTGGTGGGTTTCTTAATAATCTTATGACTTAATGTCTATTAGTTCTGACAACAAGAGACCAGCTACAGTATTTGTGACATGGTGTCAATCACTTGGAAAATATACTAGCAGCAGTTGAGACAATCAGAGACTAACAAAACAACTTGTGATAAAGAGTAAACAACTTAGAACACTAACACACAAAACCATGATTGTTGTGAATTCAACCGAAATAACCGGTAACTTTACAATTATTATTACACACATGCAACAATTGAATTGGCTACATGTCATGTCAAAATGAAGCGTGCTTACACCAGATGCATAGTAGGCAGACAAAGTCAATGAAGGAGAAGATAATAGGACAACGAAGAGTTAATAATAGAGTGACAATAATGACAAAGCCGATTATTTATATCAAACGGGCAAACACCACTAATTCAACCCAATTTATTGCGATGAGTATTATTTTGAATGAAATGTAAAATAATTCTTTACGTGTCTTATTGAAGTACTTTTCTTGGCAAACATTTTAATACCTCGGCTTATTACTAATTAGTTTACAATCATATGTCCGCAACCATTTTAATCCATTGATTTAATGCTTAAGTTGAAGTTAACCCTTTAATTTGTGATTTCATTGTCAAAATACCCTGTTCTGCTAATAATTATCTAGTAATATAATTTGTATGCCGAATTCAAGTTGTGGGAAAGAAAGAATCAAGACTTATGATTGAAGAAAAAGGAAAGAATTTTTTTTTATCTTTCTTCCCGCCTTGCAAGCAGAAGATTGTTCACTCAGTCCCAAGAACAGAAACTGAATCAACTCACTTAGTTGACTCAGGACAGATTTTCACCGGAAGAAACAAAGGAGGCATTTAAAACAAAAAACGGAGAAATTCGGAAAGACCAATGAATTGGATATGGAAGCAGTCAATAAAAGACTGTAACTTGTCTTAGTTGTGGGATCTTGATTGATTTTGCATCTTGTATCTGATAGTTCAGAAAGTTAATTAAGAACCGTAAAATTAAATGTTTTTGGTTGGTGGTTAGGTTTGGAGCAATAAATGGGTTTCATAAGCACACGACGACAAGTACTGGTGAATGATTTAATGTTACAACAACCAACCCAAAAAAAAAATAGAAACAAAAGACAATGTGTATTAAGTCGGCAATGGGGAATATTTCTTTCATTCATTTTTTTTCACCTCCCCAAATGTGAGTTTATTGGTCAAAAGTACATTAAGTCTAATAATTGAAGAAAATGACATATGTTTAACCTTTTTACTTTTTTAATCTCTTTCTTAACATGGCAATTAGTCTTAAAAGCTCTCTTAAAAAATTAGTGTTGCTTGATTTTCTTAGAAAAATTATTTTATCCATACTAACATAAGTTTTTTGGGCTTTTGAAATTAGAGTTACAGAGCATTTGTAAAAAATTAAATTTTTAAAATATTATTTTTATATATCGTAATTTTATTTCATTTCTTTTATGATAGAATTTTTAAAATTTTTCTATTAAGTAATTTTATAATTTTTTTAATAAAAACTCTTTTCAACAATCAAATAACTAAAATATTTTTGTAAAAGCTTACTTATAAGGGCTCTACTTGTTAAATCTATTGAGCTAATTTTTTTAAAAAATTATTCTAATCTATGTTTATTTTGGGACATTTTAGATATTACAAAATTTATGTTGTATTTTTTATAGTTATTCATAAAGGGAAATATTGGTATTTTACAAGTCAACTAAAGTATTATTTTGCATACTTAATGTCATAAACTATCACAATTTAATAAGTATTATAGTCGTTTGTTATTTTGACATAGTTAGAGTAGTGAAAAAATGGAAATATTTACACTTTAACGAATCGCCCTCAAGAATTGATACTTGTAATTAGGCCTCTGATGGATATTAATCATATGAGGGTAATATTTATTACTGGATTTCTTTGACTTAATTAATTTAGCACTCACTCAATCAATTTTTTTCCTTTCACTTCAAAACTATTACTTGAGCGTAAGTAATTCCATCAAACTGCAGCCACAACAATTTCACATGCTTCTAATTAAATGCAACCCATTTGTCAATTATTTATTTATTTACATAATGAACAAAACCATTCTTCTACTAAGTGCAAGGAAAGTAATTGGATGGCCATATTTGCGGAATTTAGCAATTATTTGAGACTTATTTTGCTCCATACCCCCATTACACATTATGCAGCAGATCCATCTCTCAACATGATTGCATACATGATAATTTTATCGGCTTATTATTTCCAATGGAGTAAAAAGCTTTTTAATTACGCAGTGGAACTCTTTTGCGATACTCTGCTAAAGCCCTCAATGGGAAAATATTCCTGTATTCTGCATAGTGTAACATGCAGCTTCTCATGAACACTCCCATAATTTCCTGCGAATTAAAAAAATTAATCAATAATTAACAAACATTTGATGTCAATCAAGTCAATTGTTTAAGCATTCGATATTATAAGCATCAAGGCCAAAGCGTTTTTAAGTGGCCCGCAGCTTTCTTTAATTGGTTACTTGAGTTTAAATTTTGTGAGAAATAGGGGACTAAAACTTCATTTGAGCCTTCTCTACCCCTACCTTTTAAAAATAAATAAATAAAAATTATTACAAGCACCAATTTTTTACCTGTTGCGGGAAGTCTCCATTTTCCAATTGTGAGTTGATCAACAACTTCACAGCACGATGAATAGGAGTTGGGTCTCTATCAGCCTATTACAAAATAAAATATAAATTTAAATTCAGTGGTTACTAAATCTCGTGCTAATCCAAGCCGTTGATCTTTTAACGATTTAGTTTGTGCGCATTTATTTTCTTATCCAATGGTAATAGAAAAATTAACGTGACTAAAGCATAAGCTGACCTGCCCAGCACTAATTAAACTAAGAACTGCCAATGCCGTGTGTACCACTGTTGATCTCTTTCCTTCAAGAGGCGTATATATCTGTATCAACAATGAGAATCAAATTAAAGTCAGCTAAATTATTTTAAGTGCCAGTATACTATATGAAGAAACTTAATATAAATACATATATGTTATAGGTCGCCCCTAACAGTTAAATAGATATGTCTAGGGACGCACGCACCTTCACTAGGATTGTGAAATTACCTTATTTGGGCATGATTTGTAGCTCTCTCCCCAGCCACCATCATCACTTTGTGCATTTAGTAGAAAATCAACTGCTCTCCGGACTGCAAGACAGTTGTTGTAAGTCTTGCCAGCAGCCTGCAAACCTCCAAGAGCAAAACAGGTACCATATATGAAGCAAATTCCCCAATTTCAATACCTATATACGTAGTCACGTGTTCATCAAGTTAATATCTCAATCGGATAAAAATGTTACAAAAGACTCAATTCGCGTAAAAAAAGAAAAGAAAAAAGAAAAATTAACCATGAACCATCAGCAGTTTGTTCGTCTTCAATGTACTGCACAGCTTTGGCGATGAAATTTTCAATCTCCATTTTTCTATGATGTGGGTATAATTTCTTGAACAACATAAATGCTTCGATTGCTGATGCAGTGCATTCGACATAAGTGTGCTCTACTACAAGGTCCTCCAGACTCCACCGGATTTAGCCGCTGCAGAGGAAAACGGATTACAAAAATTAATGTATCATTTAAGATTCTAATAATAATGCTTTCAACGAAAATAAAATTAGGTATGGATTAATTTGTTACTTCCAACAACAACGATGCTCCAGCTCGCTCCCATACTGCTAATCCACCTGTTTTTTCATCCTACAATAAGTTTATAAGGTTATTGAAGGCTATTGAACAAATGAAAATTACAAGAAAGATAAATTTCTGATCATTCCCTCATGAATTGACTATTTTTTAATTGCTCCTGTTATTTTTAAAAAAGTCTCAAATTATCCCTATATTTCATCAAAGGATACGAGAAAAATAGGGATCAGTTGATGAATTTTTTTTTCTTTTGTATTCATAATCAAAACGGAGGATAAATTATGGTTTTCAAAAATAAGTAAAGCCAATTGAAGATAATTAAGTCATGAGAGAGTAATCGAAATTAACATTACAAGAACTGTCATACAATTTAAATATTACCTGAAGAGAGAGTAAGAAATTAACACCACCGTATAGTCTCTCAGGTTCATTTTCTCTCCAACAATTTCTGGTGGCATCAGTGAGAGTTGTAGGACACACTATGAAGATACAAGAAACTTTTGTTAGGAGCACCATGATTGGCACAAACGATTTGGCTTTGAACTAGCTTTAAGCGGTTGAAATAAGATATAGAGCTACCTTCAAACCTTCTGCGGTGCAATCTGAAACTTGCCATCCGTGATCTTGATCCGAAAATGTCCATGCTCCTTTAGAAAAGTGTCGAAAGTTGCCTCTGTAGTCACCTACTGGATTATCCCTAATCTTCAAAAATTTCAAAAGGAATGTTTCAATAAAGTGCAAAGTAAATTGGAGGGGTAAAACAAACATAGCATGCATGTTACGCTATTAAATAATGCTTGTAGGATTTGATTATGAAACCTGAGAGTTTTTCAAGTAGTCGTGTCCTTTAGCGAGGACAGGTTCAACTTCATCAACAATATTGCAAGCAATCAAAGCTTGAAGATCAAAAGCAGTATCCCATGTTTGGCTGACGAAAGTCTGCATAAGGATGGCAATAGTATCAAATTTAGCTATATATATTGTTAACTTGCTAGTACTATTGTAGCGAATAGGAGTAATGGAGTAGCAACCTGAACTTTCATTCCATCTTCCCAGAGCCAAATGTAATCTGCAATCCTATTAAGATGCTTCTTAAACTCAATTCCGTTTGGTTCTTCAACCCAACAAGCAAGCATACACAAGGGCTGTTCAATTCGAGAGTGGTAACTGTGAGTGTCAATTGGATCATCAACGGTACACGTACAAATTGAAAGCTGATACATATTTTCCTTTTGTTCTGCTTTATGGTAATAACAACATTACTTTTTGAACACAGCCTATGGTAATGTACCGACTGTTGTGATCTTCGTAATGAAGGAACTTCATTGTTTCTTTTAAAGCCTTCTGTCGATAAGCTTGTTCAAAGGCCAACGAGTTAGGAGAGGCTTGCTAGCTAAGTAAAGTGTATCCCAAAGTAATTCTGAACAAAAGGATGGGGATAGTAGAGATCCTCCTGTAATAACAATTTCGCAAATTTAATAAAACTTGATTAGGATAAATGCATCAATGTCTATATATCAAAATATAACGAGAACTCCAAATGTTGATAAAATCACCTTGAGCGAGAGATGGCAAACTTTTCTCCATTTGATTTGGTTGTAAGGCTGAATGTGAAGTTCTTCCCTCAATTGTTGAATAAGCGGAGTGATTGGACCAACAGACCTTTTCCCATATAAGTAAGACAAGGGCATGTAAACCAGTCCACAATGGCACCACATTTTTCTTTGCATTTACAATTCATGTAAGTATTTAGAATGATTGACCGTCAAAGAGACAGAAGCAAATCCTCCGTGACCGACAGAGGTATCTATTGAATTACCAAATGCACGTACATGGATGAAGTGGAACAAAAGAAGGAAGTATCCAGAACTCGGGGGCATCGGATTAGTGCGGACCATTCAAATATTCCAAGCAACTTTAGATCACAGTGTGACAGAGAACAAAACACAGAGGAGAATGAAAATTACAATTTTGATAATTAAATATTTCTCGCCATGTAAGTTACTAAAAGTTCATATGTGATCAATCTTCTTGAAAGCCAATTCTTTCCCAAGAGGGTATGTACGTGACACCTTCATGGTCCCGAATCCATTTACGTGCCATAGCCCAAGCATTGTTTTCGCCATCATGGGGTCCTAATCCAAGTAAACGCATACAAAGGTAATCGAAAACTGTTCCAAACATCTTTGCTTGGACCCTCTACATGTACTCCCCAGCCACCATCTTCATGCTACAACACAAACAATATCATCACATTAGTACATACGGTTGGATTTTTTAATCCAGCATTGTTGGATCTTTAATTCAACATTGGGCTTATATGTGAATAATTATGTGTTGCAGACTGTCATATAAGATTAAGCCCAATTAAAAGTGATCTGTTAAGGTTTATGGTATTATGGGCTTTAATGTATTTAATAGTATGTGGGCTTTTAATGTGTAGAGACCCAATAGTATTCTAATTCAATGATGTCAGAATTAGGAATACCCAGTGATAGCAGGAAACTATTGTCTATATAAGCGGTTATGGTCCCCAGGTCACACGTTAAGGAGAAATCTTTCCATTCTTTATGATATCCAATCATCAGAGAGAAAGCGCAGAGAGAACTAAAGGACTTTCTAAGAGAACGTGTAGATCTGGAAGGTCAACCACACAACTCTAGAGAGGAATTAAGCATCATAGATTCAGGTACGCTTCCGCATAATTTATTATTGATCCTTGATGATATGACATGAATATTCCTGGGTTATAGGTGATAGTTTTCACTAAAGGTTTTATTATCCCAACAAGTGGTATCAGAGCTTATTCATCTTGAATCATTGAGAATCAAATTTATTTTTTATGAATGATTAAATCTTTGGTGTTCTCAATATTAATAATACTATAATTATTAAAATTATTGAGTTTGAGAAGAAATTAAGGATTAAGTATTTTTTGGTGTTCTTGAATTTAATAGTTCTTGAATTTAATAATTCTTGAATCAAATTTATGGTTGACTTTTGTTAAAGTAAAATAAATTTTGAATTTTATTAACTTTTTTTTTGTTTTGGGGAAAATCGGATTAAAAAAAAAGAAAAAGGCAGCGGCTGCCATGACCGCCACCTGTGAAGAGAAGAAGTAAAAAGAAAAGAAATTTTAGGGTTTTTAATGTAAAATATCGTAAAGATCCCTAAAATTTTCTAATATTTCTTCTTGACAGAATAAGTTAAGAAGTTATTCACTAAAGTCCTATATTTACTTGGGCTTAATGATTTTGAGTTTGTGCGTAACAAGTTGGGTTTAATAAATTAGGTATAGCCCATTAAAAGGTTAAATATAAGTTTAGCCCATTAAAAAAAAAAAAGATAGGTCTATTTGGTGGGCTTGTTCAGCATTCACCCGAATCGGTCCAGTTTTAAACCGGTCAACAGCTGGCCGGTCAATGGTCAATGTTGACCATTGACTTTGACTGTTGACCAAACTTTGACCTGAATTTTTTTTAGATATTTTTTGGGCAATTTTAAATTCAAATATTGGTTTGTTTATATGTATTTTGAGATGAATTAATTGAAACAACATGTCACTAAAGTGACCTCTTTTATGAAAATTAATTTATTTTATAATACAAACGGTTTTGCATATGTAATTTCTGTGAATATTGATCGGCCCAAAGGAAGGTATATATTTAATAGAATTACATGTGCACTTGTGGTAATAAACACGTGATGATTATTCGGTTTTACATATGAATAATAAATCGGCCCAAAGGAAGATTCATTATTTGACATGTTCTTATTATCAATGTTTGATTACTGCACCAAGATATCACTTACAAGTTAATATTTTGTCCAAAGATAGAATATTAATGGAGTGCCCGGTATCTTGAGATGGGGTTTACCTTTATTTGAATTTAATTTTGTTTTAAGACTAATATGAGCTTGTTTTGCTTGTTTGTTGTTCTGGATTCAGTTATGTTAGCTGCTAATATTACTGCCAACATCAATTCAATTCCTATGCTAAATGGCTTTAACTTCAAATCATGGCACGAGAATCTATTTATAGTTTTTGCAGTCATGGATCTTGATCTTGCGTTAAGGGTTGATTCTCCCCCACCTCTTACAGATGATAGTACCCTTGATGATAAAAGGGAAATGGAAAGGTGGGAGAGATCAAATCGCATGTGTATCATGATCATGAAGAAGGCCATTCCAGAAGCATTCAGGGGCTCAATGACTGAGAAAGCAAGTACAACTAAGGAGTTTCTTGCACAAATTGAACAAAGGTTTGTTAAGAACGAAAAGGCTGAAATTGGTACGCTCTTGACAAGCATAATTTCAATGAGGTATATGGGTAAAGGCAATATTATGGAGTATATTATGGAGATGTCTCATCTTGCTTCTAAGTTAAGAGCACTTAAGCTTGAAGTCTCTGAGGACTTGCTAGTGTATTTGGTTTTAATATCCCTACCAACACAGTTTAACCAGTTTAAGGTGAGTTATAATTGTCAGAAAGAGACTTGGTCTCTGAATGAGCTCATATCACACTGTGTTCAGGAAGAGGATAGGCTGAAGAAAGATAAGACAGAAAGTGCTCATCTAGCCTCTACCTCTAAGGGCAAGAACAAGGGCAAGAAAAGGAAGAAGGATAAGGAAGCTGCAGATACAGCACCTCAAAAGAAACGACAAAAGAAACCAAATGATTCAGAAGGTACTGGTTGTTTCTTCCGTGGGGCTGAGGGGCATAAGAAGAAGCACTGCACTAATTATCATGCATGACGTGCTAAGAAAGATATGCTTCTTAGTTTGGTTTGTTCTGAGGTTAACTTAACTTCAGTACCTAGACACACGTGGTGGATAGATTCTGGTGCAACCACTCACATCAGTGTGTCTATACAGGGTTGCCTGAGTTGTCGAAAACTGAGTGATGGTGAAAGACACATCTATGTGGGCGATGGCAAGACAGTTGAAGTTGAAGCAATTGGAAAATTTAGATTATTGTTAAAGACCGGATTTTATTTGGATCTTGATGAAACTTTTGTTGTTCCGTCTTTTAGGCGGAATTTGCTTCTATTTCCGCTTTGGACAAATTTGGTTATTCTTGTGCATTTGGAAATGGAAAATTTAGTTTGTTTCATGATTCAAAACTAGTTGGTTCTGGTTCTTTGACAGGCAATGATAATCTTTATATGCTTGATACAATTGCTTCATTTAATGAATCCCTACAATTAAGTATACGAGGTTTAAAGAGAAAGTTAACCAATGAGAATTCAGCTGCGTTATGGCATAGGAGATTGGGTCATGTCTCTAAACGGAGAATAGAGAGACTTATGTCAGACGCAATTCTCGACCCTTTAGATTTCACAGATTTTGACATCTGTGTTAACTGCATTAAGGGGAAACAAACCAATAAAAGGAGATTTAAAGCCAATAGGAGTTTGGATGTCTTAGAACTCATACATATAGATATTTGTGGGCCATTCCCTACACCTGCTTGGAACAGTCAACAATATTTTATGACGTTCATAGACGATTTTTTTAGATATGGCTATATATATCTCCTCTATGAAAAGGCACAATCCTTGGATATGTTCAAAAACTTTAAGGCTGAAGTTGAGAACCAACTTGGCAAAAGAATCAAAAGCGTCAGATCTGACCGTGGTGGTGAATATTATGGTAGATATGATGGTTTAAGTGAATAACGTCCATGACCATTTGTAAAATTCCTAGAGGAATGCGGTATAGTCCCACAGTACACTATGCCGGGTTCACCCATTATGAATAGTGTTGCTGAAAGACTAAATAAGACGCTTAAGGACATGGTGAGGAGTATGATTTCTCATTCTACCTTACCAGAATCACTCTGGGGAGAAGCACTTAAGACTGCAGCGTATATCCTTAATAGGATTCCAACTAAAGCGACTACCAAAACCCCTTATGAGCTTTGGACAGGTAAAAAGCCTAGTTTCAAGCACTTACATGTTTGAGGATGTCCAGCTGAGGCAAGGCCTTATAAGCCTAATGAGAAGAAATTGGACCCAAGAACAGTGAGTTGCTATTTTATTGGATACTCTAAACGATCCAGGGGATACAAGTTTTATGATCCCACGACTACGTCGATTTTCGAGTCAGGAAATGCTCGGTTCTTTGAGGATGTCGAGTTTGCAGGGAGAGATACAGCTAGGGACTTTGTCTTTGAAGGGGAATATGTTGATATTTCCATAAGTGTTATTGGCATTGATCAGGTTTTATTCCTGATTTTGTTCAAGACACAACAAATCAAAACAATATTGGAAAATCCCCTATAGAAGAATTTGTTCCAGAAGAACAAACTCTACCATCTCAAGAACTTATGCCTTTAAGAAGATCCACTAGAGAAAGGAGAAGTGCATTGCCAGATGACTACATTGTATTTCTCCAAGAATATGAGGTAGACATCGGCGTGATGGAAGATAATCCAATCAATTTCCGTCAAGCTATGAAAGTTTTAACTCTCAAAAGGGAATTGATGCCATGAATGAGAAGATGAAGTCTATGAAAGACAATGATGTATGGGATCTTGTCCTATGGCCACAAGGTGCGAAACTTATTGGTTGCAAATGGATATTTAAGACCAAAAGGAATTCGAAAGGTAATATGGAGAGGTACAAGGCGCATCTTGTCACAAAAGGCTTTACGCAGAAAGAAGGCATTGACTATAAGGAGACTTTCCCTCCAGTTTCTTTGAAAGACTCTTTCAGGATTATAATGGCATTAGTTGCGCATTTCAATCTTCAGTTACATCATATGGATGTAAAGACGGTGTTTCTCAATGGCAACATTGATGAGACGATCTATATGGTGCAGCCAGAAAACTTTGTGTCCAAAGACCCAAAGAATATTGTTTGCAAACTTAAGAAATCCATCTATGGGCTCAAGCAAGCATCTCAACAATGGTATTTCAAGTTTCATCAAGTGATCATCTCATTTGGTTTCGAGATGCATTTGGTCGATGATTGTATATAACATAAGTTTTGTGGGAGTAAGTATATTTTTCTGATTTTATATGTCGATGACATTTTGCTTGCTAGTAGCGATATAGGCTTATTGCACGACACCAAGAGATTTCTAACTAAGAATTTTGAGATGAAAGATCTTGGTGACACCTCTTTTGTATTAGGTATACAGATACACCAAGATTGCTCTCAGGGTATTTTAGGATTGTCACAAAAGAGCTATATCGAAACAGTTCTCAAGAGATATGGCATGCAAGATTGTAAACCAGGCGATACCCCTGTGGCTAAATGAGACAAGTTTAGTCTCAATTAATGCCCTAGGAATGACTTTGAAAAGAAGGAAATGCAGAAGATTCGTTATATGTCAGTAGTAGGAAGTCTGATGTATGCTCAAGTTTGTACGCGACTGGATATAGCGTATGTTACTGGGATGTTAGGCAGATATTTAAGTAATTCAGGAGGTCGAATAAGCTTGAGATCGTTGGGTATACTGACTCTGATTTTTCTGGATGCCAAGATAGTATGAAATCCACTACGGGTTACATGTATCTGCTAGCAGGAGGTGTTGTTTCTTGGAAAAGTGCTAAACAGTCTCTTATAGCCTTTTCCACGATGGCAGCGGAGTTCATAGCATGTTATGAGGTATCAAATCATGGGATATGGCTACAGAATTTTGTCACGGGACTACGTATAATAAATGGTGTTGATAGACCACTCAGGTTATTTTGTGACAATAAGTTAGCAGTGTTGTATTCTAATAACAACAGGAGCTCGACGAAGTCGAAGTATATAGACATCAAGTTCTTAGTTGTTAAAGAAAGAGTTCAGAGTGGACAGTTGTCTATAGAGCACATTGGCACAAACTTCATGATTGCAGATCTGCTTACTAAGGGACTGCCACTGTTATAGTGCATTTCATGCACTAGTTTTGCATTCTTTACTCCCTTTAATATCAATGTTTTGCACTTAATAGTTGTGATTTACTTGTGTTTTATTTTTATAGGTGCAATTCTATTGATTAGTGCTAAATTGAGCTTCAAGATGATATTTAAGGATGAATTGACTTCCTAGAGAAATTCTCAATTTCAGAAGAAGTTTGTTGATAAGGCGTGGGCGCATGACAGTCGATTTCAGAAGAAGTTTATTGATAAGGCGTGGGCACGTGACAATCGATTTCAAAAGAAGTTTTTTGATAAGACGTGGGCACGTGCTGTCAACTGCCGACTTGACTTTTTTATTTTAACGTGTTTTATCTTTTTATTACTCTTGTAATTTGAGATAATATTTTAGATATTTTTATCTTTATCCTTTTTAAGAAAACTATAAAAAGAGGAGATAAAGATTGATTAGGGGGATGAGAATTGGAATTGGATTATTAATTATTTTTATCCTTTTTAGGGTTTTCTCTTTTTCTCCATGAAGAACTAAACTTATTTTTCTGGTTGAAGGGTTAATGAAGCTTTGATTCATCATTACTGTGGGATCTTTCTTGTGCTTTTAATTGTTTTATTGCTTTTTGGGTATTTGTTTATTCTTTGAATTATTGTCATGATTATGTTTGTTAATTAAATAATTGGCCACTATTTAATTATCAATTTAATCTACTGTCAATTGAAAGATTCATCGTATGAAAATTTTGATATTTGTGGCAAATAACATAGCAGTGCGTTGTGTTATGAGAATAAACAATCTAATTTAAATGAACCATCGTATGCGTTTGTTAATTAGGATTTGGGTCTCTCTAATTTTCAGGCTGTCAATTTATTAAATCCTATGATTGTATCTAGGGTTGTCTATTGATTAGGGAAATAACCAATGGTCGTACCTTAGTTATCGACTAATTAAGGAGAGATTGGCTATTAGAGTGTCTCAGTAGCTATAACCGGTCTATTCATAAGCAGTAATGATTTATAGTTGTATCGATGATCAGTAATCGAATCAAAACTGAGTAAATTTCTTCAATCAAAGTTTTCTCATTTTGAATTACATTTTTAATTTGCATTCTAAATATTTTTAATTTGATTTTTATTATTGTCAACAATCCCCCAAATTTTACATTTTTATTTTAAAAAGGATTTAATAATTACCAATCTCTGTGGACACGACCCTGCTCAATCACTATACACAATCTTGTTTAGAGTAGGTATTTATATTTGCTGGCTTCGACACCCATCAAATTTTGTTTCATGAGCACACTGCTCGTATGGGTGTTATGTTGTTTAAGGATATTCAATTTTAGTGGGAGTTTGTGAGTTAAGATGTTCTTATAATATAGACATTCTCAGTTATTTCAATTTTTGGATATTTAAGATTATTTTTTTGCAGAAATAATGTTTTGGTTTGTTCATACTCTGATTTTAATATGTTTTGATCTCAATAAGGTTTAAGGTGGACTAGTTGGAAATAGGCATGTTAAGATCACCTTGCATGAAATTTTCATGCTACACATCCATATCATGTTCCATGTCATTAAGTTGTATTGGTATAGTGACCATTGAGGGTCAAGTTACGATAGATGTAACGAAGGTCGCTTTGATCCTATGTTGGTATAATTGATGGACCGGATTGGTTATAGATATATTTCGGTAATGACAGTAAGGTTGAGATCATATAGTTATTTTTTGCAAAACATAATTATGAGGTTACACATATAGCCAAAGTGGGAGATTGTTGGATTTTTTAATTGAGCATTGTTGGATCTTTAATTCAACATTGGGCTTATATGTGAATAATTATGTGTTGCAGACTGTCATATAAGGTTAAGCCCAATTAAAAGTGATCTGTTAAGGTTTATGGTATTATGAGCTTTAATGTATTTAATAGGATGTGGGCTTTTAATGTGTAGAAACCCAATAATATTCTAATTCTATGATGGGCAGAATTAGGAATACCCAGTGATAGCAGGAAACTGTTGTTTATATAAGTGGTTATGGTCCCCAGGTCACACGTTAAGGAGAAATCTTTCCATTCTTTCTGATATCCCATCATTAGAGAGAAAGCGCAGAGAGAACTAAAGGACTTTTTAAGAGAACGTGTAGATCTGGAAGGTCAACCACACAACTCCAGAGAGGAATTAAGCATTATAGATTCAGGTATGCTTCCACATAATTTATTATTGATCTTTGATGATATGACATGAATATTATTGGGTTATAGGTGATAGTTTTCACTAAAGATTTTATTATCCCAACACATACATGTATATAAATTTGTGTGACTAAATTTTAATAAACAAGCTCAATTTAGAAAAACTAAAAACATTATTTTTATTCATATTTAGCTAGTACCAGATGGTTGTACAAATAGCGAAGAATTTCTCTACGATGCTCAACTGTGAAGACAGTATTAAGATGGCTTGTAATGTACAAGCAGAAGACCTGAAAATTTTTAAGGTAAAAGAAAAAAAATATATTGGTTAGTTGTCTAAGTTCTAAAGTAACTGAGAAAAGGACAACAAGGACAACACCACCACGTGGTTTAGTAAAATAGTTATGGGGATACTCTTATTCTTAGAACTGGTCACATAGACCCCTTTTTATCTCAGTTATGCCCTTTTTTGGCTGTAGGGACCTAACTGTATTTTATGTAAGCATAATTATCCAAAAAGGGTTTTATGTGCCATTTCTAAAAACAAGAAGGTTTACAAAAAGCATTTTGCCAAATCATAGAGCTTTTAGCTTTTACTATACTTTATACTTTCCTAATATCAAAAATTTCATAGAAAAATTCATTTTAGTCATAAAATAAATATTTATTTTTGATAAAATTTTGACATCAAGAAGTAATAGAGAATTGTAAAAAATGTAAGAAAAAAGTAACAAAATGCCAACAAAAAGAAAAATTATAGATAAAGTCTCATTCTCTCTTTCTCAGAATGTGAAGGTGAGGATGAAAATAAAGTACTTACAAATGGAGGAAGAAAAAACATGGGGCCAGCATTTTCAGCAGGCCAATGGCCATCGCTAGCTTGTATTGCTGAAAAGTAATGAGCAGCCCTCTTCATTGCAATGGTGGCAGTTTCATATCTGATTGCTTCTCCATCCTTTAACTTTACTTGAGGAATTGTTTGTTTGAATTTTTTCTGTCTCAGAAACTGTATTTATTTTTTTTGCATGGATACATAATTAAATATTTGAGTTAATACTCACATTCGAAAGGAGATGACTCTTATTTAATTTGTTGACTTTTTTAAAAATTCCAAGTATATATTATTTTAAATCCTAAAATAAAAATTCCCTGCATAGTTGGCCAATACACAATGGCGGATGCAACATGTGACTAGTGGAGGCTGTAGCTCCCGCTGGCCAAAAGAAAAAAAATTCTAAGAATAAAAAAATATATATATTTTGGGTTTTTAAGTAGCCCGCATTAAATTTATTAGAAGAGTCCCGATAAATTTATAAACCCATAAAATTTAAACTTTAAGAATTATTTAACCCTATACTTTAATTCAAAATGATAATAACTCATCACAGAAAATATTTTTCTATTCCCAAAAATAGGATTAATTCTTCCAGTTTCCTAGTAATAGTACAGATAACAAAACTTGGGAAGAATCATCTTTAGAACCAGATGTATGAATAATAGTTTTGTTGTTTATGTAGGAAATGATACATTTAATAATATTGATAATGAGTTTATTGCATAACATTTTCAAAATATGAAAATGGATTGAGAACAATTATAATTAAATGTATTAGCAAATATTTTATATATTCAAAGTTTTAATTTTTAAATTTTACTATTATCTAACATAGCGCCGGTAAATTATTTTTCTATATCCGCCACTATCGGTACATGCTCCTCTTAACTTAAGGTCGGAAATTTGAGTCTTCGAGTATGACCATAAAAGTTTATTTAGTTTATTTTTTATATAGTTTTTCTTTTTTGGAAAAAAAAAAGCTCCTAAAATATGTTGAAATAGTTATACGGCAATATGCAAATGGTGGGGTGGTGTAGGTGGGCCTTTAGACGAGTCCTTATTTAAGTAGGCGGTAGGGTATTTCAGTATGATGACCATAGAACAAATTAATTAGTTACATATCCAGAACGGTATAAATGCATGCATATGATGACCCAACTAAAACACATGTTACCGAACTTTGAAATTCACATTTAACGCAGCCTCATATACGGTTCAAAAGATCAAAAGAAATGGGGGTCGTTGTATTGACGAAAACTTTTTGTCTTCTCAATGAAGAATGGCCATAGATTGATGTGTTTTTAATAGGTCGTGGAGGTAAAATGAAGTACGTGAATTTACACATCCAGAACGGTATAAATGATGAGTACATAGTTGAGTACGACCGAACTTTGAAATTCAAATTTAACGCATGCAATTAATTTGTTTCTTAATTTCAACTGACTTCCTAAATTATAGTTACCCACCTGTAAGCGCCAAAGAAGATCACCCGCCGGCTTCAAATTATGCCGATTTTTGTAGAAATTTTGTCGGGCTTCTTCAACTTCAGCATGTGGTGAGCCAGCATGTGGATCAAACTCCCATGTTTGCTTTCCCACAAAACTGTTTGTTGTAAACATATATGGGCAGTTTTTGTCACCCTCCGCAATCTTCAGCCTCCGCATATTTGATTCGATCCTTAACTCTGTTTAAACATATCATTAACTTTAAATTATAACTATATAATTTATAGATTACTCTTTGATGTAAAAAAAAAATGATAGAAAGGTGAAGAAATCTAATTCGTTATATTCATGAAAATTAAACTCATCTCTTATCATCATAAAGCTATAATAGAATTTAGAATATTCGCCAAACCTATAGGTGTTTTGATAGGAGCAAGAATTGAGAAGGTTGGTGTTGGCTGCAAAAGCTATAACCAGGCTTGAATGCCACTCTATGCATGGTACTATGGCCCAAAAGAAACTCTATATATAATGAAATTATAAATCGATAAATAAATGATAATCAAGTGTCACTATGAGAATCCTTTTCATTATGATAATCACAAACAAAGTTTACAGGAGCACGCAAGATTTGACTTTTCTTAATGAATATTAAATTAATTATCGGTGAGCGTTGCAAATTGTGATGATTTTCACTACGAACCATTATAAAGTTGATATATTTGTATGAAGATTTGTAAAATGCCCATTCAGAATGAATATATATATATATATATATATATATATATATAAAACGTACGTGATAGAAATATTATATATTTGCTAGATTAATTTGTATTTGTTTTAGATTATTTTTTTTATTATTATTATATATTTAGATAATTTATCTACATATTTTATTCTTTGTTATATATTTGCAAGTTATTTTTATTTTTGTTATTTTTTATTGATTAAATTATTTTATTGAACAGAAAAATAATCGGACATTATGAATAAATCGTGCATAAGAGATCAAGAATTGAAAAGAATAAAAGACATAAAGAATATTTTCCAATTAGACCTTGGAAAAACAAAGGGAATTAAAATGGAAAAGAAAAGTGGCGAGCACGTGAGGATTGAAATCAACTGATGGCTTAATTTAGCTTGGTACAAGTGGCGGATATTTAGCTTATGAGAGGTGGCTCACTAGAAATCTTAATTCGACGAGGACTCCGCCAAACCGTTGTGCGTCGGCAGCAGAAAAATAAGAATCGTTTTTAGAGAAAAGTGGGTGGAGAATCAAGAAGGGTAGTCTATGCCCAAATTGTTTCATCATCGTTTTTTTTTTCATTTAATTTTTTGGAACTCCGAATGTCGTCAGCTTTTTTTCTCGCTTTCTTTCTTTCTTTCTTATTTTTATGTTATGTTAGATTTTTATTTGGTTGAAGGTGAATTTAAAATCCTAAACATGTCATATGATTAAAATTTAATTTATTTAATTAAAATTATTTATATTCTTTCATAATTAATGCTTATGATTTTATTCTTGTCTTTTTTGCGTGGTCAATTAAATAGGATTTCAATAAATTCTATTGCTAGATTAAAATACTTGATTTGTAATTATTTTAATATTTTAATCATTAGTAGCAAATTAGAATCGGTGATTGAAATTAGAGAACATAACCTAGGTTAAATAATCCAAGCTTGTGTATTTATTGCCTATATCAATCTAATATCTTTCTCTACTTAATTCTTCAATTATCTTAAATTTAGAGATTTTATTTTAAATTATTTACTAGTTAGTAATAAGGTGAAGAACTTGTTTTGCCTAACAACATGTTAAGGAAAGATGGAGACTAATAGAGCTTATTCTTGTCTATGGTTGATAATTTCAATAGAAGTTGATGATAGAATTGATATATTGATTATGTGCATATTTATTGGTGACGAATGATCTTTTAACTAAAGTTTGCATTATTATTATTTCTTTCTCCTTTAATTAGAGTTTCTATTAAATTATTATTTTCGTAATTCTAGTTTCTTTATTTTTTGTCGTTTAGTTAAGAATTCATAAAAACCCTTATATACAAACATACATACATACATACATACATACATACATAAATACATATATACATACATACATATATATATATATATATTTGACATTTTCTTTAATTAGATTAATTTGTATTTGTTTTGTTTTATTATTGTTATTAATATTATTATTTTATTTTAAGTCTTTGTTTTAGAGTTGATAATAAATAAAACTAGCGTAGTCTTTACTTGCTCTACAATAGTTGTTTATATTATTAGTAAGGTTTTAAATTTTGTGTACACTAACCATAGGATCAAGAAATATGTTATTTTTTGTCATATTTTTAAAAGTATTTAAATTTGGAATAGATAATAATTAAAATTTTTATAAAGAATATATAAATTGTTTGTGTTTTAGAATTTGGTTCGAGACATACTACATGAATTATTGAGTCCGCGTTACCCAAATCTAACATAATATATATATTAGCTCAAATTGCTACCATGATTTTACTATTTTTGGCACAGTAAGAAAAGTTGCACCTTAAAATTGCGTCCTTTTTAAAACGATTTTGACCTTCTTTAAATTGCATGAAAACAAATAATTTCCTTTTACTAAAAGCTCTCTACACCCACAAGAATATAATTTTTTTTCCTTTTTTGACAACTTTTGACACCCATGTATCATTAGTCCCCTTTTCTTTTCTAAACCCTAACTACTCTTTTATTTAAGAGTTTTAAATTAAGGAGTAAATAATCATGGAAAGGAAGGGAGATGATCATTTTCATGTTATGTTTTTGAGAAAAGGAAAAATGATAACTACAACTCCAAAGTTTGTGAAAATGATCATGCAAACCTATAAATTTTTTAAAAGGGACACCAAGATTCTTTTTTACCATAATAAACCTTGGAATATAATAACTAAAAAATTAACTTTAAAATTTTTTAATAAAATAAAAATAATAAAAATAATATAATTTGTCTTGTAGTCTAAAATAATATTAAAATATTTCTTAATATTTAAAAATTTAAAACATCTAAATTATTATATTTATTTTAATAATATATTTGTATTTGTTATAAGGATTTTAAATAAATCTTTGGGTTAAATAGATTTTATTAAATAAAATATCTCATGGACTAATAACATTAAAATATTAATATTATTAGTTTAAATGATATTCAAGATTATTTAAAATTTAATATATTTATTTTAATATTATGATTCTATTTATTATAAAATTTACTTTAATCGAATAGACTACATCTAATTTATTGTAAAATACTATAATATTTTTAAATATTGAAATTAATTTAAAACATGTATATTATTAGATTTATTATAAATATAGATTTGAAATTATTTTAATATGTATATATTAATACATTTATTTTAATATTATAAATTTATTATAAAAATTGGAGCCAATTTTTTTTAGGTTAATTGGGACAAAGCGTATTGTAGTAAAAAAAAAATCTTGATATTTCTTATTGAAAATTTAGAGGTTTTCGTGACTATTTTTCTAATTTTATAGTATAGGTGTCTTTTTCCCTTGAAAAAAAAAAAGGAAAAGTTAATAACTAAAACAATTAACAAAAAAAAAAAAAAAACTATGGGATCGATTGCAATATAATGGCAAGTGGAAACAAAATAATAAGGTTAAAATCCACATCATACTTTTTTTGATCTTTTATTGTCTTTTCATCTCTTTGGAAGTGGAGGCAGTACTATTCAAACAAGGACTCGGTGGACATTACTTCTTGGAATTATGAACTTGTTGTCTCTGTACTGTTTGAATAGCAGGGTGGTGATCAATAAGGAGAAAGAGGGAGGAAATAGAAGGGAAATCTAAAGAGGGAGAGAAAAGTAAAATGAAGAAGGGGTAAGTTTAAGAGGTTTTTTCAATAAAAAATCAGCTTACTTTTGGAATTAATGGTGTTCAATTGAAAGATATAAGCGTTGCACAATTATTTTGGGGAAATAAAGATGTTTTAGCAGGTATTTGAAGGGATGGAAATAGTCAATTCTTTCAATTCTTTTTTTTTTTTTTTTACTTATATTGGTATAGCCCGGCCAGCCTCAAAAAAATTTAAAGTCCCTCAAGTATTATTATTTCGTTTATATAAGAATATGGTTAATAGTTTCTACTTTAACGTAACACTAAATACGAGAAAAAACTATTCGAGAACATTTTTGTTTTTAGTCAAAAAGAAGTTCTGATGAACAGACTATTCCTACAAATGCAATGAGTGTTTTATTGATTACCTATAACTTTGTTTGATGGATTCCAAAGAAAATTTTATGGCATTTCGGTGGAGGAGTACATATAGAAAACATCATATTCATTCGATAGATTGGCAAAACTTGAGAAAGCTGAAAAAAAATTAGGAGGGTTTGGTTTTCAAGATCTCTATTGCTTTTTGTTGGAATTGGCGGCCATTATGGGCTGGATTGACCCAACATAAGTATAATCTATAAGTTTCTTTAAGATTGAGTTCTATATTATTGTTATAAGTGTAATTGAACTCTAAGAGTTATAAAGTTTTTTTGTGGATTTCAATCACTCTTATTAGCTTTTATATAAACATTCCTATTGTATCTACAATACAAATGTGTAATTGATCTGAAAATATTAAAATATATAGAACGTTTATAGAGTGAGAACAAGAGAAAAAAGTACTAAGCTCTTTCAATGTGATCTAAGAAGATTTTCTTTTATTATGACTATTCTTCAACCATAAGCATACAGTAGCACGAGGATTTTCCATGCTATTATCCTTTGGCTTTAATCAATTTAACAATGACATAAACTTGTTGTGATCCGATTCTGCATTCAGTGACCAAAATGTATGCTTTCTGATCTCTGATTAATTATATGTCGAATATGCACGAAATATATGTTGACTATGCACAAATATCAACATTGATATCAGAGCCTATGTAGGTTGTGTCCTATTTTGAATGTATTTGCATGAGACATGTCATATTCTTTGACGTTATATGTGTCTTCGCATCTAGAACATACTTAAATAGTATGGGATGAATCACTCACTATTAGCCTTGATTTTTGGTTTCAAATCACACGATATATATCCAAATATTTGTGTGAATTGATGTGGCCTAAGTTATGCGAAAATAAAAACACTAACACATGAACACATAGGATTGTTTTACTCATAACTCTTGATACAGTGATTATTTCCCAGAAAATTTGAATCATTAGAAAGATAATTCAGAGAGCTTTTCGATGACATATCATAGTCATAATTCTGAATTATATGTAGAGAGAACGAGCCAATTGAATTTTTTGTTCTAAATATGGAAAATTGGATAATGTAAAAAAAAAACACTTAAATTTTTTTAATTTTAATTTCCATTCATGTGATTTATTTAATTTATAATAAATATGAATAAAAGTGTATTTGAAAATAAGGGTCATACTGTTAAATTATTCTACCAGGAAGGTTATTAGATATTATGAAAAAAATGGTATATATTTATTTTAGTGCGGAAATTTGACAATCTCCCTACGAAAAATACATAAATTGTTAGTGTTTTAGAATTTGATTCGAGATGTACCACATGAATTAAGTCCATGTTACCCCAAATTTAACATAACAATATATGCTAGCTCATATTACTACTACGATTTAACTAATTTTGGCGCATTAAGAAAAGATTCACCATTAAAATTGTGTCCTTTTTAGAACCATTTGGACCTCAAATTTAAACACAAATAATTTCCTTTTACTAAAAGTTCTCTTCACCCACAAGTAGGGATGGCAAATATATCCAGATCTGGCTCGGATTTGCAAAGATCCAGAAGATTTGAATATGGAAAAATTCGGATCAACAAATTAAAAAATGCAGATCCGAATCTAGATGTAGATGCAAATGCATTCGAAAACTAAATATCCGGGTTTGAATTATTTTTTTAATTAAATTATTTACTAAATTAAATTAAATGAAAAAATATAATAGGATTAATTAAAAAATATAGAAGTTAAAGTAGAGAACAAAAAATATGACAAATAGGGTGTATTTCATTATGCTTATGTACACAAGAATTTATAGATCTCTTTAGGATATTGAAATACTAATTAGGCTACCCAAGAGGAGGGGTGAATTGGGTTCTTAAAACTTAAACAAATAAAACCACGAAACAATTTAAACTAATGTCTTAATAATATCAAAAGTAATAATTTTAACAATGCTCAAAATTAAAAGGATAAGGGAAGAGAAATCAAACACGTGATTTTTACGTGGTTCGGCCAACCGTGCCTACGTCCAAGCCTCCAAGCTACCGGGCTTGAGGATTCCACTAAGCAAGCCTCCAAGGCTTCAACCACTCTTACAATTGACTTCAAAGGTGTCAATAAACCTTTACAATAGGAGATTATTCCCAATCTCTTAACCCGAGTGTATCCCAACACTTATAATCACTCAAAAATAGAAATTACAAATAAACAATCTCTCACACAATGTGTATTGTACTCAATGAAATCTAAAAGTGTGAATTAATGAAGTAAAAACAAGTTTAAAGCTCAATGAAGATTGTTTTCTCAGTAGCAAGCTCAATGATAACTTTTTTTTGGATCTTTTTCGATTTGAATTTGATTGAGCTATTTTATAGTTAAAGCTGAAAACTAGCCGTTGTTGACTTTCTGAGAACAATCGGATTACCGTTTGCTGCTGTCGGTTAACCATTTTGACTTCTCTAAATAGCCGTTGTGCTTAAATTTTAAATAAACGGTTTACCGTTTACCATTATTAGATCACTGTTTATTTTCAAAAACCTGCAAAATAAACTTAGGTCTTCGTTTTTGCTAAACGGCTCAAGATTAAAAAACTTTCTCTTTTTTGTAAATTATTGGTTTGTCATTTTCTAATAAACAGTTCACCATTAATTTCCAGAATCTTGTCAAAGCAAGTCTAACTGAGATTAGAAAAACTCCCTTTTTCTGTAAATTAGCTTGTAATAAACGGTTCACTGTTAATTTCTAGAATCTTGTCAGATAAATGATTCATGATTAAGAAGACAATTTCCTGTCTGTAAATTATTGGTTCACCGTTTATAAAATAAACGGTCTACTATTAATTTTCAAACTCTATATTTTGACAACTTTTGTTCAGAATAAGATTTTCTGACTCAAGTTAACGATCATTAAGCTTCTTTAAAAATGCTTAAGGCTTTAAGAAATTCATTTTAATAGCCCCAACATTTTAATTAAGAACATATAAGTTTTATTATCATCAAAATCAATATTATAAGATTAACAGTTACAAATTGAGTAACTAATCTCCTTAATTAAAGGAAAAATAAAAACTGATTCTTAAATCTCTCAACTACCTAAAATAACACATAACCAAATATGATACATAATTACAAAAAAATCCTATGAAATCTTCCAAAATCTTCCAACACTTCCCCTCAAGCTGGCATGAATATATCACTCATAGCAAGCTTGCTAACTAAGTTCTCATACTGTGCCTTAGGAAGTCCTTTGGTGAGTATGTCTGCTACTTGGCTCGTGGTAGGTATGTAAGAAATGCATATTACACCGTTGTCTATCTTCTCCTTGATGAAATGTTTATCCACTTCTACATGATTTGTTCTATCGTGTAGAATTGGATTGTGAGCTATAGAAATGGTTGCCTTGTTATCACAATAAACCTTAATATGTGTTGGTATAGGAACCTTTAACTCTTTTAAGAGTCTTTTTACCTTGGAGTTTAGCTTCACATTTGGGCCCATTGAAGTCTCTGGGGCTTTACAACCTGTCATCCCTGTTTCCTTGAGCAAATAAAAAATGTATTTATGTTGGTTGATAAAGATCCCCTTTTTGGACCTTGCAAATTCCGTCTTGAAGAAATACTTTAGTTTTCCCAGGTCTGTAATGTCAAACTCAACCTCAAGCTTATTCTTTAACTTCTTAATCTCTAACAAATCATCTCTAGTCATAATAATATCATCCGCATACATTATTAGAATAGCTATTTTACTTTCAATGGAGTGCTTGAAAAACAAAGTGCGATTATCTTGACTTTGTGAAAAGTTGTGCCTCCTTACAACATTTTCAAATCATTGAAACCAAGCTCTCAATAATTGCTTTATCCCATATAGGGATTTTTTGAACTTGCAAACTTTGTTTCTTTCAAGACTTTCTTCAAATCTGAGTGGCAAGTCCATTCTTGTAGATCTTTATTTAAAAAGGCATTTTTGACACCGAACTCATATAATGACCAGTTAAAATTAACTGCAAGAGAAAAAAGTATTCTTATAGAGTTCATCTTAGCCATGGGAGCAAAAGTCTCTTGGTAGTCTATACCATGAGTTTGGGTAAATCCTTTTGCTATGAGTCTCGCTTTGTATCTCTTCACATTTTCTTTAGCTTTACACTTTATTGTAAACAACCATTTACACTCGATTGTCTTCTTGTCTTAGGGGTAGATCAATAATACTCCACGTGTTATTTTTCCTAAGAGCATTCATCTCTTCTATTATAGTTAACCTCCAATTTAGATCTTCTAATGTTTCCTGAACAGTTCTTAGCATATACAGATTAGAAATCCTAGACACAAATGCTCTATTAGTATGTGATAATTTTTCATATGACAAGTATTTTGCAATTGGGTGTTTTGTGCAAGCTTGAGTACCTTTTCTTACTGCAATCGAAAGGTCAAGATCTAAAGATGATAGGTTAGGCAAATCATTAAATAGAGAAGAAATAGGTGTAGAAGAAGGATTACTCTAATTTGTAGGATCTTCACTAGGCAAATTAGATTGGGCTTTTGCTAGAGGAACAATTAGAACAGTAGTACATTTGTGAAATCTCTTCCTGGTATAAACCTGAAGATCAGGATGAGGATTGTGATTTGTTTGAAGTACTTCTCCCTAATCTCTAATAAGGTAGTATTTGGAAAATTTAGTTTAAGAGTACTATAATTAGGTTCCACTCTTTCAACAATGGTTTCTAAAACTTGTTTATCAGAATTAATCAAAGGTATAGATTTCTCTAGAATAGGTAAAGTGTGTCAAAAATTATCTTCTTTACTTTTGTTCTCCCCCTGAAGAGAATTTTTTTTGAAAGAAAGGTTGGTCTTCAACAAAGTGTACATCTATACTCTAAAAAAAAAGATTTATAACAAGGTTAAAGCATTTGTACCCTTTTTTATTAGATGTATAACCAAGGACACACATTTTTTAGTTTTTGGATCCAGTTTTGATCGAAAAACATTTGATATATGGATATAACAAACACAACCAAACTCTTTGAAAGAAAGATCTGTAGTTATTCGAGATGTGAGAAAACAAGTTTTGTTAAAAACTGTAAAGGTGTTTCATATTTTAAAATTAAAGATGGCATTTTATTTATCAAGTAACAAACAGTTAGGAGAGCATTTCTCTAGAGATATTTAAGTACATTTATAGAAAAAATAATGGCTCTAGTTACTTCAAGAAGATGTCTATTTTTTCTTTCAGCAATGCCATTCTGTTATGGTATATCACGACAAGTTGATTGATGGATCACACTTTTTTTGGTAAAAAATGTGCCTAAATATTTGTTAAAATATTTGGTCCCATTATTCGATCTTAGAATGCCAAATTTGGTTCGAAATTAATTCTTAATCATCAGGAAAAAAATCTTTAAATCTATGTTCAACCTTTGATTTCCTTTCCAATAAGTAAACCCAACATACTTGTGTGTGGTCATCAATAAAAGTCACAAACAATTTTTCGTTAGAAAGTGTGTTAACCTTAGATGGGCCCTAAACATCACTATGAATAAAATAAAATGGTTTCGAAGCAAAATAGGGTTTTATTGGGAATGAAACACGATGATCTTTAGCCAAGTGACAAGTCTCACAATGAAGTTTTGAACAATTAATTTTTTTAAACAATTTAGGAAATAAACGTTTGAGATATGGAAAACTAGGATGCCCTAATCTTCTATGCCATAACATAACTTGATCATAGACATAGTTTGAACTAGTACTACTTAAACGATGAGCTTTTTTATTGCCAAAGGCAGTTTCATCAAAGTAATAACGCCCATTTATCTCTCTAGTAGTTCCAATCGTCTTTCCCGAGTTCTGGTCCTGAAAAACACAAGTAGAAGGTAGAAAAAGAATGGAGTAGTTAGTTTGATTAGACAATCTACTAACAAAAAGAAGATTGTAGGCAAGTTTTGGAACATGTAAAACAGATTTTAGAGTAATTTTTTTTTTTTAATTTTAACGGTTCCTTTGCCTGCAATAGATGAAAAACTACCATTAGCTCTTCTAACTTTCTCAATACCAAAACAAGGATAATAGGAACAAAACAAATAAGAGTAGCTTGTCACATGATGAGAGGGCCTTGAATCTATGATCCAAGGATTGGATTTTCCAAGAATTAAGAGTGCTATAGAATTGGTACCTTTTTTTGCCACAGACTCGACAGGAGTATTAGGTGACGAATAAGATTTTAGAAGTTTAAGAAGATGATCTAATTGCTCTTTATTGAATGAAGATGATTCAACCTCATTTAGTGTAGGCATATTTTGTCCACCAGGTTTGTTGGCTTTGCCATTGGGTGGTCTACCGTGTAGCTTGTAGCAACTCTCTCGGGTATGGCGAGGTTTCGCACAATAATCACAGCGCAGGTTATTCTTATCTCCAACCCGCTAATTTTGAGATCATTTTTGGCTGACTTGGGCCTTGGGAATAGCTTAGGTTGATCCTTCCATAGATGCGATTGCACCTGTAGACTTTTTTCCAAGCATCACTTGTCTTCAGCTTTCTTTTCTACGTACTTCTGCAAATACCTCACTGATTTGGGGCAGAGGGTTTTTCCAATAATCTGGCCACAAACGTCATCGAATTCAACATTTAAACTTGCAAGAAACTTAAAGACTCGGCCAACATCCACCATCTTCTTGTAATAATTGCAGTCCTCGGGTGACTCTCATTCGTAATCATTAAATAAGTCCAAGTCCTGCTAAATTCTTTTAAGAGAATTATAATGTTTTGTCACAGAGTCCTCACCTTGGCGAATTTCTCCAAGTCTAAGAGTTAATTCGTACATTTGAAAATGATTCCCTAAATCGGAGTACATCTATGAGACATTGTCCCATAATTCCTTGGCTGTAGAATAGCAAAGATAATTTGCACCTATCTCTTCTGCCATAGAGTTAACCATCCAAGTCATTACCATTGAGATTTTAACATTCCAAATGGCGTAGGCTAGATCCTTCACGTCGGGCTTCTTTGTGTCTCATGTGATATAGTCGATTTTCCCTCTGCCTCTAAGATACATGCGAATAGATTGCGACCACTGGAGGAAGTTATTGTCATTCAGTCAGATTGTAGTGATCTAAATAGGATGGTTTTAAAGTAGATTTCAGGCAATCTAGGGCTCAGGCTGAGAAGGTTTAGGAGGCTAAAAATTGGACGTGATTTCGAACATTTTCGGGGACAAGAAAGCAGAAACAAAACTCTAGGTTTTCTCCTGCTCTGATACCATAAAACAGAGAACAAAAAATATGATAAATAGGGTATGTTTTATTATGCTTCTGTACATAAGAATTTATAAATCTCTTAGGATACAAATTGAGTAACTAATCTCCCTAATTAAAGGAAAAATAAAAATTGATTCCTAAATCTCTCAACTACTTAAAATAGCACATAACCAAATATGATACATAATTATAAAAAGTCCAACAAAATCTTCAAAAATCTTCCAACAAAAGTTTAATTAAATTTAAAAATATATTGGTATCTACATTATTTTTTGTGGATTTGCTATGTTTTCTTAATTTTATTTGTGAATTTGTGGTGATGCTAGACTTGGATTTACATTATTCTTAATGTTTGATTTATGTTATGGTATTTTTATTTGTGACTTCATGGTGTTGTATGTTATTCTAGGTATTGAATTGTTGATTGTTAAATTATGATTGAATTTTATTTGATATTATTAGGTAAATTGTTAAAGTTTAAATTATTTAAAGTTAATTTATGTGGATCTGGATATCTATAATATCTGCTTGCATCCATGTGGATATTACTTGCATCCGGATCCGCATTTTTTTTTTTTGAATCTAGATATGGATCCGTATATATCCGGATTTTTCCATCCCTAGCCGCAAGAATATGATTTTTTTATTTTTCTTTTTTGAAAAAATTTGACAGCCATGCCTCATTAATCCTCTTGGCTTTTCTAAACCTCAACTAAAATAATCATGCAAAGGAAGGAAGATGTTAATTTTCATATTATGCTTTTCGGAAAAGGGAAAAGAAGAACTACACCCTAAGATTTAGGGAAATGGTTGTACATACTCTTAAGTTTTTGAAAAGAGTTACCAAAATCCTTTTTTACTGTGATACCCTATGAATATTGTAATTATACACACACATAGAACACACACACACACGTAAAGCATGTATATATATAAGAACATTATGTTTAAGATGATGTAAAACATTTTACAACGCTGATTTTATGTCATAATCAACTTAAGTTCATGGTTTAATCATTATAGCCTCCATCAAAACAAAATCCTGATTCTATTACTAATTAGGAGAACCTAAAACTTGATAGTAAGAGAATTGTTGGGATTAGTACTCATGTTTGATAATTGCAATTTATATTGTTTTAACATTGAGATAATTTACTTCTCCTGAAAATTTTACAAATTAGTGATGTCACATTTGGTCAAAACATTGGCTCTCAAATAAGAAAGTCCTTTCCATATCAAATGAGACCCCTCTTACTTGACGTAGAAAATAAAAGTTGGTGGTAAGTTGCCCATGTCAATGAGAGAGGACATGTTTTAATGTGAAGTCAATAAATATTTCCAAATTACGTTAAAGAGAGAAAGGTTTTCTCTCTATGTGACAACAGATGTTAAAGTGTAATTTGATAATTGAAAGTGTTAGAAAATATGTCTTATTTTTTAATAAGGATTTTATAGGGTATTTTTCTTTTTTGTAGGATTCCTATTTAAAGAATAATTAATTTTTCCTTTGAGACTTGACTTATTCAAAGAGGAATACTATTAGTATTAGAAAATGAATACTTCTCCTATAAGAATATATTAATTCAATCTAGTTACACAAGAAAAATAAAGGCGATGTGAACCCTGTTCCCATTGGTGGAAACCTTTGGAAGTGTGTCGACAATCAAGGCACCTTAAGGAAGATTGTTGGAAGGAAGCAAGTTCGGCAAGTGGCTCTAAGTCAGTATATGAAGATATTGATAGTATCGCTAGCGGAAAGTCTCTAATCATGTGGAGACGATGGTCCGCAGTAATAGATGATGAAGACCTCCTCATGGAAAGCAGCTAATGCCATGTACAAATATGTATCACTGCTAGCAAGTCCACAAGATTTGCAGACAAGGCACGGTTTGGCATTTATGCAAGGTGTGTGGTGAAATTTTTATGTTGATGGCTAAAAACTCTCAAGCAAGCTAAACATGAGAGTGGCTATTTTTAGTAAAGTGATTGACATATGCCGAATACTTGTACTCTGGATAAGGTGGAGTATGATGATTCTCGGTGTAAAGAATTATGGCTACTAGATAGAGGGTAAGATTTTACCTGTGGTGGAGTGATTCTCATAAGTCCTATGTGAGTGTAGTTTTGGTGGAGTAACGAAGGTGGAGATGACATAGTTGTGTGGATACACGGTGGATCGTATTTTGTCACCTAATTGAAAAACTTGTCAAGGTAGAGATTGTTAGGAAATATATCTTATTTTTCAATAAGGATTTCTTAGAATATTTTCCTTTTTTGTAGGATTCCTATTTAAGGAATAAGTAATTTCCCCTTTAGAACTTGACTTATTCAAGTAGTATTATAAGAAAATGAATATTTACCTTACAAGAAATAATCACTATATATAGGGAGGTTGGGTTCACTTATTTGCATAATACAACAATTAGTTCTCTGTAAATAAACAGCTTCTAGTATGAGAGAAACAATAAGTCTATTGAGAGATCGGATGTTATTGAGGTTTTGGGTGTGAGGAAAAATACTTGAATGATTGCAATAATTTTTTACATAGTAGATTTTTCTCTTGTCGTCCTTGACGGCCATGGTTTTTCTCCAATATAAGAGTTTTTTTACCTGAATTCTTATATTGTGTGATTGATTTTATTCTCTATTTATTTTTCTATTTGTTATTTATATGATATATTTTCGTTTGCAAGATCTTGGTAGGATTAAAATTGCCTAATAACTGAATTCACAAGTACATATAACAAGAAAAAATTACTTTGTAGCTTTAATTGTGTTTTTGAGGGACGCTCATTCATGATCCTTAAATTAGAATTGGTCTTTATTCAACCTCAAGAAGAAGAAATTGGTGGTCCATTAATTAATATCTATGCGTGCTTTATTGGTTATAAGACAAGTTATAATATTTTGAAAAAAGGATTCCTATACCCTAAGGTTTGGAGAAATAGTCACAAATATCCTTAATTTTTCAATAAGGGACATCAATTTTTTTTTACTATATTACCCTTTGACTCTATAAACCCAAAAAATTGACCCAAAATTTTATAATAAATATAAATATTAATCAAATAAATGTAATAATATATATTCCTTTTAAAATAATTTTAATATTTAATTTTTTTAATATTTTACAATTTATTAAACTTATTTTATTATATTAAAGTAATTTTTAATGTTAAATAGAAATATAATATTAAATAAATTAATTAAAATTATTTTAAATATTACGTAAAAAATAATTTTAATATTATTAATAGGAAGATATTTTGTTCATTGTAAGATCTATTTAACCAAAAAATTTATTTAAAATCTCTATAGTAAATACAAATATATTACTTAAATAAATATAATAATTTAAAATTTTTATGTTACTTTAAATGATAAAAATAGTTTAAAATTATTAATTTACTAGATAGATTATATTATTTATATTAAATTTGTATCAATAAAATTTTTTTAAATCATTTCCCCAATTACTATATTGAAAAATTGTTATGGTATAAAAAAAGAGTTTTAACTTTCTTTTTTAAAATATTTTGAAGTTTTTATAAATATTTCCCTAAATCTTAAGCCGCAGATGTCTTTTTCTTCGTAATATTTTTGTCAATCCTTGTTAACGTGATTCAAAAGTCTAAGTATTCCAAAATGTCGGCTACGAGCCTACGAATACCATGCACTATACCTATTGATTGATTGCATGTTATAAAATATTTTTGAGAAAATTCAAAAGTCTAAGACCATTGGATTTGATGCCATGTTCAATCAGCGGCTGGAAGTTGTCTTGAAATAATTGAGAGTTTGCCGGTAGCAGGCAGCAACAGTATGTGGTGGCCCAGTTGAAACAACCGACAAAAAAGATAAATTGGTTACTGTTGCTTCTCTTTCTTTTTCAAAAATGGAAAACAGTATGGGCACTTTTTGGGTAATTGTTTTTCAAACAATTTTAATTACAATTTTTAATTATATTTACGAATTTATGAATTCAGTTGCAATTTCTTACCATTAAAATTACAATTGCATTTACAATAACTACATCAATAATTTCAATTTCAACTTTTGTTATTAATTCCAAATTTAATTAAAACAACCATTACAACTTCAATTTCAATTGTAATTCCAATTACAATAGTTACAATTAAAATTTCAATTCTAATTACAATAATGATTACAATAACAATTGTAATCGTAATTCCATCAACTATTACAATAACTACAACAACAACAATGAAATTGTAGTTGTAACAATAATTAGAATAGCAATTGTAATTACAATTTTTCTAAAAATACAATTGTGATTACAATTGCTATTGTAATTGCAATTACGATCACAATTACAATTGTATTATTAATTATAATTAAAATTACTAATGCAGTTGCAGTTATACAAAATCAATTATAATAGTGGTACAATTATAATTACAACTTCTATTACATTGATAATTATAATTCTAATTGCAATTACAGTTTCGGATCGCAATTCCAATTCTAGTTCCAATAACAACTTCAATTAAAATTCCTATTACTATTGCAATTCCATTTCCAAATTTCGAATTACAATATCAGCAACTACAACCATTGACCAATTCCAATTTCGATTACAATTTTGATTAAAATAATAATTACAATTCCTATTACAATTGCAATTACGGATTTTTATATGACACCATATGATTTTTCATATGATGGGATTATAACTCTTTTTCTTTTCTTTTTTTAATTTGTAAAATATCTTTTTAACCAATTTGTTAATATTTTAAAAGGATTTATATCTTTTATTAATATTAATATTTTATATTGTTGATCAAATCTGATAGTGCACATTTGTTATATTTAATCCTTATATTAATAGATTGAACAAAGCCTCCTCTAATCTAAATTACTTGGCCTACTATTTTATTATTCATTATCTTTCTCCTTAATAGGGTTAGCAGAATTTCCCAAATCTTAATTGAGATTTGCGATCTTGGCTCGTTTAGGATGGGATTTCAAAATGAAATTTTATCGTTATTTACTATTCGGGTTGGGATTCAGGACATTTAAAAATTTTGATTGGGATCCCAAAAATCTTGAAATCTAGGTTTTCAGAAATGTATGACAAGTTATTTACCAAACTTTATGCTATGCCAAATAGTAAATCAAGACAAAAATATGTCTTAATACAATCTTGAACAGGATCCTGAATTAAATCAAGACAAAAATATGTCCCGATCACCATCCCGAATGGGATCCTGAATTATGATTTAGGATCCCATTTAGGATGGTGATTGAGACATATCTTTTTCTCGATTTACTGTTTGGGATTAGGATAAAGTTTGGTAAATCTCAGCCCGTCTCATCCGGTTACCAACCCTACTCCCTAACGACTTTAATCTATAAAAAAGAGGTATTATAATTTAAAACATATCAATAAACTACTGGGTCTTTAGATAATGCTTAGTTTCCACTTCACTTAAATGTTCATTTAGTTTTGGGGCACTCGGACTTTTGTTTGAATCTCTGCATTCACATTTATTTTTTAAAATATATTTGATCACTTATGCAAGATTATGATTAGCCGTCCATTAAAGAAAATCAAAAATATAAATTTAATAATACTAAGTAAGTTTTGATAGTTCAATTGCCTTATAAATTAGGAAATAATATTCATGCTAATACTAACTTAAAGTGTAAAGTTTTTATGCCACCTCTAAGGCACCTTCATTAACACCACTTTGATTTCTTTAACATGTTTTACGAAACTACCTCCAAGCTTCTTGCATTCATATCCCTCTATACAATCTCATACTCCACAAGGTCCAAATTGTTTTTCTCCATTGATATCAATTCAGCTACCGTCCACTGAAAAGGAAAAAATCACTTGGAAAAATTTAATTGGAATTCGGATTATATTAGTGTAAGTTGTGACTTGAAATATATTACTTAGAAAATATGAAAACAAATTTGTGGAATTTAAACATTAAATAATTTAGTAATTAGATGATTAAATTTAATCCTATTTGAATATATAACATTATCATAGTTATTTCCAATTAACAATATATTTAAGAATATTATCTTACGATATTACATTAATCTTGATTTAAATATACTAAAATATACTTAAAGTATAAATATTGGGTGGGTTTCTTAATAAACTTATGACTTAATGTTTACTAGTTGAGACAACAAGAGACCAGCTACTGTAATTGCGACATGGAGTAAATTACTAGGAACATTTTCTAGTAGCAGCTGACACAATAAGGGACTAACTAAAAACTTGTGACAAAGAGTAAAGAATGCAGAAAATCAACACACAAAACCACGATTGTTGTGAATTCAGCCGAAATAACCGGTCACTTTACGATCATTATTACACACATGTAACAGAATTGGCTACATGTCATGTCAAAATGAAGCATGCATACACCAGATGCATGGTAGGCAGACAAGGTCAATGAAAGACAAGATAATGGGACAATGAATACTTAATAATGGAGCAACAATAATGACTAAGCCGATTATTTATACCAAACAGGCAAACACTATTAATTCAACCCAATTTATTATGATGAGTATTATTTTGAATGAAAAGTAAAATAATGCTTTACATGTCTTATTGGAGTACTTTTCTTGGCAAACATTTTAATACCTAGACTAATTATTAATTAGTTTACAATCGTTACTTCAATTGTTGGAAACCCTTTTAATCCATTGATTTGAGGCTTAAGTTGAAGTTAACCCTTTAATTTTTGATTTCATTGTCAAAATACCCGTTATGCTAATAATTATCTATTAATATAATTTGTATACCGAATTCAAGTTGTGGGGAAGAAAGAATCAAGAATTATGTTTGAAGAAAAAGGAAAGAATGAACTTTTACCTTTCTTCCTGCCTCGCAAGCAGAAGATTGTTCACTCAGTCCCAAGGACAGAAACTGAATCAACTCACTTAATTGACTCAGGATAGATTTTCACCGGAAGAAACATAGGGGGCATTTAAAAGAAAAGGAGAAATTCGGAAAGACTAATGAATTAGATGTGAAATCAGTCAATAAAAGAGTGTAACTTGTCTTCATCGTGGGAACTTGATTGATATATACATCTTGTATCTGATAGTTGAGAAAATTAATTAAGAACTCTAGAATTAAACGTTTTTGGTTAGTGGTTAGCTTTGGAGCAATAAATGGTGCGAGTATTATATGTGTTGGGTCTCATAAATATACGACACAAGTACTGGTGAATGATTTAATATTACAAGGACCAACCAAAAAAAAGAAAAAAAGAAAAGAAAAGAAACAAAACCAATGTGTATTAAGTCGACAATGGGGCATATTTCTTTCATTCTTTTTTTTTCCCCCAAATGTGAGTTTATTGGTCAAAATTATATTAAGTCTAATAATTGAAGAAAATTGACATATGTTTAACCCTTTTAGTTTTTTAATCTCTTTCTTAACATGGTAACTAGTCTTAAAAGCTCTCTTAAAAAATTAGTGTTGCTTACATACTGAACAAAGTAATTCTTGTAATAAGTGCAGGGAAAGTAATTGGATGGCCATGTTTGCGGAATTTTGCAATTATTTGAGACTTATTTTGCTCCATATATAATTAGTGTTGCTTACATACTGAACAAAATAATTCTTGTAATAAGTGCAGGGAAAGTAATTGGATGGCCATGTTTGCGGAATTTAGCAATTATTTGAGACTTTTTTTGCTCCATATCCCCATTACAAATTATGCAGCAGACCCATCTCTCAACATGATTGCATACATGAAAATATTTACAAAAATCTTTATCGGCTTATTATTTCCAATGGAGTAAAAAGCTTTTTAATTAGGCAGTGGAACTCTTTTGCGATACTCTGCTAAAGCCCTCAATAGGAAAATATTCCTGTATTCTGCATAATGTCACATGTAATTTCTCATGAACACTCCCATAATTTCCTGCGAATTAAAAAAGTTAATCAATAATAGCTAAGATTTGACGTCAATCAAGTCAATTGTTTGAGCATGTGATATTATAAGCACTAAGGCTATAGCATTTTCAAGTGCCTGCAGTTTTTTTGGTTGGTCACTCTAGAGTCTAGAGTTAAAATTTTGGAAGACATAAGGAGCTAAAACGTGATTTGAACTGTCCCCTTTAAGACAAATAGATAAAAATTATTATGAGCACCAATTTTTTACCTGTTGCGGGAAGTCTCCATTTTCCAATTGTGAGTTGATCAACAACTTCACAACACGATGAATAGGAGTTGGGTCTTTATCAGCCTATTTCAAAATAAAATATAAATATAAATTCAGTAGTTACTAAATCTCGTGCTAATCTGAGCCGTTGATCTTTTAAAGGTTTAGTTTGTGCGCATTTATTTTCTTATCCAATGGCAATAGAAAAATTAACGTGACTAAAGCATAAGCTAACTTGCCCAGCACTAATTAAACTAAGAACTGCAAATGCAGTGTGTACCACTGTTGATCTCTTTCCTTCAAGAGGTGTATATATCTGTATCAACATTGAGAATCAAAAGTCAGCTAAATTATTTTAAGTGCCAGACTACAATATGAAGAAACTTAATATAAATACATAAATGTTATAGCTCGAGCGTAACAGTTAACTAGATATGTCAAGAGACGCACGCGCCTTCACTAGGATTGTGAAATTACCTTATTATCATCACTTTGTGCATTTAGTAGAAAATCAACTGCTCTCCGGATTGCAAGACAATTGTTTGTAAGTCTTGCCAGCAGCCTGCAAACCTCCAAGAGCAAAACAGATACCATATATGAAGCAAATTCCCCAATTTCCATACCTATAGACACAGACATGTTTGCTCATTATGTTAATTTGTCTAGCACTTGGATGTTGATCGGACAGAAATATTATAAAAGACTCAACTAGTGTTAAAATAATAAAAAATTATCCATGAACCATCAGCAGTTTGCTCGTCTTCGATGTACCGCACAGCTTTCACGATGAAATTTTCAATCTCCTTTTTTCTATGATGAGGGTATAATTTCTTGAACAACATAAATGCTTCGATTGCTGATGCAGTGCATTCGACGTAAGTGTGCTCTATTACAAGGTCCTCAAGAAACTCCACCGGATTTAGCCACTGTAGAGGAAAACGGATTACAAAAATTATTGTAATAATAATGCTTACAATGAAAACTAAGGTCTTATTTAGGATTGAAGCTAGGCAACTATAGTTTTTAAGTTACAGTGTTTAAATGTTTGGTAAACATAAGCTACTGTAGTTTGAAAGTTAAATTGATTTAACTTTATACTTGTATGATGAAAAATCTAATATGTTTTTATTAATTTTGTTAAAATTATTATTTAAAAATTATATTTTTTTATATACTATTAGCTTTTATTTCATAGTATTATAACTTTTATTTTCCCTCTATAGTAGCTGTAGCTAAAACGTTACAATACCTTAATGCCAAACACTGCTAAATTAGGTGCGGCTTAAATTGTTACCTCCAACAGCAATGAGGCTCCAACTTGCTCCCAAACTGCTAATCCACCAGGTTTTCCATCCTGCAATAAGTTTAAAAAATTATTGAATGCTATTGGACTAATAAAAATTATAAGAAGGGTAAATTTTGTGAATTCACTATTTTCAAATTGTCCTGTTTATTTTTAAAAACCTCAAATTATCTGTCTGTTTGGTCAAAGGATAAAGGGAAAAAATAGGGGTCGGTTAATGAATTTTTTTTTTTGTATTCTAAACAAAAATGCAAGTAAATTGGTGTTTTTAAAAATAAAGAGAATGATTTGAAAAGAATTAATTTTTGAGAGGTAATTTGAAATTAACCCTGCAAGAATTATCATACAATTTAAATGTTACCTGAAGAGAGAGTAAGAAATTAACAGCATCTCTCAGTTCCATTTTCTCACCAACAATTTCTGGTGGCATCAGTGAGAGTTGTACGACACACCAAGAAGATACAATAAACTTTTGTTAGGAACACCATGATTGGCATAAAAGATTTGGCTCTAAACTAGCTTTGAGTGGTTGAAATAAGATATAGAGCTACCTTCAAACCTTCTGCGGTACAATCTGAAACTTGCCATCCGTGATCTTGATCCGAAAATGTCCATGCTCCTTTAGAAAAGTGTCGAAAATTGCCTTTGTAGTCACCTACTGGATTGTCCCTAATCATCAAAAATTTCAAATGGAATGTTCCAGTAAAACGAAAAGTAATTGGAGGGGCCGGAAAAGCAAAAATAGCGTGTTAGTTATGCTAATAAGGATTTGAATATGAAACCTGAGCTTTCTTGAAGTAGTCGTGTCCTTTAGCGAGTACAGATTCAACTTCATCGACAATATTGCAAGCAATCAAAGCTTGAAGACCAAGAGCAGTATCCCATGTTTGGCTGCCGACAGTCTGCACAAGGATGGGAATAGTGTCAAATTTGGCTACATATATTGTTAACATTTAGTACTATTGTCGCCAATATGAGTAATGGAGTAGCAACCTGAACTTTCATTCCAACTTCCCCGAGCCAAAAATGTAATCTGCAATCCTATTAAGATGCTTCTCAAACGCAATTCCATTTGGATCTTCAACGCAACAAGCAAGCATACACGTACAAATTGAAAGCTGATACATATTTTCCTTTTGTTCTGCATTATGGTAATAACAATATTACCTTTTCAACACAGCCTATGGTAATGTACAGACTGCTGTGATGTTCGTAATGAAAGTGAAAGAATTTGTATTGCTATGTGTTTGGTTGATAAGAAAGTTAAAAGAATATTGAGAGAAAGTGAAGAGAACAGATTAAGAAGAATCTGGAAATTATCTCATTCAACTTAACTACAATCATAACAGAGTCTTTCTATTTATACTTGACTTAAAATGACAGCTGGCGATTGTTATACATGCAACACATGCCTAATGAGTTTGTTAACAGCTGAGCTGAATCAGTTAACTAACTAATCCACGTCAGCTTGTGAACTTCTCGAACTTCTCTACATAATTCTAATCATGCTCTGTAACATCCCCTCTCAAGCTAAACTGTCTTGGATAGACATTTAGCTTGCTTCGAAGATAATGAAACTAATCAAATGTGAGAGGCTTTGTGAGCACATCTGCAGTTTGATCTTCACTTGGAACAAACTGCACCACAATTTTCTTGGTTGCAACTTTCTCCCTGATAAAGTGAATATCCAGTTCAACATGCTTAGTCTTAGCATGATAAACGGGATTATAAGCCAGTGCTATTGCACCTTGATTATCACACCACATTATGGGTGATGCAACAAGACTAATATGTAATTCACTGAGTAAGCTTTGAATCCAAACAACTTCAGATGTGGCTTGAGCTAAAGCTCTATATTCAACTTGATCTAGATCTTGAAACTCTCGATTTTTCTTAGAACACCAGGAAACTAAATTCGAACCAAGATAAACTGCATATACTGCAACTGATTTTCTGTCATCTTTGTCACATGCCCAATCAGAATCACTAAAACAATTGATTTGCAAAGTTTCATAATGGTAAAAATGCAAACCAAAATGAATGGATCCCTTCAAATACCTCAAAAGTCTCTTGCATGCTTCCCAATGTGCTGCTGTTGGTGATGATAGAAATTGGCTAAGCTTATTGACAAAGAATGCTATCTTAGGATGTGTTAAAGTTACATACTGCAATGCTCCAACAATGCTTCTATACTGAGATGCATTGGAAATAGTGGTTCCTGATCCTTTTGTAAGAGAATGTCCTATAGACATAGGAGTAGGAACCGGACTACAATCTGCCATATTATGCTTAGCCAAGAGATCAGCTATATATTTAGCTTGAGAAAGATAAAAACCAGTTGCTGTCTTTGAGACTTCAATTCTAAGAAAATAGTTCAGCTCCCCCAAGTCTTTCAAAGCAAATGCAGTTTGCATATTTAGAATGACTTGTTGTATTAATTGGGAATTAGATCCAGTAATGATTATATCATCAACATACACCAAGACAAGCAAAATATGACCATTTTCCCTCCTATAGAAGAGTGAGCTATCAGACTTTGAATTGAGAAAACCCCATTGATTTACCATAGCAGATTTTAACCTGTCAAACCATGCTCTTGGGGCCTGCTTTAACCCATAAATTGCCTTTTTGAGTTTGCAAACATGATTAGGCTTAGTAGGATCAATAAACCCATCAGGCTGTGCCATGTAGACATCTTCAACCAGAATGCCATTTAAAAAGGAATTATTGACATCAACTTGCCTAAGAATCCACTTGTTCATAGCAGCTAAACTCAAAACTATTCGAACTGTAGAAGCTTTTACAATTGGGCTGAAAGTTTCTGTATAATCTATTCCATGTGTCTGATGAAAACCCTTTGCTACTAATGTTGCTTTATATCTAGAAATGGTACCATCTGAGTTGTGTTTAATTCTGAAAACCCACTTGTTTCCTACTACTCTAACTGGTGCTGTTGGTAATACTAAATCCCAGGTATGATTGCTTTGAAGTGCTTGATACTCCTCTTGCATTACTTTCAACCATTTTGGATCAGTTATTGCTTGGGAAACAGATGTAGGTGCCGAAGGTATAGCTAGAAGAGCAGCAAGATAGGACTTTGGTTTAAAAATACCAGCCTCGGATCTGGTAATCATGGGATGTCCTACTGATGGTGCAGCAGGTATTACATGAGGTGGTGAAGAAGTTTCAGGCAGGGGTTGAGTATCAGACAATTGTTGTGTATGAGAATGAATGTCAGAGAATGATGAAGATGATTGATAAGGAGAATTTACCTCTTTATGAGCTGGTGATGAAGAATTTGAGGAATCCCTTGCTGAAGAAGGTTGAAGAGGAGATTGTAGTATTGGAATGTGAGTAAAAGAGGAGTTTGAAGTTGTATTTGTTGAGGAGCAAGATTGATTAATAGAAGAAAAATCTAAACCCGACACAAATGGAAAAGAATTTTCATTAAAAATTACATGATTTGAGATATACACTCTACCAGAAGAATGAAGACATTGATATCCATTATGGTGGGAGCTGTAGCCAATGAAGACACATTTAACTGATCTAAATTCCAGTTTGTGTCTGTTATATGGTCTAAGATAAGGATAACAAGCACAACCAAAGGTTTTGAGAAAAGCATAATCAGGTTGTTGATGAAAAAGCTTTTGATAAGGAGAGATATTATTCAAGGTTGTTGTAGGTAACCTATTTATAAGAAACACAGCTGTGTGGAAAGCATTCCATTAAAATTTTAGTGGCAGATTTGCTTTAGCTAACAAAGCGAGACCAATGTCAACAATGTGCCTGTGTTTTCTCTCTATTCTACCATTTTGATGATGAATATGAGGACAAGGATGCCTGAATTGAATTCCACATTGAGTAAGAAATGAAGAAAAACTTCTAAACTCTCCTCCCTAATCTGTTTGAATAGCTTTGATATGTTTGTGCAAGTGTTTCTCAATAAACTTCCTAAAAGTTGTGAACACCTGGAGTGCATCAGATTTTGCAGTAAAAGGAAAAATCCATGTGAATCTACTAAAATCATCTAGGATTGACAAATAATAAGAATAACCTTGAGTAGACATAACATGAGAGGGACCCCAAAGATCAGCATATAAGAGCTGAAGTGGCTCTGTGGTTTTTGTGGGAACAGAATCAAAGTGTAACAAATGATTTTTCCCAAATTGACAGGCATTGCAGAAACTCAAGTTTTTGGTGGTTTTATTTGAAGTAATGTAATTACAACCTTGTAATACAGTTTTGAGAGTATGAAAGGCAGGATGTCCTAGCCTTTTATGAAGTAGATTAATATCAACTGTATTTACATTAGCTATCAAGGTTGATTTACATGAATGATTATTTAGGATATCAGAATCATTACAAGACAATGAAGGAAAATAAGCAAACATAGACTCAAATTTATTGGAAGGAGATTGATAGAACAAAGTTGAACTATCTTCAGTGAATTTAGATGTAGTTTGGACTTGATACAATCCTCCTTTTTCAATTCCTCTCAGCAAAATGATCCCTGAGCTCCTGGCCTTGACAAAACAAGTATTTTTAAAGAATTCAATTGTCACATCATTATCAGCTAAGAGTTTAGAAACACTAAGTAAATTCTTGGTTATTTGGGGAACATGAAGAACATGATGTAGTAACAAGGGCTCATGTGTGGCTGTGACAAGCAATACTGATCTAATATGTTTAATTTGCAGAGAAGAACCATTTCCAACAAGTAATCTTTCATTTCCAGTATAAGCTTTGGATTCAAGAAGTTTACCTGATTCATTTGTAATATGATTAGTAGCACCACCGTCAATGTACCAGGTAGGATCTTCAACCATTTCAGGAGCAGGAGCTAGATGAGTTGAAGATGTGCCACCAGTGTATTCTCCATTGAAACTAAAACCAGGCACATGAGAACTAGCACCAAAAGAGCTACCAGGATTAGAAACATAGAATGCAGCTGGATCTGAATACATCATATAGCCTTGATATCCAGGACCTCTTGGCATGCTAGAGTTGCCAGAATAGCCAAAACCATATCCAAAGTAAGAATTGAAACCTCTGCCATAACTTCCATTAAAAGTTCTACCACCAGCATTTCCAAAACCTCTTCCAAAATTTTTCTGACCAGGCCTAAAATTACCATTAAATGTTCTTCTTCCCTGATTCTTTGAAGGTACAAAAGCAGAATTGTACCTATTTCTACACTTACTTGCTCCATGACCAGGTACAAAACAAATTTGACAGACGATAGTTGAATTATTATCACCAGACTGTCCCATACCACTGCTGTTTGCAAAGCTTCCAAAACCAGTGTTGTAAGATCCTCCACAAGAACTAATATTGTATTTTGAATTACCACCAGCATTTTTTCCAGAATTAAATTGCTTCTGAGCTACATTTGCTGACAAATTATGTGTGATTTCACTAGCAATTTTGCCTTTCTTTTGCTCAACTCTATTTTCATGACTCAGCAGCAAGGAATAAAATTCATCAAGATTAATCTTATCACCTCTTGCTAGAACACTAGTAACTAAAGATTCATAGTCAGAGGAATCCAATCCAGTTAGAACATATTGAACAAAATCATTCAATTCAACAGGTTTTCCAGCTAAGGCTAAGCTATCAGATAATCTCTTCATTTTAGTAAAGTAATCAATCATAGACATTGAACCTTTTTTAAGTGTTTGAATCTGCATTTTAAGAGGCATTATTCTAGCCTGAGATTGTGAGATGAACATACTTGTGAGTATATCCAAAAGTTCTTTTGCAGTTGAGCAATGAATTACTGTAGCAAGCAAGTTTTGCTGAATAGATGACATCATCCAACTCAAAATCAATTGATCTGTCTTTATCCAGGCTGTAAACTCAGGATTAATTTCTTGATTCTCTGATCCAGCCAAACCAGTAATTCCAGTGTTAGTTGATGAAAGAAATTGCGCTGGACAAGCTCTATCACCATTTACAAAACTTTCTAAGCCGTTTCCTTTGATTGAGGTTAAGATCTGAGTTCTCCAAACAATGAAATTATTTTGATCTAGCTTAACGGGAGTAATAAAACTATATGATCCAGAAATCTGATTAGAATTCGTCATTGTTTGCTCTGATACCATGAAAGAATTTGTATTGCTATGTGTTTGGTTGATAAAAAAGTTAAAAGAATATTGAGAGAAAGTGAAGAGAACAGATTAAGAAGAATCTGGAAATTATCTCATTCAACTTAACTACAATCATAACAGAGTCTTTCTATTTATACTTGACTTAAAATTGACAGCTGGAGATTGTTATACATGCAACACATGCCTAATGAGTTTGTTAACAGCTGAGCTGAATCAGCTAACTAACTAATCCACGTCAGCTTGTGAACTTCTCGAACTTCTCTACATAATTCTAATCATGCTCTGTAACAGAAAGGAACTTCATTGTTTCTTTTAAAGCCTTCTGTCTGATAAGCTTGTTCAAAGGCCAACGAGTTAGGAGAGGCTCGCTAGCTAAGTAAAGCGTATCCCAAAGTAATTCCTGTACAAAAGGATGGGGATAGTAGAGATCCTCCTGTAATAATCTTGCAAATTTAATAACACTTGATTAAGATAAAAGCATCGATGTGTATATATCAAAATATAACAAGAATTTTAAATGTTAATAAAATCACCTTCGCGCAGAGATGGTGAACTTTTCTCCGGTTGATTTCAGTGTAAGGCTGAGTGTGTAGTTCTTCCCTCAATTGTTGAATAAGAAGGGTGATTGGACCAACAAACTTTTTCCCATATAAGTAAGACACAGGCATATCAACCAGTCTACAATAGCACCACATTTTTGCTGCATTTACAAATAATTGACCGTCAAAGAGACAGAAGCAAATCCTCTGCCCTGAACAGAGGTTTCTATTGAATTATAAGATGTACATACATGGATGAAGTGGAACAAAAGAAGGAAGGATCCAGAATTCTGGGGGTATTGGGTTGGTGCCAGACCATTCAAATATTCCAAGCAACTTTAGATCACAGTGTAACAGAACAAAACAAAGAAAAGAATGAAAATTAAAGTTTTGATCATTAAATATTTCTTGGCGTGTAAGTTACTAAAAATTCATATGTGATCAATTTTACTGAAAGCCAATTCTTTCCCCAAGAGGGAATGTATGTGACCCCTCCACGGTCCCGAATCCATTTACGTGCATTGTTTTAGTCATCATTGGGTCCTAACCCAAGTAAACGCATACAAAGGTAACTGAAATCTGTTCCAAACATGCTGCTTGGACCCTCTACACGTATTCCCCAGCCACCATCTTATGCTGCAACACAAACAATATCATCACATTAGTACAAACACGTATATAAATGTGTGTGACTAAATTTTAATAAACAAGCTCAATTTAAGAAAACTAAAGACATTAATTATTCAGCCAGTACCTGATGGTTGTACAAATAGCGAAGAATTTCTCTACAATGCTCAATTGTGAAGAGAGCATTAAGGTGACCTGTAATGTACAAGCAGAAGACCTGAAAATTTTCAAGGTAAAAGGAAAAAAAATGTATTGGTTAGTTGTCTGAATTCTAAAATAACTGATAAAAAGACTAAAACACCCCGTGGTTTAGTAACATAGTTATGGTGATTCTATTAATTTTAAAAGTGGTCATATAGACTCCTTTTTATGTTAGTTATGTCTTTTTTTAGCTATAATGACCCAACTATATTTTATCTAGGTATAATTATCCAAAAAGGGATTTATGTGGTCATTTCTAAAAGCAAAACGGTTTCCAAAAAACATTTTGCCAAATCATAGAGTTTTCAGCTTTTACCATACTTTATACTTTCCTGAAATAAAAAATTTCTCATAAAAATTCATTTTGGTAATAAAATAACTATTTATTTTTGATAAAAATTTGACATCAAGAAGTAATAGAGTATTGTAAAAACTGTAAGAAAAAAGTGCCAATCAAAAAAAAAAAAAACATTATAGATAAAGTGTCGTTCTCCCTTTCTCATAATGTGAAGGTGAGGATGAGAAGAAGTACTTCCAAATGGAGGCAGAAAAAACATGGGGCCGGCATTTTCAGCAGGCCATCGCTAGCTTGTATTGCTGAAAAGGAATGAGCAGCCCTCTTCATTGCAATGGTGTCAGTTTGATATGTGATTGCTTCTCCATCCTTTAGCTTTACTTGAGGAATTGTTTGTTTAAAATTTTTCTCTCTCAGAAACTGTATTATAGTTCATGAGAAAATGAAGCTTTTTATTTTTTTGCATGGATACACAATTAAATATTTGAGTTAATACTCACATTCGAATGGAGATGACTCTTATTTAATTTGTCGATTTTTTTTTTAAATCCTAGTATTTGTTTAATTTAATTCCTAGTATTTATTTAATTTAAGTCCTAAAAAAACAATTCCCTTCAAAGTTGGTCGATACACAGCGGCAGATACAGCATGTGACTAATGGGGGCTGTAGCTCCTGCTAGCCAAAAGAAAAAAAATTCTAAGAATAAAAGAAAAATATCTTTTGGGCTTTTAAGTAGCCTCCATTAAATCTATTAGAATAGTTCCCATAAATTTATAAACCCATAAAATTTTAACTTTAAGAATTATATGACCCTATACTTTAATTAAAAATGATGATAACTTGCCACACAAAATATTTTTTTATTCTCAAAAATAGGATTAATTCTTCCAGTTTTCTAGTAATAGTACATATAACAAAACTTGAGAAGAATCATCTTTAGAACTAGATGTATGAATAATAGTTTTGTTATTTATGTAGGAAATGATACATTTAATAATATTGATAATGAATTAGTATAACATTTTCAAAATATGAAAATGGATTGAGAACAATTATGATTAAATGTATTAGCAAATATTTTATATATTCAAAGTTTTAATTTTTAAAATTTAGTATTATCTAATATGGCCCCTGTAGATTATTTTTCTATATCCGCCACTATCGGTACATGCTTCTCTTAACTTAAGGTCGAAAATTTGAGTCCTCGAGTATGACCATAAAAGTTTATTTAGTTGATTTTTTATATCGTTTTTCTCCTTTAGGAGACGTGTAGATGGGCCTTTAGACGAGTGCTGTGGCTCCAACGGATGGAATCTAATTTGTCAATTTCTAGTAGCTCTGACTTCTGTCGTTTTCCTTATTTAGACATTATTGGAATTAAAATAGTTTTGTATTTCAGTTTTAGATTTTTAAGTAGGTGGTGGGGTATTTCAGTATTGATGACCATAGCAACAAATTAAATGCATGCATATGATGACGAGAACAGTTCATCCAACTAAAACACATAGTTCAGTACTACAGAACTTTGAAATTCAAATTTAACGCATCCAATTAATTTGTTTTTAATTTCAACTTACTTCCTAAATTATAGTTACGCACCTGTAAGCGCCAAAGAAGATCACCCGCCTGTTTCAAATTATGCCGATTTTTGTAGAAATTTTGTCGAGCTTCTTCAGCTTCAGCAAGCTCTTCTGCTGAGCCAGCATTTGGATCAAACTCTCATATTTGCCTTCCCACAAAACTGTTTGTTGTAAACATATATGGGCTGTTTTTGTCACCCTGTGCAATCTTCAGCCTCCACATATTTGATTCGATCCTTATTTCTGTTTATACGTATAATTAACTTTACATTATAACTATATAATTTATAGATTATTCTTTGATGTCAAAAGAAAAAATGATAGAAAGGTGAAGAAATCTAATTCATTATATTCATGAAAATTAAACTTATCTCTTATCCTCAGTTTTCTTGTCATCATAGAGCTATAATAGAATTTAGAATATTCGCCAAACCTATAAGTGTTTTGATAGGAGCGAGAATATTAAACGCAGATTAATCAAATCTAAAAAGAATCATACCGAAAAGCTTACGAATTTGATCGATTTGTTTGATAGGATCAAGAATTGAGAAGGTTGGTGTTGGCTGCAAAAGCTATGACAAGGCTCAAATGCCACTCTATGCATGGTATTATGGCCCAAAGAAACTCTATATATAATGAGATTATAAATCGGTAAATAAATGATAATCAAGTGTCACCATGAGAATCCTTTTCATTATGATAATCACAAACATAAGTTTACAGGAGCACACAAGATTTGTCTTTTCTTAATGAATATTAATTTTTTATCGGCGAGCGTTGCAAATTATGATGATTTTCACTATGAACCTTTATAAAGTTGATAGATTTGCATAAAGATTTGTAAAATGTCCATTCAGAATCAAAAAATATATATATACATATATAACGTACGTGATAGAAATATTATATATTTGCTAGATTAATTAGTATTTGTTTTAGTTTTTTTTTTTATTATTATTATATATTTACATAATTTATCTACATATTTTACTGTTTATTATATATTTGTTAGTTATTTTTATTTGTTATTTTTAGTTAATTGAATTATTTTATTGAACAGAAAAATAATGGACATTATGAATAAAACGTGGATAAGAGAGCAAGAATTGAGAAGAATACACGAAATAAAGAATATTTTCCAATTAGAGCTTGGAAAAGCGAAGGGAATTAAAAAGGAAAACAAAAGTGGCGAGCGCGTGAGGATTGAAATCAACTGATGGCTGAATGTAGCTTGGAAGTGGCGGATATTTAGCTTATTGAGGGGTGGCTTACTAGCAATCTTAATTCGACAAGGACTCGGCCAATTTGGCTTTTGAAAAGGGAGAGAGAGCGAGAGTGTGCGTCGGCCGTGGAAAAATAGCAATCGTTTTTAGAGAAGAGAGAAAAGCAGGTGGAGAATCAAGAAGGGTAGTTTATGCCCAAAATGTTTCATCATCGTATTTTTCTCTTTTCATTCAATATTTTGGAACTCCGAATGTCATCAATTTTTATTCTCGCTTTCTTTTTCGTCATTTTAGGTTAGATTTTCTATTTGGTTGAGTGTGAATTCAAAACCCTAAACATAACATATGATTAAAATTTAATTTTTATTATTTAATTTATTTAATTGAGATTGTTTATATTCTTTCATAATTAATGTTTATGATTTTATACTTGTCTTGTTCGGGTGATCAATTAAATAGGACTTGAATAAATTTTATTATTATATTAAAATATTTGATCCGTAATTGTCTTGATATTTTAATCATTGGTAGCAAATTAGAACCAGTGATTGCAATTAGAAAACTTAACCTACGTTAAAGAATTCTAACTTGTGTGTTTATTGTCTAGATCAATCTAATATTTTTCTATACTTAATGCTTCCTTTATCTTAAATTTAGAGATCTTGTTTTAAATTGTTTACTGGTTAAAAATAAGGTGAAGAACTTGTTTTTCCTAATGACATGTTAAGGAAAGACAGAGAGTAATAGAGTTTATTCTTGTCTACGATTGATAATTTTAATAAAAGTTGATGATAGAATTGATATATTGATTATATACATGTTTGGTGGTGGCGAATGATTTTTTGACCAAAGTTTGCATTATTATTATTTCTTTCTCCTTTAATTAGAGTTTTTATTAAATTATTATTTTCACAATTCTAGTTTCTTTATTTCTTGCCATTTACTTAGCAATTCATAAAGTTTTTTTATATTTGACATTTTCTTTAGTTAGATTAATTTGTATTTGTTTTGGTTTTTATTATTATTAATATTATTATTTTATTTTAATTTTTTGTTTTAGAGTTGATAATAAATAAAAGTAGCGTAGTTTTCATGGGATCGATTCTTACTTGCTCTAAACTTGTATATATTATTAGTAAGGACTTAAATTTAGTGTACTCTGACCACAATACTAAGAACTATATTATTTTTTTTCATATTTTTAAAAGTATTTAAATTTGGAATAGATAATAATTAAAATTTTTATAAATAATATATAAATTGTTAGTGTTTTAGAATGTGATTCTAGATGTATTACATAAATTATTGAGTCCGCGTTACCCAAATTTAACGTAATAATATATATCAGCTCAAATTGCTACCATGATTTTACTATTTTTGGCACAGTAAGAAAATCGCACCCTCAAAATTGCGTCCTTTTTAAAACGATTTGACCTTCATTAAATTGCCTGAAAACAACTAATTTCCTTTTACTAAAAGCTCTCTACACCCACAAGCTTTTTTTTTTCCTCGTTTGACAACTTTTGACACTCATGTATCATTAGTCCCGTTTTCTTTTCTAAACTCTAACTACATGTTTATTTAAGAGTTTTAAATTAAGGAGTAAATAATCATGGAAAGGATGGGAGATGATCATTTTCATGTCATGTTTTTGAGAAAAGGAAAAATGATAACTACAACTCTAAGTTTTGTGAAAATGGCCATGCAAATCTACAAATTTTTTAAAAGGGACACCAAGATTCTTTTTATCATAATAAACCTTTGAATATAATAACTAAAAAATTAACTTTAAACTTTTTAATAAATACAAAAATAATACAAATAATATAATTTGTCTTGTAGTCTAAAATAATATGAAAATATTTCTTAATGTTTAAAATTTAAAATATCTAAATTATTATATTTATTTTAATAATATATTTGCATTTGTTATAAGGATTTTAAATAAATCTTTGGGTTAAATAGATTTAAAAATTAATAACGTATCTCACGTACTAATAACATTAAAATATTAATATTATTAGTTTAAATGATATTCAAGATAATTTAAAATTTAATATATTTATTTTAATATTATGTTTCTATTTATTATAAAATTTACTTTAATTGACTAGACTACATCTAATAAATTGTAAAATAGTATAATATTTTTAAGTATTGAAATTAATTTAAAACGTGTGTATTATTAGATTTATTATAAATATAGATTCGAAATTATTTTAATATGTATATATTAATACATTTATTTTAATATTATAAATTTATCATAGAAATTGGAGTCAATTTTTTTAAGTTAATTGGGACAAAGGGTACTGTGGTAAAAAAAAATCTTGATATTTCTTATTGAAAATTTAGCGATTTTCGTGACTATTTTTCTAATTTTATAGTATAGGTGTCTTTTTCTCTTGAAAAAAAGCAAAAGTTAATAACTAAAACAATTAAAAAAAAAACTATGGGATTGATTGCAATATAATGGCAAGTGGAAACAAAATAATAAGATTAAAATCCACATCATACTTGTTTTTTTATCTTTTATTGTCTTTTCATCTCTTTGGAAGTGGAGGCAGTACTATTCACACAAAGACTCGGTGGACATTGCTTCTTGGTATTATGAACTCGTTGTCTCTATACTGTTTGAATAGCAGGGTAGTGATCAATGAGGAGAAAGAGGAAGGAAGATAGAAGGGAAATCTAAAGAGGGAGAGAAAAGCAAAATGAAGGGGTAAGTTTAAGAGGTTTTTTCAATAAAAAAATAGCTTACTTTTGGAATTAATGATGTTCAATGGAAAGATATAAGTGTTGCACAATTATTTTGGGGAAATAAAGATGTTTTAGTACGTATTTGAAGGGATAGAAATAATCAATTCTTTATATTCTTTCTTTTTTTTTTATTACTTATATTGGTATAGCCCGGCCAGCCTCAAAAAAATTTAAAGTCCCTCAAGTATTGTGATTTCATTTATATAAGAATATAGTTAATAATTACTGCTTTAACATAACACTAAATATGAGATAACTCAATTTTAACCATTTATTGCATGGGTGGAGAAAAAACTATCTGATTGGCAAGAACATTTTTTTTTTTTGTGGTTGAAAGGAAGTTTTGATAAGCAGACTATTCCTACTACTGCAATGAGTGTTTTATTGATTACCTATAAGTCTATCTGATGGATTTCAAAGAAAATCTTATGGCGTTTCGGTGGGGGAGTACATATAGAAAACACCATATTCATTGGATAGATCGGCAAAACTTGATAAAGCTAAAAAAAATTAGGAGGGTTTAGTTTTTGTGAAAATATGCTTAATTGGTTTGGGGACTACAGTGAAATTGAATGAGAACTTAGTGGATCATTGTGCAGATTGCATTCAGTTAGAGGGTGTTTTTGAAAATTTCTATTGACGCCACTTGGTTGTTAAAGTTAATTAGCGTTTTGGAAATTTTCCAGAAACGTAATGTTAGTCTGCAGCATCTGATATAAAAACCCTTTCTCACTCATTTCTTCTCCATTCAAAATCATTCTTCTTTCTATGTGAATCTTGTAATCTGCTTTTTAATGGTGATCTCTTTGTATATAGTTTTGATTAATGAAAGAGTGTGAATTTTTCCTTCAAATATGATAGCTTGATCTTAGCAATCTAGTTTCTGTTTCTTTGTTTGTTACTCTGTTTGTTATCAATCTTGATTCTAGTTGAATCTTGATTAATTAAAGATTGTATCATTTCTAGTGATAAGCTATTATAGATTACAACAGGTGGTATCAGAGCATTGATGATCTTAGATATGTCACTTCAAAAACCATAGATTGAAAAATTCATCATTGGTGGTGATTTCTCACTCTGGAAAATGAAGATGAAGGCTCTACTTGTTCATTAGAGCCTTGAGTCTACTTTAGAAGGAGACCCTGATGGAGCTACAAGTTCCATGCCAGATGAGAAGAAAAAGTAGATCTAGAATAGAGCCCCCACAGTACCTTGATTTTGAGTCTTAGTGACACAATCTTAATGGAAATCTTTGAAGAAAAGATAGCTCTGGGGATATGGAATAAGGTGAAGACACTATGCATAAAGAAGTCTTTGGCTCACACGTTTTTTTTAAAGAAAAAATTGTACACCTTTTCAATGAAGGAAGGTGTGTCTATCCAACAACATATTGATACCTTCAACAAGATCATTCTTTATCTTGAAGGGGTTGAAAACATGAAGATTGAAGATGAAGACAAAGAATTTTTCTTGCTCAGTTCACTGCCATAATCCTATGAAGGTTTTGTGGATATAATGTTGTATGGAAGAACAATATTAACCCTAAAAAATGTTAAGGCATCATTGAGCTCACAGGAAATTCAAAGAAATAATAGGCATGAAGTCAGTAATGGAGAAGGCTTGATTGCCAGAACTGGAAAGAATAAGGAACAGAAGAATAAGAATCAAGGAAAGGGTTAAGGAAAGAGCTAAGAAGCAGATAAGAAAAAAAAGGAAAAGGAAATGTTTCTATTGTAGGAAAGAAAGCCATTATATCAAAGATTGTGCAGAGAAAAAGAAAAGGGAGAATTAAGAAAAATCAGGAAATGCAACTATGGCTTCAAATGACTCTTTAAATGATGGCTATCATAGTGTTGATCTATTAGTAGCAACAAAAAGCAACTTGAAATGTTAGTGGATATTAGATTTTGACTGTTCTTTTCACATTTTCCCTAATAAGTCATTGTTTTATGAATATGAGTCTATTGATGGTGGTAAGGTTCTTATGGGGAACAATAATAAATGTAAAATTGTTGGGATAAGATTTGTCAAGATAAAGATGTTTGATGGGGTCATTAGAACTTTACATGGTGTAAGACATGCCCTTGAATTAAAGAGAAATACGATCTTTTTAGGTATGTTAGATAGCTTTGAATATTCATTTAAGTTTGATAATGGTGGCATAAGAGTGACTAAAAGGGATTCTATTGTAATGAAAGGTGAAAAGAGGAATGGATTTTATGTGTTAATTATCTACACTTGCAAGTGCTGTAATGACAGTAGAGTCTGATATAGATAAAATAAAACTTTGGCATCTTACACTTGGTCATATGAGTGTGAAAGGGCTATAAAAGCTTTAAAGACAGGGTTTGTTGTGTAAGGACGAGATAAGTAGTCTTGAATGTTTTGAAAATTGTGTCTTTGGAGAGGCACCCAGAGCCAAGTTTCCAAAAAGGGCGTATAGATCTAAATGTGTCTTAGAATATATTCACTTTGAATTATAGGGGGCCAGCTTAAGTGCCATCTTTGTTAGAGGGTAAATATTTTATGACCTTGATTGATGATTACTCAAGGAAGGTATGGCTTTATGTTCTAAAATAAAAAGATCAGGCCTTAGAAAAATTTAAGGTCTGGAAAAATTTGGTGGAAAATCAAGGTGGAAAGAAATTGAAGGCCTTAAGGACTGATAATGGCCTGGAGTTTTGCAACAAAGAGTTTGAAGATTTTTGTCAGAAGAATGGAATCTTAAGGCATAAAACTATTAGATTTAGCCCCTAGCAAAATGGCTTAGTAGAAAGGATGAGTAGAACCCTTGTTGATAAAACAAGGTGTATGTTGGTTAACTTTAAACTCCTAAGAAGTTTTTGGGCAGAGGCTGTAAGTACAACTTGTTATCTAGTCAATTGGAGTCTTTCATCAGCCATTAGTTTCAAAACACCAAAGGAAATGTGGTCAGGGAGGCTTGCAAAATATGACAATATCAGAATTTTTAGATGTCCTGTTTATGCACATGTAAACCAAGGTAAGCTTGATCCAAGAGCCTTGAAAGATTTCTTTGTTGGCTACCTTGAAGGTGTCAAAGGATATAAAATCTGGTGTGGATAGCCTGGAAAATGTATTTTCAGTAAAGATGTTATTTTCAATGAAGCAGTTATGGTTAAAGTTAGAAAGGAAATAACATAAGCTAATACGCATGTTAAAGGAGACGTGAATAAGCTAGTTGAATCCTCTAAGCTTAAGAGGAGTTTCTTAGAGCTAAGGATAAAGAAATGGGTACATCTGATATTGAACCTAGTCCATCTAATGAAACTGAAGTTGCTGAAGCACAAGACACACAGTAAACTAGCCTACAAAACTATCAATTAGCAAGGGACAAAGGCAGAAGGAAGACCAAGGCACCTGTGAGGTATGGTTATGCAGATTTGGTTGCTTATACATTGATGGGTATAGAGAATATGTCAATTGAGGAGCCTGCAAGCTACTTTGAGGTCATTGAAAGTGAGAACTGTGATAAATGGATTGAAGTAATAAAAGAAGAGATGGATTCTTTACAGAAAAATTAGACATGGACTTTTGTTCTAAATCCAAGTAACAAGAAACTGGTTAGCTGTAAGTGGATTTTCAAGAAAAAAAATGACAGTCCTGGAGTTGAACGTTGAAGATTCAAGGCAAGGCTTGTGGTTGGAGGGTTTACACAAAAAGAGCATGTAGATTTCAATGAGATCTTCTTTCTTTTCTCATGTTGTTAAACATAATTTTATCAAAATTCTTTTAGCTGTAGTGGCATTACTTGATATGGAGCTTGAGAAAATGGATGTCAAAACTGCTTTTCTAAATGGGAAGCTTGAAGAGCGGATTATGATGACTCAACCTGAAGGTTTTACAATAGAAGAGAAAGAAAATCATGTTTGCTTGTTGCGTAAGTCACTTTATGGACTCCAGCAATCTCCTAGAGAATGGTATAGGAGATTTGATGAGTTCATGGTGACTAATAGTTATCACAAAAGTAAGTATGATAACTATGTTTACTATGGTGGCTCATATCAAGGTGGAGTGTTATTCTTGCTTTTTTTATGTGGATGATATATTGACTGCAAGTAAGCGCAAAGCTGAAATTGATAAGCTTAAGAAGCTGTTGAACCATGAATTCGAGATGAAAGACCTTGGCAATCATAAAAAGATTCTTGGGATGGAGATCACTAGGAAAGAAAATACTAGTGTTCTTTTCTTAAGTCAAGAGAAGTATGTTAATAAAGTGTTAAAAAGGTTTGAAATGCAACATTGCAAACCTGTTCTGACCGCTCTTGGCACTTAGTTCAAGTTGTCAGTGTCTCAAGTATTAAATGCTGTCAAGGATAAGCTCAAAATGGAAGAAATACCATATGCACCGGCTATGATGAGCCTTATATATGCAATGGTGTATGCCAGACTTGATATAACTTATTCAGTAGGAGTAGTTAGCAAGTTCTTAAGTTGTCCAAGTAAGATCCATTGAGATGTTGTCAACTGGATATGGAGGTATCTAAGGGGTACCTCAGACCATGGATTGTTTTTTGAAAGGTCTAACCAAGCTGTGAGTGAAATGATAGAGTATGTAGACTATGACTTTGCTGGAGACTTAGATAGAAGGAAGTTAACTATTAGGTATTTGTTCATGTTGAACAACTGTATGATTAGCTGGAAATCATCTTTACAAGCTATGGTAGCTCAATGAACTTTTGTTAGATTAGAAATTAGTTCAGATTTTCTGTGAGAATTAGAGTACTATATAGTTGGTTAAGAATTAAATATATCATGAGAGGACTAAGCACATAGATGTGAAGCTACAATTTATTAGAGATGAAGTTACGAAAGGGACTGTGGTGATAACAAAGATGCATAGAGATGTAAATCAAGCAAACATGCTTACTAGAGTACTTTCAACAAGCAAGTTTGAATTCTGTGTGAATTTGGTGGGCATTTTTCCCTAACCAAATTGAGCTCATGTGTGAACTGCAATAGTTAAAGGTTTTTTTTAAGCAGCTTTCATGGTGAGTAATCAACTAAATCAAATCTGCGAGGTGGAGAAATGTGAAGATATGCTTAATTGGTTTTGGGACTAAAGTGAAATCGAGTGAGAACTTTGTGGGTTATTGTGTAGATTGCTTTCAGTTAGAGAGTGTTGCTAAAAATTTCTGCTGATGTGGCCTGGTTTGTTAAAGTTAATGAGATGCATTCTAGAAATTTTCCAGAAATGTAATGCTGGTCTGCAGCATCTGATATAAAAACCCTTTCTTACACATTTCTTCTCCATTCATAATCATTCTTCTTTCTATGTGAATCTTGTAATCTCCCTTTTAATGGTGATTTGTTTGTACTTAGTTTTGACTAATGAAAGAGTGTGAATTTTTCATTCAAATATGATAACTGGTTTTTAGCAATCTAGTTTCTATTTCTTTGTTCGTTACTCTGTTTTCTATCAATCTTGATTCCAGTTCAATCTTGATTGATTAAAGATTAAATGAGTTCTAGTGATCAGCTATTATAGATTACAATAATTTTCAAGATCTCTATTATTTTTTGTCGGAATTGGTAGCCATGATGAGCTAGATCAACCCAATAAAGTATAAGCTCTAAGTTTCTTTTAGATTGAGTTATATTTTATTGTTGTAACTGTAATTGAACTCTAACAGTTATGATGTCTTTTTGTGGACCTGAATCACTCTTATTATTTTTTATATAAACATTCCTATTGTATCTACAATACAAGTGTGTAATTGATGTGAGAATGTTAAAATATATACAATGTTTTTAGAGTGAAAACAAAAGAAAAAAGTAATGGGCTCTTTCAACGTGATCTAAGAGGATTTTCTTTTATTATGACTAGTCTTCAACCATAAGCACATAGTGGCATGAGGATTTTCAATGATAGTTTTCTTTTGTCTTTAATCAATTTAATAGTGACATAATCTTGTTATGATCCGATTCCGCATTCAGTGAACAAAATGCATGCTTTTTGATCTCTCATTAATTATATGCTGAATATGCACGAATATCAACATTGATATCAGAGCCTATGTAGGTTGTGTCCTAATTTGAATGTATTTGCATGAGACATGTCATATTTCTTTGACGTTATATGTATCTTTGCATCTACAACATACTTTAATAGTATGAGATCAATCATTCACTATTAGTCTTGATTTTTGGTTTCAAATCACACGATATATATCCAAAAATTTGTGTGAATCGATGTGGCCTAGGTTATGCGAAAATAAAAACACTAACACATGAACCCATAGGATTGTTTTACTCATAAGTCTTGATACAATGATTATTTCCTAGAAAATTTGAATCATTAGAAAGATAATTTAGAGAGCTTTTCGATGACATATCATAGGCATAATTCTTAATTATATGGAGAGAGAACGAGCCAATTGAATTTTTTGTTCTAAATATGGAAAATTGGATTATGTAAAAAAAAACACTTAAATTTTTATTAATTTTAATTTCCATTCATATGATTTATTTAATTTATAATAAATATGAATTAAAGTATATTTGAAAATAAGGGTTACACTGTAAAATTATTCTACCAGGAAAGTTATTAGCTATTATGAAAATAGTGGTATATATTTATTTTAGTGCGAAATTTGGCAACTCCTTACAAAAAATACATAAATTGTTAGTGTTTTAGAATTTGATTCGAGATATACCGCATGAATTGAGTCCATATTAGCCCAAATTTAACATAACAATATATGCTCGCTCATATTACTACCATGATTTAAATAATTTTGGTGCATTAAGAATAGGGATGGAAATGGGCACTACCCACAGTGGGTTTGCCATTACCAAATCTATACCCGTATAAAATTTAAATTACCAAACCCACCCGCAACCCGTTGCTGGTTTTAATTTCTTTAAAGAAAACCCACCCGCTGCGGGTTTTGACAATTACCAAACCCGCAGTGGGTATCCAACGGATTTTTGTGGGTTTTTATATTTGAAGTCCCAAATGTTTAATATGTAAATTTATAATAATAACATAAAATTATACATAACATAGTCAATTCTAAATTTAACCAATATAAATGAAAAATTAAAATTTCAACATCAATCCAACATAATTATTATTTTTAGATATAACTTGTGGCTTTTTTTTTTATGGATTTGTGTACTTTATACTTAATTTGAAAAATAATACTTTGAAATATTAATTCGAAGAACCAAATTATAATATTAAAATAATCCATGCATTAAGTTAAAGAAAATTCAATTAAAATTATAATAAGTATATAACTATATTTTTAGATTTAAGTATTTCTTCAATTAAAATTAAATTAAAAAAGTTGCGGGTTTGGTAGATATCCATGCGGGTATCCATCGGATTTTTTGTTAATACCAAACCCACCCGCAGCCTAATGCGGGTTTTAATTTATAATAGCAAACCCGCCCGCAACCCACAAAATTACCCGCAGCAGGCGGGTTTGGACGAATTTGTGAGTTTGCGGGTACCATTGCCATCCTTAATTAAGAAAAGATTCACCATTAAAATTGTGTCCTTTTTAGAACCATTTTGACCTCAAATTTAAACACAAATAATTTCCTTTTACTAAAAGTTCTCTTCACCCACAAGTAGGGATGGCAAATATATCCAGATCCGACCTAGATCCGCAAAGATCCAAAAGATGTGGATTTGGAAAAATCCAGATCTGTAAATTAAAAAATGCAGATCCGAATTTGGATATAAATGCAAATGCATTCAGAAAACTAAATATCCGGATATGAATTATTTTTTTAATTAAATTATTTACTAAATTAAATTAAATGAAAAAATATTTAAATAAAAAAATATAATAGGATTAATTAAAAAATATAGAAGTTAAAGTAGAGAACAAAAAATATGACAAATAAGGTATATTTCATTATATTTCTATACACAAGAATTTATAGATCTCTTTAGGATACAAATTGAGTAACTAATCTCCTTAATTAAAGGAAAAAAAATTGATTCTTAAATCTCTCAACTACCTAAAATAGCACATAACCAAATATGATACATAATTACAAAAAATCCTATGAAATCTTCCAAAATCTTCCAACACTTTCCCTCATGCTGGCATGAATATATCACTCATGGCAAGCTTGCTAACTAAGTTCTCATACTGTGCCTTAGGAAGTCCTTTGGTGAGTATGTCTGCTACTTGGCTCGTGGTAGGTATGTAGGAAATGCATATTACACCAGTCTATCTTCTCCTTGATTAAATGTTTATCCATTTCTACATGCTTTGTTCTGTCGTGTAGAACTGGATTGTGAGCTATAGAAATAGTTGCCTTGTTATCACAATAAACCTTAATAGGTGTTGGTGTAGGAACCTTCAACTCTTCTAAAAGTCTTTTTACCTTGGAGTTTAGCTTCACATTTGGGCCCATTGGAGTCTCTAGTGCTTTACAACCTGTCATCCTTGTTTCCTTGAGCAAATCAAGAATGTATTTGAGTTGGTTGTTAAAGATCCCCTCTTTGGACCTTGCAAATTCCATCCCGAAGAAATATTTTAGCTTTCCCAAGTTCGTAATGTCAAACTCAACCTCAAGCTTATTCTTTAACTTTTTAATCTTTAACAAATCATCCCCAGTCATGATAATATCATCCACTACACTATTAGAATAGCTATTTTACCTTGAGTGGAGTGCTTGAAAAACAATGTTTTGGAATGCTAAATCACTGTAAAAAATTCTAGAATTGAAAGACATAAAAACAACCTAGGTTTAATTTGTATGAACCCTAATTGAAACACGAAACCCAAAACTTTATTTGATCATATCATTTGATCTAGGAAATCTAGCATTGTGATTATATATCATTGGAAATATCTTTTCAAGAGCTTTCCAACGACATGTGATTTGTTAAAAACAGACTTAAAACCAGAAAGTTATAGCCAAAATACAAATTTGGTCACATCAGGGTTACAAAATTTAGAAACCCTAATTTTGGAAAAGATGATGAACAATACCAATTTTTTTTTTTTCAATGATTCCAGCTTATTTTGACCTTTGATTGAAAATCTAAAGCAACCACTAGAATCAGGACGAAAAATCAAGTTGGAAGGTGTCAGACCTGATGTTATCAAAGCCGAAAGAGGCTGCGTGTGGGTCCCACTCTTTGATTATGCACATGAGGAATACATGACACTGTAGCATTGTAGTGAAACTGTATATGCGCCTAACTATTCTTGTGGGATAAGATGTTCAGATTAATATTTTCCATATGTCTTGTTATCTGGGACTCTGATTTGGGCGTTGTTTACGTCGTTTGATCCAAAATTTAATTTTTTATTTAATTTTAACATAAAATCAAAGTTTTTAATATTTTAATTTTAAAATAAAATTCGGATCAAATATATATTATTTCATGGATGAGCATTATACATCAATAAATATTTTACTCTAGTGGAAGCTTGAAAATATTTTTTTATAGAAATTGGCTAAAATTTAATTATATCTTGTGTTTAGTCATTTATTAACAATCACTAATATAAATTTTATGTTATTTATCTTAGATGCCTCTCGTTAAAAAGTTATGGACTAAGGAAGAATGGTTAATGACAAATAGAGCTTGGGTTTCACCTATAGATCTAATTGAGATTAATAATGACTTATCCTATAAAGAACATATGAAGAAAATGGAGAATTATAAGATAGACCTTGATCTTTTTATATGCATGAACATAGAAGACAATACATGGGGTTTTGATTCGCTTAATATGTAGAAAAGTAGATGCTAAATATACAAATTGGGATTATTATCAATGGATCCTCATAAATTCCTTACTTGATGATGATAATACGCTTGTCTTTAGAGCTCGTATGTTAGAAGAGATTGAGAATCCCTCAAACAAATATTATATGTTGAGGTGTGAAATTGAGCTAATGGAGGAGTGCCTTCTTGCTTCAAAGATGAGGCGAACCTCAGTAGTTAGCATTCACATGAACCTTCAAAATGGTAGACAAGCTAGTCGCCTTAGTAGAGGGCAGAAATTATGGTATGAGAAAACCATAAACAGAATCATCAAGAAGGAATAATTGTTTTTATATGGAAATTAACTTAAGTATAAGTTAGATGAAAGAGTCACGAGCAACAAAGAATATTTTAAGAACATGTAAAAAAGTCTATATATTAGTTTAATTATGTTTGGTCATTTCTTTTATTTGAGAATTTTTATTCATTTTTTTGGTTGAACAATATGTTGCTACGTTTTTTAATTGAATTTTTACATTAATTGTTGCTCAGCTCAATATATATTTTTATAGTATCTCATGAATTATTCTATTGAGTGGGAGTTCTAATCAAATCAAATTTAATGAATTCATGATTAGAATTGATAATTTTGCTCATTAAAATTGAATTAATGATTAATATAATAAAGGGAATCAAATGATGATTGGAAGCTTCGACGACCTTTTCATTTTATTCTCGAGATTAGTTTGTCATGTTTTTTGGTTTACGTTTGCGGTAAAATTAATTATTTGTGTGTAATTATTAGATGCCTTTATTGATTGTATTTTCAATTGTTTTTGTCTTAAAAGAAAATTAAGATGGCATCTGCATCTAAGAACATTATTATTGAATTGAACAAGGGTGAGAAGTTGAATGGTGACAATTATGATATTTGGCATCGCAAGATTTAGTACATCCTTGAAGAGAAAGAGAGTCTAGAAGCTCTTATAACAACACCTTGGCTGAGCTTGAGCGTGGCAATACTGCTCAATATATGAGGGATCTTGAGGCTTACCAAGCCTGAAAAAAGAACAATAGCAATGCTTGCATAATGATGTTGAGTAGCATGCAAGATGAACTCATGTGTGAGTTTGATAAGTATGAGACTACTTAAGAAATGTGCTTGCTCTAAAAGATAAGTTCGGTGGCACTTCGACCATTAAGTTAAGAAGGCTTATGATCAAGTCTGATTCTTATCAAAAGCGCCAAAATTATACTATGATGCAACATCTGACTGAGATGTCAAACATGATTCGCGAACTTAAGGCTGTTGGACATATTCTGATTAATGAACAACAAGTCCAGGCAGTAATAAGATTTTTACCTGATTCCTGAGAACATATAAAAGTGAATATGACTTACAATGAAAGTATTAGAACTTTCAATGATATAGAACGTCATTTCGAACTGGAAGTAGAGTGTCTTGAGACAGCTAAGCTTTCTGATCATGTTTATATGGTTGAGTCGAATTCACACAAAGCTTCGGCCTTCAAGCATAAAAAGGGTCATAAGTATAATCAGAAGGGTGAGAGATTTAATCTTAATCAGAAGAAGTCAGATGCTAAGAAGCGCCCAAGGAGTAGGCGTGCTGGCAAAAAAAGGGACAAATCCAAGATGAAATGCTACAATTGTAACAAGCTGGGTCACTTCGCTCATGAGTACACTAAGCTAAAAAAAGTGAGACCCAACTCCACTTTATTAAATTATGCATTAGTTACGAGTTCTGTACTCCTAATTAATTCTTATTCTATGTGGATTGTAGACTAAGGAGTGACAGACATATAGCTCGTGATCGTGATGCATTTGCGGAGTATCGTCAAATTAGTTAAAGGACTAGATAGATATATGTGGGCAACCATTCCAAAGTTGAAGTAAAAGGAATAGGCACCTGCAAATTAACTTTGCATGGTGGACGTATTCTTTTTTACACGATGTCCTAAATGCACCAGAGATTTAACGAAACTTAGTTTCTATTCCTATTCTTTTTAAAATAGGATATAATTTAAACTTTCATGGTGTTTGTTTGGAGATTTTTCTAAATTCAGTGTTTATTGATTCTAGGCATTTGGTTAATGGTTTTATTGTATTAGATACAATATTTGATGATTCAAGTTATAATAATAATTATTTTTCATATGTTACTTCTTTAAGTAATAATGAGATAGATGTTACTTGGCATGCTAGATTATGTTATATAGGGCAAGAAAGAATGTATAGAGTTATGAGAGAGGGCATGTTGGGTTTACTCACCAAGGTTGAATTGCCCATATGTGAAAATTTTCTAGCTGGAAATAAAACTAAAAAACTATTCGGCAAAGGAATTAGAGCTGAAAAACCATTGTAATTAATCTATTCTAACATCTATAGTCCAATGAATGTAAAGGATAAACATGCTTCATATTTTATCACATTCATTGATGATTATTCATGTTTTGGTCAGGTCTATTTAATTTCTCACAAATCAGAAGCATTAGATTGCTTTAAGTTATACCTAAACATGGTGGAGAATCAACTAGACAGTAATGTTAAAGTGCTAAGGACTGACTAAAGATGTGAATACCTTTCAAAATAGTTCAAGGAATTGTGTAATGAGAAAGAAATAAATAGACAGCTGATTATTCTTGGAACTTTGCAACAAAATGGTGTAGCGGAAAGAAAGAATAGAACTTTGTTGGAAATTGTTAGTTTAATGATGGCGTAATCAAATCTTCCAATATCATATTGAGGAGATGCTTTGTTAACTGCTGCCTATATATTTAACCAAGTTCCTTAAAATTAGTCAATTCCACTCCATATGAGTTATGGATAGGTAGGAGACTTGACTTATCTCATCTTCGACCTTGGGGGTCTGCGGCTTATGTTCATAACTCTACCCATAACTTTGAGAAATTGGGAACTAGGAGTAAAAGTAAATTTTTATTTTATACTCAGAATGCTCCAGAGGATATGTGTTCATTGGTAAACATAAAAGTGGAACTGTACTAAATTAGAGTCACGGGATGTCAATTTTTTAGAAAATGAATTTCCTAACATTGGAGAATTAGAAGATCCAAATGCGATTATCACTTCCAATGTCGATGTTGGCATTAGTGCAAATCCTTCGAGGATTGTTACTCTGAGTAGAAGTGAAACACTGGACATTTTAATTCCAACTGGGGAATCAACTCAGAAGAGTAATTGTAAGCTAATTCCTCGTTATCATTTTGAGATTTAGGGAGAAGCTTTTACGATTGTTTCATATGGTAATGAGGAGCTAAATATTTTTTAAGAGGTTCTCATATCATCTGTTAGAGATTTATGGATGAAAATAGTAGAAGAAGAGATGAAGTCTATGAAAGCCAACTAGGTTTGGGACTTGGTTGAACTTTCGCTTAATCGTAAAGTTATTGGAAATAAATGGGTTCTTTGAATAAAACGTAAAATGGATAGAACAATTGATAGATACAAAGTAAGATTAGTCGCTAAAGGGTACACTCAAAAGGAGGGAATGGACTATGAAGAGATATTTTCTCCTGTGGTAAGGTTTGCTTCCATACAATTAATCTTAGTTATCGTTAAATATCTAGACCTTGAATTACATTAGATGGATGTAAAAATTGCATTTCTCAATGGAGAGCTAAAAAAATAAATTTATATGCAACAACCACAGGTTTTATTCTTTAAGGCCAAAAGTGCAAGGTATCCAAGCTTAAAAGTTCTATTTATGGCCTTAAGCAATCCTCTAGACAATAGAACTTTAAATTCCATCAAGCTATAATTTCTTATGGCTTTAGAATGGTTGATGAAGACCATTGTTTGTACATTAAGAGGTCTAAAGACCTTTTTGCGATATTGTCTTTGTATGTGGACGGCATATTATTGGCAACGAACAATAAAGAGTTGTCAAAACTGTTAAAGATCGGTTATATTAAAATTTTGACTTGAAATATATAGGCCAAACAACTTATATCTTAGGAGTCAAAATTTTCAGGGATCGTTTAAGGAAACTTTTGGCTCTATCACAAGAGTCTTACATTAAAAAAATCTTTAAAAGGTTTAACATAGCTAATTGTAAGCCAAAGGATACACATATAGCTGAAGGACAATCTCTTAGTCTCAATATGTGCCCCAAGACTCCTCAAGAAAAGGAAAGAATGGTTAAAGTTCCTTATGCAAATGCCATTGAGTATTCAGATGCCGACTGGGGTGGCGATCTGGATGAGCATAAATTAACTTCAAGATATGCATTCTTGCTAAACTTAAGAGCAATTACATGAAGTAGTGATAACTCTATGAAATGAGAGTTATCATACCACTCTTAGGCTTAAATTAGTGATACTCAGAGAGTAAATCATGTGTTTTTATTGCATTTTAGTTACATTTTGTATGAGCATATATTCTAGTTTAATTTTCTATAAATGGAATTATTTGAGAATACTTTATGCAAAGATTATACGTATAATTATAGGTAGCTGAAGGCTCAAGTTTTAAGAAAAAAATACTGCTGCAACAGACTTGCAGAAACAATAGAAGAACTTGGCTACAGAAGAATTAAAACGAATCTGGAATAGTGCAGATGTTGTAGCCATTACTATAGCAATCTTAGAGTATTGATAGGGAAGATTTCACATGAAATAACTAAAAGATTTTGATCTAAAGTTTTCAAAATTAAAATATGTGTGCCATACACTCTCGGTTGCTCTAATTTTGATTTATAAAGGGAGCACGCATGAGAAAAAAAAGAGAGCTGTCACTTAAGAGAAAGTTATAAAGAGAAATAAAAGAAAAAATAGAAAATAAGAGGGTTTTGAGGGTTGAAGCAGAGGATTCATAATGAACAATAAGGAGAGATCACGAGATTAAACGAATTTCAACGCTTTCTCTTTTTTTATTGTTTTCCATTTATTCATGGGAATGTGTTTGATGGCTATAACTATTTTCCATATTGTTCTATCACAAATCATGAACTGAATTCAGTTGTAGTTGAGTGATAAATGATCTTAAAGTATGTTTGACTAACATATATGTGTTGCTTTTTATTTGCTATAGCATTCTGTCTTAATTGTAATTATTTCAATTTCCTATTTTTGCTGACCACCTATTTAGTGAATACTAGCTAAGAAAGAGCCTCACAAAGGTTTGACGTAGTATAACTAATTAAGACAATATTTGATTTAAATTAAGTTTTCCAAGTTGAGTAAATCTCAACTTGAATAGGACCATGCTTGATATGAAACTAGTGAAGAACTAGATATAAGGATTCACCTTGTAGGGTTAGTGGAACCTAAAATAGATAATCCTATATTTAATGTTGGTACAACAATTGGTCACTGTTAAGTTGTAGTAAGTATAAGATATCCAACAACAGGTGACAGTTGAGGATGCATAAAAGATTCTACCAAATGCTATAGTAGATGTTGTAGCAACGGTACTGTAATTGAAAAAATAATCAGTTCTAATTAAATGAGTTTATTCACTCAACTACACTATTCCCATTGGTTTCATCTTTGTGTTTGACGTGAAAAAAATTTTTATTGCATTTTTTTTATTATACTTTTGTTTAATTAGTTCATTAGTTTCATAAATGGGTTTATTTCAATTAAAACAAAACTGTACTGTTAAGATTACTATAGCGAGTCTGATAACATCAATCCCTGTGGAGATGATTTAAATACCCATCATTATATTATTTATTGTGTACACTTGCGCATTGACATCCATAATAGTAGAAATAAGTTTCAACAAGTAGCAAGAAGCAAACATGCACAGCTTTATCGATGATGGAAACCGAATATATTGCTTGTTCTGCAGTAGTGCAAGAAGCTGTGTGGCTTAAGAGATTTATGGAGGACTGAGAAATTAGTATTAGCAATGTTAGTCCAGTAACTATCTACTATGACAATCAAGTTGCTATCTCTTTTTCTAAAGATGCCAAATATCATAGCAAGTCGAAACACATTGAGACTAAATACAATTTTATAAGAGACATTTTGGCTAAGAAGGAAGTATCTATACAATATATATCTACGCATAACATGATAGCTAATCCACTTACCAAAGTTGTAACGAGGGATGTATTTGTCTCTCATGGGAAATCATTGGGGTTGTGTAGATTGTAATTTTACATTGTTAAGATGTACTTATTTGTTGTAAATACCTTTATTATGTGAGTTGTTTTGAAATGTAATAGTGTCTCTTATTTCAATTTATTCTATGAAAGGCATAATTACACACATATGAAAGTTTTTCGTTAGGTCAAGATTAGCTTTCTTATACAAGCGATCACCTCAGTTGCTTTAGGAGCAAGCTGAGATGAGACAAGTAGAATAATAAAACAATATGTTTGTTTAAGTGCCAAATAAAAGAAGTTATTCTATAAGTTTTGTCGCCTTAATTAAAATCAAGGTAAAGTTTTACAAGGTATTTATCATAGACTAACTATGATGTACCCCACTATCATAGAGACCTGATTGAAGCCAGATAAAAGATCTTATTTTAGTGTTAGAGGAAAATTTTTATTTTAAGAACTCAAGTCAGACACTGTAAAAGAGCGATTGGACTAAGATATGTACAGTGAATTGAATTAATGAGACACACTCTAAAATGGAAGATTCATTGTAACTTGCATATCATACCACTCGTGCTTGGTGACCAAAATAAAAAAATGAGAGAATCTCCCTTCTTCCTCATTGTGTAAGTTCCATGTGACTTTCTATAAGTCAATCTAGATATTCTTATGACTACTAACTATGTTTCTAAGATCTAAGACTAATGTTTGCTACTTTAACATGTTATCTATAAACTTGACATGATTCAGTCTATGAAACATGACTATGAAGGTGACTATTCCAGATTGATGGACATGAGCGCAATAAGAAGATTTAATTTTTTTTTATATGATTCACTAGTTGACCAATTGTATAATATCTTTAAGATATTACAATTGTGAATACATAAAGAGATTGTGCAATTTTAGCATACCGAGGGAATTTGGTATGCTTGAGCATTAAAATAAATTTAATCTAAGATACAATGAATATATTTTGAAATTCTCTTGCATACGATTGCAATTGAGACATCTCTTGCCTGAGTTGGCAATCAAGATATGTTTTTTATTCATCGAATGGGTTTTGGATGTGTTCATGGTCACACGGTGTATTTGCTTGTATGATTGAAGATATATGGTTGTTCATTGTTTCTTTGTTCACTTCTCTAATTCTTCGATGTCATCCCATCATGTGGGAGTGGGAGATGTTAGATGGGTGGATTACCTATCATGGGCCAACCCGACTCGATTCGTACATAGTAAACAGTTACCATATGCGTTTATGGAGAGTTAAAGAAAGTTTATTTAAAATCAACTTCCTAAGTTAGTTTCATATTGTTTGGTTATTTCTATTACTATAGATGTCAATGCACAAATGTATACAATAAGTAATATACTAATGAGTATTCAGATATTCTTCACATAGATTGATGTTATCAGACTTGCTACAATAATCTTAACATTGTAGTTTTATCTAATTGAATTAAGGTAATTTATGACACTAATGAACTAATTAATATAAAAGTACAATAAATAAAAGACAACAAGGTAAATTTTCAAACATAAGGATGAAACTAATAGAAATAGAGCAGTTAAGTAAATAAACTCACTTAATGGCATTAACTTTTTTTTTCCCATTACAATATTGTTACTACAACATCCACTACAGCATTAGGCAAAATCCCTCATGCATCTTTAGCTGTTGCATATTGGATATCTTATACCTAATACAGCATAACAATGACCAATTGTTATGCTAACATTAAATATAACATTACCCATCTAAGTTCCATTTACCTTATAAGGTGAATCACTATGTCTAGTTCTTTACTAATTTTAGGTCAAGCATGACCCTATTCAAATTAAAATTTACTCAACTTGGGAAACCCAATCTAAAACCAAGTTTTATCATAACTAGTTCTAGTAAGTTAGACCTTTTTTAGGCTCTTTCTTAGCTAGTATCCACTAAATGGGTGATCAACCGAAATAGGGAATTGAAATAAATATAATTAAGATAAAATGCTCTAGCAAATACCAAGCAACATACATATGCTAGTCAAATATCCATTAAGATCATTTATCACTCAACCACAATCAAATTTAGTTCATGATTTATGATAGAATAATAAATAAAATAGTTTTAGCCATCAAATACATTCTTATGAGTAAATAAAAGACAAGAAAACTAGAGAAAGAGTTGAAGTCTGCTTAATCTTGTGATCTCTCCTTCTTGTTCACTGTGAATCCTTTATTGCAACCCTCTAATCCTTCTTATTTTCTATTTTTCTTTTGTTTTTCTCTGTGATTTTTCCTTAAGTGACGACTCTCTTTATGTGTTCTCATACGTGTTCCTTTTATAACACAAAATTAGGACAACTGAAAGCATGTGACGTGTATCTTCCATTTTTGGAAACTTCAAATCACAATCTTTTAGTTATCTTTGCGCGAAATATTTTCTACTAATGCTTTAGGATTGCTATATCAATGGCTACAGCAACTGCAGTGTTCCAGATTTGTTTCAATTCTTTTGTAGTCAAATTCTTTCATTGTTTTTACAAGCCTGTTGCAGCAACATTCCTTCCTTAAAACTTAAGCTTTTGATCACCTACAATTATGCACATAATCTAAGGATAAATTATTCAAAAAAAAACTCAAAATTAAACTAGCGTGAATGCTCATACAAAATGTAACTAAACTGCAATAAAAACACAGCATTTACTCTCTAAGTATTACTAATTTAAGTGTAAAAGTGCTATGATAACTCTCATTTGATAGAGTTATCACACCTACAAACTTAAACCATTACTTTTCCTCAAGTAATGACAACAACAATAACCTTTCAATCAAACAATCATGCAACAATAACTTAGTTCTGTTATCAGGTTTGCCATGACTCATTTACCGTTAGATCACATTTTTAAACATGTAAAGTTTTCCATAACAGTTCCATTTCTAGATTTATGTCTTGTTGAGTCAAAAATGTGTATATGCACTTTGATTAAGTCTCAGAGATATTACAACATCACTTAAGATTTAGATGTATTTTATAAAAATTCTATAAGCAATTCATTTTGTAGGGAAACAAAGGTCTTATAACAGCTTCAAACTGTGCTATAACAATTATCCTTAGTTTTTTTTTCATTTGAAGGCCTATCACTTGTAATGATGATGCCCAATTACTCACTCGAAGTACATATCGGAGTCGTTGTAGAAAACACATCTAGGATGCTATATCTAAGTCTTATCTTTAGACACTTTTAACTCAAGGCTGAACATGGGGTTTATGAATAGACCTGGCTATTCAGTATCCTTGACAACAGACCTTATTATTTTTCTTTCCTTCATCTTCTTTTCTGTAGGTGTTGCAGCAATGGTTATAACTTTTGTTCCCTTTTTATGCAAGTTTACATATGGGGTGCATACTCAGCCCTAGTTACTCAGCAACTAAATCATTGGAGCATAATTTTATTTAATGCCTAGCATAGTTTATGAGAATCCCTAAAAAATTTCAAATTTCCCTTAAATGTGAGCTACTTTTTGTCTTTAAAATGTTATTATTCTCTTTTACCTAGTTTTGCTACAGCAAGCTTACGAAACTTAATTAAAACATAAGTGAGAAGACAAAAGTTCAACCCTTATTTGTATACTGGTTCTACTTGGTAGTTATTCATTCTTCATTTCCATACTCAATGCATCCTTATTAGGTTTTCTAATCTTAATATAAACACTTAATAGATAGAGCTATACACATAACACACACATGCATTCACAAGCTTCTAACATCCTGGCACAACCCCTCTTAACTTGAGAGGTGTCATGTCCTCATATGCACACAAAATGATTTAACAAAAGGCTTGCATACATTAAATAGGAAGACATGCAGAATGAACAAAATAATATAACTAGATAAAAGAAAACTTTTTAGAAATAGATAAATTAAATTGGCTGATAGAGAGCACTCCCCTGTTATTGGACTTGCTGCCGCAGAACAAGTTGGAAAGGTTTACCTATTTTTAAATAAATTTTTCGAGCGTTCCTTAGGTGAACCCATTTAAATAGTAGCTTGTTGCTTTTCTTCTAGCTTGGTGTTGGACTGATAGGAGGGGTTCGAACAGGTTTTATGGCTTTGGGCTAAGTTTATCTCATTTTCTTCTGGTTTGGCTTTTTTAGTGCTACAGTACCTACAGACAATTGTCGCGCTTGTCGAAGCCCCGAGAGTTATAGTTTTGGTTGGGGTTGGCTATGAAGTAGCCGATGCAAGTGTTGCCACTGGTAGTTCCTCAGCAGTGATGCTTACAATGATATCTTTTGCTTCATCTATTCTAACAACTCTTTTAATAGCCTCCTCGATTTATGCATCTACATCTTTCTTCCATTCTGTTTTAGACTCTTCTTCTACCTTTATTTTTTATTTTCCTTTACTCATTAAAGTCATTTTTAGGGGCTTCCTTGTCGTTTTCTTTTTCTTTTTCTTCCTCTTTCTCTTTTTTTTCTTCTACTTCCTGCTCTTCATTTTCTGATTCTTCTTCTACTTTCCCTTGCTATAGCTGTTGTTCCTCTTCAAACTCTCATTCAGCTTCTACATTTGCATTCTTTGATGCTGGAGCAACTTCCTCAGCAATCCCAAAATCAAACTGCTACAGCAATAACTCAGGGAAATCTATATCCTTGCTCTTCATGTACAGGAAAAATCAATGCTTTTGAGCTTTAAGTTGCTCCAAAATATTTGATTTTCTTCTATCTGCTCCTGGACATTCCCTCAAAGTTATGCTGAGTTCTTACAGCATGTTCTCAAGTCCTGTAGACTGTTCTATCCTAGCTGCAGTAGGGCGTTTTGGTGTTACTATAGTTGTGGATTCTTTAGTAATTCTTTTAACTATTTTGACTGTGATGGCCCCTTCATTTTTTACCTTTTCATCACTCTCTTTAAATTTTACCCCTGATGCCTCACATATACTCATGATCAAAGAAAGGAATAACAAGGTTGTTGATTCTTACTTTCTTGTTGTACAATCTCTAATTTCTTTTTCTATGATTTTGCCTACATTTATGGCTAACCTCGTTATTATGGCATAAAGGAGTATGAGTCGGTCCTATGAAATTTTGGTAGTATGAATGATGGGTACTAACATAGATTTTAAGAATTTGACCTAAACCTTGGCTATGGGTTTCAAATCGATTCTGCTAACTATTCGTCCCTCCTTATTCATCCACTCATTACTAGGGATAGTCAATGTTTGGAAACTTCTCCCTTTTTTTTCATAATCATCTCCTCAGTAAATTTTGTATACTCACAGTCAACAGTAGTATACAAATAATAAAAAACATTAATAAGTCTAGAGTCTAATGAGACCTAGACTTTCCTTACAAAAATATTACGATGGTCCTGTTGTAACATGTTAGAGTAAAATTCTTTGACAACCGTAGTTATGGGGTCTTGTGGGTAAGAGTGAACCTTCCTCATCTTTACTATGCTACAACATTGAAAATGTTTTTCATTACGCCTGTAGGCTTCTTAGGGAATAAAAAACCCTTTTCCTCTAAAACTTTCGCAACACTATAAATTCCTCAAATTTGTCTTTTGTTCTATAATTATAGAAACATGAAGGGTGCTTTAACCTAGCGGATCTTGTCTTGAACTTCGACATTATTGTAATAAATTGGACAGAATTGTATGGCACCTAAAAGAGAAGTAAATTGCAAAAATAATTGTAAATAATGGTGAGAGTGATTAATAAGAAGAGAAAGAATTGTAATAAGAGTGAAAAATGCAACAGTAAATCCCTAATTTGTAGCTGGTGATAAAATAGAAATAGAAAGGTAATTAAGAGGATAAATTGGAAAGAATATTTGAATTTTTAAAACAGATGTAAATGAAAAAGGAAATGATATTGATCACAGTAATTTAAGGATTTCACAATCCTTCCTTATTTGCAACTTTGATTAGCCAAAGTCAACTTGACAAGCTCCCAGCAGTAAAAAGTTCCACAACTTTGTCAACGCAATGGTAAAAATTGTGGCTGTAGCAAGTAATTCAGTGCTACAACAACTATGATAAATTCCCCTGTTGAATGAAAGCCACTTTCCAACTTTTATGTTGTATATAATACTGCAGTAACTCCTGTTAGTTTCTTTGCCTATTTTTTTTCTTTTTCTTTTTCTTTTTTTATATACGTTGCAATAGAATAAAGGAAAGAAAAGAAAAGAAATTAAACAATATATTTAAAATGAAAAAACCCATAAATTAAAGGATGCAAAACTAAACTTAATTTTTAAGGAAAAATTGAAATAACTCCTGTCATCATTAGGTTGCCTCCCAATTAGTACTTGATTTTAGGTCTTTCAGTCTGACCATCCTCGATTGCTTATGTTGGATCCCTCAAGAACAGGTTCTTCCTTAGGCGACTCGCAACAACTCCCATGTAATGCTTCACTCTGTGCTTATAACCTTAAATCCTTGGCTTTTTCTTTTATCTAAGAGTTTAACAGCCCCATGAAGATATATTATGACAAGCTTGAAAGGTCCTGATCATCTAGATCTCAATTTTTCAGGAAAGAGCTTTAATCTTGAGTTATACAACAACACTTGATTGCTTGGAATGAGTTCCCTTTGCGGGATTCTTTGATCATGGCATGGCTTGATCTTCTCCTTATAAATTATTACATTTTTATATGAGAATAACCTAAATTCCTCTAGCTCACAAAGTTGTAATTTTCTTCGCTTTGCTGTAGCAATCATATCAATATTTAATTGCTTGACGGCCCAATATGCTTTCTGCTTTAGCTCTAATGGCAAGTAACAAGCTTTGCCGTAAAGAATTCTATTTTGGTACATGTCAATTGGAGTATTATAGGCTATTCTATAAGCCCATAAAGAGTCATGCAATCTAAATGACCAATCCTGATTACTGCAGCATCTATGAATGTTGTAGCATTAACAACTACTCATCGGGAAATATTCTTATGATGTCCTGCTTAGTCAGAGTGCTTGCATCTGCTTTTAGTCTAGATAAATAGTCTGCCACTTGATTTTCTCAATTTGTTTTCTATCCTTAATCTCCAAGTCAAACTCTTATAGTAAAAGAATATACCAAATCAGCCTTGGTTCGGCATCTTTCTTGGATATCAAATACTTTATGGCCGAGTGATCTATGTAACAATAACCTTTGTGCCCATCAGATATGCTATGATTTGTTAAATGCAAAGACAATCGCCAACAACTCTTTTGCAGTGGTTGTATAGTTGAGTTATGCATCAGTTAAGGTCTTGCTGGCATAATAGATAGAGTGAAAAATCTTACCTTTCCTCTGCCCCAATACTCCTCCAACAAAATTGGCACTGACATCACAGATCAACTCAAAAGACATACTCTAATATGGTGCTACAACAACTGGTGTTGTAACAATAGCTCTTTTCAACTCAAGAAAGGCTTGTAAACAATTCTCATCAAAATTGAAGGGTTTGTCATGCTCTAGCAGCATACATAAGGGTTTGGTTATTTTGGAGAAATCCTTAATGAATCTTTTATAGAACTCGGCATGTCATAAGAAACTCCTTATGCCCTTAACTGAAATGGGTGGTGGAAGTTTATTAATTACCTTTATTTTTGCCTTATCTACCTCAATTCCCTTTCTAGAAACCCTATGACCTGAAACTATCCTTTTTTGTACCATGAAATGATATTTTTCTCAATTTAGCACTAAATTTGTCTCCTTACATCTCTTGATCATGTTTTCTAAATTATGAAACAATCATCATATGATTCTCCAAAGACTGAAAAATCATCCATGAATACCTCAATTGTTTGCTCCACCATATCTGAGAAAATTCCTATCATACATCTCTAAAAAGTTGTTGGGGCATTGCACAAGCCAAATGGTATCCTTCTGAAGGCAAAGGTTCAACAAGGACAAGTGAATGTTATCATCTCTTATTCTTCTGATGTTATAGCAATCTGATTGTAGCCTGACTATCCGCCTACGAATTAATAATTTTCTTTTCCAGTAAGTCTGTCTAGCATCTAATCTATGAAAGCTAATGGAAGTGATTCTTCCTTGTTTTCTAGTTTAACTTTCTATAATCTATGCAAACTCTTCAACCCATGACTGTTCTCATGGGAATAAGCTTATTTTTTTCATTTACTACAACAGTCAAGTCACTCTACCCTTTTTTAGAATACATTGTATTGGGCTTACCTATAAGCTATATGATATTGGGTATACTATTCCAGCATCTAACTATTATATGATCTTTTTTCTTAACAGCTTTTTTTATAATAGGATTTTGTCTTCTCTGTTGTTTTATCGCGTTGCTGTAGCAATCTTCCAATAAAATCTTATACATGCATATGGAAAAGTTGATTCCTTTGATACTTACCATGGTCCATTTGATAGCCTTCTTGTACCTTTTTAATACTTCTGCTAAGCTCTTCTTCTGATCTACATTTAAAAAAGATAAAATAATTATAAAAAGTGTGTTATTGTCACCAAGATATGCATATTTTAAATGTGAAAGTAAACATTTTAGGTCTAAAATCGATGGTGACTCAACAAAGGGAACATAAAGTTTTACTTCCTTATTTAAGAGATCAACAGGTTCAAAGTACTTGTTTGATATGAAAGGTTATTTCTTTTTTAACCATGCTATATCAGTTGTGTCAAGATCTTCATCTTTCAGTTCTTTAAATGTTATAGCTCTGACTTCCTCATTACTGCAATAACTACTTGTTTTGCTACAGCAAAATCAACAACATTGATAAAGTATAATCTTCAATCTAGTCGGGGCTCTTTATTGCATCTAACACATTGAATGTAACTTTCTGATCATTAACTTGCATTGTCAAATCTCCTTTTTGCGTGTCAATTAAAGTCTTTCCTATGGCCAAGAAAGGTCATCCTAAAATGATTTGTACCTCTTTGTCTGCCTCAAAAACCAACACTAAGAAATCCACCAGAATAATAAATTTGTCCACCTTCACCAACACGTCTTAAATCTTGCCTTCTAGATAAACATGAGGTTTGTCAGCAAGTTGCAAGGTCACGGTTGTTAGCCTTCTCCAACTCCCAATTGCTTGAAAACTTACAAAGGCATAAGATTGATGCTAGTTCCAAATCATAGAGTGCTTTACCACTGTATTTAGTTCTCATAGAACATAGAATTATAAAGCTCCCTAGATCTTTAAACTTTTTTGGGATTTTGTTCTAAAGCATATGGTTGCACTCTTGTGTCAGAGCAATTGTATCGTATTCTCTAAGCATTCTTCTCCTTACCAAAATGTCTTTCAAGAACTTCATCTAATTTAGCATTGGTTCGAGAGCTTCCACAAAAGGAATGTTGATATATAGCTGTTTCAACACTTTTAAGAATTTTCTAAATTACTTATCTTGTTTTTACTTCTGAAATCTTTGAAGGAAAGGTGGTGGATGTCTGAATTGTTATGCTATAGTAGGCTTTACAAACTACTTTTCTTTTGCCATGTTTTGGGTTACTAAAGTAGGTACTGCAATATCTTCCCCAATAAATTTTGGATCATCATGGTCTGCAACTGCTGTAGCTTGGCTACTCTCACTCGTGTGCTATAGTTATGTCTCTTCTTCAACTTGAATTTTTTCTTGTGTTGTAATAGGTTCAACTCTTCTTTTTGGAACACCTATTAAAATATGAACATTTTTCTAGATCTTAAATTAATCACTTTACAATGTTCTTTTCTTTCTCTTTTTTGATCCTTTATGTTGCTAGGTAAACTGCCCTCAGGTTTGTCATTTAATGCTGTAGCAAGCTATTTAACCTGATTCTCTAAGTTTCTTAAGGATATAGCTTGGCTTTGGACAATCACTTCATTCTTCACAATGTACTCTTTAATCAGAGCTTCAAGAGAACTAAGCTGATCATTGTTGGTGTTTCTTTGCCCTTGATGTTGCTTGTGAAATCCAGGTGGTTAAGTAGGTCTATTTTGTCCATTGGTTACTACAGCTTGCTAATTTTGATTACTCCATGAGAAATTTGAATGTTGTCTCTATCCTGGGTTATAAGTGTTTGAGTATAGATTGTTCTAGTTTTGTCTGTTGAAGTTGCCCACATAATTGACTGAGGTTGAATTTCTAGGACAATTAGCAAATAGATGCCCTTATCTACAATGAACACATAATACTTTTGTAACTTGGTTAACTGTTGCTGGAGCAGTTGTCAGAGCTTTCACCATGTTTGTTAATGAAGTTACTTGGGCTGACAAAGTTATCAGAACATCTCTGTTGTGAACTCTTGTTGCATCTCTTACTGCAACTTGTCTAGTTGATAGCTATTGATAGTTGTTATTAGCTATTCTCTTTAAAATTTCATATGCTTCATTGCAAGACTTATATAGCAAGGCTCCGTTTATTAAAGCATCTACCATCAATCTAGTGCTTGGATTAAGACTATTGTAGAAAGTCTCCAACTGCATACATCAAGGAATACCGTGATAATGACATCTCCTAAGTAACTCTTTGAATCTTTCTCATACATCATACAAGTTCTCATCTTCAAGTTGGTGGAAACATGTGATCTCATTCTTCAATTTTGCATTCTTAGTAGGTGGGAAGTACTTTATCAAAAATTTGTTAACATCATTCAATGTAGTAATGGAGTCTAGTGGTAAAGAATTCAACCATGCCCTTACTTAGTCCTTTAAAGAAAATGAAAAAATTCTGAGCATAAATCCCTCCTGTGATGTTCTAGTAATCTTAAAAGCATCACTTACCTCTAAAAATTGCTTAAGGTAAAGGTGAGAGTCCTCTAATGGTAATCTATTAAATTATCCCATTGTATGCAACATCTGGAACAACATTGGTTTGAGCTCAAAATTATCAGCTTGAACTTCAAGTCTAACTATTCCCATATGTATGGCTTGAGGAGTCAATACTACATAATCTTAAATGGCTCTATCTCTATCATATGCCATATGGATAATATTGTTGTTCCCTAGTTGCCCATAAACATGCTATCCATTCTAACCTTCTTATGCATTAACTGGTTGTATTTCTCTTTAGGGGTTCAAATTCCCCATATCTTACAAATTATCCATTGTTACAGTAGCTTTTGAATTTCTTTGGTATTTTCTCAATTTCCTTACAATTCTTTCAATTTCTAGATCAAATTAGAATTCAACAGATTTGTATCTGCGCATGCAAGGGTTGCTAGATCACTGTTATCAACAAAATAAGCAAAATAAAAATTAACACTGTTTAAGGTTAATTTAACAAATCACAATGAACAATCAATTTCCGACAACAGTGCCAAAAACTTGTTGGGTTATTTTTACTGCTATGGATGTCAATTCGCCAGTGTACACAACAAGTAATATACTAATGAGTATTCAAATTATCTCAATAAGAATTGTTGTCATCAGACTTCCTATAGCAATTTTAACAGTGTAATTTTATCTAATTGAGTTAAGGTAATTTATGAAACTAATGAACTAATTAATCTAAAAGTACAATAAATAAAAGACAAAAAAGTAAATTTTCACGTCAAACACAAGGATAAAACTAATGGGAATAGAGTAGTTGAGCAAATAAACTCATTTAATGGCATTGGCTATTTTTTTTTCAATTATAATATTGTTGCTAGAACATCTACTACAGCATTAGGTAGAATCTCTCATGCATCCTCAGTTGTCACCTGTTGGATATTTTATACTTTATGCAGTCTAACAGTGACCAATTGTTATGCCAACATTAAATATAACATTACTTATCTAAGTTCCACTTACCCTACAAGGTGAATCCATATATCTAGTTCTTCACTAATTTTAGATCAAGCATGACCCAATTCAAATTAAGATTTACTCAACTTGGAAAACCCAATCTAAAACCAAGTATTATCTTAATTGGTTCTACTAAGTCTGACCTTTTTAAGGCTTTTTCTTAGTTAGTATCTACTAAATGGGTGGTCAGTCGAAATAGAGAATTGAAATAAATACAATTAAGACAAAATGCTATAACAAATACCAAGCAACACACATTTGTCAGTCCAACATCCATTAAGATTGTTTATCACTTAACCACAGTCAAATTCAGTTTATGATTTGCAATAGAACTATAAATAAAATAGTTTTAACCATCAAATACATTCTCATGAATAAATAGAAAACAAGAAAACAAGAGAAAGAGTTTAAGTCCACTTAATCTTGTGATTTCTCTTTCTTGTTCAGTGTGAATCCTCTGTTGCAGCCTTCAAATCCTTCTTATTTTCTATTTTTCCTTTATTTTTCTTTGTGATTTTTCCTTGAGTGACTCTCTCTATATCTTCTCATGCATTTTCCTTTTATAACTCAAAATTAGGACAACTGAAAGTATATGGTGCATACACTCCATATTTGGAAACTTTAGATGGCAATTTTTCAATTATCTTCACGCAAAATCTTCTTTCCCAATGGTCCAGGATTGCTACAGCAATGGCTACAGCATCTGCAATGTTCCAAATTTGTTTCAATTCTTCTGTAGCCAAGTTCTTTCATTGTTTTTGTAAGCTTGTTACAGCAGCATTCCTTCTCTAAAACTTAAGCTTTTGGTTACCTACAATTATGCACATAATCTAAGCACAAATTATTCAAAAACAACTCAAAATTAAACTAGAGTGAATTCTCATGCAAAATATGACTAAAATGTGATAAAAACACATCATTTACTATCTAAGTATTACTAATTTTAAGCCTAAAAGTGCTATGATAACTCTCATTTTATAGAGTTATCATATATATATATAAAAAGAAACTCCCTATGAAAAATAAAACATAGAAAAAAGTTTAAGTGAAGACGGAATAAGAACTTTGAACAACTCATTAGAAAAAGGGCATTTATACTGTGGTTAGAGGAAGATTTTTAAATTGTGATTTCTTTCTGACCATTGACGTGATCTAACACTCAACTACTCTGCTGCTTAATTCGAGAAAAAAGATATTTCTAGAATTCTTATTTTTCCTTTAGTAATTATACATACAAACACAGACACACATACACACATATGTAAAACATGTATATATGTAAGAACATTATGTTTATATTGATGAAAAACATTTTACAACGCTGATTTTATGTCATAATCAACTTAAGTTCATCGTCTAATCATTATTTCCTCCATCAAAACAAAATCTCGATTCTATCACTAATTAGTAGAACCCAAAACTTAATAGTAAGAGAATTTTTGGGATTAATACTCATGTTTGATAATTGAAATTTATGTTGTTTTAACAGTGAGATAATTGACTAGTCCTGAAAATTTTACAAATTAGTGATGTCACATTTGGTCAAAATATTGGTTATCAAATAAGAAAGTCCTTTACATATCAAATGAGACCCCTCTTGCTTGACGTAGAAGATAAAAGTTGGTAATGAGTTACCCATGTCAATGAGAGAGGACATGCTTTAATGTGAAGTCAGTAAATATTTCCCAATTACGTCAAAGAGAGAAAGGATTTCTCTTTATGTGGCAACATATGTTAAAGTGTAATTTGATAATTGAAGGTGTTAAAAAATATGTCTTATTTTTCAATAGGGATTTTATAAGATATTTTCCTTTTTTTTGTAAGATTTCTATTTAAGGAATAAGTAATTTGTCCTTTCAAACTTGACTTATTCAAAGAGGAATACTACTAGTATAAGAAAAGAAATACTTCTCCTACAATAATATATTAATTCAATTCGGTTACATAAGAAAAAAAGGGCCATGTGAACTCTATTTCCACTGATGGAAACTCTTGGAGGTGCGTAGACAATGAAGGCACCTTAAAGAAGATTGTCGGAATAGAGCAAGTTTGGCAAATAGCTCTAAGTCAGCATATGAAGATACTGACAGTAGTACTAGCAGAAAATCTCTTATCATTGTGGAAGACAATGGTCCCCTATGATAGATGACAAAGACATCCTCATGGCAAGCCACTAGTGCCAAATAAAAAGATGCATCATTGCTAGTGGGTCCATAAGATTTGCACATAAAGCATGGTTTGGCATTTATGCAAGGTGTGTGGTGGAATTTTTGTATTGACGGCTGAGGACTCTCAAGGAAGCCAAACATGAGAGTGGCTATTTTTAGTAAGGTGATCGACTGTGTCGAATATGTGTACTTTGGATAAGGTGGAGTATAATGATTCTCAATATAGAGAATTATGGTTGCGGGATAGAGGATAAGATTTTATCCATGGTGGAGTGATTCTCATAAGCCAGGTGGAGATGACATAATTATGTGGATACATGGTGGATCGTGTTTTGTCACCTAATTGAAAAACTTGCCAAGGTAGAAATTGTTAGGAAATATGTCTTATTTTTCAATAAGGATTTCCTATGATATTTTCCTTTTTTGTAGGGTTCCTTTAAGAAGTAAGTAATTTTCCTTTTGAGACTTGACTTATTTAAGAAGGAATGCTACTAGTATAAGAAAAAGAATACTTCTCCTACAAGAAATAATCACTATATAGAGGGAGGTTGGGTTCACTTATTTGCATAACACAGCAATTAGTTCTCTGTAAGTAGACAGTTTCTAATGTGAGAGAAATAGTAAGTTTATTGAGAGATTTGGTGTTATTGAGGTTTTAGGTGTAAGACAAAAATACTTGAGTGATTGCAATAATTTTTCACATAATAGGTTTTTCTCTCGTCATCCTTGGCGGCCATGGTTTTTCTCCAGTATAGGAGTTTTTCACGTAAATTCTTGTACTGTGTAATTAATTTTATTCTCCATCTATTTTTCTGCTTGTTATTTGTTTGATATATTTTTGTTTGCAAAATCTTGGTGGGATTAAAATTACCTAATAGCAAGATTCACAAGTACGTATAACAAGAAAAAGTTATTGTGTAGCCTGAATTTTATTTTTTAAGGATGCTTATTTATGATCCTTAAATTAGAATTGGCCTTTATTCAACCTCAAGAAGAAGAAATTGGTGGCCCATTAATTAATATCTATGTGTGCTTTATTGGTTGTACGATAAGTTATAATATTTTGAAAAAAGGATTTCTACATCCTAAGGTTTGGAGAAATAGTCATTCAAGATCCTTAATTTTTTAATAAGGGACACCAAATGTTTTTTTTTTACTAGATTAACCTTTGACTCTACAAACTCAAAAATTCGACTCAAAATTTCATAATAAATATAAGTATTAAATTAAATAAATGTAATAATATATTCTTTTTAAAATAATTTTAATATTTTACAATTTATTAAACCTATTTTATTATATTAAAGTAATTTTTAATGTTAAAATAGAAACATAATATTAAATTAATTAATTAAAATTATTTTGAGTAGTATGTAAAAAAATAATTTTAATATTATTAATAGGAAGCTATTTTGTTAATTGTAAAATCTATTTAACCGAAAGATTTATTTAAAATCTTTATAGTAAATACAATTATATTACTGAAATAAATATAATAATTTAAAATTTTAATATTACTTTAAATGATAAAAATAATATTTAATATTACTTTAAAATATAAAATTTTAAAATAAATATAATAATTTAAAATTAAATTATTAATTTACTAGATAGATTATATTATTTATATTAAATTTGTATCAATAAAAAAATTTTAAAATTAGTTCTCTAATTACTCTATTGAAAAATTGTTATGGTATAAAAAAAGAGTTTTAACATTGGATTTATGCCATGTACAGTCAGCGGCTGGAAGTTGTCTTGAAACAATTGAGAGTTTGCCAGCAGCTGGCAGTAACAGCATGTGGTGACCCAGTTGAAACAACCGGCCGAAAAGAGAATAATTCTCTTTCTTTTTCAAAATTGAAAAACAGCGAGGGCACTTCTTTGGGTAATTGTTTGTCCAATAATTCTAAATACAATTTTTAATTATATTTACGAATTTATAATTTCTGTTGCAATTTCTTACCATTAAAATTACAATTGCAATTACAATAACTACTTCAATTATTTCAATTTCAACTTTTGTTATTAATTCCAAATTTAATTAAAACAACCATTGCAACTTCAATTTCAATTATAATTCCAATTACAATAGTTATAATTAAAATTTCAATTCCATTTACAATAATGATTACAATAACAATTGTAATCGTAATTCCATCAACTATTACAATAAAAATAACAATAGCAACAATGAAATTGAAGTTGTAACAATAATTAGAATAGCAATTCTAATTACAATTTTTCTAAAAATACAGTTGTGATTACAATTGCGATTGCAATAGCAATTACGATTACAATTGTAATTGTATTATTAATTATAATTAAAATTACAAATGCAGTGGCAGTTATACAAAATCAATTACAACTTCTATTACATTGATAATTATAATTCCAATTACAATTACAGTTCCGGATCGCAATTCCAATTCTAGTTCCAATAACAAATTCAATTAAAATTCCTATTACTATTGCAATTCCATTTCCAAAATTCGAATTACAATGTCAGCAACTACAACCATTGACCAATTCCAATTTTGATTACAATTTGTATTAAAATAATAATTACAATTCCTATTACAATTGCAATTACGGATTTTTATATGATACTATATGATTTTTTATATAATGGAATTATAACTCTTTTTTTCTTTTTTCAATTTACAAAATATCTTTTTAACCAATTTGCCAATATTTTTAAAGGATTTATATCTTTTATTAATATAAATATTTTATACCATTGATCAAATCCAACAGTACACATTTATTATATTTGATCTTATATTAATAGATTGAACCAAGCGTCCTCTAATCTAAATTCCTTGGTCTACTATTTTATTATTCATTACCTTTCTCTTTAATAGGGTTGGCAGAATTCCCCGATTCTTGATTGAGATTTGGGATCTTGGCTCATTTAGGATGGGATTTGAAATGAAATTTTATCCTCATTTACTATTTAGGTTGGGATTCATGACATGTAAAAATTTTGATTAGGATCCCAAATGTCCCGAAATCTAGGTTTTCATAAATGTATGACAAGTTATTTATCAACACACTCACACACACACACACACACACACAAATTTCGTTTATGACCGAATCTAGTGCGTATGACAAACAACTCATATCATCTAGGAAAATTCGAGGTCTTGATTAGGATTTGGATCCTGTTTGGGATGGTATCAGGGACATATTTTTGTCTTGATCTACTGTTTGGAATCAGATAAAGTTTGGTAAATCTCAGCCCATCTTATCCCGTTGCCAACCCTACTCCCTAATGACTTTAAGTCTACAAAAAGGATGTATTATAATTTAAAACATATCAATAAACTATCAGGTCTTTAGATAATGCTTAGTTTCTACTTCACTGAAGTTTCCATTCAGTTTTGGGGCCACCCAGTCTTTTGTTTGAATCTCCACACCCACATTTATTTTTTAAAATATATTTGATTACTTATGCAAGATTATGATTATCTATCCATTGAAGAAAAAAAAAATGTAAATTTAATAATACTAAGTAAGTTTCGATAATTCAATTTCCATACAAATTAAGATATAATATTTATGCTAATACTAACTTAGAGTATAAAGTTTTTATGCCATCTCTAAGGCACCTTCATTAACAACACTTCGATTTCTTTAATATGTTTTATGATACTAGGTCAAAGCCTCATGCATTCGTATCCCGCTATACAATATCATGCTCCACAAGGTCCAAATTGTTTTTGCTACCTTGAATAAAAGTTTCTCAACTAGATCAAGTTGCATTATGCTTGAATAAAAATGTGCAAGATACATAGAAAAAAAAAAGATGAAAAAAAATGAAAAAAAAATAGTACATAAAAAAAAAAACTCTTGACGACTTGAGTAGCAATAAACATTTTGATGTCATAAGGTTCATTCAATGGGTCCATTCTTCTTATTTTGATCTCTTTTTCTTCCATAGACCTTTCATTTTCATTCAATCCATTAGCCCCATTACAAACCTATTAAGACCCTTAGATTTTTGTATTTAATTCATGTTTTGTGGTTTAGATGTCATATATGAGCAAGTTTATGGTAATAGCATTCTTTAATTTGATTTGAGTGTATAAAAGATACCCTACACACTTTGAGTGCATGGAGTGAAATCAATGAGAGGGCTATTAAATTTTGTTGCACTTGGATTTTAAAAAGATTGTCTTGGTGGTTGAATGACTTTATGCTAGCTTATGAGATTCTATGCTTTGAAATCCTTGTCTCTTGAATGTTGATTGACTTAAATCCTTGAGGTGTGCTTGCTTAAAATTATTTTTGGATGAGTTGGAATGAGAATTGAGGGAAGATTTGGGATTATTCTTAAGTTATATGCTTGAGGACAAGCATTATCTTAGTGTGGGGGAATTTGTTATAGTGCATTTCGTGCACTAGTTTTGCATTGTTTACTCCCTTTTATATCAATGTTTTGCATTTAATAGTTGTGATTTACTTGTGTTTTATTTTTGTAGGTGCAATTCTATTGATTAGTGCTAAATTGAGCTACAAGATGATGTTTGAGGATAAATTGACTTCTAGGAGAAATTCTCAATTTCAGAAGAAGTTTGTTGATAAGGCGTGGGCGCGTGACAGTCGATTTCAGAAGAAATTTGTTGATAAGACGTGGGAGTGTGCCATCAACTGCGGACTTGACGTTTTTATTTTTTTTAACATGTTTTATATTTTTTTTACTCTTGTAATCTTGAATTTAAATTTTAGATAATGTTTTAGATAATATTTTAGATATTAGTATCTTTATCTTCTTGAAGAAAACTATAAAAAGGGGAGAAAAAGAAGGATTAAGGGGAGATTTTGGATTATTAATTATTTTTATCTTTTTTAGAGTTTTCTCTTTTTCTCCATGAGGAACTAAACACATTTTTCTGGTTAAAGGTTAATGAAGCTTTGATTCACCATTACTGTGAGATCTTTCTTATGCTTTAATTGTTTTATTACTTTTTGGGTATTTATTTATTCTCTGAATTATTGTCATGATTATCTTGGTTAATTAGATAATTGGCCCCTGTTTAATTATCAATTTAATCTACTGCCAATTGAAAGATTCATCGTATGAATATTTTGATGTTTGTGGCAAGTAACATAGCAATGCGTTGTGTTATGGGAATAAATAATCTAATTTAAATGAACCATTATATGCGTTTGTTAATTAGGATTTGGGTCTCTCTAATTTTCAGGCTGTCAATTGATTAAATCCTATGATTGTATCTAGGGTTGTCATTGATTAGGGAAATAACCAATGGTCGTACCTTGGTTATCGACTAATTAAGAAGAGATTGGCTATTAGAGTGTCTCAGTAGCTATAACCAGTCTATTCATAAGCAGTAATGATTTAAAGTTGTATCGATGATCAGCAATTGAATCAAAGCTAAGTTAATTCCTTCAACTACAGTTTTCCCATTTTGAATTATACTTTTAATTTGCATTCTTATTAATTTAAATTGATTTTCATTATTGTCAACAATCCCCAAATTTACATTTTTATTTTAAAAAGGATTTAATAATTACCAGTCTCTGTGGACACGACCCTGCTCAATCACTATATAAAATCTTGTTTAGAGTAGGTTTTTATATTTGCTAGCTTCAACACCCATCAAATTTTGGCGCTGTTGTTGGGGATTGGTGTCATTTATTTAATCCTTTTTATGTTTTAGTTGGTTTATGGTTCGTTCTTCTCGTACAGGTACACTTTCGTTTGATCTTGAAATTGAGAAGACAGCAGTCCAAAGCAACGATCCTCATTACCTTTGCTTTCTGAAATAGATACGGTGTTTAATTTGGTTAAATCATCTAGCGATTCAGAAGAACAAGTTATAGATAGAGTTGTGCCAGCAGAAAGAACTCTTAGAGAGTTAGCTGAACCAGATTTGAATCAGAAACCACTCTGCATTCAATATGCGGACTTGGAGGTAAACTTTGAATTAAAATCTGGTTTTATTCATTTATTACCCAAGTTTCACGGTTTTGCAGGTGAAGATCCTCATAAACATCTCAAGGAGTTTCATGTTGTGTGTTCAAGCATGAGGTCTTAAGGTGTAACTGGAAAGTAGATTAAGTTGCGAGTTTTTCCTTTCTCTTTAGATGAGCTAGCTAAAGATTGGTTGTATTACTTACCTCCTGGATCGATTACAACATGTAATGATTTGAAGAAGCAGTTCCTCGAAAAGTATTTTCCTGCTTCAAGAGCTGCCAACATCAGAAAAGAAATTTGTAGTATTAGACAACTTCCTGGGGAGACTTTGTATGTATAAGTATTAGGAGCGATTCAAACAATTATGTGGTAGTTGTCCTCAGCATCAGATTTCTGATCAACTTCTTATTCAATACTTTTACGAAGGACTTTTGTTAATGGATAGGAGTATGATAAATGCTGCTAGTGGAGGTGTGTTAGTGAACAACACCCCCACTCAAGCAAGGGAGTTGATCTCAAACATGACTGCCAATGCGTAACAATTCGGCAATAGACAATACCTCACTTCAAGGAAAGTAAATGAGGTAAGTACTTCTTCTATTGATTAACATATGATAAACTTACCTCTCTTATAGAAACGTTTGTTGTAGATAATGTGCAACAGGTGAAGACATGTGGCATTTGTTCTAATATGGGTCATTCAACTGATATGTGTCCTACACTTCAAGAAGAACCTTTTGAACAAGCTAATGCAGTTAGAGGATTTTTGGGCATACCTCAAAGGAGATATGATCCTTATGCACAAACGTATAACCCTGAATGGAAGGATCATCCCAACTTCAGCTTTGGAGTTAGGCCGTCGGGATTCCCACAACAATACCCGCCAAGACAACAATTTCAACCGGTTCCTCCTCAGTCAAACTCCAAGTCAGGTATGTTTCTTGAAGAGATTGTTAAATCACTTACAACTAACACTCAACAATTTTAGCAGGCAACTACAAGCATTCAGAATTTGGAGAACCAAATGAGTCAACTGGCGACTACAATGAGCCGCTTAGAGTCTCAAGTATCAGGGAGATTGCCTTCACAACCTGAGCTGAATCCAAAACAAAACGCTAGTGCTGTCATCCTTAGAAATGGGAAGGAGTTGCAAGAGCCTAGCAAGAAAGAGACAAAGCACTTGGAAAATAAGCTTGAGAAGGAGGAATTGATGCCTCAATCTCAAGATGCGCAACCCAGCAAAACAAAACCCCTACCTGTGGTGATACCTCCTCCTTTTCCAAGTCGATTTGCAAAATCCAAGAAGGAAAAACAAGAGAGACACATTTTTGAGACATTTCGCAAGGTTGAGGTAAATATTCCTTTATTATATGCTTAAAAAAAATTCCTCACTATGTTAAATTTCTTAAGGAACTTTGCACCTCTAAGAGAAAGTTGAGAAGAGATGAAAGAGTTCACATGGGGGAGAATGTTTCTACCGTTCTCCAAAAGAAACTACCTCCTAAGTGCAAGGATCCAGGTATGTTTACTATCCTTTGCAAAATTGGTAGTGTTAGAGTAGAAAAGGCTATGTTAGATCTAGGAGCTTCTATTAATGTCATGTCTCGTTCCATTTATTCATCTTTGAATGTTGGCCCATTGAAATAAACTGGTGTGATAATTCAACTAGTCGATAGGTCTAGTTCATATCCTGATGGGGTGTTAGAAGATGTCTTAGTACAAGTTAATGAGTTGGTTTTTCCTGCTAATTTTTATGTACTTGATATGAAAGAAGGTAACTTCTCTAATTCCGTCCTAATTTTGTTAGGAAGACCCTTTCTTAAGACTGTTAGGACTAAAATGGATGTACATAAAGGGACTCTTACTATGGAATTTGATGGAGAGGTTATAGAGTTCAAAATGAATGATGCCATGAAATATCCTAGGGATGAATAGTCTATATTTTCTGTGGATGTTATTGATCCTTTAGTGCAAGAAGTTTTTTATTTGGATGTTGAAGATTCATTGGTAGCTACTTTAAACAATAGCTTGGGCCTCAAAGGATTGCAAAATGATGAAAGAGAGTTTGTTTTAAATTCTGAATTACAAGAGATAATCTTTGAATTAAATTCTTTGAGAACTTTAACTCCTAATGTGTCTTATATTGAATTATCTACCTCTTATACAAACTTCTTCCATATATTTTACAGGCACCGAAAATAGAGCTTAAACCATTACTGAGTCATCTAAAGTACCTGTTTTTAGGAGATGGCGAGGCACTTTCGGTGATCATCTCTTCAAAGCTTAGTGCTTTAGAAGAAGAAAAGCTTATGAGAGTGCTGAAGGATTGCAAAAAGGATATTGGATGGACAATTGCTGATATTAAATGAATAAGCCCATCCACATGCATGCATAGAATACTATTGGACGAAGATGCCTCCAAACCTTTGATACAAGCTCAACGCTGTTTGAATCCACTCATGATAGAAGTAGTGAAGAAAGAAGTTTTGAAACTTCTTGATGCAGGTATAATTTATCCAATTTCGGATAGCAAATGCGTAAGTCCGGTACAAGTGGTGCCAAAGAAAACTGGTATAACAGTTGTTAAGAGTCCTGATAGTGAGTTAGTATCCACCCGAGTTCAAAATGGGTGGAGGGTTTGTATTGATTTTAGAAAACTTAATTCACTCACTGGGAATGATCATTTTCCCATTCCTTTTATTGATTAGATGCTTGAAAGGTTGGCAAGAAAATCTCACTTTTGTTGTCTTGATGGTTTCTTAGGTTTTCATTAGATATCAGTTGCGCCTGAAGATCAGGAATAGACTACCTTTACATGCCCTTTTAGAACCTTTACGTACCATTGTATGCCATTTGTTCTTTGTAATGCACCTGCCACTTTTCAGAGGTGTATGGTCATTATTTTTTCAGACTATGTAGAGAATATCATAGAGGTATTTATGGACGATTTTACAGTTTACGCTGATTCTTTTGATGATTGCCTATATAATCTGAAGAAAGTGCTTGAAAGATGCATTGAAACAAATCTTGTCTTGAATTATGAAAAATGTCATTTTATGGTAGATCAGGGTATTATTTTGGGTCATGTAGTCTCTGCTAAAGGAATTGAGGTAGATAAAGCTAAGATAGATGTTATTAAATCTTTACCGTATCCCACATGTGTCCGGAAGTTCATTCTTTTCTTAGTCACGCAGGTTTTTATCGGCACTTTATCAATGATTTTTCAAAGATAGCTCAGCTTTTATGCAAGCTGCTTCAGAAAGATGTGGCATTTGATTTTGATGAGGCATGCAAGGCAGCATTTAATAAGCTCAAGGAGTTATTGACTTCAGCTCCAATTATATAGCCACCTAACTGGAACCTCTCTTTTGAGATAATGTGCGATGCCAGTAACTATGCTATTGGTGTCGTTCTTGGACAAAGGGTTGGAAGAGCTGCTCATGTTATATATTACGCTTCAAGAACACTTGATAATGCTCATTGCAATTACTCAACAACGGAAAAAGAACTTTTAGCGATTGTTTTTGCTTTAGAAAAGTTTCGTTCATATTTATTGAGTATTAAAGTGATTGTTTATTCTGATCATGCAGCTCTTAGATATTTGCTTACCAAGAAGAAAACGAAACCGAGACTCATCCGCTGGATCTTACTACTTCAGGAGTTCAACTTGGAGATCCGTGACAAAAAGGGAGCAGAGAACTTGGTTGCAAACCACCTTAGTAGATTGACCTCGAGTGAAAAAGCAGTACCTTTGCAAGATGATTTCCCAGATGAGCATCTTTTTGTAACTCAAGGTATGGCTCCTTGGTACGCTGACATTGTCAATTATTTAGTTACAAGAATACTACCTAGCGATCTAACGAGGGCTCAAAAAGATAAGATTAAAAGAGATGCTAAGTATTATGTTTGGGATGACCCGTACTTATGGAAACATTGCTCTGATCAAGTAATTAGAATGTGTGTATCTGAATCTGAAATTCCTTCTATTCTTCAATTTTGTTACTTATATACATGTGGAGGTCATTTTGGTCCCAAGAGGACAGCATCTAAGGTGTTAGAGTGTAGTCTATTTTGGCCTACTTTTTTCGTGATTCATATATGTTTTGCAAGTCATGTGAGAATTGTCAAAAGATAGGTAATTTAAATCATAGGAATCAAATGCCACTTACCCTTATTCTTGTGTGTGAAATATTCGATATGTGAGGCATAGATTTTATAGGACCCTTTCCTTCATCTTTTAGCAATGTTTATATTCTTTTAGCTGTGGATTATGTTTCTAAGTAGGTAGAGGCTAAAGCCACCCGGACTGACAATGCTAAAGTTGTTGTAGATTTTGTCAAGTCTCATATTTTTGCTAGATTTGGTGTACTGAGAGCGGTGATAAGTGATAGAGGCATTCATTTTTGTAATCGGATGATGGAAGTTTTGTTCAAGAGATATCATGTTGCCCACCAAGTGTCTACTGCTTATCATCCACAGACAAGCGGACAAGTTGAGATATCAAACAGAGAAATCAAGTATATCCTCAAAAAGACGGTTGATCCAAATCGAAAGGATTGGAGCTTGCAACTTGATGATGCATTGTGGGCGTATCGCACAGCGTATAAAACCCTTATAGGTATACCTTCTTACCGCTTAGTATTTGGTAAGCCTTGTCACTTACCTGTAGAGCTTGAGCACAAAGCGTACTAGCGATTAAACAATGTAATATGCGGATGGATGAAGCGGGAAAGCAGAGGAAGTTACAGCTACAAGAGTTGAAGGAGATTCGAAATAAGTCCTACAAGAGTTCATGACTTTCTAAGAAGAAGATGGAAACATTTCATAACAACATGATTTTGAGAAAAGAGTTTTCTATTGGTTAAAAAGTTCTTCTTTTTCATTCTAAACTTAAACTTTTCCCTGTTAAATTATGATCTCGATGGGTTGGACCTTTTATTATTACTAATGTTTTTCCTCATGGTGCAGTCGAGATTCAGAGTCCTACCTCTGACAAAATTTTTAAGGTTAATGGTCATCGCTTAAAACCTTTTTATGAAGGTTTTTCGGTGAATATTGTGGAGGAAGTGGCTCTTGAGAGCCCCATTTATAGAGATTGAGTAATGAATATGTCTAGCCAAAGACATAAAACAAAGGCACTTTTTTGGAGGCAACCTAAAGGATTTGATGTTGATTTTAAATTTTTGTGCATTTTTTCTTTGTTTTTGGTTTAAATAATTTAGATTGTTTAAATAATATCTATGCTTATTTTGGCCAGAAGGAAATTTTTGGTTAATGCGTGCCCACGCCTTAACTAATAAGTACTTCTGCCTTTAATTTATTACAGTATGTTATAAGGAGTGCCGCCGCCTTAACTAATAATTATTTCTGCTTTCAATTTATTATAGTAGGTATTAAGGCCCATATGCTTAATAAAAAAGTTATTATGTAATTTTAGGTGTCTCAAGTATCTATTTCAGTATTTAATTTTTATTTTTAGTTTTATTCTTTTATTTAATTTCTTTGAAAAAGAGAACTGATTTTGTGCTTCAATTTTCAGCAACATTTTAAAACTACAGCATCACCGATCAAGCTGCCTCTTCACGACTTCCAGCCGCGACATCACCGTCCAAATCCGATCCAGCCATTCACGAGCTCCAGCCAACCACAAGCCGTGCACGCCATCCGCACTCAAATCCGTTCCAGCAACCCACAACCCGCTCGAGTAACTCGTCAAGATCCAGATCCATCACGCCCATGATCCAACCACACAATCCGCATGCGCAACTCTTGGCAATTCAGATCCGCTCCACCAGCCGTTCGGATCCACGCCAGCAGCGATATCCGCGACCCACAATCTCCAGCAGCCACGATCCACGAGCTCCAACCAACCACAACCTGTGACCCACAATCCAGATCCATTTCAATTAACCATCAACAATCCAGCCAACCCGTGCACGCCATCCAACCTCTCCACAACCCGCGAGATTATAGCCATTCTCCATAATCCAGTCCAGCCACCACTCTCCACGCTTGACCCAATTCACCAGCCGCGTCAATGAGCCAATCCCAGCCACGATCAAGATCCATCCCAGCAGCGATCCAAACCCATTAATCTCCAGCCATCTGACAACAACCTATAAAAACCTGTGAGTTCAAACAATCCCGAAGAGGAAAGCAAGAACTTCCAAATCACCAACGGTTAAAAAGAAAACTGTTAAGAAAAAATCCAAGACTGCCGCTCCCACCATAGTGCCATGGAACACAGTTTCTAATTCGCGCCAAGCTATGAAAAAGAGATCGAAACATGGAAAGGGGAAAAGTATTTTGCCGCTTGCTAAATCCAATCTCAGATGGTGCTCACATTCACGACTCAATAGGAGAAAGAGAGGTACAAAGATATTTCTTAGCAACAAATACTTCCAGCTAAGTATATTTATTATCGAACTCTTGAAAAGTTCAATGTTAAGGAAAATTTTAATTCGTTAATTGATAAGATTGGTTTCTGCAAGTTTATTGATGTTGATTTTTTAAGTTATGTTGAGTTGATTAGGGAATTTTATTCTACTTTCCAATTTAATATACCAGATTGGTTTACTTTGCATACTCCGAATGTTATAAAGTTTAGGTTAATGGGACATAATTTTTCACAATCAATCATAGATTTTAACCTAGCTTTAGGATTCATTGATGATAACTATTCTTTTAGTAATGAATATTTGAGGACAACTTGTGACTTTAGCGAAGAATTTGAGCCTTATCATTTTTGGCATGATTTATCTTTGGATAACAAAGCCTATGACCCAAGTAAATCAAAGAGTTCATTTTGCGTGATCTTGTTTTAAAATGTGTGCATCGATTTTTAGCATATAATTTTTTAGGGAAGAAAGACAATTCGGGGGTTTTCTCTAAAACTGATTTTTATTTTATTTGGTGCATGTTAAATGATGTGAGGCCTAATTTAGGTTTTTGGTTAGCAGATCAATTTCAGAATGTGCTTAAAAGGTTTAGGACTTTATTTCTGGGTCCATACATTACTCTGTTAGCTGTAAACCTATGTGTGCTTGATCTTGACAATCATAATTTGCATCCTGCTTGCAAAAAGGAATTTTTGGATATACCTTTGTTTGGAAGAAAAGGTGTGGTAGAATTTAAGGCGGGAAAATTCCAGTTTACTGAACCAAGACCCACTCAACTTCCAAAGAGCTTTATGCTAGGAGTGGTGTCCCCTCTGATGATGATGAGTTTGACGATGATACTAGTACCCCATCAATTATTCCTTCTATTTCTGTACCACCTTTGAGCACTCAGTTGGAGAAAATAGAGCACAAGTTAAACAAACTGGAGCAGAATTTGGGGGCATTCTTTGAGAGTGTGAGATTTATCCCACCATTTCCGCCAAGCCCATAGACGTTATATGGACAATTCAAGAACGTTTTCTTTGCCTTTAATCTTTTTGTCCCTATGTTTTATTTTGTTATGTGAACTTGTGTTATCATACATTGGGGACAATGTATGTTCCTGGTATGGGGGAGTGATTTTTGCAATATTAATGTTGCGAAGTGTTATTTTGTTGCTTTTGAGATGATTTTGAATAGCATTCTTGGTTGCGTCATTTTTTTTTCTTTTGTGAAGTTGTTTTTGTTTCATTCTGCTCATCCTCGAATGATTTTGAAGTTAGTGTTATTTTTCTTAGATGTGAGTTGAGATGCATGAATAGATTCGAGTTTTGATTAGCTTGGTCTTGGTTGCTTAAATAAATAACTCACAACTATTGATAGTTGATTCATTTGATGAATGCACATAATTTGATGGCAAATTCACTAACTTTGAGAGGATTTGAGCCTATGAGCAACCACTTTGCTCTAATTGTTTTTGTTGAGCGAATATCAATCTTAGTTTGACTATTCTAGAACTTGCTTTGTTATGCATGTTGAAGCCGCATTACGGGATTTTATGCATTAAAATGATAAGGGCAAACCTTTTTCTATTTCTCTATTTTCACATTTCTTTTCTTTTTCTCCACTTGAAGATCTTTATTTGTTTTAATTTGTTACCTTTGTTTGATCCTTAACCATCTACTTCTCTCCATCTGCTTATCCGTTTACCTATTTTTTTAGCCTTAATTTGAGAATGATTTTTGAACTCATTGTTTGGATATATTTTATTGCTTTTGCTACCTTGAATAAAATTTTCTCAATTAGATCAAGTTGCATTATGCTTGAATAAAATTGTGCAAGATACATAAAAAAAAAATATGAAAAAAAAATAAAAAAAACATGAAAAAAAATAATACATAAAAAAAAAATCTTGACGACTTGAGTAGCAATAAACATTTTTATGTCATAAGGTTCATTCAATGGGTTCATTCTTCTCATTTTGATCTCTTTTTCTTCCATAAACCTTTCATTTTCATTCAATCCATTAGCCCCATTACAACCCTATTAAGACCCGTAGATTTTTGTATTTAATTCATATTTTGTGGTTGAGATGTGATATATGAGCAAGCTTATGGTAATAGCATTCTTTGATTTGATTTGAGTGTATTAAAGATACCCTACACACTTTGAGTGCATGGAGTGAAATCAATGAGAGGGCTATTAAATTTTGTTGCACTTGGACTTTAAAAAGATTGTCTTGGTGGTTGAATGACTTTATGCTAGCTTATGAGATTCTATGCTTTGAAATCCTTGTCTCTTGAATGTTGATTGACTTAAATCCTTGAGGTGTGCTTGCTTAAGATTGTTTTTGGATGAGTTGGAATGAGAATTGAGGGAAGATTTGGGATTATTCTTAAGTTATATGCTTGAGGACAAGCATTATCTTGGTGTGGGGGAATTTGTTATAGTGCATTTCATGCACTAGTTTTGCATTGTTTACTCCCTTTTATATCAATGTTTTGCATTTAATAGTTGTGATTTACTTGTGTTTTATTTTTGTAGGTGCAATTCTATTGATTAGTGCTAAATTGAACTACAAGATGATGTTTGAGGATAAATTGACTTCTAGGAGAAATTCTCAATTTCAGAAGAAGTTTGTTGATAAGGCGTGGGCGCATGACAGTCGATTTCAGAAGAAGTTTGTTGATAAGACGTGGGCGTGTGCCATCAACTGCGGACTTGACGTTTTTATTTTTTTTAACATGTTTTATATTTTTTTTACTCTTGTAATCTTGAATTTAAATTTTAGATAATGTTTTAGATAATATTTTAGATATTAGTATCTTTATCTTCTTGAAGAAAACTATAAAAAGGGGAGATAAAGAAGGATTAAGGGGAGATTTTGGATTATTAATTATTTTTATCTTTTTTAGAGTTTTCTCTTTTTCTCCATGAGGAACTAAACTCATTTTTCTGGTTAAAGGTTAATAAAGCTTCAATTCACCATTACTATGAGATCTTTCTTATGCTTTAATTGTTTTATTACTTTTTGGGTATTTATTTATTCTCTGAATTATTGTCATGATTATCTTGGTTAATTAGATAATTAGCCACTATTTAATTATCAATTTAATCTACTACCAATTGAAAGATTCATCGTATGAATATTTTGATGTTTGTGGCAAATAACATAGTAGTGTGTTGTATTATGGGAATAAATAATCTAATTTAAATGAATGATTGTATGTGTTTGTTAATTAAGATTTGGGTCTCTCTAATTTTCAGGCTGTCAATTGATTAAATCCTATGATTGTATCTAGAGTTGTCATTGATTAGGGAAATAACTAATGGTCGTACCTTGGTTATCGACTAATTAAGGAGAGATTGGCTATTAGAGTGTCTCAGTAGCTATAACCAGTCTATTCATAAGCAGTAATGATTTATAGTTGTATCAATGATCAATAATCAAATCAAAGCTAAGTTAATTCCTTCAACTAAAGTTTTTCTATTTTGAATTGCACTTTTAATTTGCATTCTTATTAATTTAAATTGATTTTCATTATTGTCAACAATCCCCTAATTTACATTTTTATTTTGAAAGGGATTTAATAATTACCAGTCTCTGTGAACACGACCCTGCTCAATCACTATATACAATTTTATTTAGACTAAGTTTTTATATTTACTAACTTCGACACCCATCAACTAGCAGCATTTGGGACAATAACAGACTAACTAAAAAACTTGTCATAAAGAGTAAACAACTTAGAACATTAGCACACAAAACCAAGAATGTTGTGAACCAAGAATGTTGTGAATTCAACCGAAATAACGGGTCACTTTACAATCATTATTACAAACATGCAACAATTGAATTGGCTACATGTCATGTCAAACTGAAGCATGCATACACGAGATGCATGGTAGGCAGACAAAGTCAATGAAAGAGAAGATAATGGGACAGTGAATAGTTAATAATGGAGTAACAATAATTCAACGCAATTTATTGTGATGAGTATTATTTTGAATGAAAAGTAAAATAATTCTTTACGTGTCTTACTGAAGTACTTTTCTTGGCAAACATTTTAATACCTAGACTAATTACTAATTAGTTTACAATCGTTTGTCGGCAACCATTTTAATCCATTGATTTGCTGCTTAAGTTGAAGTTAACCCTTTAATTTGTGATTTCATTGTCAAAATACCCTGTTCAGCTAATAATTATCTAGTAATATAATTTGTATGCCGAATTCAAGTTGTGGGGAAGAAAGAATCAAGAATTATGATTGAAGAAAAAGGAAAGAATGAATCAACTGACTTGCAAGCAGAAGATTGATCACTCAGTCCCAAGAACAGAAACTGAATCAACTGACTTAGTTGACTCAGGACAGATTTTCACCGGAAGAAACATAGGAGGCATTTAAAACAAAAAATGGAGAAATTCCGAAAGACCAATGAATTAGATATGGAATTAGCCACTGCAGAGGAAAACGGATTACAAAAATTAATGTATCATTTAAGATTCTAATAATAATGCTTTCAATGAAAATAAAATTAGGTGTGGATTAATTTGTTACCTCCAATAACAACGAGGCTCCAGCTTGCTCCCAAACTGCTAATCCACCTGTTTTTTCATCCTGCAATAAGTTTATAAGGTTGTTGAAGGCTATTGAACTAATGAAAATTACTAGAAGGGTAAATTTCGGATCATCCCCTTGTAGATTAACTATTTTTTAATCGTTCTAATTATTTTTGAAAAACCTCAAATTATCCCTATCTTTCATCAAAAGATAAGGGAAAAATAGGGATCGGTCGATGAATAAAAACGGAGGATGAATTGAGGCTTTAAAAAATAAGGAGAGCGAATTGAAGATAATTAAATCACAAGAGAGTAATTTGAAATTAACCCTACAAGAATTATCACACAATTTAAATGTTACCTGAAGAGAGAGTAAGAAATTAACAGCATCATATAGTCTCTCAGATTCCATTTTTTCACCAACAATTTCTGGTGGCATCAGTGAGAGTTGTCAGACACACTATGAAGATACAAGAAACTTTTGTTAGGAACACCATGATTGGCATAAAAGATTTGGCTCTAAACTAGCTTTGAGTGGTTTAAATAAGATATAGAGCTACCTTCAAACCTTCTGCGGTACAATCTGAAACTTGCCAGCCGTGACCTTGATCCGAAAATGTCCATGCTCCTTTAGAAAAGTGTCGAAAATTGCCTTTGTAGTCACCTACTGGATTATCCCTAATCTTCAAAAATTTCAAATGGAATGTGTCAATAAAGCGCAAAGGAAATTGGAGGGGTAAAACAAACATAGCATGCATGTTACGCTATTAAATATTGCTTGTAGGATTTGATTATGAAACCTGAGCTTTTTTCAAGTAGTCGTGCCCTTTAGCGAGTGCAGGTTCAACTTCATCAACAATATCGCATGCAATCAAAGCTTGAAGACCAAAAGCAGTATCCCATGTTTGGCTGCCAGAACTCTGCACAAGGATGGGAATAGTAAATTTGGCTATATATATTGTTGACATGTTAGTACAATTGTGGCCAATATGAGTTATGGAGTAGTAACCTGAACTTTCATTCCATCTTCCCCGAGCCAAATGTAATCTGCAATCCTATTAAAATGCTTCTTAAACGCAATTCCGTTTGGATCTTCAACCCAATAAGCAAGCATGCACAATGGCTGTTCAATTCGAGAGTGGTAACTGTGAGTGTCACTTGGATCATCAACGGCACACGTACAAATTGAAAGCGGATACATATTTTCCTTTTGCTCTGCATTATGGTAATAACAATATTACCTTTTCAACACAGCCTATGGTAATGTACCGACTGTTGTGATCTTCGTAATGAACGAACTTCATTGTTTCTTTTAAAGCCTTCTGCTGATAAGCTTGTTCAAAGGCCAACGAGTTAGGAGAGGCTCGCTAGCTAAGTAAAGCGTATCCCAAAGTAATTCCTGTACAAAAGGATGGGGATAGTAGAGATCCTCCTGTAATAACAATTTCGCAAATTTAATAACACTTGATTAAGATAAAAGCATCGATGTCTATATATCAAAATCACCTTCGCGCAGAGATGGCGAACTTTTCTAGAGTTGATTTGATTGTAAGGCTGAATGTGAAGTTCTTCCCTCAATTGTTGAATAAGTGGAGTGATTGGCACCACAGTGAATAGTTAATTTAGAATGATTGACCGTAGAAGCAAATCCTCTGCACTGAACTGAGGTATCTATTGAATTACAAAATGCACGTACCAGGATAAAGTGGAACAAAAGAAGGAAGGATCCAGAACTCTGGGGGCATCGGATTGGTGCCATTAGCTAATGACAAACTTCTTGTCATTAGCTTCAATTGTACAAAATTTAAAAGGTCCTATTCGGAGGAACAGGCAGCCATTAAATCTCTTGATGGAGAATTTTACGTATAAATTTGCAATCAAGACAAATCCCAATGTCAATCATTTAGTTGATTTTTTATATAATTTTTTTTTTTTTAAGTTTGTGAAAAATGCTGAAGTAGTTATACGGATATATGCAAATCGTGGGGTAGAGCAGAATGTTCGGCCTTTAGACGCGTGTCGAAAGAAAAAAATTGTGATACTGTCATAATTAGCCGCAAGCCTCTGACTTCCGTCGTTCCCGTTTTGGACATAATTGGAATTAAAAGTTTTGTCTTTGTTTTATGGGAATATTTGGGATTAATAAAGTTGAGTTGTCCCCTACTCGGGCGTTGGAATTACTGTTAAAATATGATTATTTTATTATTTTGAACAAATAAGTTAATTAACCGAAAATCCGTTTAATTTTTTTTTATTTTAAACAGATTACCTTATAATTACTCTATTTCAGTACTATTTTTTAACTAGGTATGGTAGGGTATTACTTTCTAAGAGTAGATTATATAATAATCCATAAGAAAATGAACACAATTTTAAAGTAATCAATATGTCCTCAATTAAATCATGATACATAGCAACAAATTAATTAGTTATATTTCCAGAACAGTATATATGCGTGCATATGATGACGAGAACAGTTCATCCAACTAAAACACGTAGTTGAGTACTACCTAACTTTGAAATTCACATTTAACGCATGCAATTAATTTGTTTCTTTTTGTCTTCCCAATGAAGAATTGGGATAGATTGATCTGTTTTTGATAGGTCGTGGGGGTAAAATGAAGTACGTGAATTTACAAAAGCGGGTAAATTGAAATTTAGACAAAGTAATGAACTAGTTACACACCTGTAAGCGCCAAAGAAGATCACCAGCCGGCTTCACATTATGTCGATTTTTGTAGAAATTTTGTCGAGCTTCTTCAACTTCAGCAAGCTCTTCTGGTGAGCCGGCATTTGGATCAAATTCCCATATTTGCCTTCCCACAAAATTGTTTGTTGTAAACATATAAGGGCTGTTTTTGTCACCCTCTGCAATCTTCAGCCTCCACATATTTGATTCGATCCTTATTTCTGTTTATACATATAATTAACTTTACATTATAACTATATAATTTATAGATTATTCTCTGATATAAAAAAAAAATTTTAAATATTAGAAAAATCTATTTAACCAAAAGATTTATTTAAAATTTTTATAATAAATACAAATATATTACCAAAATAAATATAATAATTTAAAATTTTAATAATATTTTAAATGATAAAATAATTTAACATTATTAGTCTATTAGATAGAATATATTATTTATATTAAATTTGTATTAATAAAAAAATTTAAAGTCAATTCCCCAATTGCTATATAAAAAAGTGTTATGATATAAAAAGGAATTTTAGTATTCTTTTTTAAACAAGTTTAAGGCTTTGATAATTATTTCTACAAGTCGTTGGGTATCTTTTTCATCGTAATATTTTTTTCAATCGTTGTTAACGTGACTCAAAAGTCAAGTATTACACAAAAAGTCGGCTACGACTACCATGCACTAGATTTATTGACAGATCGCATCTAATAAAATATTTTTAAAAAGAAAAATGATAAAAAGAGAAAAAAATGAGATAGGCAAGATAAAGTGTGTTGAAAAAGGAGAGGGGGGAAGAGACTCTCTCTTCTTTCTCTCTTTTTAACGTTACTCTTTTGGAAAAATATAGACCTGGATTTGACGCCATGTATAATCAGCGGCTGGAAGTTGTCTTGAAATAATTGAGAGTTTGCCAGCAACTGGCACCAACAGCATGTCGTGGCCCCGTTGAAACAACCAAAAAAACGAGAAAGTCACTGTACTGGCAGTACTGCTCATGTACTGCTCTAAGAAATTGGTTATTGTTGCTTCTCGTTCTTTTTCAAAAATGAAAAACAGCGCGGGCACTTCTTTGGTAATTGTTTGTCCAACAATTCTAATTACAATTTTTAATTATATTTATGAATTTATAATTTCAGTTGCAATTTCTTACCATTAAAATTACAATTGCAATTACAATAACTACATCAATAATTTCAATTTCAACTTTTGTTATTAATTCCAAATTTAATTAAAACAACCATTACAACTTCAATTTCAATTGTAATTCCACTTACAATAGTTATAACTAAAATTTCAATTCCAATTACAATAATGATTACAATAACAATTGTAATCGTAATTCCACCAACTATTACAACAACAATAACAATAAGCGACAATGAAATTGAAGTTGTAACAATAATTAGACTAACAATTGTAATTACATTTTTTCTAAAAATACAATTGTGATTACAATTGCTATTGCAATTGCAATTACGATCACAATTATACTTGTATTACCAATTATAATTAAAATAAAAAATGCAGTTGCAGTTATACAAAATCAATTATAATAATTACAACTTCTATTACATTGATAATTATAATTCTAATTCCAATTACAGTTTCGGATCGCAATTCCAATTCTAGTTCCAAGAAGAACTTCAATTAAAATTCCTACCACCATTGCAATTCTATTTCCAAATTTCGAATTACAATGTCAGCAACTACAACCATTGACCAATTCCAATTTTGATTACAATTTGCATTAAAATAATAATTACAATTCCTATTATAATTGCAATTGCGAATTTTTATATGATACCATATGATTTTTTATATAATGGGATTATAACTATTTTTTTCTTTTTTTAATTTGAAAAATATCTTTTTAACCAATTTGCTAATATTTATAATGGATTTATATCTTTTATTAATATAAATATTTTATACCATTGATCAAATCTAACAGTGCATATTTATTATATTTGATCTTATATTAATAGATCGAAACAAGCCTCCTCTAATCTAAATTCCTTGTTCTACTATTTTATTATTCATTACCTTTCTCCTTAATAGGGTCGGCAGAATTTCCCGAGTTTTAATTGAGATTTGGGATCTTGGCTTGTTCAGGATGGGAGTTGAGATGAAGTTTTATCCTTGTTTACTATTTAGGTTAGGATTCAAGATATTTAAAAATTGCGATTGAGATCCCAAATGTCCCGGAATCTAAATTTTCATAAATGTATGACAAGTTATTTACCAATATACATAGACACACAACACTCGTTTATAACCGAATTTGCTGCGTATGAGAAAAAACTCATGTCATCTAGGAAAACCAGGGATCCTGATTAGGATTTGGATCCCATTTGGAATGGTATCGAGGACATATTTTTGTCTCGATCTACTGTTTGGGACAAGATAAAGTTTGGTAAATCTCAATCAGTCTCATCCCGTTGCCAACCTTGCTTCTTAATGACTTTAAGTCTATAAAAAGGAGGTATTATAATTTAAAACATATTAATAAACTACCAAGTCTTTAGATAATGCTTAGTTTCCACTCCACTGAAGTGTCCATTTAGTTTTGGGGCCACTCAAACTTTTGTTTGAATCTCCGCACCGATATCTATTTTTTAAAATATATTTGATCACTTACGCAAGATTATGATTATCTATCCATTAAAGAAAAACAAAAATATAAATTTAATAATACTACGTAAGTTTCGATAGTTCAATTCCCATATCAATTAAGAAATAATATTTATGTTAATACTAACTTAGAGTATAAAGTTTTTATGCCACCTCTAAGGCACCTTCATTAACAACACTTTGATTTCTTTAACATGCTTTATGATACTAGCTCCAAGGCTCTCGCATTCATATCCCTCTATACAATCTCATGCTCCACAAGGTCCAAATTGTTTTTCTCTGTTGATCTCAATTCAGCTGCCATCCATTGAAAAGGAAAAAATCACTTGAAAAAATTTAATTAGAATTAGGATTGTATTAGTGGAAGTTGTGACTTGAAATATATTATTTAGAAAATATGAAAACAAATTTGTGGAATTTAAACATTAAATAATTTAGTAATTAGATAATTAAATTTAATCCTATTTAGATAAATAATATTGTCATAGTTATTTTCAATTAACAATATATTTAAGAACATTATGTTACAACATTACGTAAGTCTTGAATTAAATATACTAAAATAAACTAAAAGTATAAGGTAGCGTTTGTTTTTTTGTCTGAAATCTAAATAGGTTTAAATTTTTCTAAAGTCTGAATAAATTTAAATACGAAAATCTAAGTGACATGTTTATTTTTTTTTAATATTTAAATATAAATGTCATCTTATTTGTTTTAACAATAATGGGAAAAATACAGAAAGACTGATGAATTAGACGTGGAATCAGTCAATAAAGGGCTGTAACTTGTCTTCAGTGCGGGATCTTGATTGATATATACACCTTGTATCTAATCGTTGAGAAAATTAATTAAGAAATGTAGAATTAAATGTTTTTTGTTGGTGGTTAGCTCTGAAGCAATAATTAGTGAGAATATTATGTGTTTTGGGTTTCATAAATACACGACACAAGTACTGGTGGATGATTTAATATTACAACGACCAACCAAAAACAGAAAAAAGAAACAAAAGACAATGTGTATTAAGTCGACAATGGGGAATATTTCTTTCATTCCCCTTTGCCCCCCTCCCAAAAAAAAAAAAAGTGAGTTTATTGGTTAAAAGTATATTAAGTCTAATAATTGAAGAAAATGACATATGTTTGACCATTTTAGTTTTTTAATCTCTTTCTTAACATGGCAGCTAGTCTTAAAAGCTCTCTTAAAAAATTAGTATTGCTTGATTTTCTTAAGTAAGTTATTTTACTTATACTAACATAAGTTTTTTGAGCGTTTGAAATTAGAGTTATAGAGCATTTGTAAAAAATTAAATTTTTTTAAATTTTTTTTATTTCAAAATCTTATTTAATTCCTTCTATGAGACAACTTTAAAAAATTTTCTATTAAATAATTTTACAATTTTTTTATCCAAACTCTCATCAACAGTCAAATAACTAAAATACTTTTAAAAAAAACTTACTTATAAAAGCTCTACTTATTGAATCGATTAAGCTAAATTTTAAAAATATAATTATTCTAATCTATGTTCGTTTTAGGGTCGTTTTAGATATTACAAAACTTATGTTGTATTTTTTGTAGTTATTCATAAATGGAAATATTGGTATTTTACAAGTCAACTAAAGTATTATCTTGCGTACTTAATATAATAAACTATCACAATTTAATAAGTCTTATGGTCGTTTGTTATTTTGACATATTTAGAGTAGTGAAAAGTATTTACACTTTAACGAATCACCTCCAAGATTTGATACGTGTAATTAGTCCTCCGATGGATATTAATCATCTGAGGGTAATATTTATAACTGAATTTCTTTGACTTTTTAATTAATTTAGCGCTCAGTCAATTGTTTTCCTTTCATTTCAAAACTATTACGAGACCGCAAGTAATTCCATCGAACTACAGCCACAGCAAGTTCACATACTTCTAATTAGATGCAACTCATTTATCAATTATTTATTTATTTACATGATGAACAAAATCATTCTTGTAATAAGAGCAAGGAAAGTAATGATGGCCATATTTGTGGAATTTAGCAATTATTTGAGACTTATTTTGCTCCATATCCCCATTACAAATTATGCAGCAGATCCATCTCTCAACATGATTGCATACATGAAAATATACACACAATTTTATCGGCTTCTTATTTCCAATGGAGTAAAAAGCTTTTTAATTAGGCAGTGGAACTCTTTTGCGATACTCTGCCAAAGCCCTCAATGGGAAAATATTCCTGTATTCTGCATAGTGTAACATGCAGTTTCTCATGAACACTCCCATAATTTCCTGCGAATTAAAAAAATTAATCAATAATTAGCAAACATTTGATGTCAATCAAGTCAATTGTTTAAGCATTTAATATTATAAGCATCAAGGCCAAAGCATTTTTAAGTGACCCGCAGCTTTCTTTAATTGGTTACTTGAGTTTAAATTTTGAGAGAAATAGGGACTAAAACTTCATTTGGGCCTTCTGTACCCCTACCTTTTAAGAATAAATAAATAAAAATTATTACAAGCACCAATTTTTTACCTGTTGCGGGAAGTCTCCATTTTCCAATTGTGAGTTGATCAACAACTTCACACCACGATGAATAGGAGTAGGGTCTCTATCAGCCTGTTACAAAATAAAATATAAATATAAATTTAGTAGTTACTAAATCTCGTGCTAATCTGAGCCGTTGATCTTTTAAAGATTTAGTTTGTGCGCATTTATTTTCTTATCCAATAGCAATAGAAAAATTAACGTGACCAAAGCATAAGCTGACCTGCCCAGCACTAATTAAACTAAGAATTGCCAATGCGGTGTGTACCACTGTTGATCTCTTTCCTTCAAGTGGCGTATATATCTGTATCAACAATGAGAATCAAAAGTCAGGCAAGTTATTTTAAGTGCTAGAGTACAATATAAAGAATTGTCTAGAGACGCACGCGCCTTCACTAGTATTTTGAAATTACCTTGTTTGGGCATGCTTTGTAGCTCTCTCCCCAGCCACCATCATCACTTTGTGCATTTAGTAGAAAATCAACTGCTCTCCGAATTGCAAGACAATTGTTGTAAGTCTTGCCAGCAGCTTGCAAACCTCCAAGAGCAAAACAGGTACCATATATGAAGCAAATTCCCCAATTTCCATACCTATAGACATAGACATGTTTTCTCATTATGTTAATTTCTCTAGCACTTTGATATTGATCGGACAGAAATGTTATAAAAGACTCAATTAGTGTTAAAATAATAAAAAATTAACCATGAACCATCAGCAGTTTGTTCGTCTTCGATGTACTGCACAGCTTTCGCGATGAAATTTTCAATCTCCTTTTTTCTATGATGAGGGTATAATTTCTTAAACAACATAAATGCTTCGATTGCTGATGCAGTGCATTCGACGTAAGTGTGCTCTACTACAAGGTCCTCAAGAAACTCCACCGGATTTAGCCACTGCAGAGGAAAACAGATTACAAAAATTATTGTATCATTTAGGATTCTAATAATAATGCTTACACTGAAAACTTAGGTCTTATTTATGATTGAGGTAAACAGCTGTAGTTTTTAAGTTACAACGGTAAAATATTTAGTAAACATGAGCTATTATAGTTTGAAAGTTAATTTGACTTAACTTTATAATTGTATGATAAAAAATCTATCATATTTTTATTAATTTTGTTAAAGTTTTTTTTTAAAACTTGTATTTATTATATACTATTAGCTTTTGTTTCATAGTATTATAGCTTTTATCTTTCCTCTATAGTAGCTACAGCTTAAATTACAGCACCTCAATACTAAAGACGACTAAATTAGGTGTGGTTTAAATGGTTACCTCCAACAACAATGACGCTCCAGCTCGCTCCCAAACTGCTAATCCACCAGTTTTTTCATCCTGCAATAAGGTTAAAAGATTATTGAATGCTATTGGACTAATAAAAATTACAAGAAGGGTAAATTTCCTGAATTCACAATTTTCAAATTGTCCTTTCTATTTTTGAAAACCTCAAATTATCCCTCTATTCGGTCAAAAGATAAGGGGAAAAAATAGGGGTCACTTAATGAATTTTTTTTTTTTGTATTCTAAGCAAAAATGTAAGATGAATTGAGATTTTTAAAAATAAAGAGAGCGCTTTAAAAATAATTAATTTATGAGAGAGTAATTTGAAATTAACCCTACAAGAATTATCACACAATTTAAATGTTACCTGAAGAGAGAGTAAGAAATTAACAGCATCATATAATCTCTCAGGTTCCATTTTCTCGCCAACAATTTCTGGTGGCATCAGTGAGAGTTGTAGGACACACTATGAAAATACAAGAAACTTTTGTTAGGAACACTATGATTGGCAGAAAAGATTAGGCTCTAAACTAACTAGAAATAATAGAAAATAATCCAATTAGAAAAGATAATAAGGAAGTATATAAATTGGAAATTATTAATCTAGATATAACAATAAAAGAAAAATTCTTTTATTAGTGAAAGATGGATTAGCTTTAAGTGGTTGAATAAGGTATAGAGCTACCTTCAAACCTTCTGCGGTACAATCTGAAACTTGCCATCCGTGATCTTGATCCGAAAATGTCCATGCTCCTTTAGAAAAGTATCGAAAATTGCCTTTGTAGTCACCTAATGGATTGTCCCTAATCTTCAAAAATTTCAAATGGAATGTTCCAATAAAAAGCAAAGTAATTGGAGTGGCTGGAAAAGCAAAAATAGCTAGTATTTTATGCTAATAAGAATTTGAATATGAAACCTGAGCTTTCTTCAAGTAGTCGTGTCCTTTAGCGAGTACAGATTCAACTTCATCGACAATATTGCAAGCAATCAAAGCTTGAAGACCAAGAGCAGTATCCCATGTTTGGCTGCCGAAAGTCTGCATAAGGATGGGAATAGTATCAAATTTAGCTATATATATTGTTAACTTGTTAGTCCTAATGTAACGAATAGGAGTAATGAAGTAGCAACCTGGACTTTCATTCCATCTTCCCCGAGCCAAATGTAATCTGCAATCCTATTAAGATGCTTCTTAAACGCAATTCCGTTTGGATCTTCAACCCAACAAGCAAGCATACACAAGGACTGTTCAATTCGAGAGTGGTAACTGTGAGTGTCGATTGGATCATCAACGGTACACGTACAAATTGAAAGCTGATACATATTTTCCTTTTGTTCCGCATCATGGTAATAACAACGTTACCTTTTCAACACAGCCTATGGTAATGTACCGACTGTTTTGATCTTCGTAATGAATGAACTTCATTGTTTCTTTTAAAGCCTTCTGTCTGATAAGCTTGTTCAAAGGCCAACGAGTTAGGAGAGGCTCGCTAGCTAAGTAAAGCGTATCCCAAAGTATTTCCTGTACAAAAGGATGGGGATAGTAGAGATCCTCCTGTAACAACAATTTCGCATATTTAATAACACTTGATTAAGATGAAAGCATCGATGTGTATATATCAAAATATAACAAGAATTTTAAATGTTAATAAAATCACCTTCGCGCAGAGATGGCGAACTTTTCTCCAGTTGATTTCATTGTAAGGCTGAGTGTGTAGTTCTTCCCTCAATTGTTGAATAAGTGGGGTGATTGGACCAACAAACCTTTTCCCATATAAATAAGACACGGGCATGTAAACCAGTCTACAGAAGCACCACATTTTTGCTGCATTTACAATTCATGTAAGTTTTTAGAATGATTGACCGTCAAAGAGACAGAAGCAAATCCTCTGCACCGAACAGAGGTATCTATTGAATTACAAAATGCACGTACATGGATGAAGTGGAACAAAAGAAGGAAGGATCCAGAACTCTGGGGGCATTGGGTTGGTGCCAGACCATTCAAATATTCCAAGTAACTATAGATCACAGTGCAGCAGAACAAAATAAGGAGAAGAATGAAAATTAAAATTTTGATCATTAGATATTTCTTGGCGTATAAGTTACTAACAATTCATAAATGATCAATCTTACTGAAAGCCAATTCTTTCCCCAAGAGGGAATGTATGTGACACCACCATGGTCGCGAATCCATTTACGTGCTCTAGCACAAGCATTGTCTTCGCCATCATTGGGTCCTAGACCTAGTAAACGCATACAAACGTAGCTGAAAACTGTACCGAACATGCTGCTTGGACCCTCTACATGTACTCCCCAGCCACCATCTTCATGCTGCAGCACAAACAATATCATCACAGTATTACATAAATGTATATAAATGTGTGTGACCAAAGTTTAATAAATAAGCTCAGTTAAGATAACCAAGAACATTAATTATTTAGCCAGCACCTGATGGTTGTACAAATAGCGAAGAATTTCTCTGCGATGCTCGACTGTGAAGACAGTGTTAAGGTGACCAGTAATGTACAAGCAGAAGACCTGAAAATTTTCAAGGAAGAAGAAAAACATGTAATGGATAGTTGTCTAAATTCTAAAATAACTAATAAAAGAACAACACCACTCCGTGGTTTAGTGAAAATAATTACAGAGATTGCTTCACCATTATTTCTAGAAATGGTCACATGGACTTCTTCTTAGGTTTGCTGTGTCTTTTGGCTATACTGACCCAACTATAATTTGGCAAAGGAGATTGACACACTACAATTTTCAGCTTTTACCGCACTTCATACTTTCCTGATGTCAATGATTTCACAGAAAAATTCACTCTAGGCATAAAGTAACTACATTTTCCTGTTAAAATTTTCACATCAAGAAATAATAGGGTATTCTAAAAAGTGCGGGAAAAAAGTGACAAGTTACCAACAAAAAAATAAAAAAGGTAAAAAATTATAGAGAAAGTGTCGTTCTCCCTTTCTCATATTGTGAAGGTGCGGATGAAAAGAAAATACTTACAAATGGAGGAAGAAAATACATGGGGCCGGCATTTTCAGCAGGCCAATGGCCATCGCTAGCTTGTATTGCTGAGAAGTAATGAGCAGCCCTCTTCATTGCAATGGTGGCAGTTTCATATGTGATTGCTTCACCATCCTTAACCTTTACTTGAGGAATTGCTTGTTTGAAATTTTTCTCTCTCAGAAACTGTTTTTTTTATAAAAGACATAATGAAAAATTCGATGAGAAAATAGAGCTTTTTATTTTTATTTTTGGCAAGGATACATAATTACTTCAAAAAAAAGAAAAGAAAAGAGAGAGAGAGAGAGAGAAAAAGGATTCATAATTAAAATTTTCAGATAATAAGAATGGAGATTACTCTTATTTACCTTGTTGATTTTTTTTGAAAAAATTTCCTAATATTTATTCAATTTAAATCGTGAAAAAACAATTCCCAGTAGTTGATCGGCACATGCGTCTGTTATCTTAAGGTCGAAAGTTTCAGTCTTTGAGAATGACTACAATAGATCATTTAGTTGATTTTTTATATAATTTTTTCTTTTTAAGTTTGTGAAAAATGCTGAAGTAGTTATACGGCAATATGCAATTCGTGGGGTAGAGCAGAATGTTCGGCCTTTAGACGCGTGTCAAAAGAAAAAAATTGTGATACTGTCATAATTAGCCGCAAGCCTCTGACTTCCGTCGTTCCCCTTTTGGACATAATTGGAATTAAAAGTTTTGTCTTTGTTTTATGCGAATATTTGGGATTAATAAAGTTGAGTTGTCCCCTACTTGGGCGTTGGAATTACTGTTAAAATATGATTATTTTATGATTTTGAACAAATAAGTTAATTAACCGAAAATCCGTTTAATTTTTTTTTTATTTTAAACAGATTACCTTATAATTACTCTATTTCAGTACTATTTTTTACCTAAGTATGGTAGGGTATTACTTTCTAAGAGTAGATTATATAATAATCCATAAGAAAATGAACACAATTTTAAAGTAATCAATATGTCCTCAATTAAATCATGATACATAGCAACAAATTAATTAGTTATATTTCCAGAACAGTATATATGCGTGCATATGATGACGAGAACAGTTCATCCAACTAAAACACGTAGTTGAGTACTACCTAACTTTGAAATTCACATTTAACGCATGCAATTAATTTGTTTCTTTTTGTCTTCCCAATGAAGAATTGGGATAGATTGATCTGTTTTTGATAGGTCGTGGGGGTAAAATGAAGTACGTGAATTTACAAAAGCGGGTAAATTGAAATTTAGACAAAGTAATGAACTAGTTACACACCTGTAAGCGCCAAAGAAGATCACCAGCCGGCTTCACATTATGTCGATTTTTGTAGAAATTTTGTCGAGCTTCTTCAACTTCAGCAAGCTCTTCTGGTGAGCCGGCATTTGGATCAAATTCCCATATTTGCCTTCCCACAAAATTGTTTGTTGTAAACATATAAGGGCTGTTTTTGTCACCCTCTGCAATCTTCAGCCTCCACATATTTGATTCGATCCTTATTTCTGTTTATACATATAATTAACTTTACATTATAACTATATAATTTATAGATTATTCTCTGATGTAAAAAAAAAAAAAGTGATAGAAAGGTGAAGAAATCTAATTCATTATGTTCACGAAAATTAAACTTATCTCTTGTCCTCGGTTTTCTTGTCATCATAGAGCTATAATAGAATTTAGAATATTCGCCAAACCTATAAGTGTTCTTCCTCTTCAATTACGCAAGTTAACATGAGTGGTTTTCTTTTTTAATTTTTTGGTAACATAAATAGCATATACCAATTTGATCGATTAGTACTAAGTTTATAAGCTAGATGAATCTACCGACTTATTAAAATATGAGTTTATCAACATTTTCTGATACTTATGATTTGTAAAACGTCCTTCAAAAGAAAAATTGTAAAACGTACATGATAATAATTAACCAACGAAAATGAAAGTTACTACATGATCTATGAAAAAGAAGTTCCTTATTTGATCTACATACGGAAAATGTTTAATTAGTTGTCATTTTATAAAATGTGGACGTCCGAAAGTAGTAACAAAGAGTAAAAATAAAACAAAATGGTTTCACTTTGCAGATATGAAGATTTTATATATATATGCAATAAAACTGGGAAAAAAAAGGAAAAAAGTGTAAACGCATATCAATGAGATCTAATAACAGTCATATTGAAAAGCTTACGAATTTGATCGATTTGGTTGATAGAAGCAAGAATTGAGAAGGTTGTTGTCGGGTCACAAAGCTATACAAGGCTTAAATGCACTCTATGCATGGCATTCTGGGCCAAAGAAACTCTATATATAATGAAATTGTAAATCGGTACATACAAGATAATCAAGTGTCACTATGAGGATCCTTTTCTTTAATGTAGCCTAACTTTGACTCGTTGGTGACAATCACAAGCATAAGTTCACAGAAGCACGCAAGATTTGACTTTTCTTAATGAATATTAACTTTTTATTGGTGCGCCGTTGCAACTTATGATGATTTCCACTATGAACCTTTATAAAGTTGATAGATTTGTATAAAGATTTGTAAAACGTCCATTTTAAAAAAAAAATTTGTAAAACGCATGCGATAGTAACTAACCCACGTTATGAAGTTACTACACGATCAACCATAAAGAAATTCCTTACTCGATCTATTTACAATAAATGTTTAATTAGTTGTTATTTTTATAAAATGTGGAAAGAAAATAAGATGAAGAAAGAAAAAAGTCACATGAAAAATGTTCTCAAAGTAGTCGTATAAAGTTGATAAATACAAAGTTGTGTCACCCATTTATATAATATTGTATCATGATCAATAGTATAATTAATTTTATATATGTATTGATTCTTGGAAGATTGTCAATTTCCTCACTACTATAATCTATATAGACTACTTACTCTCCTACTATTTTATAATAGTCAATTACCCCTTTGACAGTATAAATTTATAATATTACCCTTATTTTTAAATATACTTTTATTTATATTTATTATAAATTAAACAAATCATATGAATATAAACTAAATAAAAAAATTAAGTACTAAAAATAAGAAATTTATGTTTTGATGTGAAAAAAATTAACAATAAATTGTTTTCTTGTACTTTTTTATGTTATAAACATTTTCTTATAATAAATATTTTATAATATTTTAAAATTAAATGTAAACAGTACAAGATAAATATTTTTGTATTTATTTTATAATAATTTTTTATTTATCATTCAAGTTTTCTTATAATAATTTTTTTTCATTTTATGATAATTTCTTATATATTTATTATAAGAAAATGTTTATAACATAAAAAACATAAAAGAAAAAAAATTTATTGTTCATTTTTTTCACATCAAAACATATATTTCTTGTTTTTAATACTTAATTTTTTATTTAGTTTATATTCATATAATTTATTTAATTTATAATAAATACAAATAAAAGTATATTTGAAAATAAGGATAATATTATAAACTTATACTGTCAAGAGAGTAATTGGCTATTACAAAAACAGTAGGGGGATAAGTAGTATATATTAATTACACTAGGGGGGAAATTGATAATTTTTCTTAATTTTTCTATTTTTTATTTTTCCCCTAGTAGAACTATGTTATTTTTTTGTCATATTTTTAAAAGTATTTAAATTTGGACCAAAAATCGATTAGGGATTTAATAGATAATAAAAATATTATATAAAGAATATATGAATTGATAGTGTTTTAGAATTTGATTCGAGAAGTACTACGTGAATTGGGTGCGTATTAACCCAAATTTAACATAATAATATATATTGGCTCAAATTACTATCAAGATTTAACTATTTTTGGCACATTAAGAAAAGTTACACTATTAAAATTTGACCTTTTTAAAACGACTTTGACCTTCAATTTTAAATACAAATAATTTCCTTTTCCCCGACAACTTTTGACACCTTGCAGCTTTAGTCCTCTTTTTCTTTTCTAAATCATAAGTAAGCATTTTTTTTTTCAAGAGATTTAAAGTAAGGAGTAAATAACCATGCAAATCATATTGATGTTATGTTTTTGAGAAAAGGTAAAAGGATAATCACACCTCAAATTTTGGAAAAATAATTATGTAGAACCTCAAGTTTTTTAAGAGGGGATCCAAGATTCTTTTTTGCGACAATAACCTCTAAATATAATAATTAAAAAATTAATTTTAAAATTTTTAATGAATGCAAATATAATATAAATAATATAATATGTCTAAGTAGGTTGCAAAAATATTAAATTTTAAAAATTTTAAATATGTAAATTATTATTTTTATTCTAATAATATATTTGTATTTATTTTAAATGTTTTAAATAAATATTTGAGTTAAATAGATTTTATAGTTAATAAAAGATCTCACATATTAATAACATTAAAATATTAATTAATATGATTAGTTTAAATAATATTCAAGATAATTTAAGAAATAATACAGTTATTTAATATTATGTTTTTATTTATTATAAAACTTACTTTAATAAAATAAACTATATCTAATAGATTGTAAAATATTAAAATATTATTGAATATTAAAATTATTTTAAAATGTATCTATTTATTATATTTATTTTATTATTATATGTTTATTGTAAAATATTGAAATTAATTTTTTGGATTGAAAAGGCCAATAAATATTATGGTAAAAAAAAAAGATCTTAATGTCTTTTATTAAAAATTTAAAATTTTTACAACTATTTTTCTAAATTTTAACGTCTAGATGTTCTTTTTCCTTTAAATAAAAGGAAAAAGTTAATAACTAAAACAATAAAAAATCGATGGGATTGATTGCCATATAATGGCAAGTGGAGACAAATTTATAATACTAAAATCCACATTATCCATATTTTGATCATTTATTATCTTTTCATCTCTTTGGAAGTGGAGGCACCACTATCCAAACAAGGACTCGGTGGACCCTACTTCTTTCTATCATGAACTTCTTGGCTGTGTACAGTTTGAATACTAAGGTAATGGCCAATGAAGAAAAAGAGAGGGGAAGATAGAAGGGAAATCTAAAGAGGGAGAGAAAAGCAGGATGAAGAGACGGGTAACCTAAGAGATTTTTTCAATAAAAAAATTCAGGGTTGTCTTTCAAATTAATGGTGTTCAATGGAAAGATAATAAGCATTGGACAATTATTTTGGGGAAAATAAAGATGATGTATTAAGATGTATTTGGAGGGATGGTAATAATTCAATTCTTTCCTTTTTTTTGTTATTAGAGATGGCAATAAGAAGGGGAGGGGATTGACATCTGCATACCCATTCGCGACATTCTGTATATATTTCTGTCTTTTCTTGTCTAGGTTTTGTAAAAAAGCTTGGGCTGGTCCAAGCCCCGTTAGGTCCGGCTCGCATAATGAATTTAAGGTTATGGGCTCAAAAATTCAAAGTTCATTGATAGTAGGCTTAGTCATGGGCTTAATGTATTGGCCTGGGCTTTATATTATATAAAATAAAAAAATTCAAATTAAAAAAAAGAAAAAGAAAATAAAAAATTAAATAAAAATATCAAAATCTAATACTAGTTAGCTTTTTATATTAGTGTTTATGGTTTATTATATTGTATTATTAATATTTTCAAGCCCCGACTTTATATTATATCAAATAAAAAAATTCAAATTAAAAAGAAGAAAAAGAACACAAAAAAATTAAATAAAAATATCAAAATCTAATACTAGTTTACTTTTTATATTAGTGTTTATAACTTATTATATTGTATTGTTAATATTTTGTATGTTGGATAATCGTGTATTTCATAATCATTTATAATTTAAGTTTTTTTTTTAAGTTTATAGTTTTTTACTTTTATTAAAAATTTATTTAAAAAAAATTATAAAAGCCTGAGCCTTACCAAAGCCTGTCTAGGCTTGGCTCGAGCCTGACCCGCTCATTACTGGATGGACTTTCAATGGGCTTGGGCCTGTTTTTAGATGCAAGCCAAGGCCCAAGGCCAAGCCCGCAAATTGCCAAACTCTACTCCTCTCTTATCAAAATTATTTAAGGGGATTCCTATCTCCTCCCAAATAATAATAAGAGAACTCTAAGAGTACCCGATTTCTAAATAACTCTTAAATAATAGATATATTTTTAGTTTTTAAATTCGATTTATTCATATTCAATTAAAATTTAAGTAAAAGTAAAGTTTTAAAATATATTTTAATAAAGTTTAGAAGTTATAACTTTAGCTTTATTTTAGTTTTTGTTTTCTTAGATAAAAGTTTAAAACAAATTTTTTTTTCACCAATGCCTTTTGAATCAAACCTATTCAATAGTAATTTAGGACTATAATTAGTTAATTACGCCTGAAAGTTTCATAGTATATTTGTACAAATATTTTGATATATGTTATTTATACTAATAGTTAATATTTTGTAATTTATTATCTATTCGCTAATAATTCTAAAAAATAAAAATAAAATTAAAAATTAAAATAGGAAATAGGGAATTGGGTAGGGGATGAGGATTCCATCTCATCCTTTTCCTTCTTTAAGAAAGAAATTAGGGAAAAGATCATTTATGTCCCTTCCCCTAATAAGAAATTGGATATAAAATTGTACTCATATCAAATCACTGAGGGTCTCATCTTTATAGGGATTTCTGCCATCTCTCTTAGTTACTAGCCCGTCTAAGCCCCAAAAAAATAAATTAAAGTCCCTCAAGTATTATGATTTTATTTATATCATATAGTTTAATAATTACTATTTTCATGTAGCATTAAATACAAGATAACTTAATTTTACCCACTCATTGAATGGATGAAGAAGAAACTATCTAATTGTTAAGGGTGGGCACTAACCCACTCAATCCTGAAACTGACTCAACCTATATGATTTTTTGTAATTTGGGTTGGGTTGATAAAATATATGAGTTGGGTTAGGTTGTTAAATTCCCAACATATACTATTTTTAACCCAACCCAACCCGTCAACTTGTATATATATAAAAATTATTATATAAATTTTTATATTTTATATAAAAATTAAAACTTTGAAATGTTCAATTTGTTGTACGGATTTTAATATTTTCATTTTTTTGTTTTTCTAAATAATTTATTTATCTTTGTTTACTATTTAATTAGACTATAAAAATAAGTTTTTTTAAAAGCCCAACTCAATCAACCTAGTTCGACCCAACCCGCAGTTTGGGTTGGGTTGAGATATGTAATAGGTTAGATTAAGTTGAAATTTTTCAACCCGTTCTATATGCGGGTTAGGTTAGATTGTATATCAACCCAACCTAAATCGACCTGTGCGTACCCCACTAATTGACAAGAATCCATTTTTTCTTGCAATGAAAAGGAGGTTATGATAAAGGCTTTTGCCTAGGCTATTCTTACATATGCAATGAGTGTCTTTCGAATACCTTTTAAGTTTTTATAATGGCTTTCAAAGAAAATTTACAACTTGTGATGGCATTGTTATTATATGATGATTATCTTGTAGAACATGTTTTGAAAGTGAGAAAAGTTTGCCATTATTCTTTCTCTGTGGTAAGTTTAGGCCATTATCCATCTTTTGTTTGGCGGATGGTTCATTAGGGTAAAGAGTTACTGCATTTTGTATTCATTGGCATGTGGGATTAGGACATGATGTTATTATTTATCATAGTAACTGGATTCCAAAACCTTTTGCATTTAATCCTATCCTATTGTAAAGATAAGCATTTTTTTTTCCTGAATTATTCATTGGCAAGAACATACTTTTCTTGTCGTGGAAAGGAGGTTCTAGTAAAGGCTATTGCGTAGGCTATTCTTATAATATGCATTGAGTGTTTTTCAATTACCTGTAAGTCTATATAATGAGTTTTAAAGAAAATTAGCAGTTTTTTTTTATAGGAGTCTACTGATTGAAAACATTGTATTTATTGAACGCATTGGTGAAATCTAAGTAAGCCGAAAAAATTAAGAAGGCCTACTTTTTGAGACATTTATTGCTTTAATCAAGTTAAGTTAGCAAAGCATAGGTGGCGATTATTATTAAATGATGATTCTATTTAGCATGTGTTTTCAAAGTAAGGTGTTTTCACGGTCATCCTCTCTTTAAGGTGAGTGTACGCTGCTATCCATCATTTGTTTGGTGGATCATTCTTTGAGGTAGAAAGATGTTGCATTGTGATATTTGTTGGTATGTGGGATCAGGACATGATGCTGGTGTTTTTTTTTTTTTTTGTTTTTATAGTAACTAGATCCTACTACCATTGACATTCAAGCTTATTTCACCGACATCTTTGTAGGATGATGTAATTGTTAATATTTTGATCTGAGATGGCCCTTTATAGAATGTTGCATTGTTAAAGAACATTTTTTGGAAGCCGATAGTCAACAGACTTTAAAAATAAAAATTGCCTTGTCGTGATTCTCCTGAATTGAAGTTGTTTGGTTACAAAAAAACAAAAAGAAAGTTTAGTAAACTTGAGAGAAAATCTTTTGAAAACAAATCATCAGTTTTGATCAATCTAAATTTTGTGTACAATGGGTGTATATACTGGTATCCAGAACATTCTATGTTTGTTAACACACGTGAAAAGAATGAGCTAAGGTTAACAAACGATTAACAAACATTACCATCTTAATAACAAATTCAAATGCTAACTATAACAACTTTGCTGACTAAACTGCCACATCAGCAAAGATAATTAATTGACTTTAGTAATCATACATATTTAACATACCCCCTGAAGCTTAAGGTCGTGGAAAGACATTAAGTTTGCTGTGTAAGTAAACAAATTGATCAAAATAGAAAGGCTTAGTAAGAATATCTGCTAACTGTTCTGAACTAAAAACATGAATAATCAAAAGTTACCTCTATGTAATATTTTCTCTGATAAAGTGAATGTCCAACTCAATGCGCTTAGTACGGGAATGATATTTGGGGTTGCTTTATAAAGCTTTAGCACTCTTTTTTTATCACAATGTATAGTAGGTATCTGATAAAGAGAGATTTTAAGTTCTTAAGCACATAAGTAACCCAAAGAACCTCTGAGGTGGCCAAAGCAAGAGCTTGATATTCATACTTACCTGATGATCGAGAGATATTATGTTGTTTCTTAAAGGACCAAGAGATAAGATTGTAACCTAAAAACACAAAATAACCACCAATGGACCTATGATCATTAGGGTCTGAACCCTGGTCAGCAGTAAAATATGCTGTCAAAGTCAATGGACTTGAGTGAAAGAGTTGAAGGCTATAGTTCGTTGTAAATTGAAGATATCTTAGCATCCTCTTGCAGGCTTGTCAGTGAAGATTGGTAGGCGTGCCAGTGAAGATTGGTAGGTGCTGCTAGAAATTAATTAAGGTTATTTACTATAAAGGCTATGTCAGGTCAAATTAAAAGAACATACTAAAGAGAGCCCATAATGCTTCTATACAAAGATGCATGTTCAAGGACACACATTTGTCCTTGAGGAATTTATTTGATGTACTCATAGGTGTGATGCACCCTTACTGTCTAACATATTAGCCTTTCTAAGAATATCACCAATATATTTGGTTTGAGAGAGATAAAAACGTTGGACAGAAAGAATGACCTTAACAAGAAGAAAATAAATTAAAATCTCCCAAATCTTTCAACGAAAATTCTGAGTTGAGTTGTTGAATAAAATTTTCAATAAGCTTAAGACTGGAGCCTGTGGCTAAAATATCATCCACAAAGATGAGAATGAGCAATATATCTTTGCATGTTGTATAAAAAGAAAATTATCAGATTTTGAAGCTTGAAAATCCCAATAAATTAGTGATTCCTTTAACATGTCATACCAGGCCCTTGGAGCATGTTTGAGATCTATAAAGCCTTGTTGAGTTTACAAACATAAGAGGGATAAGTGGGGTCGATAAAGCCTTCTGGTTGTTGCATGTAAACATCTTTAGTAAGCACTCCATTAAGGAATGCATTATTCACATCCAGCTGCTTTATGGGGCAACGTTGCATTACAGCCAGGTGTTGTATGTTTTCTTATGCTATGAGCGTTAAGGTGCAAGTGTACACAATAAGTAAAATAATAATAAGTATTCAAGATTGTCTCCACAAGTATTGATGTTATCAGATTTGCTACAGCAATCCTAACAATGCAGCTTTGCTTTAATTGAAAATAAAACAAATAATAAAACTAACAAACCACTTAAAATAAAAATGCAGTAAAGAAAATTGTCATGTCACACTTAAAGATTAAACCAATGGGAATAGAGTAGTTGAGTGATTAAGCTCCCTTAATAGTTTTGACTACTTCTTTAAATTTTAAGTTCAATTGCTACAGCACTAGGCATAATCTTTAAGTATCTTCAGCTGTTACTTGTTAAATATCTTATATCTTGATGCAATCTAACAGTGACAAATTGTTATGCTAATGTAAGATATAACATTACACACTTAGGTTCTAATTATCCTACAAGATGAATCCTTATGTTTAGTTCGTCACTAATTTTAGATTAAGCATAGCTCTTTTGGAATCAAGTTAAACTCAATTCAGGAAACCCAATCTAAAACCAAGAATTGCTCTGATATATTTCACTAAGACAAGCCTTTTTGAGGCTCTCATTTAGCTAGTACCATTAAATAGTTGATTAGCCAAAATAGTGAATTGAAATAAATATTATCGAAATAAAGTGCTATAGCAAATATGCAACAACATATAAAATCGGTCAATTAACCATAAAGATTACTTGTCACTCAACTACAAATAAATTTAGCTTATAACTTGTTGAAGAAAAATAAATAAAAGAAATTCAGCCATCAAATACATCCCTATGATTAAATAGTAAACAAGAAAGCAAGAAAAGAATAAGAAGGACTGATTTTTCGATTGATCTCTACAAGTTCTCCTCTGCTGCAGCCCTAAATCTTGCTCTTGAATTCTATTTTTCTCTTGTTTCTTTTTGGTTTTTCTCTTTTGGTTGACGACCTTGTTTTCCTTGTGTGTGTGCGTTTCTTTTATAGTTGACAATTAGGGCAATAAGAAGTCTAAGTCGTGTATCTTCTATATTTGGAAACTCCTAATTCACAATCTTCTAAGTATCTCGTGCGAAATCATCTCTGTCAATGCTCCAGGATTGTTACAGCAACGGTTGCTACTACAATGTCTACAACATCTGCACTATTCTATACTTGTTTTAATTCTTTTGTAGCCAAGTTCGTTCTTTATTTTTGTAGGCCTATCACAACAACATTCTTTCCTTACAAATTCAGTTTCTGGTTATCTATAATTAAACATATGATTTAAGCATACAATTATTCTAAAACGACACAATTTATTAAAAATAAACTAGAGTGGATATTTATACAAAATGTAATAAAAACATGTCATTTACTCTCTAAGTAATCTTAATTTAAGTCTAAAAGTGCTATGATAACTCTCATTTCATAGAGTTATTACTAGGCTTAAAACTATTCTAACAGTCCAAGGCTTGAAAACTGTACTAAAGGTCTAAAAGAAATCAACCCCATGAATTTAGTGATAACCCTTTACAAACAAATGAGCTTTATACTGAGAAATACTTCTATCAGGATTATATTTGACTTTGTAAACCCATTTGTGTCCAATAATTTTCCTTGCTGCTTCAGCGAGAATTAATGAACAAGTCTGGTTTCTCTGTAAACCTTCAAACTCTTCTTTTATAGCTAAATGCCACTTGGGAGCTGCTAATGCTGTTTTGACATTGGTTGGTTCAAGGTCTTAATAGGCTGCTAGATAAGTTTTGGGTTTATAAATTCTTGCTTTAGCTCTGATGATCATTGGATGAGTAGATATTGTTGATTGAGAAGGATTGGAAGGTCTTGAAGCGAAATGTGGGATTAGGAGAAGAAAGATAATTGTGAGGAATGAAAATGTGATGTAGAAGACAAAACAGGAACAAAGACTGTAGCTGGTGGCTCTTCATTACTACTGCAGTGTAAAATAGGATTTGGAGAAAGAGAGAAATGGACAAGAGATGGAGTGAGAGTATAAAAAAAAAAGGAATATATTTTTATCGCTTTGAAAATAACTCAAAATATGGAAATTCCAGCTTATTGAAGGTTACATACCTTGCAACAAAAACCTTGACATTTTTTTAAGACATTTATACCCTTTATTAATTGGACGATAACCAATAAAGACACATTTTTTAGTGTGAAAATCAAGTTTTTGTTAATTATGAGGTCTAAAAAGACGAAAAAAGGAACAACTAAACATTTTAAGAAATTTGTAGTCAAGAAACTAATTGTGCAACTTTTAAAAGGGTGACAGATTGTTAAGTATAGTTGTTAGCATTCTATTAATCAAATAAATGGCTTGTATGAAATGCTTTCCACCAAAAGAAAAGAGGTAAATGAGCCTAAGCTAAGAGTGTAAGTCCAATCTTAACAATATGCTTATATTTTCTTTTAACCACACCATGTCGATGATGAGTGTGAGGACAACTATATCTAAAGTGAATACCTTTTTGTTGTAAAAGGAATTAAAGGCTATGAATTCACCCCATATATCTGTTTGTAATGTTTTGATGAATAATAAGAATTGTTATTCAACAAGGAGTTTAAAGTGCTTAAAGGTATTGAGTGCTTTTGATTTGAGTGTAAATGAAAATATCCAGTAATACCTTGTGAAATCATCAACAAAGGAAACATAATATTTGTAACCATCCATTGAAAGTTCAGAAACTGGTCCCCATAAATTAGCATATAAGAGTTCAAGTGGAAATTTTGATTTTATATCAGGAATTAGAAAATAGAATTGATGTAATATGCCACTCTGACAAGCATCACAGACACTAAGAGATTTAGTATAAATTGAATGCAAGGGAAGAATTTTCATTATTGTTTGTAGGACATTTTCTTGGATGACCAAACCAATTATATAACAGCTACATTGACTCACTACTTGAAGCCAAAAGACTTATAGAATTTTGACTATAAAAATTGAACTAGTTTGAACTGATAGAAGTTTGATTATTTAACTCTTGTAAAGAGTGTACAACCTCTTTATTAGAAAAAACAAATAATGTTGAACTAGGATTTAAAATTGAGACTCTAGAATCAAAGATAGGTTCATCCTGTGACAGTAGCTTAAAGAGACCATCTTTTGCAATTTCCTGTGCTAGCAATGTTCCTTGCATCTTGTCCTTAATGCAATAAAAATTGGAAAGAAATTCAATGATTATATGATTATCTGAAAGATGTTTGAATAATTGATAAGATTTTTAATAATTTTAAGTACACACGAAATATTAACAAGGTTTAGTTGGCTTCCTGAAGAGGTAAAAAAACTATGTGTGATTTCAAGTCCTTGTCCATTACCAACAATAACAACTGAGATCCAAGATAAGGCTTACCTTTAGCCAATTTCTATATATTATTAGTGAGGTGATGTGTTGCTCCACTATCTAAATACCATCCTTGATCAGCAACTCCTTCTGATGAAGCTACAAAAGTAGGTTTAGGGATTTGATTCTGCTTTGGAAAGTTTCCCTGCATAAAAAAAAATAAAACAAAGCTCTTGTTGAACTTATGCTTGCCATCAATAGCAGAGTGATTATGCTTGAAGCAGATCTAACAAATAATGTTTCCTTTACCTCTTCTTCTTCTAAAACCAGCAAAACCACTAGAGAATACACTATTTTTAAAAAAACTTCTATTAACACTAGCAAAATTAACTCTACAGTGATTTCCACTCTAGTTGTTCTAGTTACCATTTCCTTGTCCTGTCCTCAAATTTTATCCCCTTCTTAAGCTGAAACCTTTTTTGTTGGTGAAGTTTCCATTCCAGTTATTAGCTTTCTTCAAATTATTTCCAGCCTGAGCTAAGTTAGCAGCATAGTTCAACTTAGCTTTTTTAAAGGCATTAGATTGATTACTTTTTAAATGAGTCTCATGTGTTTATAACATAGAATAGGCCTCATTAACACTCATCTTTAGAATATTTGCTTCAATATACACAACCACTGGATAGTAAGGCTGACTTAGTCCAGAAATTAAGTGGGTGATGAAATCTAAGGAGTTAACAAGACTTCAAGCAACACTAGCTCATTAATAACATATCTCAATTTACTAAAGTACTCAGTAATGGTCATATAACTTTTCTTTAGATTATTCAACATCATTTTTAAGTGAACTCTCTTAGTAGCAGTTTCAAAACCAAATTGTTGTTTTAGTCTGCTATTCATAAGAGGTTTTAATTTTACCACAACGCTAAGAATTTCAACATTGATAGAGGACTATAGCCATCTCAATAACATCTAATCTTGTTTCTTTTAAACAGCAAATGTAGGATTATTTTATGGAGCAACGTTTGTATTTTTAGAAGTATTAGAGACATCACTTGAATTTCCTAATGTATTTAAGAGGAACTGATCTAGACAGATTTGGATCCATTTATAAGACTTTCAAGCTCATTGGCCTGAAGTGAAGAGAGAATTTCAAACTTCTAGATTGTGTAGTTAGAACTATCAAGCTTAATTGGAGTTCTGAAGTTAAAGGATGATAATGTTAATGAGACATTCATGTTTAAGCTCGATAAGGCCATATGAATTGATTAATTCAAGCTCTAATACCAAATTGAAGTTGTTTGGTTACAAAGAATCTTAAAGAAAGTTTAGTAAACCTGAGAGAAAATATACTGAAAACTAATCATCAATTTTCATTAATATGAATTATGTGTACAATGAGCTTATATACTGTTCTCCAAAACATTCTACATTTGTTAACACATGTGAAAAGAATGAGTAAAGGATAACAAATGATTAACAAACATTGCCAACCTAATAACAGATTCAAATGCTAACTATAACAACCTTGCCGTAACTATAATAACCTTGTTGACTCAACTACCACATCAGCAAAGGTATATACTTGAGGAAAGTAATCATATATATTCAACATCCTGATACTTTCCTTTGGAATTTTGATAGTCAAAGAGTGTACTTAGTTAAGTTAGGGCATCAACTTACCATGTAGTTTTGTGGTGTAGATGTTGCAACCTTATTAAAAGTAGGAGCAAATTTCAAATGCCCTATTATTTGGTCCTTAAAGGTCCCTTTCAAAGTAAGGGTTTTTATCTGTCATGCTTTATCTAATATTCTTCCAATTATGTAAACTTTGTTTTAAAAGGTGACTGCAAATAGTTTAAGTAGTTTATGGGGTGGGCATGTTAAGACTATTTTGCATCTATAATTTACTTGTGAATTCGCTAAATGTGCATGGGAAGTTTCTTTTCTATATGAGATTGTAGTGCATTATGATTTTTTTCACCTATGAAATATTATTGAGTATGTTATTTCATTGTCATCAAGTCTAAATTTTTATTATTGATCATAGTTATCTGGGGAATTTGGATGGCACAAAATAATTTTTTGTATAAAGAAACTACTGTTAGCCTTTTTATATTTTTGTAGAAGTTGAAACATTATTACATTCTTTTCATTCTACAACATTGGTTATAAATATTGAGAGAGCTTAAAGAAAGTCAATGATGAATATAATTCTCAATCAACGAATTAATGTAAGAGTATGGGTGGAAAATAATGGTTGGCAAGATAATGATCATGTTAGGATTGCTAGGATGGTACATTGTCAAGGTTGATTTAAATTCAATATTGCTGTTGTTGTTGATGTTTAGTATGGGTAGTGGCGTATAAGGCTACAATATGAAACCATAGTGGATTAGTGATGGCTGCAAGGGTTTTCTATAGTGTTTATTTTGATGAAATTAAGGTGCTTGATTTCGAATGAGAGAGTAACACGGTAATTGCGTAAGCTAATGGGAACTTCAGGTAAGTATGTCAAAAAAACTCAAGAGATCTTCAAACTACCTACTTATCCAAATATCCATAAACAAAACTACAAAAAATTTAACCAATTAGCACTAATTCAAGCCTACCATTAAAGTCAAATACAAACAAAGAACAATATTGCGGGGAGAACCGTGTATGGGAAAATAGTTTATGTGCCTAAGTTAAATGTTATATGACAGCAAAGCAGAAAAAAAAAAGTTTTAAGTATAGAAATTAAAGAGTGCCCCTAACTGAAAAGTTATGCCAGAGTAGTCACTCAGTGGACAAATCATCTTTCCTACTATCTTTCTGAGTAAAAGGATTGGCAGAGGTTATAGAGGCATGTGGTTTGGTGACAAGAATGTCTAATAGGAGCTTTAGTTTGGGCATGTCAGGTACATAAGGTGACCTTCATGAACCACTAGATTGTGACATACAAGACTCTTTTTTTGCCTCAATCATTGACAAAATAGCCAATTTATCTACCCACTTTTCTACGTGGGCACTACCAACCTTAAATCTACACTTCAAAAACTTCAGTTATTATATTGGTAAAGGCATTGTCTGCCATTTCCTTTCATTAAGATTGTAGACCTTTGTACATGGCTTGCAGCTCTTCATGATCTTTATCTATACGAGTTTTATCTTCAAACAAGTCACTGAGGTGTCCCTTTAAAGTTTTGTTTTCCTGAGCCAGCTTCTATGTACAGGACCTATGGCTTTAGAGTTTACCTTTAAGCTTTTTAGACCGAGCTTTAGAGGTAATGTTGGTCCTATAGGTAATGACTTAGGTAAAAGGTTACCTATAGCCAACAAAAGACACGAAAGTGAATGAACAAGGAAGAAGAAAAAAAAAGAAAAAAGAATCATATTTAGAAAAGTACTCACATTTTGGCATGCCTTGAGTGCTTGACTATAACGTTCATTCAAACCCAACCTATCTATCTCCACAACCACTTCAGGGTGATGTTCTTGGTGGTATAGTGCATGTACTTAGCTAAGTGCGAGACCTTTTTATTTGCCATCAAATGTAGCTCACCCTTAAGAAAAGTCCTTAGGAAAGGGAAAGAAAAGCCCCACTTTCCTTTTTCAAGTAGCTGGGATATCTTGAAAAGTGCTAGGGAATGCATTATGTGAACTAGTTTTTACTATAGGAAACCTAGGAAAGCTAGGAGGCTAGGTACCCTTTGTAGGGGAGTAGTACTTGTTGCATCCAATGAATCACTACATATTCGACTAAAAGAAGAGTCAAAATCCTCAACGAATAGATCCATATCGGCCAAACCATCATGCACTTAAATAGAACAATTAATTAAAGTGAGCATAAGGTCTAAAAAAGTATAACTAAAAAAAAAAGCAAGAAATGCATAAACTAAAGAAGCAAAACAAGGCTTGAAGAGTAGTATCCATAAAACACCCTTTATTTATACATGGCTTATCACGAAAAGTAGACAGGGTATTTTGGTCAATTAACCCCATTTTCTCTAAGCTAGCATTATTTAATGCATCACTTTGTTTTTGCAAAAACAATATCCTTTATTATTTGCAGCTGCTTAATTCTCTACCTACCTTTTGAACAGAGCATTTTTTTCTTAATCTATGTAACAACTACAAGGTCAATGAGGAGCCCTAGTGTGAAAAGGACAATCTATATATGGAAAATTGGACAAAAAAATAAGAGAAAAAAAGGGATACATATACTTAATATTGGCCCATGTGTATTTATCCCACTTATAATTACAACTTATAGTCAAAATAAGTGAGGAAGCAGTTTTTCCAGCATTGGAGCCCGAATGGTTATCTCATGAAGTGAATAAGTAAAGTACCCCCTTTTTTTATTAACCATCAATAAAGAGCAATCAAATATCGCCACACGTCATCTAAATCTTTTCTGAGAGTTTCTTACGTCTTAAATATTCTTACCATTAAAAACATATATTGGTGTTGTTAGGGGAAGAAATGAAAAGTTAGTATGGAAATGCTACATGTCAATAGAACTTAATAATATAAAAGTCACATAAAGGAAGCTAGCTTATATTAGATATGCTAGAAATCAAGATAATAGCCAACACATGAAGGACGGTTATCACTAATAACAATATTGATTCCTTTACTAAAAATAAGGAATTAATAACGAGACAACTTGTTGAAAAATAAGGGAGCAGTAAGTTGCCACGGCTAGAGGAGCCAAAATAGTTCGCCCAAAATAGTTGGGACTATTTGTTCTTATCTGGCATGCTAGCAATTATAGAGTTGCTTCTTTAGAGGCAGTTGGACCACCCTGCTAAAAGTCTACATGTGTACATGTGGACAAATTCCATGAATAAAAGACCAACTTATTCTCTAAGTATGCTCAATGGGGTTCAAAATAAATACATGCATTAAAGGGTAAGAATGTCCTTGCTAAGGCAACAAAGAATGCTAATGGATTTATGTTAAGTGGAACAATGATAGATATACCCTAGATGCAATCCTTATATAATGCTTAAGTTTTCTCTTTCTAACTAAGAAAATATTGAACAATATACACAATAAAAAGTCTAAAGCTATTCTAAGAAAATATTGAACAACATACACACTGAAAAAGCTAGGGTTTTTCTTTAACCTTGAGTCAATGCCATTGTTTAGGGTTTGCTAACCCTTGGCAATCCAAAACTAACTTGGGTGTCAAAGTGTGATTGCTGTCCATTACTAGTTCCACCTCTAATACCTCTTCTCCATTTTTATAGGATAAATTACACACCCAAAGCTATTTTCCCATCGATCTAAACTTTTATTATAGTCATTTAGGAAATTTGGATGGCATAAAATCATTTTTTATATGAAAGAACCATTGTTCAGCTTTCTTATATGTTTGCAGGAGATGAAGTATCATTAGATTCTTTCATTCTACAATACTGGTTACAAATATAGAGAGAGCTTAACGAAAGTCAATAATGAAGGTGATTCTTGATCAATGAATTTAAGTACAAATACAAGTAATGTGGAAAATAGTGGTTAGTATGATAATGATTATGTAGGGGCTACTTGGATAGTGCCTTCTAAGGGTTGATTTAAAGTCAATATTGATGTTGCTGTTAATGTTTAGCAGGGCTATAGGGTATGGAGCTGTAATACGAAGCCATAGAGGATTGATGATGGTTGCAAGGGTTTCCCATGGTGTTTATTCTGATGATGTGAACAATGATGGTTGCAAGGGTTTCCCATGGTGTTTATTCTGATGATGTGAACATCATAGAATCCAAAGCTTTTTTTATTTTGGTGTATATCATAGTAAGGAGATTAGTTTTGATATAAGACAAGTATAGTCATAGTAGAGAAAGTTTAACTCATTTTCACTTGTTTGCAAACAAATTCTTTCCTTATTCTTGTAAGCTCATTGAACAACATTTCTTCCTTGAAAATTGCACTTCCAATTGCCTACAATGAAGCACACAATTTATTCTAAAACAACCTAATTTATTAAGAATAAATAAAAAAATAAATAAGTATGCAAAATATGACTAAAATGCAATTAAAATATGTCATTCACTCTCTAAGTAATCTTGATTTAAGACAAAATGTGCTATAGATAACTCTAATTTCATAGAGTTATCACTTATATAGTTCCTTAATGCGAAAAATGTCTTTATTGGTTTCATTGGTTAAAATCATGCCATAATGTCCAGAACAAAGGTATCAAATAGTCAATTTGGCAACTCATAAAGGAGAAAGTGAGGAGCCTAGGGAAGACACTTATGAAGACAATGAAGAAAAGGAAGAAAGAGTGAATACATCTAGATAAAAGATTATTACTAGTAATGCAATATTTGTTGTACACACCAAATAACGAAGAAAAAGCTAGAAATATAACATCTTCAAGACAAGATGCACAATCAACAAAATAGTATTTGATTTGATTATTGATAGTAGAATATAGTTTTGAAGACCACGTTTGACAAGTTACAACCTAAAACCCAAAATCATCCTTCTCTATATCACAATAGATGGATAAAGATGTTGCAGAGATAAAAGTGATAGAACAATATCGTATTTCTTTCTCCAGTGGAAGGTATAAAGATGAAGTAACATATGATATTATAAACACAAATGCTTGTAATACATTATTGATGAGACCTTGGCAATTTGATCCCTATACATTATATGATAGGAAGGATAATACATATAGGTTTTATAGAGACAATTTGAAGGTATTTGTTGCTCCAATAAAGTCAAAAGTCAAGAGAATCTACCTTTTGGTATAAAAAGAAATAGCTAAAGTAAAACAAGTACCTAAACAAGTTTAGTTGATACTCTCAGAATTTTGGGATATTATGTTTAAAGAACTTCCTAACACATTACCTATTCTCAGGAGCATATAGCACCATACTAATCTTGACCCTAGATCAAACTTAGCCACTTTACCTCATTACCATATAAGCCTAAAAGAATATGAGATTTATAAGAGCAAGTTAAATAATTACTTCAAATAGGCCTAGTTCATAAAAGTATGAGCACATATTCTATGCTCCCTTTGCTACCTATAAAGAAAGACAAAAATTATAGAATGTATGTTAATGGTAGAGCTATTGATAAAATCATGGCGAAATATTGATTTCTAATTGCTCAATTAGATGATATGTTTGATAGATTGAAACGATCAAAGCTATTCTTAAAGATGGATTTGAAAAGTAGATATCTTTAGATTCTTATCTGTTCTGCTGATAAATAGAACATAGCTTTTAAGATTCACAAAGGTTTAGATAAGTGATTAGCCATGCTTTTTGGACTATCTAATACACCAAATACCTTCATGAGGTTGACGAATCACGTATTCCAACCTTTGATAGGCAAATTTGTTGTTGGTTTTTGTTATGCAAATTTTATTATACTCGTGAATGTACAAATCTATTATAATATAGATTGATGGTGTCGAGTATTGATCCCACAAGTAGGTACATTTAATTATGTGTAATGTTAATTTTCTAAATTTATATTGGTTAGATGTGATTTCTAAGTAGCTCGTAGATTTAAATTAAAAAGATAGCAGGAATAAATTAAGGATGAAATAATTCAAATGAAATATTTGAGTCTCTAGATCCACACGCAACACTTCACTATGGGCATAATATTATTTTTTAGTTCCAATTAATTTATAAGGAGGTATTTCCATTCCTCATAATCCTCATTCTGGCAATTATGGTATCAAGTACTTATTGTGTCGGGGAACATAAATTTCTACTAAATATGGTATCAAGTACATGTTGTGCTAATGATAATAATTCAATTGTTGATAGCATGACAACCACGAAATAATTTAGATGCATTCTCTATCAACGATGAGTTAAGATAACCCATAAATACTATTGAGGAGTTTTTCTCTAATTGCCTACAACACACCATTAGGGATGTGATTTGGTCTAATAATATGCTACCATGGTTAATGACACATCAGTATTTTTTGGTTCAATATGATGTTGCCACATCATCAGTCAATGCCTCTTCAGCATTTTTTGGTCCAATATGCTACCACATCATTGATTAATGCCTCATCAGCATTTTTCAAACTAATAGGATGCTTCCACTTTATTGGTCAATACCTCGTTAGCTGGGCCCCATCAAAACTTTAAAATTATTATGTTGCCCTTTATGTCTTTCCTAAGGTTTTCAACTATTTTGAGTTAAAAAAATGCTATATGTTTTGTTGTTTGATGTTTTGTTAATTGTGAAATGGCCAAAATACCCTTAAAATACATTAAATATTCAAATTATAACAAAACACACAATTAAAGTTTAAAGGACTTAAACATATAAAAGTATAAATGTTAATGAGACTCGGAGCCCAAAATGACCAATTTTTACCCTTTATAAATATACCTTCTCCAGTACTCAACATTTACTTTGATGATATTTTGATTTCTAGTCATAACAAAGAAGAATATTTACAACATCCATAAGAATTCTTCAAAGCTTTACGGGAAAATAGCCCATACGTCAAGTTGAAAAAGTGCAACTTTTTTACTCAGTTTCATAGTCTTAAGTTGTATTATGAGTACTAAAGGCATCAATGTAGACGAAGAGAAAGTGAAGGCTATGCGAGAGTGGCGAACACATATAAATATTGAAGAAGTACGGAGTTTTCATGGGCTTGCTACATTTTATAGGCTTTTTGTCAAAGAATTCAGTATCATTGCTACTTTTTTCACTAATTATCTAAGGTAATGGCAACTAATTAGATAGACAAGATAGAGTAGAGCTTTGTAACATTGAAGAAAAGATTAACTACTATACTAGTTCTTGCTTCGTCAAATTTTAATAAATTATTTGAAGTTAACTATGGTGCTTCTAAGATTAGAATTGGTGTTGTCCTAGGACAACCTTTGGCATTCTTTAGCGAGAGGCTTAGTAAAGCTAGACAAAAATTGTTTACTTATAAGTAAGAGTTATATGTTGTTATTCGTACTTTATAACAATGGGAGCCCTAATTAATTAAAAAAAAATTCTTTCTAAGTGTTTTACAACAATGGAAGCCCTATTTAATCAGAAGGAATTTATTCTGAAAAGGGATCATGAAGCTATCAAATTCCTCAATAATTCTTCAAAGTTAAATCGAATGCATGTTGAGGGCTATTGAACAAAGTAGCTAATGTTTTAAATCACTAAACAATTTTCCATACCTTGATGAGAAGTAAAATTGTTGGCATTGAATACTTAGAGGATCTCTATATGGATGATGAATATTTCAAAGAGGAATAAAAAATTGTATTTCAAGAGCTTGAAGCAAGTATATGATATGTTATGGATTACTATTTTTTGGAGATTTCATTTATACATTTTCAAAAGGTCTTTAAGGGAGCACATAATTCGTGAACCACACAATGAAGGATTAGGAGGACATATAGGCTGAGATTAAAGCATTGCATTAGTAGTGGCACAATATTATTGGCCACACCTTAAAAATTTTATTAAGAAGTTCATCAAATATTATTACACATGCTAGACTGCTAAAGGCCATACCTAGAATATGGGTTTGTACACTCCTTTCCCCTTTCCTTAGCCTTTTTAGGAAGATTTCTCCATGAATTTCATATTAAGACTTTGCCTAACTCAACAAGGAATGGATTCTATTGTCATAATTGTTTTTCAATTTTCTAAAATGTCATATTGCATTGCATGTAAGAAGACTTCTGATGCACAAAACATTGCCCAACATTTCTTTCGAAACATTGTTCACTTATATGGATTAGATAAGAATATTGTCTCTGATCAAGAATGTAAGTTACTAAGCTACTTTTAGGAAAATTTATGGAAAAGACTAGATACATCCTTGCAATATTGTAGTACTTGTCATCTAAAGAAATGTGGGCAAACCAAAGTTTGAAATTGCAATTTAGGGAATATTCTCGGAAGCTTGAATCATGAAAATCCCAACTAGTGGGATAATGTTCTACATCAAATAAAGTTTGCTTATAACAATATGCCCAATAGATCAAGTGGGAAGTCACTTTTTAAGATCGTCTACATAATACCTCTTTTAAATACCTTAGATTTGATTTTTTGCTTAAAATACCTTGAATGAGCATCATTTTTTATCATATGATAGAAAAATTAATCAATGTTTATGAATAAGTCAAGAAGAAGTTAGAAGAATATGCTTTTAAGTATAAGATAGACACAAATCCTATGTTGTGGGAGATCGAGTGATAGTTCATTTGTAGAAAAGAAGGAGAGATTTCCTATGGCATAATGCAACAAGCTCAAGCAGAAAAAGATTTGACCATTTTCCATCTTGCAGAAAATCAATGACAATGCCTATGTCATGGACCACCTACCTAACAACTATAATATTTCCAAGACTTTTAGTGTCCAAGGCTTGTTCCAATATCATGGACTTCACCATTGCCATATATTTGATTCTATTCGAGGAAGAGTTCCTTTAAGAGGAGGAGATTAAAGTAGGACAAGCAAAGTCACAGTAGAAGAATATAAGTTTAATTTCCTTTTTCTAATTTAGTTAGGATTTACTTTATACTTTCTTCTTTAAGTCATATTCCTTCTCTTATAAGCATTCATGAGTTTATTAGAATTAAGATCAATTATAAATAGTATAAATAGACTTGTTATAGTTGTTTCTTTTTAACAATTTCATCAGTAATATTTAGTTTATTTTCTGAGTTGAAATCTTTCCTCTCCAGTGAGAGCCCTCTTTTTTGAGTTTTAAGAGCATATACTAAAACGATATTTAGTATCACTTTCACATTGTGTCAAATTTATTTGCTTTTAATTGTAGATTCAAATTCTGTGTGTTGTACAATTTATTTTGGGACAACGAAATACTCGTATGAAGCTAGCTGTTTTATATTATTTCAAAAGTTTAATATTTATTGGTACAAAAACACAATTTTTGGATATGCCATATTTCAAGGAAGTGTAATAGGGAGATGCTTTGGCACGTTTTGTATTTAGCTGTCTTGAATCTTATGTTTAGATATATGGAAAACTTTGCTAAAAATTGTTATTTTTGTGCTCTGTTCCTATTTTTTTGAAAATATATGAGTAATGTTTGATTCAAAAAACATTAAACCAGTTATTTTTATAGATTCCACGTGTTATGTGATTTTTATAAAGAAAGATAAGAAAAGAAAAATAAGGTGAGGTTCTGAATCTTTAAATTAAAAAAATAAAAAAACACAAATACTAACCACACTACTTAATAAAGGTGCCATGTAAATAAATCTTAAAAATTCAAGTGAAAAATAAGATCAAAATGAATCCTTATTCAATAAGGTAAAAAGTTTGATTCTTTTCAAAAAACTTTTGCGTAAAATTTAAGAAAACAAAATGATAATAATTAAATTGTGCACAATTAACACGTTTCAGTGGCCGACAATAGTGAATGCTGGTCCAGACGCAATACTATTTTTTATTTTAGATTTGATCAGATTATATGTTGATTCATATTTATGATCATCAAACGAATGATTTCCTGAGTAAATATCATCCTAAACAAATTATATATGTTATGCATTAACGCCTTTGGCGAAGTGATAGGCTTGCGTGCTTAAGTGCATGAGTTATAGAATTTTATATAAGAAATAATTATAAACATCTCAAATTTAATCTCAAATGATGTGTTATTATTTAAATAGTAGGTAATTTTTTTTAAGATATAAGTAAATTAATTGTATTATCTTACCAGCCAATTGATCAATGACACATTATTTAAAAAAAAATTTAGTATAAAAAATTTAAAATATATAACACTACTCAATTAAGAATTTTAAATATTTTTCTGTCTATATATATAAGTTGAGTAAATATCACTTTAATTATTAGTTGAATTAGATTTTTAAATTAAGTCTCAACAGTTTGAGCCATACTATATCTTATGTGCATGCATTTAAATTCTCAGTTGATCTCATATTATAATATTTGTAAATTACTATTAATTAAAAAAAGACTAAATTCATCGGTATATACACATTTTACAATTTTAATAGACCTCACATTGTAATATTCATTTGTTGTAACTAATAATTTCTTGAAAAAATATTATTATCGTCAGCATATGCCCATATATTTAGATTCTCAATAAGGTTCGTACAGTAATATCTGGAGATTGAAGCTAATTTAAAAAATAAAACGCCAAAATTTTGTTATTAATTCGTCAGCATCCACCATCCGCTTAAAATATAATCATCAAGCCGGCCCCCACTCCGTTAATGGGACCTGCATTTTGCATTCGCCTTTGATTTTTTCCAGTAATATGATATCGTCACATTTTTCACTTCCGTGTTCTGAACGGAGCGGCCAAATTAGTAAATTAATATTTTTTTCTTTTATTAAATTAATATTTTTTTCTTTCTATTAATGTCCCTAAGATTTTTGTAAAGGATTTTAATATTATTATAAGAACAAAGAAACAGTAAGAACGTGAATGTAATGTAATTACCATTAAAGATTTATTGCGGCATATTTTAATAATAAAACGGATACAAAATTTAAAATATAAAGATTAAAAAATTGTATAGAGTAAAAAATATTATTCATTTGTAAATTGAATTTTTGAAAAGATTGCAGTAACATTAGTAGTTTGAATGAACACGTTAATTATTTATAAATTTGTAATATTTAATTATTTTTTCTCACAAGATTGAGAGGTAAGAAAAACTCAAATTCTTTTTTGCCAATTATTTTCTTATGATTCTAATGGTGGCTAACTAGATAAAGTTACATGATAATTTTTTTTTGAATACTGGTTAGACACCGGATACTGAATTACATCAGATTTACAATAACTACTATTATAATAGATAAATACACTGATATTTATAATCAGATATATACAATTAAGACTTACAATATTATATTAAATTTTCTTTGAAGTACATACTCAGACAAATAACCTTCACAAACGAGAGATGTCACTACTCCACTCGCATTTCACAAGGGAGAAGGACTTTTTTATAATTTTTATTACATAATCATGCTTAATTATAGAAGTGAGTCCCCGTGGGGGTTCATTTGTGAGAGCCTTGGAACATGAATGGGGTAAAATTTTCTCTCCACCCATGTAAGTTGGGTTTAAGCACCAAAAAATTTTAAATACTAACCCAAAAAATTTTACTAATTAAAATAATTAGCCAGCATAAATATGGCTGAAATCCAAATATCCATTGCTAATTGATACTATTACAAAATCAAAATCTGTATTATAGTTACTTTGACAACGATTCTAGTCAACGTTGAGCTACTCTCAATTAATTTACTTTAAATTCTTTAAAGTCGAATAATGGGTTTGTGGATCTTCCATCGTCAACGCCACAAGACGTGTTTGAAAATTGCACTTGTGATTTATGAATTTTTGTAAATGTAATGATCATTTTCAATTAATCTCTATGCATAAGTACCTGAATTTTATCATTTTTCTTTTGTGCATTTAGGCCTAATTCATGAACCGCCCTGCGTCATTATTTCCACCTTTCATGATCAACGAGCATTTTGTTTTGTTTTGTGATATTTGCCCGATGCCCATACTTCAAACAACATCTATTTTGACCCGAAATTATTTATATATAAAAAAAAATACTTCTGTTTCTTTTAAACAGCGTTTATTTTGATACAAGATGTGTTACCCATCAGATAACAATAATTTTGATGGTTAAGATTATTTGCTGAGATCAATTATTTCATGAATAAATAAGTCACCTAATAATGGAACCAGTACTAATATTGAAAATCCTATTTTCTCGCCTATTAACAAAAATGGTAAAGAGACAAAATGCTGATAAAACATTGACAAAAATAGTATATAAACTTATGTAATTTATGTGTTGGGAATTAAATGCTTAAGCATGTATATGTTTTCTAGAATCAGAATCCTCTCATGTTTTTATCATCGTGTTGTCTAATTTTTAGTTCTGAATATATTGTACCAAATGGTGAATCTTTTTCTTTTTCATTTGTTATTTCTTTATATCAAAAAATAAAATAAAATAAAATGATATAGACGATCATAATATTACTCTTTTTTCAACCAAATATCAGGACCTACTAAGTTTTGTTGTGCACGGAATGCAGAAACAAGTGCACCAAATAATTATAGAAAAATAAAAGACACAGGAATTTAACGTGGTTTGGCAATTATGCCTACGTCCACGGGAGCAAGAGAAAAATAATTGTATTACTAACAATTATTTGAGTACAATATTTGAGTAACAAATCTCACTCTCCAGAACTCAAATACACCTAATACTCTCACATACACTTGAAAGGAAATGTCTCTCAATTGCTCACACTCTCCGATTGCTCTCTCTAAACAATTCACTTGAATTGCTCTAAGCTTTGAAATGCTTTTCACAAATATTTTGGGATGCTCCAGCTCTTGATTTGCACTTCTATTTATAGCAAAATAATGGTCAAGAAAATCAACAATTTAAGCCCTTAAATTGTGGCTTCAATTTATCAATCAACTTTTGTCAATATCAAGTGTCAAAAGTTGTGGGCTATTGTTTTCATTTTCTTCAATTTGCTACCAAAAGTCTTCAAATTGCTAGCACCAAAGTCAAGCACCAAATTCGGTGCTGACTTTTCAACAATTCTCCATCTCGGCGAAGATTTATCAAAATCTGAGCCGACTACCAACGAACTATCATCCCCAAAGTGGCTGCATCTTTGTGACTGCCTACGTACCCAAAATTTAGGATCAAGCCAACCGTAGTTCAAAATTCTTCAAACTCAACACATTCGAATAATTTGAATTAGTTTCAAGCAATGTTGAAACTTAATTCCAGAAATCACCTTCGTCAACATATCTGATGGGTTATCCTTAGTATTGATCTTTTTCAATAACACATCACCGCCCTCGACAATCTCTCTGACATAATGATATTTCACATCTATGTGTTTTGTCCGAGCATGATACGTTTGATTCTTCGCAAGGAATATTGCACTTTGATTGTCACAAAACACCTTAATGTTCTCCTGGATTACTCTCAAATCACCTAACAAGCCTTTCACCCAAATACCTTCCTTTACAGCCTCATTTGCTGCCATATACTCTGCTTCCGTAGTGGACAGAGCAATTGTCGATTGTAGAATTTATCTCCAGCTGATCGGACCTCCACCCAATGTGAATACATAGCCCGTTGTTGATTTTCGCTTATCTAGGTCTCCTGCGAAATCAGAATCACAATACCCAACACATTGTTGACCACAATCTTTTTTATACAATAACCCAACATCAACTGTCCCATACAAATATCGAAGAATCCACTTCACCGCAAGCCAATGGTCTTTACCCGGATTATGCATGTATCTGCTAACCATACTAACGGCTTGAGAAATATCGTGCCTTGTACACACCATAGCATACATAAGACTACCCCCAACACTTGCATATGGAACACGAGCCATGTAGTCGCGCTCCTCTTGGGAGGAAGGACATGAAGAAGAGCTTAATTTGAAATGAGAAGCTAGAGGAGTACATACCGATTTAGTTTTGTCATCCATGCCAAACTTCTCTAGCACCTTCCTCAAATAAAACCTTTGAGTTAACCACACGCTTCCATTCTTCCTGTCTCTATGTATCTCCATCCCAAGTATTCTCTGTGCATCACCCAAGTCTTTCATCTCAAACTCAGAAGCCAATTGCTTCTTTAATATCTCAATCTCACCTCTATTCTTTGAAGCTATAAGCATATCATCGACATAGAGTAACAAATAGATGAAAGCTCCACCTTGTAGTCTTCTAAAGTAAACACAGTGATCATGTTCACTTCTGATGAATTTCTGCCCTTGTATGAATTGATCAAACCTCTTGTACCACTGCCTTGGTGATTGTTTTAATCCGTACAAAGATTTAATCAATCTACACACATGATTCTCCTTTCCAGCAACTTTAAAACCGCTAGGCTGAGTCATATAGATTTCTTCCTCCAAATCTCCATGTAAGAATGCCGTCTTCACATCTAATTGAGCCAACTCTAACTCATATTCAGCTACCAAGGCAAGTAGGATACGAACGGAAGTATGTTTCACAACTGGAGAGAATCCTTCATTGTAATCAATACCTTCCTTTTGAGCATAACCTTTTGCCACGAGCCTTGCCTTGTATCGAAGAGTTGATTGATTTGGAGATCCTTGCTTCTTAGTGTAGACCCATTTATTACCAATAGCCCTTTTTCCCTTAGGTAACTCCACGAGTTCCCAAGTCTAATTTTGATGAAGAGATTTTATCTCTTCCTCCATGGCTAACTTCCACTGATCACTTTCACTACTGCGTAATGCTTCACCGAAATTGTTGGGGATGTCATCATCAATAACTGGAAGTGCATAGGCTACCACAATATCTTTAGTAAGCCACCCAGGTTTCTTTATCACTCGTTTTGGCCTCCTTGTTGCTATAGACTCATTTTCATCTTCTACATCTTCTTCGGTTGTTTCCTCCTCGTGTGGGACATCAACAAAAACAACTTCTTCTTCAACTCTTGGGGCTACCTCCAAAGTTGAACTCTTATCTGATGTAGAACTAACTGGTACATATGAAGTTGCATCAAACTCCACCCGCTGCAATCCCTCTTTGGTCGTGTTCTCCACCTGCTGAGAACTTGAAGCCTTCAACATAGAAGCTTCATCAAAAGTAACATCTCTGCTATACACAAACTTTTTATCTTCGAGATCCCAAAGCTTGTAGCCTTTAATTCCACCTTTGAATCCCACAAAGATAGTTTTCCTTGCACGGGGATCGAGTTTATCATTCTTTACATGATAATAAGCTAGACACCCAAACACACGAATGGAATCATAATCTTGTGCATGCTTTCCAGACCACATTTCCATAGGAGTTTTACCTCCAATTGCAGCAGAAGGCAACCGATTTATTAAGTGACTTGCGTAGCTTACAGCCTCAACCCAAAACTTTTTATCTAAACCAGCATTAGATAACATACATCGTACTTTCTCCAGTAAAGTACGGTTCAAACGCTCAGCCACACCATTCTGTTGCGGAGTATGTCTCACCGTGAAATGTCTTTTTATACCTTCATTCTAGCATACTTTCAAGAATGGATCAGAAGTATATTCACCCCCATTATCAGACCGTAATACTTTGATCTTTCTGCCAGTTTGAGTCTCCACTAGTTTCTTCCATTTCACGGAAATCTCTAGAACCTCATCCTTTGCTCGCATGGTGTACACCCACACACGTCTAGAGAAATCATCAACAAATGAAACAAAATAATGGCTTCCACCAATTGATGCAGTCTTGGTTGGTCCCCATACATCACTGTGAACATATTCAAGGATCTCACGAGTATCGTGATTAGCCGTACCAAACTTGACCCTTGTTTTCTTGCCTATTACACAATGCTCACAGAAATTTAATTTACAGGTTTTGGTACCTTTTAAAAGTCCATGCCTCATCAGAGTTTGCAAAGACTTCTCTCCAGCATGTCCCAGTCGTGCATGCCATAGCTTGATGGTGTCACTATGCGCCTCAGCAACATTAGCTTCATTAGTTGTACCTCCCTTTAAATAGTACAAATTATGGCGCCAGACTCCTTACAAAATCACCATAGCTCCATATGTGAACTTCATTTTGCCATCTTCAATGGTAACTTTGTAGCCTTTAGCTTCTAGAGCACCCACAGAAATTAGATTTTTCTTTAGAGCTGGTACATATCTAACCTCTTTTAACTCTCTGATCATTCCATCAAACATCTTTAGCCGAATTGTCCCTATCCTTATTGTGCGATAAGGTTGATCATTTCCCATCACAACTGCACCGGATTCTAAATTACGAAAATTCGTAAACTATTCCTTTACAGGACATAAATGATAGGTTGCTCCGGTATCAAGTATCTACTCATCCGAACTAGCCCATGTCATCTGTTTGATTTGTAATACTTAGTGAATAATCAGAGTTTTCATCTTTGTATGCCATGTTCGCTGCTACTGGTTTCTTCCCATCTTTCTTCTGAGCCTTTGGACAATCTTTCCTCCAATGGCCCTTTTCATGACAAAAGGCACACTCATCTCGAGCTATATTTCTATTTCTTGACTTTGACCGAGAGTTCTTTCCACCATGCTTCTTCTTTTTCTCCATCGCCCTTCCTTTGGCTAACAAAACTTCAGACGATGTTCTTTCGGAATATTTATCATTATTTCGAATTTCTAAATTGGTCAATGCTGTGCAGACATCTTTAAAAACAATCACGCTTTTCCCATATAACAAGGTAGTCACAAAATGGCTATATTCTTCTAGAAGTGAGTGCAGCAGAATCATAGCCTTGACTTCATCCTTTATATCTTCATCAAGATTCTTTAAATCAGCAAGTAACTTTTCAAATCTTGAGACATGGTCATGCATTGACACCCCAGGCTTCATTTGAAAGCCATATACCTGGCTCATTGCATGGAGGTGATTTTCAGGACTTTTTAGCAAGTACTTTTCTTCTAATGTACGCCACAGAGTCATCGCACACTCCTCATCTTTCACCAAGTATTTCACTTCCTTGGTCAAGCAAGATCTGATTTGACCACAGGTTTTTTCATTCATGCGATCCTAAGTTTCTTCGACATACAAGTGCTTTTTATTTTTTAGAATAATGTCGAGATCGATTTGAATAAGGGCATCCATAACTTCGCGTCTCCACATGCCGAAGTTGATTTTTCCGTCAAACTTTTCAACATCGATCTTCTGGCCTCCAATAACAGGTGCTGAAAGGCGATTTGACAATTCCCTTCTTCCACCTGAACTGTCTCCTGGAATAGTCTGGGTAGATCTCTCCCCACTTCTGGAAGTTTCACCTTCTACTATTTTCTCAACGAACTATTCCTACTTGAAAAACAGTCTCTATGATGTTTATTTCGTGTGAATAAATGCACTAGGAAAGTTCCCAGGAGAATTGAGGGGTCACAACGGTCCCACTTAAAACCCAGACTCCTTAGACTCTTATCGTCTTGTTGACAGAACTTTCCTAGACATGCAAAAAATACACACTACTTACAATATATTGTCTCCCAAGTACAAATGGCCGTCTCCACTGTATTTGTGAACAGTACCGTATTTATAAATAGTACCGTATATGAACAGTACCGTATTCCCCAAGTACGAACCTTCGACTCTGATACCAATTGTTGTGCGCGGAATGCAGAAACAAGTGCACCAAATAATTGTAGAAAAATAAAAGACAGGAATTTAACGTGGTTCAGCAATTATGCCTACGTCCACGGGAGCAAGAGAAAAATAATTGTATTACTAACAATTATTTGAGTACAATATTTGAGTAACAAATCTCACTCTCCAGAACCTAAATACACCTAGTACTCTCACATACACTTGAAAGGAAATGCCTCTCAATTGCTCACACTCTCCGATTGCTCTCTCTAAACAATTCACTTGAATTGCTCTAAGCTTTGAAATGCTTTTCACAAATATTTTGGGATGCTCCAGCTCTTGATTTGCACTTCTATTTATAGCAAAATAATGGTCAAGAAAATCAACAATTTAAGCCCTTAAATTGTGGCTTCAATTTATCAATCAACTTTTGTCAATATCAAGTGTCAAAAGTTGTGGGCTATTGTTTTCATTTTCTTCAATTTGCTACCAAAAGTCTTCAAATTGCTAGCACCAAAGTCAAGCACCAAATTCGGTGCTGACTTTTCAACAAGCTTTACATTTGCGCAACAACCTTCTTACCTATTTTGCCGAAAACTACTTCCTCTAATGCTATTATACTCAAACAAGTGGTAACAAAGCATTGTATACTAAAAAGGTCTTTGTTCTTGAAATTAATTTATTTTCCCTCCAAATGCTCAATATTGTTTTAACATGAATTAATATTGGATTGAAAAGGCATTTAATTTAGACTTGGTTAATGCCTTAAACATTAATTATCATTATCACAAAAGTTCTACAGTAGCATCTACAAAACGATTGACGACTTTGTTTTAATATGCGTTCAGAAGATAATTTTTTGCAGTGGAAATGCAAATTCTTAGTAGATTATAAAAATTACAAAACAATTATTGTGATTATTTAATAGAAAGTTGTGGATTAGTTCTTACCGTAAATTTTCACACAACGTTATTTTAAATCACAGAAATTGTTTAGTAGATTATCATTTTCACGCAAGTTCTTCAGAGTAAATAGGATGTTAATAATAATTGTGGGTTCATTATTAGTTGACTTTATTTATACACAAAATAATTCTTATCAAGAATAATCTTAATCGTCAAAATTATTGTGATTTATGGTAAGATCTTGTGTGAAAATTTATGGATAAAATGAGAGGATCCCAAACATGTCCTTTCGTTGAGAATAAATACATGGATTGTGGAAATTAAACAAAATACTTCTCATAACTCTTTGAATTTTAGATATTGAGTGGCGACAAGATGAACGAAGATGCTTACCTGATCAGACCATTTAGATAATCACTATAAGTCAATAACTTCTTTGTATTCTACGAAACACGACCTCTAGCTACATATTTTTCATGTTGGGGTAGCTCAGCCCATCAATGGTTCCAATTCCAATAATGTAGTTGTCACTCTCTGAGCCCCATTTTGTCTTTCCGTTTAGCCCATCAATGGATCTTTATTTTATTTACAATATTTTTTTTATTATGTCTATATTAATATAAATCTTGAAGTCAATTTTTCGATTAATAGATTTTGGTATTAATAAAATCTGCTGAGATAGATTAACAATGGCTTAATATTTAAAATAATCTTCATTACATACATTATTTTATTGATTATACTTATTGTAGTTTTTTTATTTGTATCATATATATATATATATATATATATATATATAATCTTATTACTATATTAATATATATTTGCGTTGTTATAATCAAAGGATATAATAGTATAAAAAAGGTCTGCATTATTATTTAAGTAAATCTTAGGGGTAGGTGACTTTTTCTCTTTTAAGTAAACCTTGAGTTGTGGGTGGCTTTTTCTCTTTTTAACTTGTAAATCTTTTAAATTTTCTCTCTCTAAAATATTGAAAACACCATTTTCTCAAAAAATATAAATAATCAATATGAATAGAGAAAAAAGTGAATCTTTTTTCAATAAACAACCAAAGCAAAATGAATTTAGTAAAAATAATAACTCTTCAATATTTAAATTGTGAATGAAAATAAATAATACTCAATAGGTTGTATCACGTTCTTCTTTGTTGGAGATCTTGTGATTTCATCTCGCGCACAGTGTGCGTAGTGCTTCTTCTTTCTTCTCTTACCAAAAACTTCTTGTTCCTTTTCTCATTTCTTCTTCGATTTCAAAAATAAAAATTGAAAAAAACAATGGGGATTTTCATATGCTTGGAAAGGATGAATTGGATTTGAAATTGAAAAAAAAAAACAAAGAAAAGAAAAAACATACCACTGAGAGAGAGAAAATATAAATGAAATTAATTATATTTATGTGTCCTAAAATAATACAAAAAAAAAATTATAGAATTAATGAAGGGTGCCAACAGTCCTACTCTTTGTACAAATATCTAGATTCATAATTCATTTAATTTCTGATGATGAAAGAGAATCTTGCTTTCCATTTGAAATGCTAAAAGGCACGAGGCTAAAATGGTCAAAATAATTTGTTTTGATTTTAAAATTCTTTTGCCCACAACTTGTGGCAGCTCACAGCTGGCACCAATAAACACGACACTGGTCTATATGAAAAGAAGACATTCACCAAACAAGGCATTGGTCCATGCTGCTTTACTTGATTTAGACGGTGCGAGAAATTGTACAGTTTTGGTCCGATCACACATACATGGTTTTTGACATCGCACCGAACAGTTTTGGTCCATGTGACCGTATTTGTTTGTCAGTTTTCTTTTCTTTGATTAATGAATAATAATAGACACTTGAAATTTTATTTTAAGTAATATGATATTGTATATTAATTAAGTAATTGAAAATTTTTTGAAGTAAATTAATTACATAATCTGATCATACACTTGATCGATGTCATCGCTACTCTTGAGTAGTACATAGAAATTTATTATTTACAATAGTAAAATTAGGTAAAATCTAGTTGTAGAAGTAAGTAATAACCTTTTTAAGATTCTAATCGTGGGTTCAAGCCTCGCTAGTGTACAACATTATTAAAAGAAAAAGAAAATTAATATGACATATTAGATTACAAAACATTTGTGACTACTGTTTTTTATTTGTAAGTAGAAGGATGAAAAAGCCTAGATTAATTTTTAATTCTTTGCCTTTCTTAGGATTGGAACTAGTGACTAGTTGGACAAATTTGCTTTAAAACCACTTGGTCAAGCCCCAAGGACCATTTATCACCTACATTACTATTACAATTGTGGTGATTCTTTCCCTCATTTTTGCATAATTCTATTACAATTGTGGTGATTCTTTCCCTCATTTTTGCGTAATCAATCACACCCACTTAAATAGAGTAGAGTAAGTTGCAACAAGGCCTTTACAATTGAAAAGAGAGAGAGAGAAGAATATCTATACCTCGATGGCTTTCTTAAATATATGTGTAGATTGTCAAGTTTTAAAATAAAAAGATCTTGGAATCCTGAGATTATCTAATATGCCCTGCAAGAGGGTGTTGCCATTAGAGACACCCATCTTGAACCTTAGATCAGAAATGGCCGTTTAGAAAGTGGTGTAGTTAGGCTATCAGTGAGCTGATCAATTGCGGGTACATAAGATACTTGCAATAGCCCTTTGTTAACCCAATCTCAAACAAAATGATATGCAAGATCAATATGTTTTACTCTTGAATGGAAGAATAGATTGTGACACAAATAGGTAGTTCAAATATTATCACAACAGATGGTAGGAGTGTGAGTCAAGTGGAGGCCTAGTTCATGAAGTAAATTTTGAACCCATTGAACTTTAAAGGCTACATTTGCAATAGCCAAGTACTCAGTTTCTGTTGTTGAATGCGCTACTGATTTTTGTTGGGGTTTTGACAAAAATAACCTAACAATTTTTTTCATTTTCCCATTTAGCCAACTAAAATATTTTCTATCAAAATTAGCCAAAAAGAAAAATTTTGGCCAAAATTACCCTCTCCTTCCACAAGCCAAATCGTATCTAGCCACCTTCAATAGTTCTACACGGGGAACGGCGACCGGTGACCGGTGAACGGCGACATGATCGGCGACAGCAACGGCGAGACGACGACGGCGAGACAACGACCTAACCTAACCTAAAGAAACCCATACGAACTGGAAACAAATCCAACAATTACAAAGAATCCACAACCTAGGTAAGAAAACTTCACAATTTTTTAATAATTTGAGTGAGTTTGATTGGTGTTGTAGAAGAATGTATGTTGTTGGAGTGATGAAATGGAAAAATATTGTTGGAGTGATAAGTTTTAAAATATCGCATATCAAATGTTTGATAAAATTACTTTAAGAATTAAGTTGTATAATGAAAGTGGAATGAGGGGATTATTTAAGTTGTGTTGGTTGTTATATGTGAGATGGCATGAAAAAATTTGAAGTGTGGGTTTTGTTGGCGAGACGGGGTACCATTGTGCACGGGACGCACGGGAATGGCGCACGAAGGGCGTGCGACGGGTGAAGCCCGTCGCACCAAGAGACGCTGTCTCTTGGTGAGACGGGCGCCCGTCTCACAAAGAGGCAGCGCCCCTCTTGGGCCCGTTGCACCAAAAGGGGTTGTCTCCTGGTGAGACGGGCGCCCGTCTCACCAAGAGGCAGCGCCTCTCTTGGTGCCCGTCGCACAAAGTATTTTTTTTTTTGTTGTTGGAAAATGTTTGACATGTAATTTATTTTTTAATTTATATCAGATAAATGACAAAATCAAAAGTAGCAATGTATAATCTGCCCGGACCTCCGAAAGAACTGGGAATGATGAAGATACCTTATGGCGATCACTTTCCCGGCCGTATCACAAGTATGTGTAAATTGGATACGGTTGTAAATGCCATCCGAGAAAAATTAACAAAGCGGCAGTTGAAGTTATTTAAGGATGACATATTTGGGCATTTCCTAGAGTGCCGAACATTTCCAAAACATGGAATCGATACTGTTGAGTACTAGAAAGTGTGTATTTATAATGGAGAAAATCATCATTTTACACTCCAAGTCTCACTAACATCCCTATTTTTATGTCTTTAAGTCCCTTGTAATTTAATTATGTATGTTTTATTTTAATTAAGTATTTTATGTATTTTAGGGGATATCATGGTCATTTCACAATAAACGAGAGATCAGATGGAAAAACGGACAGCACTTTTGAACTCAGGACAGTCGAAAACCTTAGGAGGAGCATAAAAAGAAAAATGGATCGTTTCACATATACGATCTTTGTTCACACATATCTGACGGTTGATATATACTGATCGTGACACGACATTCGCTTCACTTTGTTCACTTCACCTGTATCGTATGCCGACGTGGCACTTGCATGCGATGACGTGGCACTATACGATGATGTGGCGGCATTTGATTGGGACGAATGATGTGGCATTGACCGCTTACATGGCATTGATCGATGATGTGGCGTTGATCGATGGCGTGTCATGATCCTATGAACCAAAAATGTTGACGGTGGCGTGGCAGAATATTAGTGGATCGAAAAAAACTTGTGTACGGTACATGCATATACACAGAATAACAGCCACGATGATGTGTTCCATCCAATAGAGGAACTTGCCACGTGGCGCAATCGGCGTCCAAATTGTTTTAATCCGATGGCCATGATTTACTCGGTTTATCTATAAAAAGGGGCTCCCCTAATTTGACACCCCTGAATCCATTTTTGGACTCCATTTTCTGTAATTCCATCTCCATCTTATATTTTCTACGTATTTTAATAAAATTCCCATTTTACCCCTAGTTCAAATATGAGTGGCTAATTTCCTTTCAAGCTTGGGTTGAAGGTGAAGTCTCAACATGCTCCATGGGCTTAATTTGGTAAATTTACTTTTCCTTTCCCTTTAATTTATGTGGTTGTTTTGACTTTTCGTAGACAGATAGTAATAATCTTGTCTAGATATCGGTTGGAATAACCGCCTCCCTAGGCAAGGTTATTACTATTTGGCACGGGAAGCCCTTAGCACCATATCTATTAAAGTGTGGTTCATGATGAGTGGAAGTTCCCCCTTCATGATTTAATTGGTACTAATAATGAATATTAAGCCGAGTAGTACGTGTTGAGGCAGCATCCAGGAGATCCAAGCATTTTATTTTAATAGTTTATTCCAATAGCTTTAATTCAAATTAATACATTGCCTACATAATTGTCATTATAAATCCAACCACCAACTCAGAAAATTAATTCTACACATAATTAAAATCCACCTCCTCGTGGGATCGACACTCGTCACCATTAATCTATTCTACAATAGATTCGTGCACTTGCGAGTTCAATAAAATTTGCACAACAAGTTTTTGCGCGAATTTTCGGAGGTAAATATTTTAATTTGTAGAATTTTTTTTTTCTCTTTTTATTTATTTATTTTAGTTGTTTCCTTGTAATATTTTTTTTTTATTATTATTAAAAAAAAAGAGAAAAAAAAAATGAATTAAATTTTGAAGTAGGTATTATTTTCTTTTCTTTGCTTCTCTTCTTTAAATTTATGTAATTTAATTTTCCTGTTATTTTTTTTTTATTATTATTTTATTTTGTGAAATCGGCAGGTTCAACCGCCTCTTAATTTATTTTAATTTGTTTCACGTAATTTCTTTTCTATATATAGCACTTGAGTCTTTTTTAACAAATAACAAATTGTAATAAACAGTAATAAGGTTAGTATTGTAATTTCTCCCTCTTATTTATCTTTATTAATTTTGTTATCATTTTTTTCCCATTTGCATGCATGGTCGTAGGTCACAATTGCCTAATCTTGAGCCTATAGACTTTGAATTAGGAAAAACACTTCGCACACACAAGCAAGTTACAATTAAAAATAAATTTGAAGTGGATTTGCAACCAGCACCACAAGAGAGGCCATTTAAGGACTACTTCAGTCCCTTAGCTAACTTGAGCACATCATGCATAAGATACCCAAATGTAGCTGCTAGGAGTTTGAATTAAAACCTAGTGTGCTAAATTGTCTCCCAACATTCTATGGCCTAGAAAATGAAGATCTATATAATCATCTGAATGATTTTAATGCTATTTGTCAAACTTTTAAATATGAGAATTTTTCAGATGATGATGTTAAGCTTAGATTATTTCCATTTTCTTTAAAGGATAGAGCTCGTTCATGGTTCAATGCATTGCCTGCTAATAGCATTACATCATGGGAACAAATGGTAACAAAATTTTTGAATAAATATTTCCCAAAGACATAAAACCAATCTTATTCGCAGGAAAATTTCAGAGTTTACCCAAAGAGAAGACGAGCAGTTTTTGAAGCATGGGAGCGATTCAATGGTCTACTCCTAAAGTGTCCACATCATGGGTACGAAAAATGGCACCAGTGCCAATACTTTTTGGAGGGATTATTGCCGAATGTGCAAGAATGACTAATGGCAACAAGTGGAGGAGAGCTAATGTCAAAAAGTGCATCGAGATTTGGGATTTCTTCCCAACGAGATAATTCCCAACAACGAGTCGTTCACTCAGAGTACTAGAAGAGTTAAGGAGTGAATGAGGTTCACATTAGCGAGTCAAGTTCAGAAATTAAAGAAGTCAAAGACATAGTTGAAGGTCTTTTCGACAAATAGATCGTTAACCGCTAAATTAACGGAACCACATGACCAGGACTCATACTCGGATCAAGCCAATGCCCGTAGATGTAATGAGAAAGCCATCAAACTACAACCCTTACTCCAACACGCACAATCCCGGATGGAGAGACCACCCCAATTTTTCATGGTCTCAAGGATTCCAAGAATGGACCGACTCGAAAGCTCCACCCGGCTCCACCAATGCAACCAATTCCTCAAAATCCTCAAGCCTCTCACCCACCATTTAGACCATATAATCGAACCCAAACTATTCTCGGCCTGACCATGGGAGGATGCATTCAGAATTTCAAGAATCTTACTTACTCCAAAATCGAGCAACAAAACCGCACCATTGATGAAGCTGAAATGAGATGAGAGCGGGTTTCAACTCACAAACCCAATCATTTTCAAACCTTGAAAAAATGGTGGGACAACAACTTCTTGATTCAAACCTTGGCAAATGTTGAGAAAGGAAAATTCCCAAGTCAACAAAGGCTTCTAATCCTAAAGGAGTGCATGAAGTAAGTACCAGTTCACCTCAACAGCATGGAGAGGTCAAAGCCGTCATGACCTTGCGAAAAGGAAAAGAAGTCGACAACAAAGTGGAGATGCCGGTACCAAAAACAACTCAAATTGTACCGGTAAATGAAGAAGACTCATCCTCAGAGGAGAAAGAAGAAACCAACCCACAAGAATACGTTCCAAAAGCTCCATTTCCCCAGAGGTTAGTTAAAGCAAAGAAGGAAAAATCTACAAGTGAGATTTTTGAAATCTTTAAACAGGTAAGTGTTAACATCCTTTTGCTTGATGCTATAAAACAAGTGCCATCTTATGCCAAGTTTCTTAAAGACCTTTGTACTAAAAAGAGAAACATTCATGTTCAAAAGAAGGCATTTTTAACAGAAAACGTTAGTTCTATACTCCAACACAAACTTCCTCTAAAATACAAAGACCCAAGCTCCCCCACTATCTCATGTAGTATAGGGAACCACACAATTGAGAATGCTTTGTTGGACTTAGGAGCTAGTGTAAATCTGTTGCCTTACTCAGTATTTGTGAAACTTGGACTGGGAGAATTACACCCAACTCCAGTAGTGTTACAACTTGCAGATCGGTCCATGAAAAAACCTCGTGGTATTGTGGAGGACGTGCTTATACAGGTAGATAAGTTTTATTTTCCTGTTGATTTCATCGTAATTGACACTCAACCAGTCCAGGATTCAAGGAAGCAGATCCCCATTATCTTAGGACGACCTTTCTTGGCAACTGCCGATGCTCACATTCAATGCAGGACTGGAAATATGCAGTTGTCTTTTGGCAATATGACGATGGAACTAAATATCTTCAACATCGCCAAACAACCTCACAATGCAGATGATGAAATTGTTGATGTAGATTGGATAGAAGAATTAATTGATAATGCTTTTCTTTCAAACCTCAGTGATGACCTTTTACAAACATGTTTAACTCACTTTGGTTTGGATTTTGATATTGACAGATCAGTAGATGAGGTTAACGCCTTACTTGATTCAACACCATCCATGGACACTAACAAATGGAAGTTAAGAGTGTTAATCTTATAATAATGATTTTGATGATAACAAAAATTATATGTTGATGATTAAAGTGTTGGGGCTATTAAAAAGAATTTTCTAAAAGCAAATACACTTGTTTTAAGTTCAAAAATGATGAAACTGGAAATTAACGGTGAACCGTTTACTGGAAAACGGTGAACCGATAATTTACAGTGATGAACATTTCACATGTTCTGGAAAATAACGGTGAACCGTTTATTTAAAACGGCTAACCGATACATTCCAGTAAGTAAAAAATGGTTTAGCCTTGAACCGATTAGCCCAAACGGTTAGCAAAGTTTTGTGTCACAGCTTCTGGAAATTAACGGTGAACCGTTAATTAAAAGGGCTAACCGAACAATTCCAGTGAGTAAAAATGTTTTAGCCTTGAACCGTTTATTTAAAACGGCTAACCGATAACTTCCAGTGAGTAGAAGTTCTCTAGGCTTGAACCGTTTATCGAAAATGGAGAGCCGAGTTCTGTTTTGCAGGTTACTGGAAATAAACGGTGATCCGATAAAGTTAACGGCAAACCGTTTATTTGAAGTCAAAGGATAACGGCTAGTTGGAAATTCAAAACGGCTAACCGATAGAGACAAACGGCGATCCGATTATTCTCAGAAAGTCAATAACGGCTAGTTTACAGCTCCAACTATAAAAAGGCTCAATCAAATTCAAACAAGAAGATCCAACATTTGATATTTGAGCTTACTACTGAGAAACAATCTTCTTTGAGCTTCAATTGTGTTTTATTTCATTCCCTCACACATTAAAATTTCAATTGTAATCATTTGGAGTGTGTGAGAGATTATTTGTTATTAAATCTCTATCATTGAGTGATTGTAAGTGTTGGGAAACACTTGGGTTAAGAGATTGGGTTTAATCTCTTATTGTAAAGGTCCATTGACACCTTGGAAGTCAATTGTAAGTGTTGGGATACACTTGGGTTAAGAGATTGGGAATAATCTCTTGATTGTAAAGGTCCATTGACACCTTGAAGTCAAGTGTAAGTGTATTGAAGCCTTGGAGGCTTGCTTAGTGGAATCCTCAAGCCCGGTGAGCTTGGAGGCGTGGACGTAGGCACGGTTGGCCGAACCACGTAAAAATCACGTGTTTGATTTCTCTTCCCTTATCCTTTTTAATTTGAGCATTGTTGAATTTATTGCTTTTGATTTTGATTAAGACATTAGTTTTAATATTGTGCATTTTTATTGGCTTAGTTTTTAAAACCCAATTCACCCCCCCTCTTGGGTAGCCTATATAGAATTTCAAAGAGTGGAACAACTAGCACCATCAGAGAAGAAACTCAGTACGTCATCAGAATCACCACCAAAACTCGAGCTCAAGCCATTACCCGACACTTTGGAATATGCATTTTTGGGAGAAGAAAGCACTCTACCAGTAATCATTTCATCATCCCTGAATGAAGAACAAAAAGGTAAGTTGTTGGAAGTTTTGAAAGTGCACAAAGGAGCATTAGGATGGACCATAGCCGACATAAAAGGTATAAACCCAGTGGATTGTATGCATTACATTCACCTTGATGAAAATGCTAAACCTACTAGGGAAATGCAACGTCGGTTAAACCCTAACATGAAAGAAGTTGTTAGAACTGAAGTCCTTAAACTATTAGATGCAGGTATCATTTACCCTATTTCTGATAGTTCATGGGTCAGTCCTGTGCAAGTTGTCCCTAAAAAGTCAGGAGTTACAGTAGTTACCAATGCTGATAATGAATTAATACCTACTAGAGTAACTACAGGATGGCGTGTATGCATTGATTATAGAAAGTTGAATTCTGTCACACGTAAAGATCATTTTCCTCTACCATTTATTGATCAAATGCTTGATAGATTAGCAGGTCATGAATTTTATTGCTTTCTAGATGGTTACTCAGGATATAATCAGATTCCCATAGCACCAAAAGATCAAGAGAAAACCACTTTCACTTGCCCTTTTGGCACTTTTGCATATAGGAGAATGTCATTTTGATTATTTAATGCCCCGCTACATTTCAACGACGCATGTTAAGCATTTTTTCCGATATGGTTGAACGATTCTGGAAGTCTTTATGGATGATTTTTTCTGTTTTTGGTGATTCATTTGATCAATGTTTACATCATCTAACGCTAGTTCTGAGCAGAGATGCATAGAGAAGAATTTGGTCCTAAATGGGAGAAATGCCATTTTATGGTAAAACAAGGTATTGTTCTCGGTCACATCATTTCGAGTGAAGGTATTGAGGTTGATAAGGCCAAGGTGGATCTTATTTCCAATCTTCCTCCACCTAAAACTTGATTAGAGAAGTAAGATCTTTCCTGGGCATGCGGGTTTTTACAGACGTTTCATTAAAGATTTTAGCAAAGTTTCTAGACCTTTATGCAATTTACTTCTAAAGATGTACCTTTGTCTTTAATGATTCTGTCTTGCGGGCATTTAAGAAGAAGCTTAAGCGAGTTGTTAACATCATCACCCATCATTCAACCTCCAAACCTGGAACTTACCATTTGAGCTTATGTGTGATGCATCCGATTATGCGAAGAGAGCGAGATTAGGACAAAGAGTTGATAGAATTCCCCATTTCATTTACTATGATATTATGACATTATATGATGCTCATTTAATCTATTCAACCCCTGAAAAAGAAATGATAGCAGTGGTGTTTGCATTAGAGAAATTTCGATCTTATCTTATTGGTTGTAAAATAATTGTTTTTCACAGATCACTTCTTCTTAAATATCTTCTCACAAAGAAAGATACAAAAGCTAGACTAATTCGTTGGGTGTTACTTTTGCAGAATTTGACTTTGAAATCAAGGATAAGAAGGGCACGAAAATATTTTTGCGGCACCATCCGCCTCGCCTAAATTTTGATACAATTACGTAACCATTTCCATTAAATGAATCATTTCCAGGATGAACAACTAATGAGTGTGGAAGATTACCATGGTATCTTTGATATAGTTAACTATCTTGTTACAGGTAAACTTAGAAGCATTGGACTAAGCAGACAAGGCCAAATTTTTGCGTAAATAAAGAATTTCTTCCTCAGGATGACTCTATCCTGCTCAAGTATTGTGCAGATCAAATTATCGACGATGTGTCCCGAAAATGAATTTCAAAATATCATTTCATTCTCGCCATGAACAAGCGTGTGGAGGCCATTTGATCTAAGAAAACAGCCTACTAAAATATTACAATGTGGTTTCTATGGCCAACTATATTTCGAGATGCTTACATTTTTTTGTTCTTCATGTGATAGGTGTCAACGAATGGGGAGCATTACACGAAGGAACATGATGCCACTAAACCCAATTTTAGTGGTTGAGATTTTTTTGATGTATGGGGTATCGACTTCATGGGACCCTTTCCCCTTCTTTTGGTCATCAATACATATTGGTCATTTGTTGACTACGATCGAAATGGGTAGAAGCAGTTAGCCCGTGTAGAACCAATGATCACAAGGTGGTGATCGATTTTTGAAAAGCAACATTGTTTCACGCTTTGGATTCCTCGAGCGATAATCGGTGATGGTGGAGCCCACTTTGTAACAAATCATTCAAAGCTCTTTTGACAAAGTATTCCATTACTCACAAAGTGACGACCCCATATCATCCGCAAACCAAGGTGGCAAGTTGAGATCTCCAATCGAGAGATAAAGCACATATTAGAAAAAACGGTGAGACCATGCAGAAAAGATTGGTCATTAAGACTAGATGATGCATTATGGGCATACGTAACAGCTTTCAAGACTCCGATTGGGATGTCACCCTATAAAGCTAGTATATGGAAAAGCTTGCCACCTACTGTGGAACTCGAGCATCGTGCATACCGGGCCATTAAGAAATTCAACTTTGATACGCGCAGCAAGCTAGCTCGAGTTAAGATTACAAACAATTGGAGAACTTCAAGAAATTCGTAATGATGCATACGAAAATGCCAAAATTTACAAACAAATGAATGAAAGTCTTTCATGACAAGCACATTATGAGAAGATCTTTCACACCAGGTCGAAAGTACTTTTATTCAATTCTCGCCAGACCTATTCAGGTGTAAGTTACGCCTCGATGGATGGTCCCTTTATAGTTCATCTTGTTTTTCCACATGGAGCAATTGAAATTAAGGATCCAAAGAACGGTGTAACTTTTAAGGTTAATGGTCAAAGATTAAAGTCATATCCAGAGTACCAACCACATGAAAATGACACCGAAATCGATTTGAGTGACCCGTCAAACTTGAATTGAGACTTTTCTTATTTATTTCTTCTTTTCGTTGATTTAAATTTGTGTGAAAGTGTGTTTATTTAATCATTCAATTTTCTTTTATCACTTCTAATTATGTATGCCTCAATTAGACAGATCCTCTCAAAACATCTCGCATAACTTCAACGTATACGATCTCATCCGAGAAGCCGGATACGATTTTACAAAACACATCGTATTTGGAAGCTACAACCTCCAGAGTTGGTATCCCTGGTTGAAGATCTAGAAAGACAACGGAGGAATAGAAGATGGGATATATAACTTCCAATTAGAGCTTGAGGTTAACTCAATACGAACGGATGTAAGTTCATTTTTCTTTTTATTGTGTGTTTTCTTATTTTGTTCACTTTCATGTTTGATTCGATTTTCAGATTTGATTTTCTTTATTTAGTGTGTTTTGATTTATTTTCCGTATAAGTGGCGGATAACGGTGATTCGTGACAATCAAAGTCGGTTCTTTAGTTTCCCATAATAACTAATATTCTCGGAAGAAGGTATGGACGTAAACACAATTCTAGCAAAGCTTCACAAGCGATTTCCTTCACTTCCTCGAATGCCCTCCTTACGATCTATAAAGCTCGGTCAACGCATGCGATTGCTTATGAAATATAACATCCCCGACATCCGTTGGTTAATCGAGGCTAAAGTACGTTTAGCGGTGAAGTTGCCTCTTAAATTTATGCATACATGCCTGGTTGTGGTAAAGGAAATTACTCGAGAAAACGAAGAGTGAAAAACTTCATGTTAATTGTCATAAGTGTGCCAGGATGAAATGCGATAAAAATCCTTGTTCTTTTTGAATGATGTCCGATAATAGGGAAGATAAGATTCAATTCATTGGGATGGCTTGAATAAAGAGTCATTGGATGATATCCTTCTGTCTCTTGAAACGCATCCCAGGTGGATACGCAAACAAAGAATTCTCCGAGCTTATGGCCATTATTTGGAAAAGAACGTGTCCGATATAGTCTTGGGAATCGACTATAAACGACCCGTTTGTCGATTTATAAGAAAACCGGATGGGAAGCCTATCCTCGACCCATGTAGAGGGCGTTGCCGCTTTACGGACGAAACCAGGAGGAAGATGTGAGCCACAATCACAACTACCGTAAATATCCTTTTACCGTTGTTTTACTTTATCGTTGTTTTATTTCACCGTTGTTTTATCAATTGCATTATTGTCTTTAATAATGAGTGCTTTTTCTTTTACTATTTCCTTTTGACTCTCGAGCCATGTGCTTTACGCGTTAATTGACATAGACATGCTACCTCCTATACACCAAATCATTGTCACAAAGATCCTCGATATATGATCATTTTCTTTAGACTCACAAATTGTTTTGAGAAGCATACCAATGGCAAATTCTTACTCCCAATAAACAATTCAAGAACATTTGTGTGCTCTCGGATTTAACTATGGCAAACATAAAGAGTTCGTTGAGGCACCATCGATCTTGGTCAACACATAGCAAAAAGAAATTTGCATCCTGGTTTATGGAGGAGGTGACCGAGGGTTATCAAAACTAGTCTCAACATTTCGTTTATCCAAAGAAGCCTCAAACCGTTGGCTCAGATGTCCGACTCACCAACCTGGTGAAGAGTTAGTTGTCTCGTGTATGCAAGAAAGAATAATCAAATGCTAAATCATGCCGATGCTTTTATTTTCCTACCAGGAGATCTTGCAACTGTGAGGCACTAATCACATTAAGATCTTGGGCCCATCTCGAACATTCATCAAACCCATCGGTTTGTTAAATGTCAATAACTTTTATGATGGCTTCATCGCATTTCTTAACCATGCAATAAAAAATCATTTCATCCCTTTCACAAATAAAAAATCTTTATTTGTGCTCATATCGCTAACAAGTTAATTGATCTCATTACAATGCTTATATACTGAGCTGCATCCCAAGACCTTGTCTTTGGAATGGCCAACTAATGATGGAATAAAGAAATGTAGTAGTAAGGTGCAAATTAGATTTAACTCTCCGCTTGTAAATATTTTCTTCTCGTGATCCAAAGACTCGTGTGATGTCTTCTAAACCCTATTTTCTTTCAACATCGAGGACAATGTTTCGCTTCAGTTGGGGAGGGAATAGTTGACAATCGTGGAATATCTCAATCTTAGTGTAGTTTTTACTAATTTTTTTTTAAACTAATCGTGGTTAAATTTTTTGAGTCTAAGATGGCTGAATATGGAGTGCAGTGACTCTATAAACGAATCTTCTTATTAAAAAAAAAAAAAAGAAAAAAAGAAAAAAAAAAGGCATTTTGTGTGATCTTTTCATAATTAGATGACATGATAACTTTCAAATTTTAGTATTTGTATTATCTTTAGTCGTTAGTTATGTTACACCATGTTTATTACGCTACATGTTGATGTTGAGACAAATATAAGTTGCTTGAAAGAATGCACATACGTCATAAGAATTTCCAAGTGAGTTTTGAGCTGCGTTTTTTTTGGAAAGAACCCTTTTTGCCCATTTTTCATTCAAATTTTAAGCAGTTTATCGCTTTATACAAAAAAAAAAAAAAAAAAAAAAAACAACTAAAGTATGTTGCCACATCTCAAGATCTATCTAACTAAGTAGATATGGAAGATTATTTAACCTTAAAAGATGACAGAAAAAGTGCCATCTTTGGTCCGTTTGAGCCTTTCTACCAACCCTATTAATACGTATCCATAGTTAACCCTTTGAGCCTTAAAAAAAAAAAATAATAATAATAATAATAATAAAGTAAAAATAAATACTTTTTTTCTAAGAACCTATTATCTTGTCCCACTCCAACGCGATGAAAGATCACCTTATTTTTTTTATTTCTCACCACCCATTTATGTTTTAAAATATATATAATTTTGAATAAAAAAAAAAAAGTTCTAAAAAAAAAAAAAAAGAGAAAAAGAAACAACAGAAAAAAAAAGTTTACAAATAAAAAAAAAATAAATAAAAAAAAAAATAAATAATAAAAAATCAAGTGAAAAGACTTACAATCTCCAAAGTTTCTATTTTTCAAACATATATTTTGTTTTTCCTATTTTCCTTTCTTTGTTAGCCACGCCCCAAATTTACGTTACGTTACGTCCCAATAAAAGTTCTTCGATTTTGCAGTGAACTATAGTCCAAATAAACTAGTTATATGGGTTGAAAAGATGTGTTAACGCATACTAAAAAAAAAATGTATTGGTTTGATTAGCATTTTTAAATTAAAATCGTATCTATTTCTAAGTCGAGGGCATATTTTTGTCACCTCAATGGTGAGAGTGTGATATTACTTTATTATTTTCACTCAAATTACCATTCACCTGAGTGATTATTTTTGGGTTTAATTTTTTGTGAGCGACATTACTACCAAACAGGTGAGATTTTGGGGTTTGCATGTCATTCTTAAAAGTGACTCGATTACTAAAGTTGTGACAAAGTTTTCTAAACCGATTCATGGAGAGTTGATGGAATGATATTTTTAGATCGTAGATAATGCTTATACTTTTATTTGATTGTTATCATTAGTCCGATTGAATAAATACCACAAGATAAAAAAAAATATATATATTTGTTTCAGTTTTGTTTTCGCCAAATTGCAGTGACTAGAACAAAATGTTTGGGGGTGTGTTGAGTATTAGAAAGTGTGTATTTATAATGGAGAAAATCATCATTTTACACTCCAAGTCTCACTAACATCCCTATTTTTATGCCTTTAAGTTCCCTCAGAATTTAATTATGATGTTTTATTTTAATTAAGATTTTATGTATTTTAGGGGATATCATGGTCATTTCACAATAAACGAGAGATCGATGGAAAACGGACAGACTTTTGAACTCGGATAAAAACCTTAGGAGGAGCATAAAAAAAAAACGGGCATCGCTCACATATACTGATCGTTTCACACATACTGACGGTTGATATATTGCATCGCATACGACAATCGCTCACTTGCGACTGTTCACCGCATCGATGCCGACGTGGCAAGACTGCACGATGACGTGGCACTATACGATGATGTGGCGGCATTTGATTGGGACGAATGATGTGGCATTGACCGCTATGGGCATTGATCGATGATGTGGCGTTGCGCGCTGATCGATGACGTGTCGCGATCCTATCAACCAAAAATGTTGACCGTGACGTGGCAGAATATTAGTGGATCGAAAAAAACTTGTGACGGGTACATGCATATACACAGAATAACAGCCCTCGATGATGTGTTCCATCCACAGAACTTTGCCACGTTTAACTCGAAGGCCCAAATTGTTTTAATCCGCCATGATTTACTAGGTTTATTATAAAAAGGCTCCCCCTAATTTGACACCCTGAATCCATTTTTGACTCCATTTTCTGTAATTCCATCTCCATCTTATATTTTCTACGTATTTTAATAAAATTCCCATTTTACCCCTAGTTCAAATACGAGCTAATTTCCTTTCAAGTGGGTTGAAGGTGAAGTCTCAACATGCTCCACGGGCTTAATTTGCAAATTTACTTTTCCTTTCCCTTTAATTTATGTGGTTGTTTTGACTTTTCGTAGACGATAGTAATAATCTTTTCTAGATATCTACGAATAACCGCCTCCCAGCAAGGTTATTACTATTCTAAGCACGGGAAGCCCTTAGACCATATCTATTAAAGTGTGGTTCATGATGAGTGGAAGTTCCCCTTCATGATTTAATTGGTACTAATAATGAATATTTTTCGACAGACATGTTGGACAGCATCCTGAGATCCAAGCATTTTATTTTAATAGTTTATTCCAATAGCTTTAATTCAAATTAATACATCGCTTTACATAATTGTCATTATAAATCCAACCACCAACTCAAAAAATTAATTTACACATAATTAAAATCCACCTCCTCGTGGGATCGACACTGTCACCATTAATCTATTCTACAATAGATTCTGCACTCATGAAGTTCAATAAAATTTACACAACAGACATCGAGACACAAGACGAATATCATTCTTTCGGCCATATTTCTCCTCTCACCGATTATCTCTCCGCCCACGTTGTTAGTCGAGTAGCCATTGATTCAGCCCACAATTTTCCTATCATAAAACCATTGCCGCAATGTTTTCCTAAAGTGATCGACAAGATGAGAATAAGAAATTTTCGAGGTTCCCTCATAAAAGAATTCACACTCTCCGCGATATTGGTACAGTAAGTATCTCGATCTCCTACCCTCAAACTCGCACCTTGCCCAATTACACGCACCCACATTATTCTCCAAGTAATCACCGAAAGTGGAGCATCCACAACCCTTAAGTTGTTGTTTAAATTCTTCATGTCCATATGCTTTTGCCGCATTAATAAAAGCAGGCTCAAATTCATCCCAAAGAGCTTTAGACATCCCGAATTTTGCCTTAATGTTACCTTTGAGATGGTAAAACAAACACCATGAGAAGAAGTGTGAAATACCGAGAACGCTCTTTTGACGGCAATGCATCGATCGAGATAATTACTAACTCGACCTATCGCCAATCACTTCACGCAACTTCGCCATAAACCATTCCCAAGCATCATTATTTTCCGAATCCATAACCCCATTGCTAACGGATATTGATTATTACCGTCAAACATGTTGCGAAGAACATGCTTCTACGATATAGCCCCTTTAGATTTAGCACTGGTCTGACAAAGAATCACAGCCCGATGTAATCGCATAAAACCTCGATGGAAGATCCAAGCGATACAAAGTAGTATAAGAAATTGTCATCTCCATCCCATTTCCCAAGATGAGAATGATGCCTTCATTCGCTTGGGGTCGAAATATGAGAGTACGATGGAAGTAGTTATATGATTCTGCAGGTTCCTCGAACTATTTCAAGGCCAACTTTTGCCCGAGCATACCGCCGACACGTTAATCGACATCGATTTCTGCCGTGATGTCTACTCTAATGTCATTTGGAGTATATATTCGTTTATCGTGGATAAATTTATCGATCGATGACCAACAACTCGACTCCGACTCGACCGGAGACCACCAAGCACTATCTCATTAGAGCAAGTGTGTTCATTGTCAACTCTTTTCACAACCAAGAAATTCCCGCTCATTTGAACCTCGCGTTGCTTTCGAATACGCCATTTACATGATTCTCAAGAACAACGGGCCTCAAATGGTCGTTGTGGACGTGCAATCTTGATGTCAAATTTATCCCTCAAGGCAACTTTATGGAGTTCCAGATAACTCTTTTTCTCCCGGGTGAACAATTTACCAACACCAATATCGGAGAATTACAACTTGAATTAAATCTGGGCAACTTTGAAGGTAGAACCGAGCAAAGTGTCGAGAGGATCAATTGTTGTCCTCCTTCTCGAACGGCATTGGAGGAACATGTTGGCCTCTCTCATATTAATAGGATTATCATATCACGCTTCGCCAGCCCTAAATCATTGATAGGAATATCGACGGACCGATGCCGCCATCATCACCGTGACTATCATTCTTGAGGAATTCATTGTTAAGGAACGAAGAGTATCAGGCCCCAACGACGCCATTAATGGTAACACTTCTTCTTCAACATCCGCTAATGTTATGCCGCTCCCATCAACAAAGTGTCATTATTGTCATAGAGTGGAAGCAACGTTGTCAGAACGACATCGGCTGAGGTATCACCTCTTCTTCAATTTCTGAACAGAGTCATTTGCTTCTAAATGAACTTTCGGTTTATAAATGGTTCAGATCTTCTACGAACTCAAGGGTCAGTGGCCGACAAATATCGGGACGCATCCATAGTTAACCATATCGCCATGTGCAAACACAACCTTCACCATTTCATCATTATAAATGTCTATAGGTTGTGAACATGCACGGTAGCTTGCATCGGACCTCAAAGTTATTTTTATCGCCATACTATATTCATTTTACAGATTTATTTGCAAAACTTCATACACTCTTTGCCAGAATTGCTCAAATGTACAATCTTTTCGAACTAAAAAAAAGATTCTTGCCATTCATGTACTCCACACGGCCATCTATGAATGTCTCCCACCAACCGTCGTAACACATTCAAGCACAATCAATCCATTAAACCTAAAAATCATAAAAAAAAAAGCAATTATATTACATGCTACATAATAACTAATAAGTTCAGTAAAATTTTAGTTCGACCAAGTGAAAGAATGAAGTATACAATTTAGGATTTCATTCTTCTTGTCACAAGCTTCAAACGGTATATTGTATGTTCAAAACGGACACACATATAGCCAAAATATACCTTTTTAAAATTTCTCAAGTTTAGTGAGACATAATGGGACAAGTGGTCCCCACTAATCAATCTGATTTTTGTGACAGATACTCTGTCCCGCTCTCATGCCCCACTAACTTTGGTGAGACAGCATCTTCAACAATAACAACGATGTGCACTGTCTCACCAAATTTACCAGACAGCGGTGTGGGAGTGCCTCACCTGAATCCGAGCTGATTATGCCCCGTCGCTTCGTCTCACTAAATTTGGTGAGACAAGAGTTCAACAAGGAAATGGGAATACCGGGTTCACCAAATTTAGTGAGATAGCGATGGGAATGATGCCCGTCTCACATAATCAGCTTTAATTTTTGTGAGATAGACCACATTATTCACCGCTTTATCTCATTAAATTCAGGCTTATTTTTGCTTTCAAATTTTTATTGTTTCCAATTTTTTCTTTTCGTTTCAACTCAAATGGAACTTTAACAAATCCCTATTCTTTTATAAATGAAAAATAAAGCATTTCTAACAAAATATACTTTAATTTTAACTTATTTGTCAACTCTCAATATAATAAATTAAATATTAAATGGTATATCTACTAACCTTATTAAGCTTTTCAAGTACGTATATCTTCAAGTTGTACAATGCTTGTTTGATGAAATTTATTGATTTATGAAGAATGGTTGAGTTCGTTGAGAAATGAAAGTTTTGATTAATTGTCGAGGATGGGAGCTTTTTAATTTTGTGGAATTTTTCAAATGGCATGTGTTTGAAAATTTGTTGAAGTGATGAGGAATGCTTTATCTAATAACATGGTAGTTGGCTATTTATGATAGAAAAAATTTCAATGGGCTAAATCCTGAAAATTGTAAAAATTTTGGTTATTTTTGTCAATTTCCATTTTATTTGTTTGCGTACCCACAATATGGATTGCCACCTAGATAAACCATTATATGCGTGAAATGTGGAATCGAATGATTCATCTCTTCCAATTTCAAAATAGCGTTAACATCGAAAGTAACAATGGAGAGGGCAAGGTAAATTCTTTTAAAAATAAGTTGTATAGAAGTAGTGCTATTTAGTAATGAAAAATGTTTGATTGCTTTCCAATGAAGAACACTTAGGTTATGCATAAATCAGTGACAATTTATTGATGGTGATCAAACGTCAAGCCTTGTGAAAGAAAGATATTGAAGAGAGCCAATGATTTTCTTGTATTCTATAATATCTATTGAAGATGTACCATAACAACAATTTTAATTATGTAGTAGAACATAAAGAAGTTGACATTAGCGCTTGAATTAACGTATTAATCTCTCGGGGAAGATCACATATGTACTTATGTTTGTGACAAAAACAAAACAGTTGTAGGAATGACTTTAACGCCAAAAATAAAGTGCAAACTACCAGGGTCCTTAATTCTAAACATTGTTTATCAATAAGTAAACAAATATAGATAGAAAATCATCATGGTTGTCGGTGAGGATAAGATCATCAACATAGACTAGAAAGAATATAATGATGCCTTTGTGATTGTAAATAAATAAGGAAGATTCCGAGATAGCATTCGAAAAGCCAATTTGATGCGAAGAAAGAATATAATTTTTTGGTACCAAGACGATGTACTTGCTTTTAAATATAATGGTTTTTGTAAACTTATAAACATGATTAGGAAAAATGATGATTAATAAACCCGAGGGTTTTGAACATGTAAGCCTTGAGTGTCTTTTGTGGAGAAAAGCGTTGTTGACATGTCAGTTGTTAAATTATTATGAGTCTTGAAGCGAGACAAAAGGATGATATGCGCTATTGTATGCTTGACAACTAGACTAAAGGCGTATCGAATTAGTCAACTATTAATGATTATATGATTTTATATCTTTGTAAATATTGTAGTATCTTTGTAAATATAGAAAGCATAGATGAGCATCGTTTCTTCTTTTTTTTTTTTTTGTTTTGGAAATACTCTTTATTCCCAGGGACTTTGTTTGTATAAATAGAATGGGTGTGTAATTACACCACCAATAGAGAATTTGGTGAGGTTTCTTCCATAAAATACATGTCTAATATACATGGTG